>CM024696.1:505890-1214672 GCA_014182845.1 Corymbia calophylla | reverse complement strand
TGCTCAATTCCGGCCAAGTATGTTCTAACACTGCTATTTGTCATGCACACATCAGTACTAGCAAGAAGTGCATATTAATGGTTTGTCATCATGAATATGTAAAAGTGAAAACCACTCAACTCTGAAGTATGATTTTTATGGTGCTTGACACTATTGAAAAATAAGAAGTGAAATGAACCATCTCATTCAATTCCACATAGAAAGACCGTGACTCCCCAATGAACTATTCATGCATTTCAATGTTGCTTCATTTCTAATTCTTATTGCCGTATCGATTGTGATGCTTTCAACTTTCACTTCAGGTAGCAGAACATGATACTCCAGAGAATCTGCTGTCAAATGAAGCAAGTGCATTCTCTAAGATGGTTCAAAGCACAGGGTTCTGCCAATGCGCAGTATCTACACAGCTTAGTCCTCCAAAGGAAAGAGAGTAGGTTACAGATGGAAACAAAATGTCTAGACAGCGATAGACAAAAATCAGCCTCTTCCTACTGGACTGCCGCTGCCAATGTTGCTCTAGCGGTCAGCCTAAATTCCCACAATGCCCTACAGATTTTGAATATCGAGGACAATGACAACAGCAGTGACAACATCCTTAAGAGAACAAAAGATGCAGTTATAACCCTTCAGGGTGTCTTGGAAGGAAGCGCAATGAAGATATAGAAAATGCTTTGTCCCATTATCAAGTTCCTGCTGATAGCTGGTGGTCTGCTCTCTACAAGATAGTCGAAGGTTAGTGCTTCATTCTTGGACATACCTTGTTCTATATCTCAATTAGGGTCTCTGCTCACTTAAGGTCATTGCATGAGATTGAGTATTGCATGAGATTGAGTACTTGGACCTTCAAAATATAAGGTTGTTGCTGCTTATAGATGGATGGAATTGTGAATGTATAAAAAAAGAAATGCCGAGATCATATGTTATCTACTTTTTGTTCTGATGTTTCCTTTTCTAATTCATACATATTATTCTTTCCTTCATGCAGGTCTAGGTTTGATGAGCAGACTGGCTGAGGGTAGATATGAACGACTGGAGCACGAGTTTGGAGACAACTCAGATTGGGATGCTGTGTAAATGTCATAAAAGAAGTGGAGACATCAACCTGATTCTTCATTTTTAATCGAAGGATTTCACACATGAAGGCGAAAACGAGATATTGCCCTCTGTGGAGAACAATCTTCAATTTGTATGTGTCTACTTCTATCAATGTATCATGTATGTCTCCCGAAACTGAGCTATGTTTAAATATTCCCCCAAGTTTGGTGATGCTCACTATTGGCGTACTCTTACACAAGTGAAAGTGCATGAAGCCATTAAGCAGGCGATAATTCTTCTTGATGTTTGCCTATTAGTTTTAGTACCAGTAAGTGAAAATTCAAACTATTCAATTAAAGTATGAAAATCTGGGATCAAGGCTTAGCTAACTTCACGGAATGGAAGTATTTAAAATTAGCATTCTGTTCAAATTGTCTGTGTATTTTTGTACATGATTTGAAGTATAACGTGTGAATCTTCTCAAAGTCTTATGTAACTTCTTTGCATGCCTGGAATTTCATTCCAATGTGTGAATGTTGTAAGCGTGACAGATGATGATTCCCCTCTATTCTTAATTATAGAGGCACTCTTTCAATCATAATAGATTCAAAGTATACGGCATGAATCTTCTTGGAAGTCTTACTTAAATATTTTGTACATTTTATATTTCATTACAGTGCATGAATCACCGAAGTGTGACAGATGATGAATCCTCTTTTTTTGAAATTAGCAGAATCGCTCTGCTATCTCATTTGGAAGACTAGGAATGAGATTCTTTTCCAAGGGCATACTCTTTTTATTCCGGCTTTAAAGCTACATCTCTTCAAGACGGTGAAAGATAAAGCCCTCACCTACTCCAAAGTTGAAGACTATCCCAGGAATGAAGGCTGCAGCGTAGTTGGGGGGTTAGACCCTAAGTATTTTTGCTATGGAGTCACATATCAGCTAGGATAGGTATTAGGCTCCTCTCTGTTCTGCGTAGTCCTAGCTTTGTTGTATTATTTCTCTTTGGTACCCTCTCACTCAGCGACGTGTTGTCCAAGTGTCCGAATTTCCCCCTTCTGTACTAGTTCTCGGTTGTCTATATATACACTTACCTTACCAAAAAGAAAAAAGAAAAAGAACAAGAATAAGTAAACGAGTTGAGGGTCAAAATCTTTACTTTAGTCTGTGAAATCATTTAGATCTGCGTTTGTGAAGTTTTCCCTTTCTAAAAGACACATAAAATTGGATAATACAAAATGAGAACATCTTTGGATATTGAAACGTTGGTTTTGTGGGTGTATTGAAACAAAAGGGTATCCCCAGGCGAGACTCGATCATCCTTGCCGCCTGAATCGACTCTAGAATTTGATTACTTAAGGTTGTTCCAGGGTTCGAGCTTATGCTTGAGCTTTACTTTGTTTAGGCTCAAGTTACCTTCTGCATATTGAGTTGAACTGAATCAAGTCAAGTCAGCTGGAACTTACAAAATGCTTTTCACTTAGTCAAAGCTCGAGTTTGAATCAGTACCGAAGTCTCAAACATGTAGTTAATGTACGTACTGAATTTGACTAGCGACTATCCAAACAATCTTGTTTCCTTTTCTCTTATCTGCTGCCATGGATCCTCAAGAGGGGAACTTTAACCCCCGTATTCTTTTCGGCTAAGTATTTGCCCAGAAGACCCAAAATACTGATTGCCTTCCCGTTGATCACTTGAAAGTATTTACCCGGAAGTGAATGCCGCAGCACCAAGAGAAGTGTTAGATACTCTTGCAAGTCACTGCTGTGTTGGTCACTCCTTTACCGTTTCGTTTATCCACCCAAGGATTAGGAATTGGACCGTCCGAGAATCGATCACCCCAAGTTACACCAAGAAAATAAATTAATTAGCTTTTGGGATCACAACGCAAAAATAACAACTTCACATGAATGTCCCTACAATCACACCTAATTAATTAAACAATAACTCAGCGGTTGTTATTTAGTGGACATAAAATAAGAAAACTAGAACCAATTTGTAAAACAAATGAGGTCTTGTTGCACAATTCCTCCTCTAGCACCATCATCCAGTGATAGTGAGTGAACGACAATGACAGGGAGAGTGGTGTGGCGGTGATCAAGCGTTGAACGACGGTCAGAGCCCTATTTAGTTCCTTGTGTGCGACGTTGGTTTTTGGCATGGAGATTGGTGCGACGTCGCTTATGCCCTACCCAGCCTTGTTAGATTTAGCAATGTTGTTTTGCACATCCATGTGGACTGAATTTTCTCTTTCGGATATGTCATCTTGATTTGATCACATGCAGCTATACTTTTAGTAATCTAATCCAATTAGTGGTTGGTGTAGGGCGGTTCTAGGATCGCCCACCCGGAAACGCTCCAGGGCCTGGTAGCGGGCTGAATGCTCATCGTCCAGATCGCTTTTGGATCTGAACAGTGAGTATTTAGCCCGCTCTCGGTCCGCTCTCGTGCCTCTCCGAGCTGGTCCTCGGTAGCAGCCCTCTTAAGAATTTGTCGGTTTTAGTATCGCAGAGCATACGGTCACTCGTATGAGATCCGTTTCCACGAGATTTTAGCATTGAAATAATATGAAATGCCGAGGATTAATGCCGAGGTCCGACTCTAACTAGAACATTCGGATCCAAGCCTGTTCAATCCTCAGATACATTCATATGCATTTGGCTCCATTCTACTCCCTATTGTCATAGAATTTGTGAGAATGGAGAGATTGAATAGGACGGGGTTCGCCAGCACCATTTTCTCGAGTGGAATTTTAGACGGTTTCATTTTCTCGTTACATTTTCTTTTTTAATTTTCGCCATTTAGATTTAGGATTTTTATATTTAGATGATGATTTACATAACAAAGACAGAAAATTATTTATACACATTTATCTCATATTTCCTGATAGGATTAGTCTAGTTTATTTTTTTCTAGTTTTATTGCATATCATTTAATGCTTGTTAAGTAACTTTTAATACTTTCTTTTAAATATTTATGCATATTTTATTTTAAATATTTACGCATTTCTCCGGGCATTATAACGAAACCTTGCATTAACTTTGCTTGATATGGCTTAGGTTGTTCTCACATTGGCATTACTATTTATTATTATTGATTTTTTTATTTGTGCACTTGTGTAAGGGTATTTAGAATTGCATGATTAGAAATAAATATAATTAAAGATTGCATGAAATAATGTTGCACCTAGAAAGAGAAATGGCAACCAGTAAAGAGCATTAGGTCAAACTAGCATAATCAATTTCTCTAACCAAAAATCTTTAGTTTAGGGAAGAAACACAATCTCCTGCACCCTGCTTGGCTCCTAGTCGGCTTAAAATAGGTTAGTGGCAATTTTAGTCTCACTTAATTCATATTGATGCCTCAAGCATATTGATGTCCTTATATTCTGTAGATTGTTCATGTTCTCCTGGGTCCATCCAAACTCTTCGATCCTCTAGGTTATTCACCATCCGCAAAGTCCATCCAAGCTCATCAACGTCTTCATGTTTTTGAGGTTGGTCACCTTCTATGGATCCATCCATATCCTTTGATGATCACACTTTCTCTAGTTTATCCACCACTGCAAGGTCCTTGCAGACATATCTCACATCCAATAGCTTGTTCACCATTTGCAAGATCCATCCGGTCATCAACATATTTTGAATCCAGTAGCTGGTTCATCTTCTTTAGGGTAAAGGGTCCTTCTACACTCCAGACATCCCGCTACTAGCACCATCTGCATATTATTTTATGTATGTATGTACAGACATTAACTTCTGCAAGCGTATAGATCTCTAAGTTTAAGACCGATCTTAACTCATATGTGTCAGAGGCCTCTGAGCATTGACTCAATCCTTTATATAGGCCTTTGAGAGGAGGCTCAAACCCGTTTCTCTCTCAAGCCTCTGAGCTTGATTCCAAGGATCAGACACCCTATGGAACATGTCCCTCTCCTTTTGATCCGAGCCTTAGATCTAGAGTCCTGTTGTTATGCCGAAATCGATGCATGTCCTAGGCCGCCATGCTACTGAATTATTTGATTATTTGATTGTCGTTACAATGCATGATGCTGCCACTGTTGAACATTATATAACAGTGCAGTCAAGTCGCTGACATATTTATTAAAGCACTACCACTAGCTAAGTTCGAGACATTACGAAGAATGCTTGGAGTATCGCGAAATTGGATCAGGGGGAGTGTTAAAATATTGATCCAATTTCTAGAATTATCTAGTATAAACGTTTGGTAAGAAAGTCTAGAAAAATCCTACAAATTATCTATCACTTAGGCGGCTAGAGTCCACTAATTGTGTAGAAGAATCCATGATAATTATCTCTGCAAATGGCAGAGATAAGAGCAGCAAAAAAAATCTGACTTTTGACCAGATTTTTGCATGGGAAGTCAGTGATGCATGCCTATAGATCGGCTAGGGGACGTCACTTAAACCACCACCCAACAGACCAATTTCAGCTCCTTCTCATTGTATTACCTACCAAATAATAAAAGTTTTCTTATTTTTCCCTTGTGCTTCCTTTGCCAAATAACCTTCTTAAAAATACATGTTTATTTCCTAGCCTATTTCACACACACACAAGCACACGCTTCCGCATATACCCAATAGCTATCTAGATTTAGCTTTAAATTGTTCATCGACATCTCTTAATCAGATTCAATGACTCGAGTCTCATGCATCGAACTTGAAACTCTAAACATATGAAAGCGAAATCTCCAAAGGATTAGCGAGACAAGAGAAAAGGCAAGAGGTACATATGATCACATACACCGGATTAACCAGATAGGACTTGTGGTATTTTGCTTTTACCTGTTGATAGTCCTATGATAGTGATTGTACTAATAAAAGAAGATGGAGAGAGTTCAAAAACCAGTTATTATCCAGAGTATAAGCAAAATTAGCGCATGAAGCAATGTGGTTCCAAGCCCATCCAAATTAGTTTATGGCAGTTGGTCATAGACATCTCACAATTGGATTCAATGACTCAAGTCTCATGCATCGAACTTGAAGCCATTGTGAAATCTCCAAAGGATTAATGAGATAAGAGCAAAGGCAAGAGGTTCATACAATTACATACATAGGACAAAGCTGCATTGGACTTGAATTATTATTTCAATTGAAGTCCTAAATTTACGGTTGAGTTGAAAAAAAAGGATGAAGAGAGTTCTGAGACTAGGGAATTCGTTAAGCTTGGGTTTAAATCTTCAAACATATACAGAATGAATCCTTAGGCTAGATACGTGATTTATCACACTAGGATAATTTATAGATTGGTTAACACTAGGAATTCTGGATTAAGAAACTTTTCTAGTATAATATAATAATTCGAATGCCAATTACAGACAAATGTATCATAGCTAAGAAGTTACTCTCTTGTAATTTATTTGGCTTGATAGTTGGACTATGGTAGCAGATTCTAATGGATTGTGTGGAGCAATTAGTACATCTCAAGTCCAACAAAAGACAAAAGGAATAATTCTCATGTTAAGAGAACCATCGACATCCTCTACACTCAAAAGATTGCAATCAATAATGAATTTAGGATATTTGAGCCTCTCACAATACCACAAAATACGGTATAGAAAATCAATTGAGAAGAGTTTGCATCCCAATGATTTGTAAGCTCAACAACTTTATAAAGAAAAATCTTAGGATGCAAGCAAATTAATTTGCTTATCTTTAAAAAAAATGACAAATAGTTTACAAATTAAGATGCAATGTGTAATGTCATTACTAAACTTTTAATTTATTCAATGCGATTTCTGAAATTTGGGTATATGTTCAATCTAGTATTTGACCGTATGAAAATATTTAATATTTTTTATTAATTCAAGTTCATTGACAATATTGAACTTTTATATAATCTAGTGATTAAATTAAACATGTGCAAAAAACTTAGGAATCACATTAAATAAATAAAAAGTTTAGAGACGATAGTGTATATTGAGACAACATTGAATAAATTAAAAATTCAGAAATGACATTATATATTGGACTAAAGTTTATG
Organism: Corymbia calophylla; assembly: GCA_014182845.1. Taxonomy (NCBI): domain Eukaryota; kingdom Viridiplantae; phylum Streptophyta; class Magnoliopsida; order Myrtales; family Myrtaceae; genus Corymbia; species Corymbia calophylla. The sequence continues at coordinate 1,207,632 of CM024696.1, read as the reverse complement.
AATTATTTACATAATTATATCTATCATATCAAATCAAGAGAGGAAAGTGTCCAAATGATTACATTGGACTTGGAAAAGGAATGCCCATCGTTAGTCCTTGTTAATTAGTATGATCGTAAGTGCAAGGAAGAAGCCAAAAACATTTAAAAAGAAAAACTATAACCTAATCAACCATGCGAATATGCCGACCAAAAAAAACAAATCAACCATGCGAATATTTCTCTATTACGTCCTCCTCTCGTTTCAGCTCATGTCATGTCAGAGGGCCTACATTAGTGGTATCGCATGCATGGCGCCAAATGATCTTTGTCTGTCTCAGACCTCTTTTCCTTATTTCTTTAGAAACTATCACAAACTCCAACGTCCCATATGACCCTTCTCTCATCCTCTTTCCTCTTTTCTTTTCTTTCCTTTTTCTTGGTGATGATTCATCTGCTTTCAACGTCCTATTTCACACTCACTCACTCTCGTTGGCTCACTCAAAAAAGCATTCCGTATGTGTTCTTTCTTGTTTGTAATTTCGTTAGGGGCAATTGCTTGGTATTTTGTTTGAAATCAATTGGAGTACTAACTTCTTTTGGGTCATAGCTCAAAGCGTTGCTTAGGTGATTGTGAGCATTTTAAAGCTCAAATCAAGTTGACGAAATTTAACTGGGTTTTTAGTTTGGAATAAAGAGCAATGGACTGTGACTTTGCTAGCATTGCAATCTTCAATGGACTGGGACTTCTTGTGATTTCGCCATAGTGGGTTTTCTTTCTTGACTTCTTTCAATTCCAACTTCCCTGCAGTATTGGTGATGAATGTTTCTGAACACGTGCATTGATTCAGGGGAAGTTTTTGCTTAATGAGACTTCTGCGTGAATATTTGCAATGCTAACTGAAGCAGTTGTGATGGACTCTTGCTGTTGTAGAAAAGGATTTATATCGATTGGAAAGCAAAGAAGTGCTTACTTGAACTGACAACGGATATCTTGCTCGATCATTTAAATGGGTTTTGAGCCATGGGAGTGGTATTGCCAGCCGGTGGTGAATGGGATTTGGGCAAGGAGCGCAAACAGTGCTTTCGGTGCATACACACCTTGCGCTATGGATTCCTTGGTCATTTCCATATCTTATTTGGTTCTTTTGGGCCTCTGCTGCTATCGAATTTGGTTAATCAAGACGGCTTCAAAAGTCCAGAGATACAGTTTGAGGTCAAAATGCTACCACTATATGGTGGGATTGCTTCCTTTTTACTGCACTGCTGAGCCTGTGCTGAGGCTGCTGATGGGCTTTTCAGTTTTCAATCTGGATGGTCAGACTAGCCTCCTTCCGTTTGAGGTAGAAATTAGCTGTGTTAAGAGCCTAGCTCCAACTCTCCAACGTTCACATGATATTTCTTCTTTTGACGAGCACTCCTGATTTGCTAGTCAGTTTGTTTAATGTGTGGTCATACACATCAATGGAGTCCCATACAGTATGTCTTATTAACAATGGGAGAGAGTTGCTCAGCCTTGACAAAATAAGAAAGCATTAGGCTGAAATTGTTCACTAGCACATTGACTCTCCTTTCTTTTTTCTGTTTCAACTGATTTGTTTTGGAAGGAGCCTAGCACCAGTAAATCCTTGAGGGACTAAAGCATTCCTCATAGCTGCAACATTCTGTGTAATGTTGGATTTAATATTTTGATAAAATGATGAATTGATGGAGAAAATCCTTCTTTGCGTATGAGTTTTTCCAACTTCATTGGTTCCAAGTTTAACACTCTAAGCAACGACTACCATTCATAGTTAACTGTTAAATTCCACAACTCTGTGTCTGCTGCTGCCATAATGTGCATTTCATTGCCGTTTGCCGACTAATGTCTGACCATAATAGATTGCAATCTGTGTCAAACTATGAGTCTTCAGATCAACAGTCTGTAAGAATCTTAAATGTTGCTGTTTTACATTGGCCGGCAAACTGAGAGTCCAATTTATTTTGTAATCACACCTCCTTTTCTCTTTGGTAGATGGTTTCATTAACCATAGAGTCTCTTGCTTGGTGCTCCATGCTAGTTATGATTGGCCTAGAAATGCAAGTTTACATCCGGGAGTTCAGGTGGTACCTGCTGCTTGGACTCATTTATGTTCTGGTGGGGGAAGCTGTGATGCTTAATCTCATCCTCTTGATGAGAGACCACTATCAGCATCATAGGTTAGTTTTTATCCTTCAGCAGACATTTAACTGTTCATACTTCAGACTATATACATCTCATATTCTCCTATATATACAATTGAATGCCAGTAGAGAAATTAAATGTTATTAGATGCTCTCTCTCTCTTTAAACTACGCAGATTGAAGAAAATAGTCAAAAGAATTAGCATTTCTTCTGTTAAAATATGATCGCAGAAAGACATATTTGCAAGATTTTCCCATCCATGTCTTGCAATATGGTTAAATTGCTTCCTTAAACTGGTGCAGGCTGCTAGTAGTACTATTTCATTAAACAGCTTTCATACTGTATATGTATTTTCTGGAAGCAGTCTCTGTTGAGTTGCCATAATTAAGGGGACACTGTGATCTCACTTTGGGAATGTGAAACTAATTTTGATTGTCAAAGGTGATAGCCACTTATAGGTTTAGTTGCCTTACTCAACCCACTCTAGAATTGAAAATCTTCCTTGGGGAGTTTAAAAACTTTTGGAATCAGGTTACTCTGTTATAATGCATCATAATGTTTTAGAGTTTAAGATACATAATAAGATGTTCGGACCTAATTTCTATCTACTTTATCCTGCAGGCCTGCACTTCATCTGTATATCAGCAAGGTTTTTGCCAGGTTACTTCTCTTTCCATAAACCATTACTCCTGAATCATCTGTTTATAATTTTCCTAACCTTTTGAACAGCTCCGGCTGGGATTCATTAAATAATAGATCTGATGAGAACATTTGACAATTACTATATTTTCTTTCTGTCCTTGGTCCCTTGATCAAAAGAATTCCAACTAAGTCTTCTTCTATTTTGTGCTTCTTTTGGTGTAGGTTCTATTTGGGATTCTTCTTTTGGTCTATGTTCCAAATCTGGTTCCTTATCCGGGGTATACAATGATCCACACCGAGCCTCTTGATAGTGTTGAATATGAGGCTCTTCTGGGAGAGGAGCAAGTTTGTCCTGAAAGGCATGTCAACATATTTTCCAGTGAGTAATGCACGAACTTCATTTTTGTCTGTCCAACAGTGCTTCTTGTTTTCCATAAGACCATGCCAGTTCAGCTAGTCTTTATGCTGACATATCGAACTGCTGCTTGTCATTCTCTGATAAGCACAGGTAATGAACTAATAATTTGATTTAGATTGTGTCTGCTTAACGAGTCTAATTTGCTTGTATTGCTTGCTTTCTGATGGTGGCATTTGTAGGTTCTCTGTTTGTGCGTATCTCTTCCTCCTGAGGCAAAATATAATTGCTTGCTTGAAAGTAAAAGTGAACTGAGACATCTCTTTGGGGATCTAGTGAAATGGAACATTGGATTTTGTTTAGTGTTTTATTAATCAGCTACTTATTCTTCTGTTGTTAATGATCTAGCTCTCTCTCTCTCTCTCTCTCTCTCTCTCTTAAAGGGATATATTTTGGGTGGATGACTCCACTTATGCGGCAAGGCTACAGCAGACCAATAACCGAAAAGGATGTTTGGAAGTTAGACTCTTGGGATCAAACTGAGACACTGTTTGAAAGGTTTGCGCCATCACTTTTCTTTAGCCGTATTCCAAAATTTGTGTATTCAGATGCAATTCTAAAGCATTGCAACCTTATTTTGCAGATTCCAGAAATGCTGGGTCAAAGAGTCTCAAAGGCCCAAACCGTTGCTTTTACGAGCTTTGAACAGCAGCCTTGGGGAAGGTCCCATTCTTCAAAACAATTTTGATTTGACAGTGAACTTACATCTGTCTGGCATTATTCTTTAAGTTTCCTCATTGTTTGAATGTTCCCCATCTCATGTTTCTTGTTTCCTTTACTTCTTCAGGTTTTGGTTGGGAGGCTTCTTTAAGGTATCATCCTTGCCCTTCGTTATCTAATTGAACACCATCTTCATTCCAAATAGTTCAGATGCCTTGGTTGTGGTGAATGGGTGCTCAATCAAATGTTTTGACTTCCATCCTGATAAGATGATCATTACATAATAAGTTTGGTTGAGCTGACCATATGAAATTGACGAATCTAAAAGAAAAAAAGCGTTTTCTAAAAAGCTGGAGTCTCTAAGGATTTGTCTCCTGCTTGAGCTTGAACAATCACTATAGTAACAGTACTTCAACAGCAATTTGTTCACTTCAATATGCAATGTTCATTGGAAGATTGGTAACGTTTCTAACAAGAATAACTACAGATTGGGACCGATCTTTCCCGGTTTGCAGGGCCCACATTGCTGAACCACCTCCTTCAAGTAAGTTGTTCCATGTCTCTCTCTCTCTCTCTTCAGATGAATGTGTAGGCATCAATTTTCAAATCAATGCCGGACTCTACTTTTAATATTTTGATGAAATCCTAGAATTGTGAATCTTTATGCTCTAGAGATATGTGCTTCATTACGGAAAATTGTTTCCATGGACCTTCCTTTTCAAATGATCAGAAATATTGTTCCATAGGCCATCTTTGGATGGAAAACTTCAAAGGTTGTTTACAGGAGGGCAGACCCTGGCAGAAACAGACTTAGCATGCTTTTTTTAGGGTAAAATGTCATTTTCTAGTAATTACTTCAGTGTGCTCCATGTATTTTCTGATAGAGATTCTCTATATATACACAGGACAAACTGAACAGCAACGGCATAATGACTATGAGGACTAGTTTAGTTTAATGAGAATCTTATTGTTTTGTTTTATGGCACAGTGATCTTGAAATATTCTGTGCAGAGACTGACCTTGTGTTTTTGTATTTCATTCAACATCATGGTGGATTATGTTAGACGCTCCAGGAATGGATTTTTTCTGATGCCTCTTTCTTTGCAACGTGCAGTCAATGCAAAGAGGGGACCCTGCATGGATTGGTTATGTCTACGCCTTTTTGATTCTTGTGGGTGTGGTATGATCCTTTCTTTGTTTTTTGTCAAGGTTTTGATTTATGTTAGGAGACAGAATCCTTTCCTTCTAAGTTTGCACACCCTTAATTTTTCAGTGTCATATGTGAAGTAAATACAATTATCATCTTTGTAAATGGTAAATTCCCACGTTTATTGCATTTTATCTTTAAAGTAAATTTGTAACCATGTGCCAATACTGTCTGCATCATTTGTCTGTCTCTGTGTTTTGGTTCTGATCCGATGATCATGTCCTTTCATCAATAAGATATGTGAAAATTGCTGTCTTAGGATATGTTAATGACTTCTGCTTGGACTCTGTTCAGTCATTCGGTGTGCTTTGTGAAGCCCAATATTTTCAGAATGCATTTCGGACAGGATTTAGGCTGAGATCAACTTTGGTAAAACCTCTATCAGATGTGTATTAATCCTCAGTATCAGATGTTTAGTCTAGGTCATTCTTCGTCATTTATTGTAGGAGAGTAATCACTACAGCTTAATCAACCTAATTGGCAGGTGGCGGCCATTTTCCGCAAATCCTTAAGACTCTCTCATGAGGGTCGCAAGAAGTTCCAATCTGGAAAGATAACAAACATGATAACAACAGATGCTAATGCACTTGAGGTGAGATTCTTACCTCGGACATGACTGACATTGCTACTATAGTTCTCTTATTGCTGCAACGTGATTTAGTTAAGTCAATGGTGACATTTTCCTTAGTTTGGAAATCATATGCCCTGCTCTTCTGATTTTGCAAAAGCGAACTTTCTGAAATACATCTTACATGAAACCTGACCTTCTTCAGCAAATATGCCAACAACTTCACAACTTATGGTCAGCTCCATTTCGTATTGTCATTGCCATGGTTCTTCTGTACCAGCAATTAGGCATTGCTTCACTGCTTGGATCTCTCATGCTTGTCCTCATGATCCCATTGCAAGTAAGCTTGTGTTCTCCTATTCCCTCGAAAGTTTATCCTCACTATAACATTGGTACTACCGATTTCTTCCTTAATTAGTAACCAATTTAAGTTAAAAGCATATGTGTGCTAATATTTGTGCTGACTTGGAGGTCCCACTTCTCTTTAACTGTTATGAAGGGCATTCTGATCTAGGTACTCAGTAGAAATTTTTTATCCCCTGAACTTCTATATAGTAATGGTTGTGTTGGAGTAGTATAGCTGATAGGCATATCTTATTGGTTTGGTGCTTTGTACTACAACGCATGCTTTAGGTAAGCCTAATCTGGTTGGTCGAAATATGAATGCAATTATATCTTGTTGCCATTATGACCAAAGGATAATGGTCTAACGAGTAAAGAGTTCCATGAGTCTAAATTAGCGGTGTCTGCCTATACTCCTTTTTCTTTTTTTTTGTAAAGGTAAGTATTATAGATGATTTCTAACCATACAAATATACAAGGAGTGAAATTCGGCACCATCCACACTCATCGGGACGACATGTCACTAGAGTGGGGGGTGCCAAGATCACAAAGAAACAATACATACAATTTCCAAACTAAAGACAAGTAGACGAGCGGTAGAGGAATCCGCTCACAACATTAGCTAGAAATGATAGGATCTATTCCCCAACTATGCTGTAGACGCCTATTCCTCGGGCTATCCACGACCGAATTGAAAGCTAGGGCTTTGTCTTTAATCAACTTGATGAGATGTAGCCTCATAGAAGGCACAAAGAGGTTGGAGGATCGGAAGATGATGTCATTTCTAGTCTTCTAAATCACATAGCAAAGAGCGCCAAATGAGAACCTAATGATATCATTGTAGAAACTGCTACCCACAAAAGTTTTGATAGCCCACCAAATGTACTCCTTATTGCTCTTTAAGAAATTCCCAGACCCGCAATCTCTATATTATTCACCATGTGGTTAGCTAAAAGAGGTTTCCTGTGCCACATCGTCACTCTCAGCTCATGGATTAACATTTATATCATGATGATTAATTGTCTATCTGTCAATCAATTGGTTTACATGTTCTAATCTTTTCCATGGTGAACTAGACGCTCATAATCACCAAAACGCGAAAACTTACCCAGGAAGGGCTGCAGCGGACTGACAAGAGAGTCAGCCTCATGAACGAAATTTTGGCGACAATGGACACTGCGAAGTATGGGAAGCTCTGGCCTACGCTCTCTATGGCTATGTTCTTTTTATAACGACTGAAATTCATTGGAAAAATTCTTGTAGATGTTGTGTTTGGGAAAAGATCTTTCAATCTAGAGTTCATGGAGTACGAAATGATGAGCTTTCATGGTTCCGTAGAGCACAACTTCTATCTGCGGTAAGTACGTTTCAAAATTAAGATGATCTTATGCTTGCTGATTGTGGAATTATCTTCTGTATTGACAGTTGGAATATTCTTGCTTTCCCCAATATGCATTACTATGTCAGTATATAATACATATGTATGCGTGCACTAATACACCACACACGCATCCGCACAAACACACATGCACGCGCACGAGAGAGAGAGAGATAAAATCCTCAGTGGCGGGATGTTGCTTGTGTAGAAAAAGAATTGTGAAAGCAGTATTTATGGAACGACGTGTCTTGGCTTTCTGTCTGGTGTAAACGTGCCAAGCAGACCGACAACAGTTAAAAGACTTACATAAGTGAATTGCTAGCAATTCAAAAGCTCTGTTCATTTCATGAAAAATAATTTTTGAGAAATTGTATTTCGGATTTTCGGTATTCGTTTCATGGAAAATGAATCAATCGGGAAAATATTTTTCATAAAAAAAAAAAAAAAGGCTTCTAAATTAGGAGAAAATATTTTACACTTTTCATGTTGGAGAAAACAATTTTCTCACTCACTCTCCCTTTATATCAAACCCTACTAGCCTCTCTTCTTTCTTCTTTTCTTTTCTAAAAATTTGAATTTTTAATTATTTTTTTCCTTTTACTTTTTTTCATGTTCTTCTTTGGTTGGTTGCTGGCCATAGTGACCATTGGCGACTGGTTATAGCTAAGCCTCGAGCTCGCTAGCCTTGGGCAAGATTGAGGCTCATCGATAACGGCCTTGGGCCTCGCTAGATCGGCGAGCTAGAGGCTTGCCAACACTGACTGCAGGCCTCGCCTGATAGGCAAGCTAGAGGTTCGCACTCACAGCTGGCTGGCCAATCTAGCGAGTAGCAAGCTCGAGCTCACCGGCCTCGGCGGAGCTTGGGCTTGCTTGGATTGGCCGAGCCTCAAGCTCATTGACCCATGTCTAGGGCGGTCACTGGGCAGCCCGCCATTGTTGAGGCACATGGCAACGAACGAAAGAGTAGGATGAAGAAGAAGGAGAAGCCACAGAGGAAGGAGCACGAAGAAGAAGGAGAAAGGAGGAAGGAGGAAGGAAAAGAAAAGGATAAATAAAAAATAATTAGAAACTTGATTTTTATAAAAGTTAAAATTACATTGATAATTTTTCCCAAAAAATCAGATTAGATACCAAATGATGAAAAATATTTGCCACTTCATTTTCAGATTTCAACCGAATACTAGAAAGTATTGTTATTTTTTTGGAAAATATTTTTCGGAAACGTGATATTTTCTGTAAAATAGACGGAGGCAATTGTCTATTTCTTTTCACATTAATAGTGTAAAATTGAGAAAGGTGATTGATCTACTGTGTCAAATCATCCATCTAGTCTTGGACTCCATTAACCACTTGTAAGCTGTGTAGTCATAGACTTCCATTAACCGGTCGAATCAACAAATTTATTACCAAAAAGTACAAGAAAAATAGGAAGTGCAGATCCCTAAAGTGTCAAAACTTAGTACAGGGAGACTTAAGTGCCAAAAGCTGCGAAAGGTATACTTAAGTGCTAAAATCGAAGCAAAATGAATTAGTTAAGTGCCAACAGTGAATAGGGGTGAGCATCGGTCTAGGATCAACCCTGAACCAACCTTGGACCGGCCCAACCCTACCGGTCTTGGTCTAATTCTCAAGGGGGTTGAGTTGGTCATTGGTCCTGGGATCTCTGGACGAGTATTGTGTAGGTTGGTCCTTGGTTCTAGGAGTTTCGGGTTGGTCCAACCTGAACCGACCTTGACCTTATATATTATATATCTAATATATTATTTATAATATTTTTTTATTTGTTCTAAACCGTAAACAATAACTCAAATAGTGTCCTCCTCCCGGTATTCTTGTTCTCTTCTTTCTTCTTTATCTTCTCGGTATTTAATTTGCCAAGTAAAATCGAAAGAAACAACTTTACTCGTGAGCAATCTTGCCTCGCTCGACGCTTGTGTTGCTCACCTTTCTTTGCTAACCTCGCTCGTCGCTAAGCAAATTAGAAGAAAATAAAGCCCTAATTAGAAATCATTTTCGCTCGTGAGCAACACTTGCCTTGCGGCTCTATAAGCAATCTTAATCATTTTTATGGTTTTTTGCTTTTAGCAAATGTGAAATCTTTATTGTTGCCTTATTTTAAATTTGTTGAATATGTATTGGTATTTATAATTTAGTTAAAATTATCGATAGATATATAATTTGAAATAGTAAGTTTGACTTTTTAGAAATACAAAAAAATGAAAAAAAATTATCAATTGGTCTCGGGTTAACCCTGGAACCAAATTGAACCCATTAGGTAGGTCCGGTCCTCGGTCCTAGGCTCAAAAGGGTCGGTTCTCGGTCCCAAAAATTGAGGACCAATACTGTGTAGGTTGGTCTTAAGGTCAAGGAGTGGACCGGCCCAAGTCGGACCATGCTCACCCCTAAAGGTGAGAAAATCCGACTAAAATGCACACGTGGCATTTTTTGGCGACTTTGTTTGCTAGCATAGCAATTTTTTAAAAAAAAAAATATCCACGTGGCAAATTTTTTAAAAAAAAATTGTCCGTGTGGAAAAAAAAAAATATAGCCATATCAACAAAAAAAAAACCCCAAAAATCTATTTTATTATTTATATTAAAAAACTAGAGGATGGTGAGGGTTGGTACAACCCTCGTTGTTGCCTCACCATCGCCAATATGGACGACAATGGTGGGGCGGGTTTCTTGGGGTCGTCGAGCCATGCCCGTGGCTAGCGACCTAGGCCGGCTAATAGTGAGGGCCTGCAAGCCCTCACCCAGATTTGGGGTGAGAGTCGTGACCTTCCTTAGATCCAATGAGGGCTGGCAACCCTTGCCGGATCTAGGGAAGGGTTGCGGTCCTCGCCGCCGGTCGACCAAGGTCGCTGGCCACTAGCCAGGGCCCAGCGACCCTTGTCCTGTCATCACCGGCCCTTCTTGGTGATGGTGGGGAGCGGCGGCGATGGTTACACAGCTCTCTCCCTAGTTTCAACTTCCCTTTTTTAAATTAAAATAATATTATAATTTAAGTTTTTTATATTATTTAATTAATATTTATATTAAATGGCACATCATTGCCAAAACAAAGTCGTTTTGGCTAAGTTGTTGTTGACTCAGTTTTCCAGTGAACCACGTAAGCGAGTTATATTATTAAAATAAGCCATGTTGAATTTCCGATAGCCTTCACTAAAGTTAGAGTTGGCACTTAAGTGATCTAATTTTCATAAAAAGTGACATTTAAGTGTACATTTCGTAACTTTTAACACTAAAATGTTTTCTTGTATCAAGTTTTGACACTTAGGCTAAGCTTTTGCCGGAAAAATAGTCTCCATTTGTTTCTGAACTAGCAGTAAACAAATGAATTTGGACCCTTTTTGTCAGGCGGGCAAGAGTGCTAACGGACTTGGCATTTTCTCTTCCATAATGCTAGATGTTTTTTGTATCAAGTTTTGACATTTAGGCTAAGCAGTCTCCATTTGTTTCTGAACTAGCAGTAAACAAATGAATTTGGCTTTTTGTCAGGCGGGCAAGAGTGCTAACGGACTTGGCATTTTCTCTTCCATAATGCTAGATGGTTTTCTATTTCTCTGAGAGTTTTGCTTTGGTTGCAGTTCAACAGCTTCGTACTGACCAGCATCCCCGTCATCGTAACCGTTGTCTCATTTGGGACATTCACTTTACTTGGTGGGCATTTGACACCAGCGATAGCGTTTACATCACTCTCTCTTTTTGCGGTGCTACAATCTCCTCTGAACAGGCTACCTAACTTGATGTCTCAGGTTCTTTCACTTCATCCTACCCTCATTTCTGTATCTCTGTGCTCAAGAGAATAGTCTAGTGATCTACCCCATTGTTAACATAATTTGTGTTGTTATTATGTGTTTAGAGAAAGATATCATTTTGCTTTTCCTCCTAATTGTGTGCCACGGATATGTTGTTTGTGATGTCCCTTAATAAGTTTAAGTATTAATTCATCTTGCTCTAGCAAAGAAAAAAATAATTAATAATATTAAACAGCTAGAAAAATGAGATAGTGTTGAGAGTATTTGGTCAATAGGGATATATTTGTCTATTTCTTTTATCATTCAGATCAGTTAGGGTCATATTGACCTAATCAAGCATTCAGATCAGTTTTTGTCTTTCAACAAATTGAATATCAAAGGCAAGGCTGAGGGGTTTGATTTTTTGAATTGGACAATACGACATGCAAAAAGTGTACAATCATTTCTCTATATTAAATTTGTCTAAACTAAACTGATTGTCCAGGTCTTGAAATAGCATTAAAAATTAATTTAATGAGTTGGAGGTTAAACCTGCAATATCAACGTGATAATTGAAATGAAAGGCTAAAACCATATTGTAATAACTAAATCTGTGACAGATTATCTCTTCGATAAACGTCTTTTGCAATATTTGGAAAGTGAAAGTCAGAATTTCTGTTTTGTGCTTATTGCGGTTTTTTACCTTTGCTTTCTCAAAGATTATGCATATTCTTCATCTTAGATCCGGCTACCTTATTTTAACAGTGCTTGCGAACATTTGTGTCATCTTTTAATTTCCAATTGAACTTTTGTATCCCAGTTTGTTACCGCGAATGTTTCCCTGCAACGTGTGGAGGAACTACTTTTAACAGAAGAGAGAGCTGTAGTTCCAAATCCACCGATTGAGCCAGGACGGCCTGCTATTTCAATAAAGGATGGGCACTTTTCATGGGACTCAAAGGTCAAATAAACATATGCCTCATTCTTGCAAAATCACTTACCTTTCTTCTTTTCAATGTGAATAAACTGTTGACTTCAGTATGTACAAATTGTCTGCATTTTAGGAGTTGTAACACCACCGACCATGCATTCATAAACAATAAAAAACCAATGCCGTGATTTGAAGCATAAATGCATCTTACAAATATTTCATGAACCCCAAAGCTAGTTGATGCCATAATCAAAATTTGAAGCACAGCTTCATTGAACAACTTACCATTTAGTTAAGTGATTAGTTCATTCACAACTTTTGTAAAGGTCACTAATCGTGGAAGGAAACTAGTGCTAATTTCTAGAGTGTAATTTTTTGGGGTGAAGTCACTCTTGCTATATGTCTCACGAGGCAAACAACTAAACTCAAAACTCAGAGGACTGTGTCTCTTTTTCCATCGTTTTGAAATTTCAAGTTGATGTAACGAAGTCATTCTCACTGATATAAGACATGGTCATTTATGGTGCTTTCCAGTCTTTTGTTGCCATGTCTTTTTTCAACTGGTGGCTAATTTTTCAGCTCACTTCAGGTAGAAAAACCCACATTGTCGAACATCAATCTGGACATACCAGTTGGTAGCTTAGTTGCTATTGTTGGTGGTACTGGAGAGGGAAAGACATCTCTCATATCCGCAGTGATTGGGGAACTCCCTCCTATCTCCGATGCATGTGTTACTATACGGGGAACCATTGCTTATGTTCCTCAAGTATCGTGGATTTTCAATGCCACTGTAAGTTGCACAGTGCTGGTTTGTTTCTGTCAATGTTGGATACAAAATCATCATTTTATTGTGTCCTAATCCCTAGTGTGTGATATCAGGTGCGGGACAACATATTATTTGGGTCTGAATTTGAACCAGAAAGATATTGGAAGGCAGTTAGAGTTACTGAACTGGAGCATGATCTTGATTTGCTTCCAGTTAAGTGGGACAGTGCTTTGTAAGGTTGTCTTACTAACACGGGATGTGATCTGTTAATTATCTGTTTCAATCAATCTTCAGGGTCATGATCTTACAGAAATTGGTGAAAGAGGGGTGAATATAAGCGGAGGGCAAAAGCAGAGGGTTTCTATGGCCAGGGCTGTTTACTCGAATTCAGATGTTTATGTATTTGATGACCCTTTAAGTGCTCTGGATGCTCATGTTGGTCGACAGGTATGAAATTAATGATGCAGGATATTAGTCACTTCAGATTATTGTAGGTGTAGCAAGTGATGTTATAGGGCTTCAACAATTACCTGTATACTTGAAAAGCGTTTTATGCAAAGCATGCTCAAATGCTTGAATTAAACAAAGATAAGAATTCCAATCCTACAGTCCTGCCCTCAAGATAGTTTGCTGCAATCAATCTTGGGATAATTGAAGCAACTTCTGCTAATTTCAAAACTCATAGGTATTTTCTGATTTGGGACTTCTTAATTTAAATTTAGGTATATAAATCATTGTTTTTGTTTCACCATCTTTTTTAGTTGTTAATAGGGGTATCCGAACTTTTGGCTTGACTCTCCACGTCTGAAGTGAACTTTAGTTTCATATTTGTAGATCTCCATTCAGTAAGATATCTTTTTTGAATTTTCAGAAATGAGGCCAAATCCTGTATTAGCTTATACTAACCCACAGTCATCTACAGGTGTTTAATAGCTGTATCATGGAAAATCTGCAAGGCAAGACGCGGGTTCTTGTCACAAACCAGCTACATTTTCTTCCTCAAGTGGATCGAATCATTTTGGTTCATGAAGGAATGGTCAAAGAGGAAGGAACTTTTAAGGAGCTCTCTAGAAATGGGGTACTATTCCAGAAACTTATGGAGAATGCAGGAAAAGTGAAGTTACAAACAGAAGAGGAGGAGAAAACATCCAAACCAGCAGCTAACATTGTTAATGAATTGCCAAAAGATCAAGGCAATGGGAAGAAAGGTAAAGAAGGGAAGGCAGTACTTATTAAGCAAGAAGAACGGGAAATGGGTATCGTGAGTTGGAAAGTCCTGATGAGGTAGTGAAATCCATGATATGATGCTTTAACTTCTAACTTATTGTATAGACATGTTATTTCCCAAAAAGGCTTACTTTTGGATAAGAGATTCATGACCTAAAAACTTTCTTGGGATCAACAATGGAAGTGGTGTTCAAATTAGCCAATTAAATGACCTCAAACATATGTTTGATTTCTCAAATGAAAAGTTCAAGAAAGTTCATGCTACATTTAATACTGTATGGAGGCAATATTGATGCAGTGTAAGTTTGTGCTACATTTGTTTCTCAACTTCACTTGACATCACTCAATACGTGGTCTCTAGGTACCTTCTCTTGGGATGCTTAGGTTTCCTCCACATGATAACTATGTGTCACGCATATCATTAAATGGTTATAAGCACCTACAGTCGATGCATTGGCTAATTCCTTTTTAGTGAAAACTGAAACTGTGTTTGTATGGTAAAATGCTTTTTCCCTCTATTTTTATTAGGACTCATAAATCTGGACCACATTGTATAGAGTTACACAGCAATAATGCTGCCTATCTGTGACTTGTAGATGAACTAATTTTCTTTTTCGCTTAATCTATTTTTAGGTACAAAGGGGCGCTGGGAGGCCTGTGGGTGGTGGCAGTATTCTTTATATGCTATATTTCAACTGAAGTTCTTCGAATTTCAAATAGCATGTGGTTGAGTTTCTGGACAGATGAAAGCACTTCAGAGAACTACAGACCAGGATTTTACATATTGATCTACGCACTCCTGTCCTTTAGTCAGGTACGTCAAAATTCAGTAGATAGATCTCCTAAGTTTACTATCTTTTCTGCAGTAGCTTGCGCTTCTATGATTTCTTTCTTGATTATTGATGGGGTGGGAAAGCCACATTATCTCTTAGTCCTTGAGTTTGGATTACAATACCTTGTTTGTAACACCGAAATGTTAATGTAATTTTGATGAGAATCTGATACCATGAAATATACTATTTGCTAGCTCTGCTATATTTTTAGATTTCTGTATTTTGGAGTCTTTGGTGAGTGGGTATATGTCACCTGAAGGTCTTTATGGCAAATTGCATGATGACTCCTGTGTTTCCATGAATCAGGTGACTGTGACACTGATTCACGCTTATTGGTTGATTATTTCGAGTCTTCATGCGGCAAAAAGATTGCATGATTCTATGCTCCAGTCTATATTACGGGCTCCAATGCTTTTCTTTCACACCAACCCAATGGGAAGAATTATCAACAGGTTTGCCAAGGATCTAGGCGACATAGATCGCAACGTTGCCCAACTTGTGAATAGGTTTATTGGCGAAGTCTGGCAGCTACTTTCGACTTTTGTGCTTATAGGAATTGTGAGCACAATCTCTCTTTGGGCCATAATGCCGCTCTTGATCTTGTTTTATGCAGCCTATCTGTATTACCAGGTGAGCGCAGTCTTGTTTGGGCCCTAATGCTTTTTCATACAAGGTTCTATTTGCTCTGCTATTTACAACAAGAATTACCAAGCCTTGTCCTACTAAGTGGGGTTGGCCATTTTCTTTTGCTACATAAGCTGACAATGTCATGCAGTATTGGCATTTTCTTGTGATGCTTGTGACACTACGCACCGGCATTTAGACGTTTCATAGTGGAAATTCTGAAACACAATTTCCATTATTCTTTTGCGGTAGAAAGCAATACTTCTTTTTCCATTATATGAAACAGTGACTGAGTAATAAGCACAAACGACTCAGAACGAACGTTTCCCTTAGACATCCTTGTGTCAGTTTTTTGGTAGAGGCAGTGTTAATAATCGAAGATAAAAATAGATCCTTTTAATTGCTCAATATCATTACACCTTTTGTTTAGGAAAATGGCACATCATTACACCTTTTGTTTAGGAAAACGGTACCATAAGTGTCATAACTTTCATATGACTCAAACTTTTTTTAGATCTTTGAGTGCCATGCCGAACTTTTTCTCCGACGGTTGAGCATTAGATAACTTTTGTATTGATCACTTGAGTGTTATAACTTTTTAAAAACATTGACCATAAGTGTCATGCCATGCTAGTTTTCCAGCACTTAGGTGAATTTTTTAAAAAGTTATGGTATCCAAATGATTAATTAAAAGTTATGATGCTCAAGTAAATGTTTTTAAAAGTTATGATACTTTTAAGTGTTTGAAAAAAAAAGTTATGATCTGAAGTGAGCACCCTATGAAAATTATAGCACTTGTAAAGTCTTTGTCCCCCTCTTGTTTTAAAGCATGCTCTGTCTTCTACCCATAGCCAAGTCCTTGGGAAGTTTGGATATAATTGTCCTTTAATTGTTTGCCTTGTGTTGTTAACAGACTACATCTCGTGAAGTGAAACGCTTGGATTCAATCACCAGATCTCCAGTTTATGTGCAATTTGGAGAAGCATTGAATGGCTTGTCGACAATACGTACATACAAAGCATATGATAGATTGGCCTCCATTAATGCCAAGGCCATGGACAATAATATCAGATTCACCCTTGTCAATATCAGTTCCAACCGTTGGCGCTCCATTAGGTTGGAGACTCTAGGCGGCATAATGATCTGGTTGACAGCGACATTTGCAGTCATGCAGACCGGAAAAGCGAGAAAACGAGTAGCGTCCGCTTCAACTATGGGTCTCCTCCTCAGCTACACTTTGAATATAACGAACCTCATGAGCGGTGTTACGAGACAAGCAAGCGGAGCGAGAGAATAGTCTAAATGCCGTAGAGCGTGTGGGTGTATACATAGAGTTGCCTTCGAGGCTCGGCTATAATAGAGAACAATCGACCCCCTCCCGGTTGGCCTTCATTGGGATCGATGAAATTCGATGATGTGGTCCTTCGTTACAGACCTGAACTTCCTCCCATCTTGCATGGATTGTCTTTTTCAGTAGCGCCCCGTGAGAAGCTGGGAATAGTAGGAAGAACCGGTGCTGGAAAATCTAGCATGATAAATGCTTTGTTCCGAATTGTCGAGGTGGAAAAAGGAAGAATCTTGATCGATGGATGCGACACTTCTAAAATAGGACTGGAAGATTTGCGGAAAGTCCTAGGCATCATACCTCAATCACCAGTTCTTTTCTCGGGTAGGTGCTTGTGAAATTCTTTTATCAACCTAACTTGTTTGTTAAGACATATCTTGGTTCTTCCCTCCCCCGTTTCCCTCAACCTCTCGATATTCTATAGGAAATTCTGCTAACAAGTGGAAGCTTTTCAGTCTTCTATTGGTTGATATTGCTATATCCTCAAACCAATACATAGCTGAGGGTTCTCACTCTCACTTATTATGTCCAATGTTGAAGCTTCAGAACTTTTTTAAGTCCTTGGAGCAAGCATCGATTCACAATAGCTACTTGCAGTTCTTGCAGTCCAATTCTTTATCCAACTACTAATAAATGGTTGCTTTCTTTTTGACATGAACAATCCGGCTGACCAGTCCTAATCAGTTCAAATGTCTTTGTGAGAGGGAAAAGTAAATTGTATTATTCTGTAAAGTTTGATGCATACATTAGTAATCAACAACACAATATGCCCTAAGGTCCTAAAGACTTCTTTACTCTTTATATTGCTAACACTCCCCCTCATGCTGGAGTATAGATATTAATCATGCCCAATTTGTCACAAATATATTCTATCCTCCCATTACTTAGAGGTTTAGTAAAAATGCTTGCTAGTTGTTCACCGGTTCGAATGTGATTGAGAAGGATCACTCTACTCTGCAACTTCTCTCCAATAAAATGACAGTTAACCTCAACATGTTTTGTTTTCTCATGACACACAGGGTTGGAAGTTATATGCATTGCAACTCTATTATCACACTATAAAGTCATAGAGACTAAAGCTTTAGAGCCTAACTTAGTCAATAACTACTAAATCCACACTATTTCACATGTCATTTGTGCCATGGCTCTATATTCTAACTTAGCACTAGAGCGAGCGATAACACTATGTTATCTACTCTTCCATGATACTAGATTTCCTCCAACCAGGGTACAATAGCCAATGGTTGATCTCCTATCATCCAGAGATCCTACCCAATCAACATAAGAGAATCTTTCAACTCTGCTATGACCATAGTTTTGATAAACAATTCCTTCCCAGGAGCATCCTTCAAGTACCTATCTTAATAACTAAACTCCAGTGAGATGTATGAGGGGAAAACAAAAACTATATTACCACACTAATTGGAAAGACAATGTCTAGTCAAGTAACAGTGAGATAATTCAACTTGCCTACCAATGTTATATATCTCTCAAGATTATTAAGAATCTCTCCTCCCTTAGTAACTGGTTTAATTCCTTGTTCCATGAGTGAATCAAGAGGCTTTGATCCCAACATGCTTGTATTGGTGAGCAAATCCAAGATATATTTTCACTTTGATAGAACAATACCTTTTTGTGATTATGCCACCTCAATTCCTAGGAAATACTTCAACTTTTCTAAATCCTTAGTTTGAGGCTATTGCTGAAGATAGATCTTTAGTGTAGCTATATCGACCAAGTTATCTCCTGTGATGATGATATCATCAACATATACAACCAAGAACAATTTGCTTCCCCTTGATTGTTTGTAAAAGAGAGATCGTTTCCACATCTAGACAATCCAAAAGAAAGTACAACCTCAGAAAAACTTCCAAACCACACCCATGGGGATTTTCAAATCATACAAAGACTTTTTTTAATGTGCACAACTAGTCCCCCATACTCTCCTTGAGCAACAAATCTTGGAGGTTGCTCCATATAAACATGTTCACGAAGAGTACCATGCAAGAAAGCATTTATGATATTAAGTTGAAACAAAGGCTAGTTATATGTGGTAGCAAGAGACATTAAAATACAAATAGAAGTAAGTTTGGCTACAAGAGAAAAATTGTCTAGATAGTCAACCCCATACACTTGAGCATACCCTTTTGCAACAAATCTTACTTTTAAATGAGCAAGAGAATTGTCGAGATTGACTTTCACAGCATATACCTATTGACAACCGATAGCAATTTTTCCTAAAGGAAGAGGTAACAAGTCCCAAGTTTGATTAACTTGGAGGACCTTTGATTCTTTTGCCATTACTGCCCTCAAGACAAAGCTTTCTACTTCCCTAGCTACAAACTTGGGGATAGGAGATTGTTCAATAGTAGATAAAAAGGACTGAAAAGAAGAAGACACAAAAAGTATGAGATTAAGTTTGCAATAAAATATTGAGTATAAGCATGTGTACCTTTGCGATGAGCAATATGGAGATCAAGATCAGATAAAAGAGGAGGGTCGGTTAATGGCAAATTTGGAGCAGAAGATGACATAGTGTTGACAAGAGGAAGGTGCGAGTAGTAGCCACTCAAGGATGCCGGGTATAAACTTGGAGAGGAGGTGGTTCCTCTTAGACACTAATGAAATAGCTGGAGCAGTTGACCAAATGGTGGTCACATATAAGTTTGCATCCAACTCAGACACGGTAATTGGAATATCATGATGAGAAGTGGATTAAAAAAAAAATGAAACATCAGATGTTATAAAGTTTTTTCTCAGTAATGGAGAATAACAATGATACTCCTTTTGAGTACGGGAATAACCCATAAGCACACACTTGATGCTTAGGGATCAACTTTTGATACGCTAGGTCAATGATCACAAATAAATAGACACAACAAAAAATATGAGGTGGTAAGACAAACAGTGACTCATTTGGAAACAAAGTATAAAATGGAATATCATCTTGCAAAACAGAAGAAGGCATACGATTAATGAGGTAGCATGCAGTCATAACAGCATCGGACCAAAAGGTTTTTGGGACCTTCATCTCAAATAACAATGACTTAATAAGATGGGAAGATTTATGGACCATACCATGTTGAGTCATAAAATCAGAAAAGAATACTCCTTAGATTATCAGAACACAAAACTTTAACATGTATACCAAACTGAGTATGAATTTCAAGTATAAATGCATGAAATATAGCAAACAATTTTGAACAAATTTTTATTTAATATAACCAAGTGACTCTGGAATAGTTATCAACAAAAGCATCAGTTGAAAACCACATGACATGGACCCCAAATATCTAAATGAACTAACAAGAAAGGAGACGCCACTTGTTTAATGACTTGAGGCTAGTAACTAGTACTATGTAATTTGCCAAGTTGACATGACTCGCATTCTAAGCTAGAGAGGGACTAAAAACTAGAATCTATGAAGACCATGTAAAGAAGGATGACCAAGATGGCAATGGATCTTATGTAGGGATGCAACACTAGACCATGCAATGGATGGAGCGTCTTCAAGCACATACAACCCCCTGCCTCACATCCTCTACTAATCATCCTCTTCGTAGCTAGATCCTGGAAAATACAAGAATCAGGATAGGATGTTACTAAATACTAAAAGTTTTTGGTCAATTTACTAATATTAATGAGGTTAAATGGAAATTGTGGAATAAAGCACTAAGGACAATATCAATGAAGGAGTTGGATGAAATGTGTAGATGATCCATTGGCTGGGGTAACTCTAGATGAAGATGTAGTAAGAGAGGAAAATATACTTGGAAGACCTTACCTGTGATCTAAAGCCCTTGCATCAATGATCCAAGGACGAGAAGCAGCTCAAAGGCGCATAACATTACCTATCTATACCAAGGTAGCAGTGGAAGAAGCAAGCTACGAAATCTGAAATTGGTTCTATTGAGCAAATTTCTCATCAAACATAACCACTACCTTTCCTTCATAAGACTATAGAGAAGAGTTAGTACCAAATGCATTATTTGCAAATTGATGTTGCTACCCTAGTCTCCCATGTAACTTGTGGCAAAAAATTTTAATATGACTAGGTTTGCCACGTAATGACAAGTCCTTGTGGCCCCTAAGATATTAGCAGGCTTGTGCGATTGTCCATAAAAATGTTGCTTGGCCTCCCCCTCGGCCCCACGTCCACTATATCCTCCATGATTTTTGCCATCACTCCTAATACCACCACCATTGGTTCAAGACTGGGACACAAGCTAAATTATTACTATAGATATGGTGTCCTAAGAAGACTCATGAGATACCCAAAGAACCCGAGCAAACATATCTGTGAGTGATACAACAGTCTCTCCTCTAAGAATTTGAGACCTAACAATTTCATATTTAGGACCAAGACCTCAAAGGACTACCATTACAATCAATTGTTCGCTCTAAAGTTGCATTTGCTAAATATTGGCTAAAATAGGGATAACAACATTCAACTCCTCGTAATTCTCTTAAAATTAGCAAAGTATTGCATAATAGAACATCCCTTCCTTTTAGATTGGCAAAACTCCTATAATATTTCATAAGTTTTGTGATAGGTTTATTTTGGTCAAAATATAATACATTCAAATACTTCCACAGTTCTCTAATTGTGTCAATATGAGTTATTAGATCAATTATATTGCTCTTCATGGAGTTTAGCATGTTATCAAGGATACATGCATCAATTATATCCCAAGTTGCATCATCTTTGGGTTTAGGCTCAATCAAATGTTTATGCTAATTCCTGCTTGTCAAAGTAAGCTTCACAATTTTCTTCCATCAATGAAAGTTAGCATTACCGTCAAGCTTCTTATTGATAATTCGATTACACAAAGAGGAACTCACCTTAGTCATCACATTATTACTCTTCTCGTGATCACCTATTCTTCAACAATAATAAAGAAATTCCCACAACATCGTCCTTCAGGCAGCTCAATCTCAACAGTTCAATAATCAAACGTAATCGAAAATATTACACCACATAAAAGAGCCTCCACGACCCACAGACACACCAATCGAGAGACCATAACTAGATTGGTCAAACACCCACAAGCTAAAGGCTGAAAAAAAACAGACTTGGCCAATGGATCAGACAGATTAATGAGGGCATGGAAACTTCCAGTATCCGACAGTTCGGCCAAGTGGTGTAAGGTGCGATTTAGGCTCTGATGTCATGAGAGAGGAAAAATTAAATTATAATATTCAGTAAAGTTCAATATATGCATTAGTAATCACCAACAAAATAAGCCCTAAAGGTCCTAAAGACTTCTTTACCCTTTATACTTCCGATGGTCTTAAGTCAAATGTCCTTCTACTTTGGTTTAAAATGCCAAAGAATTTTCTTTTAATATGCTGTCCGATATTTCATGTGAAAAAGGCTACAGTACGAATCATAACTGCATACACTGAACTCCATTACTCTGGACTGAGAAGCTTCTACGATATACCAAAAGAAACTTTAGATTCCACTATTTGTGGAGACTAAATATCATCTCCGATAGTTTCTTTCTTTTCAATGTTGTGCAGGAACTGTGAGATTCAATCTCGACCCTTTTAATGAACATAATGATGCTGACCTCTGGGAGGCTCTGGAGAGAGCACATTTGAAGGATGTCGTCCAGAGGAACTCTTATGGTCTGGAAGCTGAGGTAAGCTTGCAATAAAGTTACTAGAGCAAAATGTTGATGAAAGGATCATTGCAGTTTCTATTGGATTCAGGTTTATGCTGATGAAACTACGGGAAGTTACCTAACATTGTTTGAGAGTAAAATATTTAAGTCATTAAAATTGTCTTTTGAAGGACAAGGATTGTTAGATGTTTCCTAAAGCATGCAAGAGTTGAGGTAGTGAGGATAACAATTGACTAGGTTAATGCCCATTGCCAGAGGGACGAGAGAAATTGAGTTGAACCGATACAAGGCAAGGGACGTGAATTAGTGTTCAGCGGAAAAGTTTGACATGCATATGCAATAGATTCTCAGCGAAGCACTATCCAGGAAAAACAATGATATGTATTACGTTTTCTCAATACATAAAACATCATAGTGTCTGAAGTCTTAACTGAAGTTGAGATGTCGACTTATATATATATATATATATGTTTGGACTTGTCTACATGCAGGCGGCTGATCTAATGCTCTGCATAATTCTATCGGCTTTAAAATGTATCCGTGGGTTCTTTCTTAATAAGTTAAGAAAGACGAAGCTAAAAATCTCCATTATTACTGATGTTGGTTGCGTCCTGTCAAGGTTTCTGAGGGCGGGGAGAACTTCAGCATCGGACAGAGGCAACTGCTGTGTCTTGGTCGAGCATTACTAAGGAGATCAAAGATTCTTGTTCTCGATGAAGCAACTGCAGCTGTCGATGTTAGAACTGATGCTCTCATCCAGAAAACCATCCATGAAGAATTCAACTACTGCACCATGCTCATCATCGCTCACAGACTTAACACTATCATTGACACCGATCGAATTCTTGTGCTCGATGCCGGCCAAGTATGTTCTAACATTGATATTCATCATGCACACATCAGTACTAGGAAAAAATTCATACTAACTTTGTCATTATGAATATGAAAAAGTGAAATCCACTCATATCTCTGAAGTATGATTGCTATGGCACTTGACACTTTCGACAAATAAGAAGTGAAAGTTACCATCTCACTCAATTCAACATAAAAGGACCGTGACTCCCCAATGTAGCTGTGTTTCTACTTCTTATTGCTGTATCGATTGCAACGCTTTCAACTTTCATTTCAGGTAACAGAATATGATACTCCAGAGAATCTGCTATCAAATGAAGCAAGCGCATTCTCTAAGATGGTTCAAAGCACGGGTTCTGCCCATGCGCAGTATCTACATGGCTTAGTCCTCCAAAAGAAAGAGAGCAGTTTGCAGATGGAAAGGAAGTGTCTAGATAGCGAGAGACGATGATCAGCCTCTTCCTACTGGGCTGCTGCTGCCAATGTCGACTCTAACAATGCCCTACAGATTTTGAACATGGAGGATAATGACAACAGCAGCGACAACATCCTTAAAAGAACAAAAGATGCAGTTATAACCCTTCAGGGCGTCTTGGAAGGGAAGCACAATGAAGATATAGAAAATGTTTTGTACCATTATCAAGTTCCTGCTAATAGCTGGTGGTCTGATCTCTACAAAATAGTCGAAGGTTAGTGCTTCATTCTTGGACATACCTCGCTCGGGTGAAGAAAGCGCTCACTTTAATGCTAAAAGTTTTCACCAGCTCATTTAAGTGCCAAAATCAGAAAAAAAACGATCATTCAAGTGCCTCAAGAAATTTCGGCTAGAGAAATTACGTAACTTTTATAATTGAAAATTCTATCTGAGGTGGCATTTTTTTGCAACTGAAGTGATCACTTTTTCATTAAAAATGACACTAAAGTGATTACTTTTTAACAACAATTGGCATTGAAGTTATCATTTTTTTACAACGATCGACAATGAAGTAATCACTTTTAACATACTACATGATGTCGTTTAGGGATTATATGCTGATTGGGTACACCGGCGAGTCACGTAAGATCAAGAAATTAATAAAATATGGCCACGTTAGACTTTTGGCAACCTAGATTGAAGTTGGCAATTAAGTGATTATTGTTTTTTAAAAGTGACATTTAAGTTATTCGAAAAAGACTTGGCACTAAAGTGGGCGCCATATACTAGTTATGACACTTCTAGTGGCCTTCTCCCTACCTTGTTCTATATTTCAATTAGGGTCTCTACTCTCTTAAGTTCGTTGTGTGAGATCAAGTACTCGGACCTTCAAACTATATGGTTGTTATTGCTTATAGAAGAATGGAATTGTGAAAGTATTGGAAAAGAAATGCTAATATCATATGGCATTTACTTTTGCTCTGATGTACCCTTTTTTGCAATTTCATTTGTAAATTACATCTATTTAATCTTCCTTCATGTAGGTCTAGGTTTAATGAGTAGACTGGCTGACGGTAGATACGAACGACTAGAGCACGAGTTTGGAGACAACTCGGATTGGGATGCCGTGCAAATCTTATAAAAGAAGTGGTGACGTCAACGCAATTCTTCATTCTAATCGAAGGATTTTACTCGTGAAGGCAAACACAAAGATATTGCTCTCGATGGAGGACAATCTTGCTGGCCCTCGGCCCAAAAAAAAAAGAAAAAGAGAGAAGACAAGAAATAAAGCAAAAAAACCATAAAATTATAAAAATTAAAATTATTATTAAAACATTATATAAAAATGTCCATGCCAATGTTGGTTGCGTCATGTAAGATGGCTAATGCTGGCCGCACCATGTAAGACGACCGATGTCTATGTTAACAAGTTTTGGTCAAAATTTGCTAGGTAAACTCAATTGATAAAAGCCGAAAATGTTTATGATTAAATTGGTTCGATTTAAAGGTTTGAAACCTAATTGGTACTAATGTAATAGGTTTGAGACTTTTTTGATACTTTTTCTAAAAAATATGCCACACTTGTTAATCTTCATCTATGAAAAAGCATCATAGCGGTGGAGAATAAACTTACTTGGCTTCATATATACTCCAGGATTTGAAAGTTATAGCATTTATTCTATTTTTCGAGCATGTTTTAGTATTATCTTCTCTCCTTGTGATTGTCTATTAACCCAATGTTGATAGAGAAAATAATTCTACACAATTCATTCTTTTCGTGGGGATCTACCCAAAACGACAACCTATTCTTTGAGTGGCTGAAAATATATAAAATAGAGAGAGGACAGAAAAGGTAAGCTGGGCTTCATATATACTCCTAGATTTGGAAGTTGTTTTCTGCTAGCATTTATTCTATTTTTCAAGCATGTTCCAGCATTATCTTTTCTTC
The DNA here is from genome assembly GCA_014182845.1 of Corymbia calophylla. NCBI lineage: Eukaryota > Viridiplantae > Streptophyta > Magnoliopsida > Myrtales > Myrtaceae > Corymbia > Corymbia calophylla. The sequence goes on along the minus strand of CM024696.1, from coordinate 1,181,971 downwards.
TTGCGATTGTCTACTGACCCAATGTTGATAGAGAAAATACTTGGGGAAAGTACAGCGGGAGTGCCAAAAGTTGGCACGGAGGAACACTTAAGTGCCAAAACTTACAAACGGTACACTTAAGTGCCACTTTTAAAAAAAAAATAGATCACTTAAATACCAGGTCGCCGGAACCCTACCGAAAATCCTACGTGGCATTTTTTTATTAATTTTTTTGCCTACGTGGTTCGCCGGAAATTGAAACCACGAAAAATCAGTGCAAAACGACGTCGTTTTTGCGGCGACGTGGATTTTTAAAATTATTAATTAAATAATATTTAAAAATTTAAAAAATATTTTAAAATTGATTAATTTAAAAATAAAATAAAAAGGGTGGGAGGGGAAATCGGCGAGGGCTGTGCAACCCTCACCGCCGCCGCCATCGCCGCGCCCCACCATCGCTGGGAAGGGCCGACAACGGTGGGCGAGGGTCGGCGGGGTCGCCGGGCGCGGTCAGGCGGTCGGCCGCCCTTGGCCCGGCGGGGCAAGGGCCGGCAACCCTCGCCCCAAATCTGGGCGAGGGCCTACGGGCCCTCGCCACAAGCCGACCAGGGTCCAATGACCCCGACCGACCCTCGCCCACCGTCGCCGGTCCTTCCCGACGATGGTGGGGCGCGCGGTGTGGTGGTGGCGAGGGCTACACCGCCCTCGCCGATTTCCCCTCCCTTTTTTTTTTTTTTAATAAAATCAATTTTAATTTTTTAAAATTTGACGTGGACTTTAAAATCTGATGTGGACAATTTTTTATTAAAATTGCCACGTGGAATTTTTTATTTTGAAAAAAATGCTCCGTCGGCAAATAAAGTCGCCGGAAAATAGACACGTGGCAATTTGGCGGGATTTGGCACTTAAGTGATCCATTTTGCTTCGATTTTGGCACTTAAGTGTCTTGTTTGTAACTTTTAAGACTTAAGTGTCCTCCGTCGCGCCAACTTTTTGGCAAGACTCCGGGGTCCATGTGCCGAAAATACTTCTACACATTTAGGACTTCAAACTTTTCGTGGTGATTGGTGCCAACATAGGTTGGTTCCCTACCTAAAACGACAACCTATTCTTTTAGTGGCCGACAAAGTATATAAAATAGACAGAGAGAGGACCAAGAGGTAAGCTTGGCTTCATATATAATCCTGGATTTGGAAGTTGTTTTCTACTAGCATTTATTCTATTTTTCGAGCATGTTTTAGCATTATCTTTTCTCCTTGTGATTGTCTATTAACCCAATGTTTATAGAGAAAATACTTCTACACGATTAGGACTTCAAACTTTTCGTGGGGATAGGTGCAAACATGGGTTCGTTCCCTACCTAAAATAACTGCCTCTTCTTTTAGTGGCTGACACAAAGTTATAAAATAGAGAGAGTGTGTGACGTGCTCGATTTTCTGACCTGCTTCGGATTTTATGAATACGTAGTTATCAATGCACTGCTAGTCGGTCTCGCGCTAAACCGATCATTCATAAAATATTAATCAAAGGGGAGAGGTTACTAAAGACTTCGCGTATGTGTGATTCTTAAAAAGCCACCTATTAATTTGAGACACACTAGAGTTGCAATTGATTGACTTGACCATGATTTCTATCCAAATTCAATTGTCGGGCTTTTTGAATGTCGGAACTAAATTATTAGATTTCAGCTTCATTAATTTCCGAAAATTCTGGTCCGTTCGGAAATGCCGAAAATAGGGATTATCAGGTCAAGGAATTAAACCCGACGCTTTCCTTTGTGTATTTTCGGACCAAGGGTATTTTGGGAATTTTCAATCCCATAAAACGTGCATGGATGAAATTGCCCCAAGTCCATTTTGGACAAGGGGACAATTTTTATTTGAATTTTAAGAGGGAAAATGAGAGACATTTGGGGGTGGGATTTTCGTCCCCCCACCCCCATCAGCCGCCCTTCTCCTCTCTCTCATATCTCTCTCCTCTTGTCTCTCTCTCCCTCGCTCACGTCCCTTCTCCCCCTCCTTTCTCTCTCTTCTCTCTTCTTTTTTCCTTTCCCCATGCTTGTCAGCCGCCCACCCCTCCTCTGAATTTCTCTCTCTTATGTGCGGTTTCTTTCCCCATGCACGCACGTACGCCCTCCTTGCCACTGCCGCCCCCTTTGTCCGCCACCTCAGTCGTCGCTGCCACACCGCCGCTTCGTTGGCACGCTGCCGAAGCTGGCGGACGCCAAACCGGCCCGAGAACCAGTCTAGATGTCTGTATTTTTGGTCCTTGGTGGATGTGGTTATATGTCAACTGAAGTGTAGGTCTTTCTAGCAATTTACGTGATGACTCCTGTGTCAACTGATCAGGTAACCGTGACACTGACTAATGCTTATTGGTTGATTATTTCGAGTCTTTGTGCGGCGAAAAGATTGCATGATTCTATACTTCGGTCTGTATTAAAGGCTCCAATGCTTTTCTTTCACACCAACCCAAGGGGAAGAATTATCGACAGGTTTACCAATGATCGAGGTGATGTAGACTGCAATGTCGCCCAACTTGTGAATACGTTTATGATCCAGGTCTGGCAGCTAGTCTCGACTTTTGTGCTCATAGGAATTGTTAGCACAATCTCTCTTTGGGCCATAATGCCACTCTTGATTTTGTTTTATGCAGTCTATCTGTATTACCAAGTGAGCATAGTCTTGTTTTGGGCCCCAATGCTCTTTCATACAAAGTTATATTTGCATTTCTTGTGATGCTTGTGACACTACACACCACCAATTAGATGTTTCATAGTGGGAATTCTGAAACACAATTTCCATTATTCTTCTACAGTAGAAACCAGCACTTCTTTTTACCTTTATATGAAACGATGACTAAGTAATGAGTACAAACAGTCAGAACGAAAATTTGTTTGAACCTTCCTTTTGTCATTTTTTTTCATAGAGGGGGCGTTAGTAATCAAGGAAAACGGTAGATCCTTTTAAATGCTGGATAGCACTACTCTTGTTCTAAGGCATGTTTCATCCTCTACCCATAGCCGAGTCATTTGGAAGTTTGGATATAATTGTCCTTCTAATTGTTTGCCATGTGTTGCCAACAGGCTACATCTCATGAAGTAAAACGCTTGGATTCAATCACTAGATCTCCAGTTTATGCACAATTTGGAGAAGCATTGAACGGCTTGTTGACAATAGGTGCATATAGAGCATATGATAGATTGGCTACCATTAATGCCAAGGCCATGGACAATAATATCAGATTCACCCTCGTCAATATCAGTTCTAACCTTTGGTGCTTCATAAGGTTGGAGACTTTAGGAGGCATAATGATCTGGTTGACCGCCACATTTGCGATTATGCAGACCAGAAAAGCAGAAAACAGAAACAACAGCACACGGTAGCAGTTCCTGCTGTCATTAACCAACCTGCTGCTGCTCGGGTTGAAGACCGGAATCTCCCTATACCAGATGCTTCTGATATACCTCCCCAGGTCCCAAGACGTGTTGCAGAAGCATGGCAACAGGTGAGATCATCAAAGAAAGCGGCTACTAAACATGTTCAGGTATGCAATACTCCTGATACTAATGCACAAGCAAATCCTTCTTTGGCTGATATGGCAAAGGAAGCTAAAAGAAAGGCTAAAGGTAAAATTACTGGAGAGAATTCCACTCCGGCTGATCTGGGGAGTCAAGACACGATCGTGCCCGCTACTATTGAGGAATCGGCTAAGTCTGAGGAGGATGACATTGATAGTTACTCCAATTCTGAATATTCTGAAGAGGATATATCCCCTGTTGCAGACCGCCCATCTGCGCAGGTGAATTCTCCGGTACAGATGATCAAGGAGCCTGCTCCTATACACGATTCTCCAGATCCTCCATTAGTAAATGTCCCCCTGACCCTAGACCTTCAGGCTCTCCAAGCGAAGATGAAGCCGCACGATCAACCAGCCACCGTCACAAGCTCCACAAATCTGCATATTCTAAATGCAGATCTGTCAAATGCAAGTAGACTATTCTTCTCCTTGTAAATATGTAAATATGCATTTTGGATTCTGGAATGTCCGTGGTCTAGTAGACCCTGTTAGACAAGCAGAAGTGCGGCGGTTTGTTCAGACTAACAATATCTGTTGTCTTAGAATTATGGAGACCAAAGTCCCAGCCTCTCTTTTTGGTTCTATGTCTATTGGCTTGATACCAGGCTGGAAATGGCTATCCAACTATGAATATTCAGATCGTGGAAGGCTGTGGATTGGCTGGAATCCATTGATGGTACAGTTCAATGTTCAGTTGGTGACTCCTCAGATTATCCATGGAGACCTTAAGGTTCTGAACTCGGGTATGTTCCTGTATCTCTCGGTTATATATGGTAATCATACTTTTGTATCTAGAAGACCATTGTGGGCAGATATTATCTCCTTGAGCGAGTCCTTAAAAGATAGCCCCTGGATTTTAGCCGGAGACTTCAATGCTATTAAAGACCCCCGACCGTCTCGGCGGTTCAATAATTGGATCCCGGCTTTCAATGAATTCAAAGAGTGCCTAGACCAAGCTGAATTTTTTGATCTCCGTTATGTGGGATTCATATTTACTTGGTCATCATACTCGGGTGCGGCTAGGAAACAAAGGAAGATTGACAGGGTACTCGTCAATAACAAATGGTGCTCTATCTTTTCCTTCTCGAAAGCCAACTTCCTTGCCTCAGGTATTTCTGACCACTCACCAATGCTGGTGAGAATCATGGAATCGGTTCCTTACAGGAAACCCTTTAAGTTTTTCAATTTTTGGATGAATCACCCTGCACTTTCGGACATTGTGGGTGAAGTGTGGCGGACTGAATTTAGAGGCACTCCTATGTTTCGCCTATACAGTAGACTGAAACTTTTAAAAGGCAAGCTTAAGGTCATCAATCGTGACTCTTTCGCGGAAATCTCTACCAAAGCAGCTGATGCCAAAAGGATCCTCCAAGCCACCTAGGAAGCCTTGCATCTTGATCCTTTCAACGGTAACCTAGCGGAGGCTGAACATGAACAAATTCGTTCCTATTATGAACTGAGATCCATGGAAGAATCATTTTTCAGGCAGAAATCTAGAGTGCGATGACTCAAAGAAGGGGATAATAACTCCAAGTTTTTTCACCATTGTGTGAATCATCATAACCTTCGGAACCGAATCCTTTCGGTCAAGGATGGGGCGGGCAATTTAGTAACGTCCCCTGGTGATGTTCAGCAGATATTTGTCAACTATTTTCAAGAGCTCTTGTCTTCGAATGCCAGCAATGGGGTTCCTTCTCCGGATACTATCAAGGCAAACCTCCAGTCCACGCTCTCAGCAGATCAGGTCAATTCGCTCTCCTCACCAATTACTTTGTCTGAAATTCGTGATGCAATGTTTGCTCTTGCGGGGAACAAGGCACCGAGCCCGGATGGGTATAACTCCGATTTCTTCAAAAAGAATTGGGACATGGTTGGGCCATTGGTAGTTGAAGCTATTCTGGATTTCTTTCAATCTGGTTATTTGCTCAAAGAGATAAATAACACCATCCTTACTATGGTTCCCAAGATTCCTAATGCTACTTCGGTATCAGAATTCCGGCCCATAGCTTGCTGTAACACCGTATATAAATGCATTACCAAGATCCTCTCCAATAGGCTTGCAGCAATTCTCCCGAACATAATCAGTCCTACTCAAACAGCCTTTGTAAAGGGTAGGCGCATCACTGATAACATATTGCTTGCACAAGAACTATTCAATGGTTTCCATTCGGAACCTTACTTACCTAAATGTGCTATCAAAGTGGATTTCAAGAAAGCGTATGACACCCTTGATTGGAATTTCATGGAGGCGACGCTGGGGGCATTCGGGTTCCTTGACTATTTTATTAAGCTTGTCATGACTTGTGTTCGCATTCCTAAATTCTCTATTGCCATTAATGGGGAACTTCACGGTTTCTTTTCCAGCTCGAGGGGTTTAAGGCAGGGCGATCCTATGTCTCCTTATCTATTCACCCTTGCCATGGAAGTTTTTATTGGAATATTGGAATCTCAATCTCGGAAGCCTGGATATAAGTATTACTGGAGATGTAAAGCTACTCGGCTTACTCACCTTTTCTTTGCAGATGATGTGTTCATCTTCAGTGAAGCTTGTATGCCATCCATCTTAAGAATGAAAGAAGGCCTTGACACCTTCTCAATGTGGAGCGGTCTTCTTCCTAATGCGGATAAAAGTGAACTATTTATCTCGGGAGGCACACTGCTCGTCAGAGACCAGATCTCCCAGACCCTCGGCTTCAACTTAGGCTCCCTCCCGATTCATTATTTGGGAGTTCCCATAATAACTACTCGCCTCAGTAAAGTGGACTACCAAGCCCTAGTAAGTCTCCTCACTGCTAGGGTTCAATCATGGACCCATCGGTTCCTTTCATTTGCGGGTAGATTACTCTTAATTAAGACTGTCCTGCATGCAATCCAATTCTACTGGGCTTCAATATTTTAGCTGCCTTCCTCAGTAGTTGACCGTATAGAACAAATATGTAGACAATTTTTATGGAAATGCCCTACTCTAGGTCCGGGGGCAAGGTCTCTTGGGAAGATGTGTGTCTTCCTATTAGGGAAGGCAGACTGGGGATCCGCAAGATTAGGGACAACAACAGAGCGGCGATGTTCAAACACATATGGCTCCTCTTCACGGATAAAAAGTCCCTATGGTGCAAATGGATTCATGCGATCTACCTTAAACAGAAGAATTTCTGGATCACCTCGATCCCAACCTTTTGCTCGTGGGCCTAGCGTAAAATCCTAGCTTTGAGAATTGAAGCTCGTCCCCACTTCTCTTGGCACATAGGGAACGGAGAATCGGTTTCTCTCTGGTTCGACACCTGGCTAGATACGAGGCCTCTAAATTTGCTATATTCGGATGCTGATATTTATCGTTCTGACCTTACAAGAGAATCCAAAGTCGTTGATCTGTTCTCTCCAGCGGGCCTCTCCATCAGGCAAGACTTGTCCTCGTGGGGCATAGTAATCCCCCCTATCTCTCAAAACCAGGACAAACTCAAGTGGGTTTTCGACCCCTTTGGGAAATTTTCTATTGCCTCAGCCTGGGCTTCTATCCGTCGGACATCTGCTGCGGTGTCATGGGCTACACTCATCTGGAACAAATCCTTAGTCCCACGCCACCAGTTCATATTATGGCTGGCCGCCAAGCTCCGACTTCCTACACGGGTATCACCGATGGCCTATGGTCGTATCAATTCAGTAACCCGTGCGTTTTGTAACTCGTCCCCGATTCCCACGATCACTTGTTCTTTGACCGTTAAGTTTCGAATATTTTGTTAACTTTTTGGGCCGCCAAATGCAACCTTGCTTGGTCCAACCATTCCTGGAAGGAAAACCTATGTTGGGCTACAAGGGCATTGGCTGGTAAGGACTTCCATGGCAATATTTCCCGCTATTCTTTTGGTACACTCTGTTATGTCATTTGGAAGTCCAAGAACAATATATTATTCCGAGCTTCCAATCTATTCATCCCGGCGATGAAGCAGCACATGATAAAGGCGGTTAAGGATAAAGCATCCTCTTACAAAGCGGTCCAGGACAATCCCTGTAATCGACGTTTGTAGTGGTCTTGGGGCCTAAACGCATCTATTTTTGGCGGCAACTGAGGGTTGCTTAACTGATTTACTCCTTCTAGGATTACGTCTTGTATTTATCCCTTTGTTGTATTTTGTGAACGTGGTACCCATCCACTCCACTGACGTGTTGTCTTTGACGAGTGCATGTTGGTGCCATGTTTCCCCCTTGTACATTCTTATTGGTTAAAAGTCAATACTACTTACCTTACCAAAAAAAAAAAAAAGCAGAAAACAGAGCAGTGTTTGCTTCAAATATGGGTCTCCTCCTTAGCTACACTTTGAACATAACGAACATTATGAGTGATGTTCTGAGACAAGCAAGCAGAGCTGAGAATAGTCTAAATGCCGTAGAGCGTGTGGGTGTGTACATAGAATTGCCTTCCGAGGCTCCAGCTATAATAGAGAACAACCGGCCCCCTCCTGGTTGGCCTTCATTGGGATCAATGAAGTTCGATGATGTGGTCGTTTGTTACAGACCTGAACTTCCTCCCATCTTGCATGGATTGTTTTTTACTGTAGCGCCCCATGAGAAGCTGGGAAAGTTGGAAGAACTGGTGCTAGAAAATCTAGCATGATAAACGCTTTGTTCCGAATTGTCGAGCTGGAAAAAGGAAGAATCTTGATAGATGGATGCAACACTTCTAAAATAGGACTGGAAGATTTGCAGAAGGTCCTTGGTATCATACCTCAATCACCAGTTCTTTTCTCAGGTAGGTACTGTGAAATTCTATCATTTCCTTAACTTGTTTGTTAAAATCTTTTCGTTCTTTCCTCTCCCTATTTCCCTCAACTTCTCTAATATTCCATTGGAAATTCTGCTAACAAGTTCATGCTTTTCAGTCAGCTCACTGGTTGATATCTCATTGTCCTCAAACCAATACACAGCTGAGAGTTTTCTCACTTATTAGCTCCAATATTGGAGCTCCAGGACTTTTTTACTCCTTGGAGCAAGTATCAGTTCACAAGAGCTACTTACAGTTCTTGCAACCCAATTCTTTACCCAGCTACTCCTGCACGGTCACTTTCTTTTTGGCATGAACAATCCACCTGACCAGGCCCGATCAGTTCACGTCTTAATTCACTGTCCTTCTTTGGTTTGATTCCAAGGAATATCTGGATACAAATGACCAATTTTCTTTTAATGTGCTGTCCGATGTACTGCATACACCGAACTCCATTACTGTGGACTGAGAAGCTTCTACAATATACTAATAAAAACGTTTGGTTTCATAATTTGTGGAGACTAAATATCATCTCAAATAATTTCTTTCTTTTCAATTTTGTGTAGGAATTGTGAGATTCAATCTCGACCCATTGAATGAACATATTGACACTGACCTCTGGGGGGCTCTGGAGAGAGCACATTTGAAGGATGTCAGCAGGGGGAACTCTTATGGTCTGGATACTGAGGTAAGCTTGCAATAAAATTGCTAGATTTAAATTGTTAATAAAGGGATCACTGCAGTTCATATTGAATTCAGGTTTAGGTGAAGAAACTAACGGTAGTTACCTAACAATGTTTGAGGGTAAAATATTTAAGTTACAAAAATAGTCTTGTGAAGGAAAACGATTGTTAAACGTTGTCCAAAGCATGCAAGAGTTGAGATAGTGAGGATAACACTTGACTAGGCTAATGCCCTTTGGCAGAGATAGGAGAGAAATTGAGTCGAATTGATGGTCAAACTGAAAGACCTCCCTCGTACGAGACGACTATTCATGTATTCTGATGTTTGAAAGAAGATTCTGGTAATGATTCATCCTCTGAAAAGTCATTTATCAAGAGTCATAAAAAAGGGGGAAAAGAAGAAGAAAGGAACCAACATTTCAACAGCAATTTATTGCATCTGTGGCTAATTCGTGTCATGCACGAAAAGTTCATTGATTTCCACATATCGTGCATCAACAAAACTGAGCAAAGAGAAAATCAGTTTTCCAGCTTTAAGAAATCTGATAGTATAACTGTGTAAGAACATGGGCAGGAGTTGCGTCTGAGGGCCCCAGATCTTTCTGCTCTACTTTTAAATAGATTTGCATATCATGGTTGGCAGTATAGAGTATCACGAACTCAAGAACCTCAGTCTGGATATAGGGTTTGAAGAAAGATAGTGGAGGGCGACGAAGTGTCTTTAATGCATCATGTTTTAATGCATCATGTTTTCACTTCAGGTAGCAGAACACGATACTCCAGAGAATTTGCTGTCAAATGAAGCGAGCGCATTCTCTAAGATGGTTCAAAGCACTGGTTCTGCCAATGCACAGTATCTACGCAGCTTAGTCCTCCAAAGGAAAGAGACAAGATTATGGATGGAAACGATACATTTGGACAACGAGAGACAATGATTGGCCTCTTCCTACTGGGCTGCTGCAGCCAATTTCGCTCTCGTGGTCAGCTCTAATTCCAGTAATGCCCTGCAGATTTTGATTATTGATGACGATTGCAACAGCGGCGAAAACATCCTTAACAGAACGAAAGATGCAGCCATAACACTTCAGGAAATCTTGGAAGGGATGCACAAGGAAGATATAGAAATTGCTTTGTACCATTATCAAGTACCTGTTGATAGCTGATTTTTAATATATAAAAAAACCTCCAAAGATATAATATGATAGATGCGAATGTTGTTTCCACTCAAGACTGACAAATCAATATCACGGTGGAAGGACTGAAAAGACTAGATAAGCCTTAAGAGTAAACAAGTCGAGAACGTGAAGCTCATAACGACTTGAAATAACCAACAGGAGAACAGGTCAATGGAAGTCTCACTCATGCATGTGATCGGGAAGAGCGAAGGAACATTATTGGCCAAATGAATGGGCAGAATCGCGAAAGGTTGATAGAAGTCACCGCTCGTATCAAGCCAAGAAGATGATTATTGGTCACGTTATATAATAAACGAAGATGCAGATATTCCTTCAATTATTCTACAAATCTAAAGGAATTTGACAGCTAATCATAAATTTGGAATTGCAGACATTCACATCAAGAAGAATCTAATCAATCATCGATTACACCATTGAAGAATGATTATTTCCTTTCTTGGAAATTGGTGGGAGATCTTATTTTATGGGTGAACGGATCACTAGTGATTTTATTATTATCTCCAACTACTAAATTAGTTATCTCAAAAGTTACTTAACGGTCAACTCAAAGATTGACAATTACAAAAGGGATTAATGCAGGCGAAAGCAAATAGAGATGAGCTGCAAGAATTACCAGGGCATTTTATTTACTCTATGATCAATTAATTTACTTATTCAGAGTTACTTACTAATTGCTAATCTATTGAGAAGCGTACAAGTATTGTTGTATTGAGTATAACTTGATAGTGGGATCTGCCGGCTTTGGATAGAAGCAGAAGCAAAGCTACTCTTGTATATACTCAAAGATTTATAAGTGAAATCCAGCCTTGTTGACAATTATTAGTTCAAGAAAGTGGATATAACCTTAATCTAAGCCAAACTTTTAAAAATATAATTAAGTCATAAAATCTATCAAATCAATAAAATCGACTTCTTCAATTAACGTCATTAATTTGATTTACAAAAAATACTGACCCGATATTTTAAAATTAATTTCTATCTCCAATGTTGCATTTTTTATTGTTTTTTAAACAGCTATTCAAATCTCATTTAAATTAGATTAAAAGCTTAAAAAACAAAATCTAAAATTTTATTAAAAAGTTGAGGGTTGAGGGGAAGGGGACGGCAAGGCTTGCCACTGGGGCGCTTTCACCACTGCCACTCACTGCTGGAGGGACCAACACCTTTGCCGGCCTTTGGTGAGAGTGGCCGATCCTCACCCGGCCAAGCCTTCACTAGCCCTAGGCAAGGGCCAATGACCCTCGCCTAGAGCTAGCAAGGCCTTGCTAGGCTCGGGTAAGCGTCGGCATTGCGAGAGGCTTGCCAACCCTCCCCCTAGCTGGACAAGGGTGGGTCCTCGCCCAAGGCCAACAACCTCTACTGGCCCCTTCAGCTATAGGCAACAGTGGTAGAAGCGCCCATCAACGAGTCCTACCATTCCTTTCTCATTTTTTTTTAGTTTTATTTTTTAATAAAATTATAGATTTCCTCTTTTTGTTTTCTAATCTAATTTAAATAAGATTTGAATAAAAATAATAATAATAATAATGTCACATAGGAGAGAGAAATTAATTCTAAAAAGTCACGTCATCATTTTTCATTATTTAAATTAATAGTGTTAACGAAAGACTTAATTGCACATATTTAACAAGTTTAATAGCTTAATTGCACTTTTTGAAAATTTTAAAAATCAATTACCTTGCGATTACTTGAAAAGGCTCACCGATTTGGCAAGGCCAAGGTTGACGAGCTCAAGGCTCACTAGATTGGCAAGCTTGAGCCTATGGCGAGGCTCGCACTCATCAATCTAGCGAGTGGCAAGCTAGAGCTCGCCGTTATAGCAAGCAGAGAGCTCAAGCTTGCTAGAGGTCAACAAGGCCCTGGGCCTCATCTATGGCCAGCGATAGGTTGAGAAAGATGGGAAATAAAAAAGAAAAAAATAATTTAAATTTTTAAAAAAGAGAAAAAGGAAAGAAGAAGAGCCTAGCAAGGGTGAGAGTGAAAAAAAGAAGAGGAGAGAGATAGTGAGGAAAATGTTTTCCTCTATTTTAAAAGACTTTTCCTAGACTTTTCCTGTTGATGGAAAATATTGTCCCTAACTAGTTCAATTTCCGTGAAAAAAATACAGAAAAATTCAAAAAAAAAAAATTCTGAAAGTTATTTTCTAAAATTCGAAAAATATTTTCCTGACAGTAATTTCATACAAAACGAACGAAGAATGAACTCAGAACAAACTGGCTGTCGCTTTAATTCTGGGCACTAAAGTCAGAAAACGATCTATTTCAAATCAGTCCCGTTACTCGTCTAGAAACATGAAATATCCATCTACGATGTTGAAAGATCTTAAACTTCACATTCCGTCATTGTCTTCTCTACTTTATCACAATGGAAGAAAGAAAACAATCTCACACAAACAACAGTAATTTTACACGCAACATGTTCATTATATACCTGATGCAGAGAAAGACATAAATTTCAGGAAAATATGAAACTCTGCTTGGTTACAAATGAAATGTGCCCATCCGGGATCTTGTTCAACTTTGCATTCAGCCTTGCGAGTTCTTCAGGAATCTTGACACCGTAACAATACAATTGATTCACCTGAAATTTCAGCAAGTTGGGGAGCAATTACAGAGCAGAGAACTTTAAGCTAAGGCTAACTTGTACAGAAAGGACTACTAGCAAAGCCGCATACTTTAAAATTCATGTTCTATCCACAGTTAATCAGTCATTGGTCCTTATGCAATTGTTTTATGAATGCACCCCATCAGAGACCATGGCACTGGTAGGAGGTAAACTGGAAATCAAAATGCAAGCACACGCCCACCCGTACCAGTGAAACATAAGATTATCCGTTATGTGAGTTATTTTCACATGAAAAATTACATGGCCACCAACCAGCTTGGAGTACAATAGAAAATACTCATAGAAATATTTCATTGGACAGGGTCACAGAGGAGAATGCTACTCATAGGAATATCATTTTCGAGATCACCTCACTGATTAAAGGCACCAATAAGAGAAACGGTCATGTGCTACACATGTTCGTGTGCCTCGATGGAATGAATGAGCACAATCTCGATTGATGCATAGAGGAAGAATTTAGCCTTGTCAGCTAACAATCCTAATAAGACTAACAAAACATTCTCACAACAATCATCAATTATAAAGCAGATCCTTATGCCTTTTCAAATAATAAGGCAGACTTGTGTCGGAATTCTACTAAGCTAAGTATCAAAATTTGCAGAATCCCTGTAGTGCCCCGGGTTTTCATAGGATGTCATAAATCAGTTTGATTGTGGTAGTCCAATATAAAGTACCTTAAAAAATTTTATAATAATAATCACACTCCACTTATATTTACAATGAAAAGAGCACGTTTCCATGGACTATGGTGAAAACAAAAGAATATAGAATCAAGGACCAGGAGGCCCAGTGCCACAGGACAACATAGACATACCCAAACATTTATTAGGCGTTGCAGAAATACTCTTAACAGTAACCCAGAAATGCATAAAGCAAGATTAAAGCCGGTGCAAGGTGGATTAAATTTAGCAAATATCCATAACTTTGATTACCAGGCCAATTCCAAACTACCTGACATTATTGCAGATTCAGAAATGGAAAGTAAAGGTAGCTGTGACCCGATCCTTCACTTGAAATTGATAGGTCCACCTCGATGTTAGGGATGAGACAAATTGCTCTAAAAATTCCATCTTGCCATGAATTATGCCGCATTCAATTTTGGCCAGTTCATCACTGAGCCAAAGTTGTTCTTTTTCTCACCAAAGAAATGGGTCCAAAATATAGGAACACAATTCCATGGAAACCCACCATGCCATGAGGAGGTCTTGTCCAGCTGATTCAGTTCGTGAGAGGTACAATGGATCATTGGACCAGGAGGAAACTTCAAATTAACTGCTAGGACCTGCTATCAAGAGTGATAGATTATCAATATGACTTGCTCAATTTTAGCTCTTAGAAGGAAAATAATGACATCAACACTGCAAGAAAATGCAAATTGGCAAGTGGAGATATAAGTATATCAATAAGATAGTCATTGGTGGATGAGAAGTATTGTCCAACAAGAGAGAATATTTTAACAACCTTAATCGGGCAGCAGACCTCCATTTGACAGTGCAAGCATATGCAATAGTGCTTGTGTGAGTGCATGCATGCGTACATTTAAAGCATATGCGTGTCTTAGGGAATGAGGCATGAGGAGAGCCAAAGCTCAAGTGTTCACTGCTTGCTTATCTCTATCTGGACATAGCATGATCGCCATGATCTTATGTACTCGTGTACTGCTCTAGAGTCTGGTAAACCAAGCCAGAAAAAATTTCAACAGTAAAATTAAATTTTCAAACAGAACATCAGCTTATTGGAGGAATTAGTGACATTGACATTTTCCCCCTCCAAAAACAGATGATGAAAATGGAAGCTAACCTTTTCTTTAAATGACGATGCCACGAGAGCATTCTGGATTAGTAAGATGAGCAGAAATCATACATGAGATGAATTGCTGATTCTCAGATAGCACAGTTGCGCAGTTTTCTCTTCCGTTCACTTTCCATAATGCACTAAAAGGCAATGCATCAGTTAACTCAGCATGACTACCAACTCAAGCAGCCAAAGAAGCTCAAACAACTCCATAACTGCAGTAGCATGGAGTAAATAATGAGTCATTTGACATGAAAACTGAAGTAAATGATCCATCTAATAATTCTTAAATCTCTGATTAAGTAAAAAGACTTACTCATAGAATTTACGTTACCATTTGCCGAGTTATTGTGCAAACTGCTTATTTTCTAGAATCCAAATGCTTCAACAGCAACATCCACCTTAAAATGCATAGAGTCAGATCACAATGATCTGAAAAACGGTAAAGAAATCAGTTTATCATTCTTTTGCCAACAAAATCAAATAGAAAGTACATTTGTGTGCCTAATGAAAAAATTCAATATGAGCTGCAAATTGTCAACTGACATACAAGATCATCAAAATGCAACAAATGATTAAGTTTGTAGAAGGTCAAATTCTGTCCTTCAGGATCTTATCAATTCTGGAGGCTGGGGTAGGACTTGTTTTGAGATGCACCCTAGACCTCGTATTTCGACCAAGGATTATGAACATGGGAGACGCATGTGTTTTACGGAAAAAAGAATGCATGAACGTTTTTGATCGAGACAGTGATTAAATTAGGTAAATCCATCAATTATGTAAGTAAACCCCTCGGCTAAGTGAATCATCATGATATATGTCCCCATCAGGAGATAGATACATGAAGGTGCATCTCTATGGTTGATGAAGATGGTACAGTAGCCTCACACCAATAGTAGTGAGGTTAAAAAATAAATAAATAAAACAGATTCTTTGCAGTCTTCAATATGATGGTAGATTGTGTATGTTTAACTTTTCCTTAGAGCCACATTGTGAAGCCTCAAGTGGCAACCATTTTTGAATTATATCTATTAGTGGCATATCAGCAAAATTAGTTATAGCATGTCCCACTTTGACGGTCGACTAAAAAAGCAACTCATGATACATATGGTAAAAATAACATGATAGAGGAAGTTAAAAGATTGACTTACCAAATAGTCAAAGCCAGCACAACCATGTCTTTCACAAGTGAAGAGAAGTGCAAGAAGAGATTCCTCCTCTCTGGTAAGAGGGTGAGATGGCCCTTAGTAATGAGTTTCTAGCTTTTCTAATGATTGAGATTGCCAATTGAAATGACAACCAATAAAGAAGGACCAGGGATAGAGTTATACTAACTTCTAGTAAAGTTTGCCCATAACAAAACCATTTTGTTTTCTCGTAGATAGCCAAATGGAGATCTCCTTACATATAGCATGAGTCAATTAAAAACCTTCTCATTGGGCTGTCCAGAGACATTTTCCTCTTTGTGCATCAAATGGTGGACTACATGAGCTTCATGCCACCTCCCACTCACACATAAGTTCGAAAGCAGCAAATTAGAGCAGTGAAGGCTCGGAATTATGTTATGTGAAAACATTTCTTCAAATATCTTGAAGGCAGGAATATTCAATCCGCTTGAGCAAAGGTGGTTCAACAAACAAGTATAAGATAACTTACTTGGAAATAAACCCCTCTTATGCATTGCATAAACAAGCGACAACGCATCCAACAGCCTTCCACTACTACAAAGGCCTCTCACTAACCTATTGTATGCGAGTCCATCTGGAAGACAACCATCAGCATTCATCTTGTTGACTAAGCCAACAGCACTATCAATTTCACCTCGATTTATGTGCCCCCCTATCAAAATTGTAAAGGTCACCTGATTGGGATGTAACCCCTCTCTTTGCATCAACTCAACATGGTGATAGGCATCCTCAATCATGTTCGCTCGGCAGAAACCGGATATTAAGCCATTGTATAGGAATAGATTCGGCATAAATTCACTATCCTTAATTTTCTTGAACAGATTCAACGCAAAGTGCCTCATTGCTTCCGGCAAATTTACAGGAACTTTAAGGTTTCTATCATTTGTTGCCAAACTCCTACTCTGCAGCAAATCAAACAGCATTGTTCTTGCTCTATAAGATGCTCTACTTGTGATGCCCCATTTATGCTTTATGCCACTGATATGTCTGCATACACCCTGTAACACAACAATATAGGTGACAAGATCACATTTGATCTGGTTTCTGTACATCAAATCAACTAACATGAAGGCAAATTTAAACTCTCCTTCCCTTAAATAATGGCCAATAAGGGAGGTATAGAGCACATTATTTGGCTCATAACCATCTCCAATCATCTTATCAAGGTATATGCACCCCTTCTCAGTCATATTTTTCTTTACCAAACCATTTATAAGAGCAGTATAGGAATATGAACTTGGCTTGATAAAATTTTCAATCATTTTATCAAACAATTCGCTAGCTTCAAGAAGTCTTCCACTTCTGGCATAAGCATTTATCATTGTCATGTATATAGTCTCATCAGGATCCACACCATCCTCAAGCATTCTCTTGAAAAGGCCTTCTGCCTCAGAAATTCTCTTTTTACTGCTTAGAAAACCTATAATGCAGTCATGCATGGCGACATTGGGCTTCAGTCCCCTCTCACTTATTTGGTCCATGACACGATAAGCTGATTGCAAATTCTCTTGCTTGCAATAACCATTTATCATTATTAAGTAAGTTTCCAAGTCTGGAACTATACCCCTGTCTTGTATTAGATCAACAAGGGATTCAGCTTCCTCAAGTAGCCCTTTTTGGCATAGACACTTGATAAGTGAATTGTATGTAAAAAGCATCAGTTGGCATCCAATACTATCTGCTTTATTCACAAGGAGAATAGCAGCATCAATATCTCCTCTCTCACATAAAGCACTAATGCAAATAGCAAAAGCAATACTGGCCAGATTCAAGTCCCTTCTTGCGATTCCCTCAAGTAGATACTTAATGTTTTGCCCAAAATCCATGCTGTCATCCCAAGTATTAGAAGCTAAGGACACAGAATTGCCAATAGCTTGCAACATCATATAAGCAAGCTGAAGTTCACACCCTCTTGGGTGCATCCTCATGACAACAAGGAAAAAGATAGGGTCAGGGAGAATCCCATTGTCCAACATTCTTTTGCACAATTCATCTGCTTCAGTCAACTTGTTTTTTTTGTAAAGTGAAGCAATCAAAGTTGTATAAGAGTGCACACTAGGAGTTATATCGCAGACAAGCATCTCATTTAACAGCTTCAATGCACAGTCCACTTCCCCTTCTCTACAGTAGTTGCTTATCATGATGTGGTAAGTGACCACGGTAGGCAGTATACCGGAGTCCACCATTTGTTTGTATATTGTCCAGCCTTTATCAAATATACCCCACTTCATGAACCCATAAATTAATGTGTTAAAGGTATAATCATCGACCTCACAACCCAGTTTCAGCATCCTAAAGAAAATCCTCACTGCCATCTTCATTTTCCTATCCTTGCTATACCCAAAGATCAGCCAGTTATACATTACTTTATCAACGAAAAAACCCTGTGCTTCCATCTCTATTGATAGTTGCTCTGCCTCCACAATCCGCCCTCCTTTACAAAGACCATAAAACAATGATTTATACTGATGGAGTGTCGGGGGAAGCTCCGTGATCTCCTGCTGCAAGCACAATACTTTAACTGCTTCATCCATGTATCCCTTGAAACACAATGCATCTATCAACTGATTATAACAACCAATCCTCATACTAACCCCTGCACCAATCAATCCAACAAAAAAGTCAAACGCTTCCAAAGCCATTCCTTGTGCACAAAGTTCTCGGAAAATTGCATCACAAGCTTGCACATTAGGTAATGCACCTAACTCAACACACCTATCAAACTCCCTCTTTGCGTCATCAAGTTTCCCCAACTTACAGAAACAAACAATCATAGGATCCATCATACAAGAATCAGGAACAATGCCTCTATCGACAACGTTCTCATTATACCACGCCTCCACCAACTGGTACTCACCACACTGCACAAGCTTCCGCAAAAGCGCACCGCGGCCATTCAAGTCAAGGTCCAATCCTCGTGAAGCAAGGTAATTGACTGCCGAGACCGCATCAAGAGCTGACCGAGCATGAATTATCATCCGCCGAACCATGCTCTGTGCGGATGAGAACTGCCCCCGCCGAATGAGCTGCTCTAACAAAGACAGAATCAAGGACCCATGGTCACCCAAATTGCCGGAAGCCGCAGAAGCCGGAGGTTCCAATTGGAGGGCACATGTCGTAATCGCTCTCCTTGAGCTAAAGAATCGATGGCGAGCACTGACGCATTTCTTTAGCATGATGGATTATCGCAAATATGGATCTTCTGAAGGAAAGGTCTCACCTTTCGGTGCAAAAATGGCGAGACGATGGAGAATCTGCCGAGGGATTTCGAAGGCGCGATTGAAAAGAACGAACTTCAGGGACTGTACTGTGCAGAGTAGCAACCTGAGAGAGGAGGGAGAGAGAGGGATGATTCCTCAACAGTCAACATAGGCATAAACCCCTTCTCGTTAGGGTTTTAGCAATTGAATTGGGGGCAAAAGGGTGACAGATATTGAAAAGAAAGAAGAGAGGTCTGGGAGAAATGTGTAATAACACTTGTCAATGATGGGTTTGTACATGGACGCCATTTGGTTCAACATTTCAAATAGGTTTTGAGACTTTAAAATTCTCTTGAACAAATGTAAATATTTTGCTCAAATTTGGGAAGTGCAATTTCATTTTTAAAGGGTTCTAAAAACCTTTGACCAAAGTAAATCCGAAAATTCTTTCGAAAATAACATTTTGGGAATGTGAGTCTTACTCTGGTTACTGTTCATCTTTTC
The DNA here is from genome assembly GCA_014182845.1 of Corymbia calophylla. Classification (NCBI taxonomy): domain Eukaryota; kingdom Viridiplantae; phylum Streptophyta; class Magnoliopsida; order Myrtales; family Myrtaceae; genus Corymbia; species Corymbia calophylla. The sequence continues at coordinate 1,162,465 of CM024696.1, read as the reverse complement.
TATGATGTGCATGAAGGAGCCAAATGGAGGCCGACAATTACCGACCAAGAGATCATGCAAACAAGAGGTTTTGTCACCCAAGTGACAGTCACCCGAGTTGTGTGACCTCAAGCGATGCTTCGGTCAAGAGAATCCACACGACACCGCCTGAGGTCGCGAGAACCTCAAGCACTGCTTGGGTGGCATGACCAAGGTGACACTTGAAGTTGTACGACCTTAGGCGAGACTGTTTCTGTTTAAAGGCTGTTTTGGCCCATCGGCTTCGAACTCCACCGAAAATTATTATAATTTTTTTAAAAATCAAAATTAGCGAAAGTGCTTTACAAAATGTAATTTTTAGCAAATAGCATTTAAGCCAAGCTTTTAAAATTATAATTTACCAAATACTATTTGTATTTCGGAAAATTCTTTTAGGCCAGAGATATTTACATTTTTCAAGGATACTTTCATAAAATCAAACCAAACAGGCCCACAATACACAAAGAAATCAAGAAAGAATATATATGATATTATCTTACTATTTTATCTTTCGAATATGCTAGAGTTTATCTTGATTAACTGAATTAATTAGTCCGCAATCTAATTAGAATCGAAATCAATGATCAAATCTAATCAAAGGGACTCGATTTTCTACTTGTTAGTTGACTAAAAATCAAGTTTTTATGGTGTTAGCAAATTCAATTTGGGCAAGTCTTGATTGGAGGGGACTTTTTTTGGGTGTTTCTACCTCGTACCCTTCTGAAATTTGAAAATGACGAAAACAATTTGTTTAGCTTTCGAAAGATATGAAACCCTATTTTGTACAATTCTATATGTTAATATTTTTATATTTTAATTGATTTTTAAGTGTATTGCGCATATAAAAGTCAAATTATAAGTTTAACAAAATTTACAAAAAGTCAAAGGAAAATTTCCACCACCAAAAATTTTTTTTCCCCAACTTCTGTAATTCTCTATTTTGAGTTAATATCATAAAAACTCTAAATTATGTTTACCGTAATACAAATGCCTCAAATCTCATTTTTATCACCAAAAACCCTACATATGTCTATTGTAATACAAATACTCCAAACTTATTTTGTGTTTAAAAATTCCGAATTTATACTAGTGTGATAAATATATATTGATGCCATCAAATTGATGAAATCGATAGAATTGAAATAATTGATATATATGTCACATGTGCATAAATTTGGATGTTTTCGTGATGCAAATTTTTTTTGAGTATTTATGTCATGGTGAGCAAGTTAATAGTTTTTTAAGAGTATTTGTATTATAATAGGCATATTTTGGATTTTTGTGATGCTTGTCCTTCTATTTTTATTGGACTAATTTGCCGTTGACAATTCATACACATTCTCTATGAGGATTTTCAAAAGTTATAATACCCTCTAAAATAATTTTCGAATAATAAAATGAATCCAAACTTACATTTTTGTTTCTTCGACGGCCGAAAACCTAGCTTCACTTTTCCTTTTAATCCAAGTGTTTGTTTTCTTGACGGAGTGTTGCTTTCTTTTCATGGTTTTTGCACTCATTTCAACCAAAAAAAGAAAATATGTAACTTATTTGTCATCTCTACAATTTTACATCTTATTGAGTCTAAAATTGAAAAGAAACGTCTCACAAAAATTCTATTTTTATGTTCATCTAATGTGGGTTTTTAGTTTAACATTTTCCAAAATTGGACATGCATTAGTAGGAGATCATCGGTCATGAATTGATGTTAGCGGCGGCAGTGAGTGCTCGTTAGAAGGGTTGCGACCGATCACGGAGGTGGCCCTGTCATATTGCGATATAGAAAGAGATCCTTAGTGACAACCACCACACATTGGCCTTAAGCTATCACCATTATCAAATCAAGACTAACCGCTGTCGGTTTATAAGACTAGAGAAAAGAGTTGCTACCAGGATTTCAAGATCAGCTCTTTGCTATTAGAATTTGATCTTTAAGTTTTATTTCAATATTATATTCAAGATTACTTTTGTTTAGATTAGGATTTTTGATAAATATTGTTACTTATTTAAATTTCTATTTTAAGTGGGGTTATCTTTTCTCTCACTTGCTACTATAGCTAAAAACTAAAAGGGTTAATACTATTAAAAATCTTTGTGACAAATTCACTCCAAACTAATTTTTTGAATGCAAAAATCTCAAACTAGTACACTTGCAACAAATTTACCCTCTATTAGTTTGTATTAAATTTTGCATTGAAATTGCTAAGTTGGATGACACGTAATAATTAATTGATGTACTAGTTTAATATTTTAACCCTGGTTTGTCATAAATATATTATTTTAAGATTTACAGTGGTAAATTTATCACAAATACATCAATTTGAGGTTTTTTATTATCAAAAAATTATTTTTGAATACATTTTTCACATGTGTATTAATTTGTGATTTTTTGTGATAATAACTTAAACTAAAAAGTGCCTCTTTTACTTCTACTCTCATGAAGGGCAGGGGCGATGAATCACCGCCGCAGCTAGTCGCCGATTGAGTCTACATGGCCATGGGCGACGACATACATAAGAGTAGGTCAACTCTCTCGCGGGCGTTGCAGAATTTCGGCAGCCGCTTTCACATCCTCCGTGCGCAATAGCCTCCGGATGACGATAACGATCGTGACGCTGGCGACCCATCTCGTAAGTTTCGATTTAGGACCATTGCCGACGACTTCGCTCCTTTCATCATGGATATACGTACAATGCCGGAAGTTGCAATTCTTATTATCACAAAATAATTTTTTCTTCAAGACAACTTTGTATCCATCTAGGATGTCAGGGACATGGTGTGGCGGGACATTACAGACGCACGATGACATTTGTTTCACGCAAGACGAGTAATTTAGAAAAAAATTTCGGAAAAATGATTGTATATATTGTTTGGAAAAATTAGTCGATAAAAAATATTTTCATCATCGATAATAATCTATGCCTAATTATTTTTGTGGGCGATAAAAAAAAATTGCATTCATTTATTTTTCTAAACAATATAATCGATCATTTCTTGATAAAAATTTTCTAAATCTCTCATTTTTCACGAGACAAATTTGCTAAAATTTGCTACTTTAGCATAGTAGAATGCTGACCGAAGCCCAGTATATGTGATGCTTCTTGTGAGAATGTTTTTGGTTTATCTCTGGCGTTGTTAGCTGATTAGCCGAATTCATCCGCTAGAAATCGTTAGATACTGTAGAGACTGCTTTCTTTATTTCCTCCAAGGACGTGACTACGTATGAGGTGACCCTATTTTAATATTGTTGAACGAAGGATTTTTTGTAATTTGCGATGGAATGCAACTCTTGGCCATTCCTCGTCAACATTTTACTTCTCTATTCCCCCGTTTAAAGAAATATATCTTGCTTTTATATACAAATTGTTCTCGAGAACATAAATGTTAATAAATGCACTTGCAGTTTGCAAAAATAACTACTAGTCCGTGGGTCAGCGCATGCTAGCATTTTTTGAAATTGTGATATAGTCCAAAGGTTAAACATTTCCGGTGAATCAGTCACATGGTTTTGGCGTCGGGACTCCTCAAAAACTTGCAAGGCAGAATATGAACGAGTACAAAAGTTTGATGGAAAAAATGGTTTCTTCGGTTTTTTTTTTTTTTACTTAGCATTATTACAAAGAACATAACATGTAAATAGAGCCTAAGGCGGCTAGAAAATAGCAAGAAATAGGTAAAGATTTCCTACTTCCTAATTCTAGCAATTTACTTTCTAATTATGAGGAATAATAAATAAAAAGAAAATAAAAAAATGAAAAGAAAATAATTTCATATCTCGAGATATCTTTGAGATATCCAAAATTTTCTTCCAATTCTTCGATACCCCTCAAGTTGGTGCGTAAATGTTTATCATGCCTCACTTGCGATGAGAGACTCGAAGTCGTCCGAGCAATCCATTTATAAGAATGTCGATTATTTGTTGTGTCATTGGTACAAATGACACATAAATAACAGATTTTTTTATAAAAAAAAATTTCTGAAAAAAAAAGCGGCCATTGAACATGTACACGTCCGTATGGTTTTGTCAAGTGAACAGATATTAAAATGGAAATCAAGTGGGGATGGGCAGGCTTGGGAGAATCCATGCTTAGTATAAGTGCCACCTTGCAAGAGATATCATGCGTGCCCGCTCGGCAATTCGTCAAATTTCCACCTCGAAAGGGTTGTGGCAATACCATAGATGAGAAGTTGATCACCATCTAAGAGTTGGACAATGGTAGAACCCATTGGAGTATATCAAGCAATTAGGGTGTGCATGGTAAAATTTCTGTTCTAGAAATCAATTTTTTTATTTTTATTCCTCAAACAAATTTCTAAAATAAAATAGATGTTTGATAATGATATAAAATTTATACTTCTGGAATAAAAATTCATTTAACAATATTATAAAATCTCTCTTTCCCGAGTAGCGCGCGGGCGGTGGCGAGTGGGTGACGGCGGCGAGTGTTCGACGACAAGTAGGCGGTGACGACCAAGCAGCAGTGGTGAGCAGGTGATGACAAGCAAGCGGTGGGTGGGTGACCGGCAAGCAATAATGAAAGCGAGCGATAAGATGAGTTTTTGTTTCTTACTTTTGTTCCAGAAATAGAGAAATAAAATATTTTAACTTTCGATTTCTGTTCCAAATCTAATTCTGGGATAGAAATTTGTTCCAGAAATAAAAAATAAAATTATATTACCAAACGGAATTTTATTCCAAACTTATTCTTCAGAATAGAAAAATAGAGAGATAGAAAAGTAGAAATGATTTTATGCGCACTAGTCAATCTCAAGTCCAATAGAAGATAGGAAAAATAAACTTTATGTTAGGAGAACCGCCCACATCCTTTAGACTAAAAAAATTGCATTCAAAGGATCCTCGAACCTCTTACTATGTTGCAAGATAAATACAAAGAAATCAATATACAAGAAATTACTTCCCAATGATTTGTAAGATCAAGAATTTTAAAGAAAAAACTTTGAATACAGCCGTATTCATTTGCCCATCTCTAGAAGACACCGAATCAATAGACGAAACTAGAGATGTAAAGCTATTCAATCATTGCTCTCTCTAAATCAACGACTGCTGCAAAACCCTCTCCCTTGGTGAGAGCCCTCTCTACCAGCAGTGGTAGCTCCCCAAATCCAAACCCTAATTGATTCCCTTTTCTCTTCTTTCCAGTGATTGATCATGGATACGACCACTATACCCATTCTGCAAGACTCCTTTCCGCCCTAACCTATCGTCCAAACCGATCCCTACTCTCCCATCCCCGCAATACCAGAACTCCCACCCTTATCACCATCACCAGCGTATACCTCAACCCCATCTATCAGATCCGGTCACCCCAACTTCACCCCAGCAAGGCAGTGAGAATTAATCCCCGTAATCCGTCCGGCCCCATCCCCTAAACCCAGCTCCCCTTGTATTAGCTTACTGGAGTAACATTCACTGAAGCTTGCTGCTATGGAGTCCACTGAAGAGGAGGATGTACGTCTAGCTATGCTCTGCAAAAGATTAGGTAAGCTATGGTCAAGTAAAGAAGTAACCAAAGTGGATGATGTGATATCAGCACACAAGATTAGAGAATGCCAGCAAACCCTAATAGGGCAGCTATACCAGAACCCAAAGATTAATCTCCAAGCATTTCAAAACACAATGCGTAGAGTATGGAAGATAGAAACTGTTGAAATAAATCTGCTAGCTCCTGGTGTCTATGCATTTCGTTTTGCTTCGAAATGGAGAAAGACGAGAATAGTAGCCTCGGGTCCATGGTCTTTTGCCAACCATCTACTCATATTGAAGCCTTGGAAGCCGAACACCCCCCGACTTGTTATCAATTTGACACGTGTAATTTCGGGTCCATATTCATGGGCTACCGTAGAATGGATTTTACGAGGAAGTGGTAGAACGTATAGCTGGAGATATTGGCAAAGTACAAGAGGTGAAGATAGAGGCAAGAAGATATATGCCGTATATGATTGGGAAAGCAAGAGTGTCCATGGATATGCTCTCACCACTAAAACCGGGGCCTTATTTAGTAACAAGGGGAAGAAAATCTGGTTGGACTTCGGGTATGAACGCCTCCCACATTATTGCTACTCGTGTGGAAGGATGGGACACTATGCGCAAAGACCTTTGTGAGGAAGTATCATACAGGGAAGATCAGTTTTGAATAAGAAAAACATGCTGTTTGGTTCTTGGATGAAGGCGAAGCAAATGAGTATAGTCCATTTCGGGACTTATACTATGGGACACCGATGGAAGAACTGGCTGGAGGAAATGGAATCACCGGAGCGTCTATAACACAGGGTGAGCTGGTTGTTTATACGCAACAACAGGAGGATAGCCAAGTCCCACCTACACCCAAAGATAAAGGCAAGCGAAAGGTAGTGGCTTCGGAGGACATGAATTGGCATATGGCGGACGATACTCTAACCCTCCCAGGCCCTGACCAGCAACTTCAACCATACCAGAACAGCAACTACACCACACCAAACAGCATAGCAGGAAAAAAAGGCAAGGGAAAGAAACATGTAGCCCCAAAGAAAATGAAGCGCTTTTCACCATATGAACCACAGGGGGTGAGTAAACCGATACTGGCTGAAATGAACTTAATGGATACTCCTATTATTACGGCTGAAGAACCACGGAGTTGGGCTTTGGTGGCTAGCCCTAATAAGCCACCACATCACAAATGAAGATACTAAGTTGGAATTGTCAGGGGTTGGGCTCTCCCCTGACATTCCAAGCAATTAGAGCCCTTGTGGCTCAAGAGAGACCCATTTGTTTTATTTCTAATGGAAACAAAGAATAAAGAGGAGGTATGCAAGAGAATACAACGCCGACTACAATTCCAAAATAGTTTCATCATCAATCCAAGAGGCATTGCTGGGGGTTTAACTCTTTTCTGGACAGATCAGGTATCAATTAATGTACACTCCAGTTCCATGCATTGTATACACGACTTGTACCAATGGGGAGACACAACACACAATGCGAATTTCCTTTATCCATGCCCCCACTGATTTCCAGGAAAGGGCAAGATTATGGGCTGATATAGCGTCCAAGAGCACCCCCACTGATGAACCGTGGGTATGTATTGGAGATTTTAATGATGTGCTGTATGTGTGGGAGAAAGTGGGCAAAAGGATGGCTGAGAACTACAAAATGAGAGCATTCCAGGATTTTCTGAATACATGTGGGCTAATGAGTGTAGATAGCAAAGGATGCGCCTTCACTTGGGCTAATAATAGAGGGGATGAATATGTTAAGGAAAGATGGATCGGGTGCTTTGCAATGTAGATTGGAGGGTGACTTTCCCGATGGCGGAGGTATACGCTCTACCTGCAGTTGGCTCAGATCACAGTCCTTTATTATTAGACCTAAACCCTCAACTACAGCCACAACAGAAGGTGTTTAAATTCGAAGCTTTTTGGATTGAAGATGGGGAATACGAACAAGTGATGAGAGAAGCATGGTCTGAGAAAACTGGCAAGCTGGACGGTTTAAGTTTCAGACTCAAACAGATCACACAAAAGCTACACTCGTGGAGTAAGAAAAAATTTTCCAATGCCCGCAATCAAATACAATATCTTAAAGGAGAATTGCAGCAACTCACAAACTGTCCAGCAATGTACTATGAAAAGGAACGAGTAGAGTGGCTAAAACTATGGCGCCAAGAGGAAATTTATTGGGGGATGCGATCCCGTATTCAGTGGCTGAAGTGGGGGGATAGGAATACTAAATTTTTCCATGCAACTACGGTGCAACGACGACAAAGGAATAGAATCTCTATGTTGAAAAATTCCAATGACGAGTGGACAAGGGACCTCAACCAGATTAGACAAATGTCTATCGGTTTCTTCAAAGAACTCTACACCTCAGTGGGGGACCGTAATTTTCAGCCTGTGCTGGATCAGCTTCCAAGCATAGTAACAGAGGAGATGAATCAGTCGCTAATAGGTGAAGTCACTCTTGAGGAGATAAAAAGAGCTGTTTTCCAATTAGGAGCTCTAAAAGCCCCCGACCCCGACGGACTGAATGGGCAATTTTTCCAGCATCATTGGATGGATATCAGCCCTGAACTCTACAAAGAAGTTACCAGATTTTGGAGGGATGGTCGGCTAAACCCAGAACTGAACAAAACTGTCATAACACTAGTCCCGAAGGTACAGAGCCCAGAAAAGTTAGATCAATTCCGCCCAATTAGCTTGTGTAACTTTGCTTACAAAATAATTTCAAAAGTGATGGCAAATAGACTGAAACCATTACTACCCAAGCTGATAACCATGGAACAGAGTGCTTTTGTTCAAGGGAGATTAATACGGGATAATATTTCGATTGTGCAAGAAGTACTTCATCGGTTGCGAACAAGAAAAGAAAGCGAAAGTTTGCAGCAATCCTCAAACTTGACATGAGGAAAGCCTATGACAGGGTGGAATGGGATTTCTTAGAGGCTAGTATGCTGAAAATGGGATTCAGTAATACTTGGGTTTCATTGGTCATGCAGTGTGTAACCACGGTCTCCTATAGTGTAAAAATTAATGGTCAGATGCTACCTTTCTTTCAACCATCTAGAGGTATTCGCCAAGGCGACCCACTATCCCCCTACCTCTTCATCCTAATTGCAAATGTTCTATCGTACATGCTGCATAGAGCGGTTGAGGATGGAAGTCTTACTGGAATTCAGCTAAACAGGGCATGCCCTACTCTATCTCACCTAATGTTCGCGGATGATCTAATCCTCTTTATGGCTGGAAAAACTTCTGAATGTCAAAACGTTGCTGCGGTCCTAAATCAGTACTGTTTTGCATCCGGCCAGGCGATAAATCTTAACAAGTCAGGAATTTTTTTCAGCAAAAATTGTCCATTGACCCTGAAGCAAAGTATGGCGGCGGAGATGAGAGTTGCAGAGATTGAGAAAACAGGGAGATACCTGGGTATTCCTTCGGATTGGGGTAAGTCAAAGAAGGAGATGTTTTCCTGGATACTAGCTCGCATTAACACTAAGCTAGAGGGCTGGAAAGAGAAACTTATAACCAAGGCAGGTAAAGAAGTATTGATCAAAGCGGTGATACAAGCAATACCACAATACGCCATGTCAGTCTTCAAAATTCCACTATCCATCTGTCGAGCCATTGAAAGAAAAATTGCTGATTTTTGGTGGAAAACAAATGAACAACATAGAGGAGTCCATTGGAGGAGCTGGGAGACACTAAAGGAAAGAAAAGCAAAAGTGGGGCTGGGTTTTAGAGATCTAATCACTTTCAATGATGCAATGCTTGGCAAGCAGGCTTGGCGGCTAATTCAGCATCCTGAGCAACTATGGTGTAAGGTTCTTAGAGGTCTTTACTACCCTCATGGACATATACTTAAAGCCACCAAAGGCAGCAACCCTTCATGGGGATGGCAAAGCGTGATAAAAGGGAGAAACACGATCCTCCCCTCTCTTCGGTGGGTTATTGGTAATGGGGAAAAAGTAACAATTCGTGAAGACAGGTGGTTACCTAGAGGAGTCATCGGTGGCCCAGCACAAAGGGAGGAGCCGGCAAAGGTATCTGACTTGATTGACAAGGAGCAAACACAGTGGAAAGAGCAGATGATATGGGACTTCTTTGACCCGGAAACAGCAACCGACATCCTCTCAATCCCCCTAAATCGAACGACGCTAGAGGACCACATTATCTGGATACCAACTAAACAAGGCACATTTACAGTAAAAAGTGCATACCACAGTCAGCTAGCATCAAAACCACACATCAAACAGGGAATAGCCTCCTCCTCTTTCCAAACACCTCACACACTTTGGCGACGCATATGGCAAACCAAAACACAGCCTAAACTGAAATTCTTCCTATGGCAACTCTGTCATAATGCACTCCCCACAAGATTTAACCTCAGTCGAAGGAAGATTATACCTGAAGATGTCTGCGAACTATGCCATGGCCAACCTGAAACTACCGAACACCTATTCCTCCTCTGTCCGTGGACAAAATCAGTGTGGGAACACCCCGCCATACGAGATACCCATAAATCAGCAACTCATCACAAGAATTGAAGAATGGATAGCCAATTTCAGCCATGCTACTGTCTCAACCGAGCTCCTTACCCAGCTTCTATGGCTGATCTGGAAGGGCCGAAACGGCTACGTTTTCCGCGGACAAAAGCCGAACCCAACTTACATAGTCCACTCGGCGACAACCACACATGACAGCATCACAACGTGCATATCCCGAAGCAACAAAAGCACAGATCAGCGAACCCAAAGCTCGGCAAAATGGAAACCCCCAGCACGCGGAGTAATTAAATGGAACGTACATGAAAGCGAGACGGGCGAAGCAGCTGTTGCCGGAGTATGCCGAGACCACGCTGGTACCTTACTCGCCGGATTCGCTCGGAAAATCCGGGTGGAGGAGCCGATCCAAGCGGAAGCGTTGGCTCTGCTTGAAACCCTAAAGCAGATCGCACATGAAAGCGAAGCGGAGAAGAACTCGTGTGGCTGGGAGCTTGAATCTGATAACCTGGAACTGGTTCAAGTGATAAGCAAATTTGCAGATCAAGCTAACTGGGAAGACTCCTCTGCAGATCAGTTCAATGGGCCGAACGCCCCTGCTAGCCAAATGAGTTGGGCCGTGCGTGGAATTATTAGCGAAGCCCAGCAACTCCTGCACCAAATTGGGCCCATCAGCATTTTCCACTGTAAAAGAGATGCAAATCGAGTAGCCGATTGGGTCGCAAAAGCCCAACGAAACAAAATCCTACCGGACAACTGGGTCCAATGCCCCCCTCTAAGTTTAGTAGACGTTTTATGCGCGGATGTAATCCATCTTTCTACTACTTAATGAAGTATGCGTATTTTCGACCAAAAAAAAAAAAAAAAAAAAATATAGACGAAACTGTCCAAGTGATTATAATTTACTCCGAATCATTTGTCTTTGTTAATTAGTATGATTGTACGAAAGTCCACGGAAGAAGCCAAAGAACTCATGGAAGAAGAAAACTATAAACTAACCAATCCATCACGTTTTCTTCTCGTTTCAGCTCAGGTGAGAGGGCTGCCTACGTAAGCGGTGACGCATGCATCGCGCCAAATTTTCTTGCCTATCTCGGTCCTCCACTCATTTCCACAGAAATTGTCATAAATTTCAAATGTCCCGTTTGACCGTTCTTTTATTCCTTTTTTTTTTTTTCTTGGTGATGATTCATCTGCTTTAGCGGTCTATTTCAGAGAGAGACTTTTGTTGTCCCACTCTTAGCACTCCCAACATTTTTAATTCACGAGACATTACAACGAGAAGCAGCTCTAGAGTGTTACAGGCACTCTCTCTCTCTCTCTCTGCCTGTGCGTTTGTGAAGTCATTTGTTCTTTCTAGTTTCTAATTTTGTCTGGGGGGGATTGCTTGAGCCTATGTAATGAGTGGGAGTTCTAATTTCTCTTGCGCCATGCTCAAAGCACAGTTTTGGTGATTGTGGACTTGTTAAAGCTCAAGTCAAGTTGAGGAAATTTGACTGGCGTTTCAGTTTGGAACAAAGAGGAATGGACTGGGACTTTACTTGCATTCCATTTTTAAATATAAATAAACCCAGTGACTTCTTGTGATTTCGCCATAGTGGGTTTTCTTGCTTAACTTCTTTCAATTACAAATTTCCTGCAGTATTCATTGTGGATGTTTCTGAACATGTGCATTGATTCAGGGGAAATTTTGCTCAATGAGACTTCTGAGTGAAAATAGTTTCAAAACTGAAGAAGTTCTGATGGACCCTTGATGAACTAAGAGCGGGCACCTTCTTAATCATTTAAAATATGGGTTTCAAGTTGTTGGATTGGTATTGCAGGCCGGTGGCGGGTGGGATTTGGGCAAGGACCACGGATAGCGCTTTTGGTGCATACACACCTTGCGCCATTGATTCCTTGGTCATTTCCATATCCCATTTGGTTCTTCTGGGTCTCTGCTACTACCGAATTTGGTTGATCAAGAGGACTTTGAAAGTCCAGAGATACCATCTGAGGTCAAGATGCTACAATTATATGTTGGGATTGCTTTCGTTTTACTGTGCTGCAGAGCCTCTGCTGAGGTTGGTTATGGGCTTCTCGGTTTTCAATCTGGATGGTCAGACTATCCTCCTTCCACATGAGGTAGGAATTTTACGGTATCGATGATCTATTCGACTCTCCAACGTTCACATGATATTTCTCTGGTTGATGAACAATTTTGATTAGCTGGTTCTTTTGTTTATTGTGTGATCATATGCACAATGACAGAATCCCATATGTTGTCCAACAAGCTTGCATTTGGTAGCTAGTTGCTCAGCCTTGATCCTGTAAGAAAGCATAAGACTGAAATCGTTTACTAGCACATTGGCTGTCCTTTTGTTTATTCTTTTTCAACTGCTTTCTCTTGGATGAAGCTTGGCACCAGTGGATCCTCGCGGTACGACAGCATTCCTCATTGCTACTACATTCTGTCTAATGTTGAATTTCGTCTTTTGATAAAAGCAATGAACCTAATGGAAAACATCCTTCTTTGCACATGTGAGTTTTTCAACTTTCTCAGGTTCCAAGTTTAGCCCTCTGAGTAAGCAAATCAGCTACGATTTAAAGTTAATCTTCACTTCCATGAGTCTGTTTCTACTGATGCCATAATAGTTTTCAATCTATGTCATACTGTAAATCTTCAGAACACCAGTCTGTAACATTCTCAAATGATGCTATTTTACAGGGGCTGGCAAACTGAGTCTAATTTGCTTTTTAATAACACCTACTTTTTTTTTTCGCAGATGGTTTCGTTAATTATAGAGTCTCTTGCTTGGTGCTCTGTGCTAGTGATGATTGGCCTAGAAATTCACGCTTACATCCAGGAGTTGAAGTGGTACGTGCGGTTTGGACTCATTTATGTTCTGGTGGGGCAAGCTGTGATGCTCAAGCTTGTCCTCTCAATGAGAGACCGCTATCAGCATCAGAGGTTAGTTTTTATTGTTCAGCAGACATTTAATAACTGTTCACACTTCAGAATATGTACATCTCATATTCTCCCACTTCATACACTTGAATGCAAGAAGAGAACATCTCATATTCTCCTATTTCATACACTTGAATGCAAGTAGAGAAATATAGTGATGCTCTCTCTCTCTCTCTTGAATGCAAGTAGAGAAATATAGTGATGCTCTCTCTCTCTCTCTCTCTCTCTCTCACACACACACACATTATGCAGATTGATGGAAAATAATTGACAGAATTAACTTTTCTATTGTCAAAATACTTTAGAGTGCACATTTTCCCTCCTGGGTGGCCACGCTGCACACTGCTTTACAGGAAATGATGTCATTACTAAATCTTTAGAGGGGACTTTTTTGCAATATGACATGTTAAATAGCCACTTGTAGGTGTAGTTGCCTTGCACACTCAAATACTAGAATTGGAAATCTCCCTTGGGGACTTAAAAACCATTCAAAAGCAGGTTATTCTATTTTAATGCATCACATTGTTGAAGAGTTTAAGATCCATATTCAGTGTGTTCCAGGGAGGAGCCAATCTCCATCTTCTTTTACTTCTGCAGGTCTGCACTGTATCTGTACATCAGCACGGTTTTTGGCCAGGTTATGTCTCTTTCAATAAACCGTTACTCCTGACTCATCTTTTTATAGCTTTCCTAGCCTTTTGAACAAACAGCTCCTGCTAGGATTCATCAATTAATCACCATGGTCGTCAATTAGTGAGATTTCTTTATGTCATTGGTCACCTTGATCTGAAGAATCTTGGTTAAATCTTCTTCTTTTTTTGTGCTCTTTTTTTTTTTTTTTAATTTTTTATGTAGGTTATATTTGGGATTCTACTTTTAGTCTATGTTCCGAGTCTGGACCCTTATCCAGGGTATGCTACAATCCACACTGAGCCTCTTGATAGTGTTGAATATGAGGCTCTTCCAGGAGAGGAGCAAGTTTGTCCTGAAAGGCATGTCAACATATTTTCCTGTGAGTAGTACTTGAACTTCATTTCTCATGTGACAGTTTGGCTTGTTTTTCATCTGACCAGACCAGTTCAGCTAGTCTTTATGCATTGACATGCCAAGAACTGATTGTCATTCTCCAATAAGCACTGATAATAAGCTTATAAATTGACATTTTCAGATTCGGTCTGTTTAATGAGTCCAATTTGCTTGTTTTTCTGTTTGGTTTCTGATGGTTGCATTCGTTGGTTCCCTGTTTGCGCAAATCTCTTCCTACCTGAAGCAAACCTGAAAATAAAAGTGAGATGAGACATTTCTTTGAGGGTCTACTGAAATGGAACTTGTCATTTGATTAGTGTTCTATTATTAGCTGTTTATTGCTGCATCGTTAATATCATTGACTCTCTCTCTCTTTCTCTCTCTCTCTCTCTCTCTCTCTCTCTCTAAAAGGGATATACTTTGGGTGGGTGACTCCACTTATGCAGCAAGGCTACAAAAGACCAATTTCCCAAAAGGATGTTTGGAAGTTAGACTCTTGGGATCAGACTGAGACGCTGATTAAAAGGTTGGCGTCAGTCACTTTTCTTTAGTAGTACTCCAAACTTTATTGTGTCTTCAGATACATTCCTAAAGCATTTCAATTGTATCTTATTTTCCAGATTCCATAAATGCTGGGCCAAAGAGTCTCAAAGGCCCAAACCCTGGCTTTTAAGAGCTTTGAACAGCAGCCTTGGGGGAAGGTATGTATAAGTTGAATTGCACCTCATGTCCCATTGTTCATTCCAATTTCAATTTGACAGTGCACTGACATCTGCAGCTTTATTTGTAAGGATCCTCATTGTTTGAATGTTCCTCATCTCATTTTATTTGTTTGCTTTGCTTCAGGTTTTGGTTGGGAGGCCTCTTTAAGGTATCATAATTACCCTTCATGATTTAATTGATTGCTGGACTCATTCCAAAATGTTCAGATTCCTTAGATGTAGGGAATGGATGCTCAATCGCATGTCATAACTCCTTTCCTAGTAGGACTTGATGGCCATATACTATGCATGCCCTAATAACTTTAGTTGAGCAGAACCTCAGAAGCTCATGAATTTGAAAGAAGAAAAGCGGTATCTAAAGGATGGTCTCTGAGGCTTCGTCTTGTGATTAAGCTTGAGCAATCACTATAATAATGAACCTTCAAGAGTATATGGTTTACTTTGATTTGCAATGCTCATCGGAAGCTTAGTAACTCTTTTCTAACATGAAAAACTACAGATGGGGGGCGATCTTTTTGAGTTTGCAGGGCCCATATTGCTGAACTACCTCCTTCAAGTAAGCTGTTCCAACTCTCTCTCTCTCTCTCTCTCTCTCTATCTATCTATTAGATGAATGTGTAGGTATCAATTTTAAAATAAATGGTGGACTCTGCTTCTAAGATTTTGATGGAAATCCAAGATTTGTGAATTTTTATCTTCTAGCAACATGTGCTTCATTATGGAAAATTGTTTCCATGGAACCTTCCTCTTGAAATGATTAGAATATTGTTTGATAGACCATCTTTGGATGCAAAACTTGAAGGGTTGTTCACAGGGAGGGCAGACATTGGCAGAAACAAAGTTAACATGCTTGTCTTAGGGTAAAATGTCATTTTATAGTAATAATTCAGTGTGCTCCTTGTATTGTTGTGACAGAAAAGCTGCTCCAATATACACAGGAAACAAATGAACAGCAATGGCTTAGTGACTATAGGAACTATGACTGGTTCAATAAGAATCTCATCTGTCCTGTTCTATGGGTACATTATCTAGAAGTCTCAATCACCCTGCCTTTCCATGGCGAAGAATATTCTGCTCATGGACTGAATTTTTACTTTTGGTATTTCATTCAACATCACGGTGGATTATGTTAGATGCAGATTACCTTTCCAGGAATGGATTTTATTTTTCCTAATGCATTGCATCTTTCTTTGCAACATGCAGTCAATGCAAAGAGGGGACCCTGCATGGATTGGTTACATTTGTGCCTTTTTGATTCTTGTCAGTGTGGTACGATCCTTTCTTTGTTATGTGTCAAGTTTGTGATTTAAGACACAGTCCTTTCCTCCTAAGTTTGCATACAGTTAAATTTTTATAATGGAATGTGTGAAGTAAATATCATTATTTTCTTATTGTTGAAGTGTTATCTCACATTGATTGACAACGGGTCCTAGATATTCTTTATATTTATGTGGTCTCCTCCACCTATCAGCTTAAACTTTTGGGTTGGACATTCTAATATGGTTTCAAAGTTAGTTATCCCTTATGTGAAGGTGCGTGGTAAAAAATTTCACATGAATGTGCGTAGTCAAAATTCCATGTGCGGCTCGTAATCCAATTTGCACATGAGTGGGGGTGTTGAAGTGTTATCCCACATTGATTGACAACGGGTCCTAAATGCTCTTTATATTCTTGTGCTCTCGTCCACCTATCATCTGAAGCTTTTGAGTTGGACATTCTAATACTTATAATTGTTGGTGCCTCTGGCTTGTGGTTCCTGTTCCATGATTATGTCCTTTCATCAGTAAGATATGTGAAAATTACTGTTTTTGGATGTGTTATTGACTTCTGATTGAACTTTGTTCAGTCGTTCGGTGTGCTTTGCGAAGCCCAGTTCTTTCAAAATTCATTTCGGACGGGATTTAGGCTGAGGTCAACTTTGGTAAAACCTCTACCAAATGTGTACAAATCCTCGTTATCAGATGCTCAATCTTGGTCGTTCTTCATCATTTGTCATAGTAGAGCAATCAACATAGCTTATTCAACCTATTGCTAGGTGGCGGCCATTTTCCGCAAATCCTTAAGACTTACTCACGAGGGTCGCAAGAAGTTCCAATCTGGAAAGATAACAAACATGATGACCACAGATGCTAACGCACTTGAGGTGAGAACTCACCTCATGCATGTTTTATGACATTGCTACTATAGTTCTCTTATTGCTGCAACATGATTTAGTTAAGTCAATTGTGACATCTTCCTCAGCACATATGTCCTGCTCTTTTGATTTTGCAAAAGCGAATTCTATGAATTGCATTTGACAGACAACTAATATTGTTCAGCAAACATGCCGTCAACTGCACAACTTATGGTCGGCCCCATTTCGAATTGTGGTTGCCATGGTTCTTCTGTACCAGCAATTAGGCATTGCTTCGCTGCTTGGATCTCTCATGCTTGTCCTCATGATCCCCTTGCAAGTAACCTCATGCTCTCTCTTTCCTCGAAAGTTATCCTCACTGTAACATGAGTGTCACTAAGCTGATTAGAGAATCCGCCGTGAATAACAAGAGAGAAGAAGGAAGATAGAAGAAATAGAGAGGAAAAGAGGAGAGAAAGGAAAAGATCATAAAAGCCAAAAAAGGGACTCTAGGTTTATGTGCGTGTCAGAAGCCTTACACCCATTGTGATATATTTATGTTAAGCATAAATTGTATATGACCATAATACCCTTATTATGTAAAAAGAAATAAACTAAGAAAATAAAAATAAAAAAACTAATCTATCAAAGCAACCTAACACTCCCCCTCAAGCTAGAGCATATAAATCACTCATGCCCAGCTTGGAACAACAAACAACAAATGCAGGACAAAACAGTGATTTGGTGAACATATCAGCAAATTGATCGCTAGAGGCAACATAAGCAATAGC
This sequence comes from Corymbia calophylla, assembly GCA_014182845.1. Taxonomy (NCBI): domain Eukaryota; kingdom Viridiplantae; phylum Streptophyta; class Magnoliopsida; order Myrtales; family Myrtaceae; genus Corymbia; species Corymbia calophylla. The sequence continues at coordinate 1,144,853 of CM024696.1, read as the reverse complement.
AATCAACTTCTGTTTCACAGCATCACGAACAAAGTGATAGTCAACTTCTATATGCTTAGTTCGCTCTTGAAAAATAAGATTCCCAGCAATATAAATAGTTGCCTGATTATCACACATCATATTAATATGTTGATTAATAGAAAATCCAAGCTCATGGAGAAGAGACTTCAACCATAGCAATTTAGCCACAATATGTGCCATAGCACAATATTCAGCCTCTGCACTAGACCTAGCAATGATAGTTTGTCTCTTACTTCTCCAAATAACCAAATTACCACCAAGAAAGGTGCAATACCCAGTTATAGACTGCCGATCACACGTTGACCCAACCCAATCAGTATCAGAATAGCCAATTAGAGTGGAAGAACCATTTGGTTTATAAATTAGTCCCTTACCAGAAGAGCTTTTTAGGTACCGAAGGATGCGACAAATAGCATCCCAATGAGCCTTCTTGGGCGACTCCATAAACCGACTCACCACACCAACATCAAAAGAAATATTGGGATGTGTAACAGTAAGATAAATTAGTTTCCCAATTAGATGTCGATATTGATGCTTGTCTTCAATATCATCTCCATCATCAACTCCAAACTTTTGATTTGGATCCATAGGAGTATCAATTGGCTTGAAGCTAGTGTACTGTCTCAGACAAAAGATCAAGAACATACTTTCGCTAAGACAAATTGATGCATTTTTTACTTCTTAAAACTTCAATATCTAGAAAATATCTAAGAGCTCCCAAGTCTTTAATTTGAAAATGTCGCTAAAGAAAAGATTTAGCCTTAGAAATGCTGGTCACATCACTGCCAAAAACAATGATATCATCCACATATACAACAAGAATGACCACTCCCGACTCCCTTTTGCGAACAAAAACAAAATGATCAGAATAATATTGATGGAAACTACACTTGGAAATCACTGAACTGAATTTCTCAAACCATGCTCTTGGAGACTATTTCAACCCATAAATGACCTTATGCAATCGGCATACTTTATTACTATTTTCCCCCTGAGCAACATATCCAAGAGGTTGCTCCATATATACTTCTTCAGACAAATCACCATAAAGAAAAGCATTCTTGACACCCAATGATATAATGGCCAATCAAAATTCACAGAAGAGAAATAATCACATGAACATAATTCAGATGTGCTACGGGGAAAAAGTCTCAAAATAATCAACTCCATAAGTTTGAATAAAACCTTTAGCGACGAGCCGAGCTTTAAGACGCTCAACTGAGACATCCGGGTTGTACTTGATAGTGTACACCCAATGACACTTCACCACATCTTTTCCAAGAGGAAGATCAACCAAAGACCACGTTTGGCGAGATATTAGAGCTTCCATTTCTTCATCCATAGCTCTCTTCCACTCAAGATGGGACAAGGCCTCAGTGGTTGAAGTAGGAATTGTGTTTGTATGTAATGATAGAGCGAAGTCATGTATTGGAGAAGGAAGATGTGAGAGAGACACATAATGCTCAATAGGGTAAGCAAAAGAGGATTTTTGTGTACAAGAATGAGTACCTTTGCGAAGGGCAATCGGTAGATCGTCTGAACCAAGAGACAATGAGGGAGATTGAATGGAGGGCATGGAAGAGGTGGAGACTGGTGGTGCCGTGGACTGCCTTCGCTGCTGATAAACTTGCAAGGGAGGAGGTGCAGGAGAAGGATTAACAAAATCTAAGGGTATAAGTTGTGGGATAGAAGGATCAACTACAATGTCAGTTGAAAATTCTTTACCCTCAACAGAATAATATGGTGTGTCATTGAAAAAAGTAACATCAACACTAACATATTGGGTACAAGTTGTAAGATCATAACACTGATATCCCTTTTGAGTACGTGAATATCCAAGAAAAACACATTTAGTGGCACGAGGGGATTGCACGTAGGTTATGGACAAAACAAATACACCCAAAGACACGAGGGGTGAGAGAAAATAACGGTTTATGAAATAAAATGAGGACTGATGATGAGGACAGTGGAAGGCATACGATTTATGAGGTAACAAGTAGTAAGGACAGCATCACCCCAAAATGATTTTGGAACATGAATATGAAACAAGAGTGAACGAACAACTTCTAAAAGGTGACGGTTCTTTCTCTCGGCCACACCATTTTGCTGAGGAGTAAAAGTATAACTTGTTTGATGTATAATGCCAAGATTTGAACAAAAAAAGAAATTGATTTCTGTGAATATTCTAGAGCATTATATGTTCACAAAATTTTAAGGGATGTATTAAACTGATTAGTAACCTCATGATGAAATAATTGAAAAACATGTAAAAATTCAGAACGGTCATGAAGCATGTAGAGCCATGTTAGACAAGAATAATCATTCACAAAAGTAACAAAATACTTAAAACCATTTCGACTAGCAATACAAGAAGGTCCCCGGATGTCCGAATGGACAAGTTCAAGTAAAGTAGATGCACGAGAATCACTATGATTGGGAAAAGAACTATGATGATGTTTCCCAAGTTCACAAACTTCACACTCAAAAGTAGAAATTGATTTACACTCAGTAATTATTTGTTGTAACTTAAATAAAGATAAATGCCTTAAATGGGAATGACATAATAGGGAAGTAACAGAACTAGTAGCTAAACCATTAGTGTCAATAGTGGAGACACCATCCAGATAGTAAAGTCTATCACGTTCATGCCCTCCACCAATCTTCTTCTTTGTCTGAAGGTCCTGAAAGATGCAATAAGAGGGGTAAAATGTAGTTGAACAACCAAGAGCTTTAGTTAACTGACCAACAGATAACAAATTCAAAGGAAGTTGGGGAACATGTAAAACAAAGGACAAAGACAAGGAAGGTGTAAGTGAAACAATCCTTAATCCAATGACTTGAGTAGAGGAACCATTAGCTAAAATAACTTCAGATGAAGGGCTAAAGTTATGGTGGGAAGGGAATAAGTCTTGCTTACTTGTCATATGACTAGAAGCTCCTGAGTCAATGACCCAAGGAGTGTGAGGAGACAAAGTAGAAAGAAAAGTCATGTTACCTGTATGTGTAAGAGTGGTAGTGGATGAAAAATTGGAAGCCTCTAGTTGTTGGACACGCTTGATGAGTTGTGTAACCATATCATCTCGAGCCGAGGATTCAGAAGAACTACCCCCAATTGGGATAGATGGATTTATGTTGCCAGAAGACACATTTCCAGCACTTCCTTCAGACATAATAGCATTTGCATTAACTAATTGCCGAGCTCGCTCATGCTTGTCATGCTTGGCCCAACAAGTGTCAACAATATGACTGGGTTTGTCGCAGTATATACACTGACGGCTATCTCGATCAGAACTTTGTCCACTATGTCCACCACTACGGCCACGAACTCCCCCTACACCATGACTTCTATTAGAAAATCCACCACGACCACGACCACGACCACGACCACCACTACTAGCCACAAATGCTGAATTGTCTTTAGATGATGTAGAAGATAGAGGGACAATGCGCTGAATCCGACAAAATGCTTCATTCATAGAAGGAACTCTCTCTCTAGCAAGGTGTTGACTTTTCACAGGCTGCAAGTTAACATTCAAGCCGGATAAGAACTTAGCCACTTGAAATTCAACGCGTTGTGTCTTTAGTGTCTCAAGATTAGTAGTGATGGGCTGATAAAGATTGAGTTCTTCCCACATGCCTTTCAAAGCATTATAATACTCTCCAAGAGACTTTTCCCCTTGTTTAAAATTAAAAATCTTTTCATATAGTTCATAGACTCTAGACATATTTCTGTCTTGTGAATAACTCTCCCTAAAATCATCCCACACTCCCTTAGCAGTTTTGTGAAACATGACATTAGCAGCAATAGATGGTTCCATGCTATTCCATAACCACACCAAAAGTGTATCATTCTCTCTCATCCAATCATTATAATCTTTAGAGTTTTCAGCAGGAGGGTCTGAAGTAAGATAATTGAGTTTCCCTTTGGCATTAATAAAGACTTTCATAGTTTGAGCCCATAACAAGTAATTTGAGGATCCATTTAATTTAATGGTGGTAACCTGAACATTGAGATTGTCTATGGAAGACTTAGTGTCATTCATGGTGATAATTTCAATATAAATACCACGGATCAAGAAGGCTGAAACTTCAGTATAAGAAATAATACAGTAATACCGACATATAATCAGGTGCGATTGGCTTCATCAATTAAACAAAGGGATGCTGAAATCTCATAAATATAGGTTGCTGTATAGAACAAAATATCTGACCAGAAATCTCGATTCAATTAATCACATCTTTGATGGAAATCTAGCAATACCAGTCATCCATAATCAACAAAGTACTCTGATTCTTGAATCCGCTGATCGTAAGTGTTGTAACCCATAGTCACAAGCGAGTAACCCGATGAATATGATTTCTACTGATCTTATATTTATGAGATTTTGTGAGAAAATAGATAAAAATTGCAGTTTTAGGTCGCTACGCACCAGAGAAGGAAATGATTATTAGGGGATTCTCAAACCAGCAATCGGATCAAGGAATCAAGTAGTCAGAGTGCTCTACATGTCACTAAGCTGATTAGAGAACCCGCTGTGAATAGCAAGAGAGAAGAAGGAAGATAGAAGAAATAGAGAGGAGAAGAGGAGAGAAAGAAAAAGATCGTAAAAGCCAAAAAATGGGCTCTAGGTTTCTGTGTGTGTCAAAAGCCTTACACCTATTGTGATATATTTATATCAAACATAAATTGTATATGACCATAATGCCCTTATTATGTAAAAAGAAATAAAACTAAGAAAATAAGAAAAAACTAATCTATCAAAGCAACGTAACAATGAGTAATACCTATTTGTCCATGATTATTTTAACCATTTTAGTTAAATCATATATAGGTTAATATTTGTGCTGACTTTGGGTCCAAGTTCTCTTTAACTTTAATTTTTATAAGGGGCATTCTGATCTAGGTACTAAATAGAGGTTGTTTATCCTTTGAAACTTCTATATAGCAATGATTGTGTCAGTAATATTGCTAATACAGCAATATCATGTTGGTACGGTGCTTTCTGCTACAACACATGCTCTAGAAAGCCTAATATGGTTGCTTAAAATACGAAGACAATTATTTCTTATTGCCACTGTGACGAGAGAAAAATGGTCTAACAAGTAAAGAGTTCCATGGGTTAAAATTAGTGATCGCTGCCTACTCTGCTTATTGCTCATTAACAAATTCCCAGATTCACAATCTCTATATTATGCGATATGTGGTTCGCTATGAGATTTTCCATGCCACATCATCACTCTCAACTCATGGATTATAGTTTATACCATGATGAGTGATTCAGTATTTGTCAATCAATTGTCTTACATAATCTTTTTCATGGTTAATTAGACGATCATAATCAGCAAAATGCAAAAACTGACCAAGGAAGGGCTGCAGCGGACTGACAAGAGAGTCAGCCTTATGAACGAAATTTTGGCAGCAATGGACACTGTGAAGTATGTTGAGTTGTGAAGTATGTTGAGTTAGCAAGAAGCCCAGGCCTATATTTTCTATGGTTCTGTTTGTTTTATAATTACTCAAATTCATCAGAAAAATTCTTGCAGATGTTACGCTTGGGAAAAGAGCTTTCAATGTAGACTTCAAGAAGTACGAAGTGATGAGCTTTCATGGTTCTACAGGGCGCAACTAGTATCTGCAGTATGGATTACTTCAAAATTAAGATAATATTGTGCCTTCTGATCGTGGAAGTATCATCTGTATTGAGATTGTGAAAACACTACTGTCTTGGCTTTCTGTCTGCGGTAAACTTAGCAGGCAGACAAACGGCAGTTGAAATACTTTCATAGGTGCTCGTGTGCAAGCAATTCAAATTCTCTGATTCTTTTAATACGTCATGAGACTAAGTTAGTGTAAAGTCAAGAAAGGTGATTGGTTTACTGTGTAAAATTATCCATCTGGTCTCGAACTCCATTCACCATTGCATGTAAGCTGAGTAGCCATAGACTTACACTAGCTGTGTTTCAATCAGCAGACTTTACAGTGTTTTGAAAATAGTCTCCATTTGTTTCTCAAGTGGCAGTAGATGAATGGATGTAGACCCTTTTTGTCAGGCGTGTGAGAGCTAATGAACATGACTTTTTCTCCTTCCATAATGCTAGATGATTTTCTGTTTGTCTGAGAGTTCAATTTTGGTGGCAGTTCAACAGCTTTGTACTGAACAGCATCCCTGTCATCGTAACCGTTGTCTCATTTGGGACATTCACTTTGCTTGGTGGGGATTTGACACCAGCGAGGGCATTTACCTCACTCTCCCTTTTGCGGTGCTACGGTTTCCTTTGGACACGTTCCCTAGCTTGATGTCTCAGGTTCTTTAACTTCATCCTACCCTCATTTCTCTGTCACTCAAGTTGAATAGTCTGCTGATCTCGCCTTCATCAACGTCAACATTTGTGGTTATTATGTGGATAGAGGATCTATCATTTTGTTTTTTCTCCTAATTGCGTAACTCGGATATGTTGGTGTGATACCTTCATTCAGTTTAAATATTAACTCATCTTGCTTTAGCGAAGGAGAAAATAATTGACAATATCAAACTGCAACAAAAATAAAATAGAACATCAAAGGTGAACCGTAGTAAATTATCATACTGATGGGGTTGATTCTTCGAGTTGGACAATACGAAGTAAGAAAAGTTTGACGAGCATTTCTCATAAACTACATTTTTGTTTAACTTGAACTGATTGTCTAATTGTTGAAATAGAATAAACAATAGAAATTTAATTAGTTGAAGGTTAAACCTGTTTGTGATAATTGAATTGAAGGCAAAACCATGTTGTGATAACTAAATCTGTAACAGATTATTTCTTCATTAAAAAGCTTTTACAATATTTAGAAAGTGGGAGTCAGAATTTCTGTTTTGGGCTTATTGCGGCTTTTTACCTTTGCTTTCTCAAAGATGACGCATGTTGTCCATCTTAGGTCCAGCAATTTTATAATAACAGTGCTTGCAAACATTTGTTCGTCATCTTTTAGTTTCCAAACTTACTTTTGTGTTGCAGGTTGTTACTGCGAATGTTTCCCTGCAACGTTTGGAGGAATTATTTTTAACAGAAGAGAGAGTATCAGTTCCAAATCCACCTATTGAGCCAGGAGAGCCAGCTATTTCAATCAAGGATGGACACTTTTCATGGGACTCAAAGGTCAAGCAAACATATGAGTCATTAAAGTCTGGCAAAATCACCAAACTTTTTCAACGTGTACAAATTATTGACTTTAGTATGTCTAATTTTCTAGGTTTTAAGGGCTGTAACACCATCAAAATGCATTTATAAACAGTAATAATCACTGATGTGTTTGAACGATAGGGGCATATTACAAAAAATTTATGAACTCCAAAGTTGGTTGATACCATATCAAAATTTAAACCACAGCTTTATTGAACTACATAACCAATTAGTCAAGTGAGTAGTGCTCTCACAGTTTCTATAAAGGTGACCATCTTGAAAGGAAACTTGTGCTAATTTCCAAGTGTAATTTTTTGGGGTAAATTACTCTTGGTAAATTCTGAGGAAAATAACTGAACTCAAAACTCAGAGGAAAGCATAATTTCTCCACGTGAATGCATCTCTTCTGCCAGCATTTTGAAGGTTCAAGTTAACATAGCTGTGTCTTCTAACTGATATTTGATGATTCAGTGTAACAAATGGTCATTTATGGTGATTTCCAGTCTTTTTTCTGCAACGTCTTATTTCAAGTGGAGGCTAAGTTTTCAGCTTACTTCAGGTAGAAAAACCCACCCTGTCGAACATCAATATGGAAATACCAGTGGGTAGCTTAGTTGCTATTGTTGGTGGTACTGGACAAGGAAAGACATCTCTCATTTCGGCAATGCTTGGGGAGCTATCTCCTGTCTCCGACGCATGCGTTACTATACGGGGAACCGTTGCTTATGTTCCTCAAGTGTCATGGATTTTCAATGCCACTGTAAGTTGCACAGGGCTGGTTTTGTTTATCTGTTGATGCTGGGCGCCTTATCATCAATTTATCTTGTGTCCTAATCCCTAGTGTATGATATCAGGTCCGAGACAACATATTATTTGGGTCCAAATTTGAAGCGGAAAGATATTGGAAGGCGGTCAACGTTACTCAATTGGAGCATGATCTTGATTTGCTTCCAGTTAAGTGGAACTCAGTGCTTTGCTAGTATCTTTTTTAATGCGGGATTTGATCTTCTAATTATCTGTTTCATTTATTCCTCAGGGTCATGATCTTACAGAGATTGGTGAAAGAGGGGTGAATATAAGTGGAGGCCAAAAGCAGAGGGTTTCCATGGCCAGAGCTTTTTACTCGAATTCAGATGTCTACATATTTGATGACCCTTTAAGTGCTCTAGATGCTCATGTTGGTCGACAGGTATGAAATTTACGAGACAGAATTTTTCACTTCAGATATTACAGGTGTAGCAATTGATGTTGTAAGGCTTCAACAATTACCTGTATACTTGGAAAGCTTTTTGCGCAAAGCATGCTTAAATGCTTCAGCTAGACAAGGATAATAATTTTGATCCTACAGTCCTGCTCTCAAGATAACTTGCTGCAATCAATCTTTGGATAATCAAAGCTATATCTGCTACTTTCAATACTCTAAAGCATTTTACAATTTGGGTCTTCTTAACTTAATTTTGGGCATTTCTATTAATGTCTTTGTTTCATCAGCTTCTTTTATTTTTTTAGTAACACGGGGTATCCGAGCCTTTGGCTCAACTGCTCTCCATGTCCGAAGTGAGCTTTAGTTTCATATTTCTAGATCTTCCATTCAGTAGAATCTCTTTCTCTAAATTTTCAGAAATGAGGCCAATTTCTGTATTATCTTTTGCTAATCTGCATTCAACTACAGGTGTTCAATAGCTGTATCAAGGAAGAGCTGCGAGGGAAGACCCGGGTTCTTGTCACGAATCAGCTACATTTTCTTCCTCAAGTGGATCGAATCATTTTGGTTCATGAAGGAATGGTCAAAGAGGAGGGGACCTTTGAGGAGCTCTCTAGAAGCAAGGTACTGTTCCAGACACTTATGGAGAATGCAGGAAAAATGGAGGAACAGATAGAAGAGGACGAGGAGGGGGAGAAGAAAATGTAAAGGAGAAAACATCCAAACCCGCAGCTAACAGCATTGTTAATGAATTGCCTAACGATCAAGGCCTTGGGAAGAAAGGTAAAGGAGGGAAGTTGGTACTCATTAAGCAAGAGGAACGGGAAACAGGCATTGTGAGTTGGAAAGTCCTGATAAGGTACTAAAATGCATGATGTGGAGATTCATCTTCTAACACTTGTTGTATAGACAGAATATTTATGAAAAAGGCTTATTTGTGGATAAGAAATTCACGACCTAAAGACTTTCTTGAACTCTACAATGGAACAAGGGTTCAAATGAGACAATCAAATGACATCAAACATGCATGTGATAAATTGAACAGAAAGTTCACGAAAGTCCATGTAACACCTAAGACAGTAGGGAGGTAATATTGATGTAGCGGAAGTTTACACAACATTTCTTTCTCAGCTTCACGGGACATCACTTGAAAGGTCTCTAGGTAGCTTTTTCTGTGATGCTTAGGTCTCCTCCACATGATAACTATGTTTCACGCATGTCACTAAATGCTTATAAACACCTAAAGTCCATGCATTCACCAATTCCTTTTTATTGAAAACCTGACCACTCTGTATTGTTTGTAAAATGCTATTTTCCCTCTATTTCTCTTAGGATTCATAAATCTGGACCACATAGGATTAACATAGCAATAGTGCTACTTGTCTGTGACATGCATGTGATCGATTTCCTTTTTTTGATCAATCTATTTTCAGGTACAAAGGGGCATTGGGAGGCCTGTGGGTGGTGGCAGTACTCTTTATTTGCTATATCTTAACTGAAGTTCTTCGAATTTCAAGTAGCACATGGTTGAGCTTCTGGACACATCAAAACACTACGGAGAACTACAGACCAGGATTCTACATATTGATCTATGCACTCCTGTCCTTTGGTCAGGTACGTCAATTCTGTAGATAGATCTCTGATTCAGTTTCCCAAACGTCAATATCTTTTATGCAGTAGCTTGCACTTCTGCAATTTTGTTTTGATTCTTGACGAAGTGGGAAAGTGACATTATCACATTACTTCTTAGTGCTTGAGTTTGGCTTACGGCTTCTTTCTTATAGTGCAGAAACAGTATTGTCTTTTCAGAGAGAATCTGAGTTATCATACCATGAAACAGACTACTTGCTAGCTTTGCTATATTTCTAGATTTCTTTATTTTAGTGTCTTTGGTGGATGTGGATATATGTCAACATAAGGGTAGGTCTTTCTAGCAATTTCTGACGACTCCCGTGTTTTTGAGAATCAGGTAACCATGATGCTGACTAATGCTTATTGGTTGATTATTTCGAGTCTTCGTGCGGCAAAAAGACTGCATGATTCTATGCTTCAGTCTATATTAGGGGCTCCAATGCTTTTCTTTCACACCAACCCAATTGGAAGAATAATCAACAGGTTTGCCAAGGATCTAGGCGACATAGATCGCAATGTTGCCCGATTTGTAAATTTGTTTATGGGCCAACTCTGCCAGCTACTTTCAACTTTTGTGCTTATAGGAATTGTGAGCACAATCTCTCTTTGGGCCATCATGCCGCTCTTGATCTTGTTTTATGCAGCCTATCTATATTATCAGGTTGGTGCAGTTCTGTTTGGGCCATAATGCTTTTTCATGCAAAGTGATATGTTCTCTGCTTCTAACAGCAACAATTATCAAGCCTTGTCCCACTAGGTGGGGTCGGCAATGTTCTTCTGCTACATTAACTGACAATTTCTTGTTGTATTTACATCATTTGTTATGCCCGTGACATTATGCACTGCCATTTAATTGTTTCAGTGGAAATTTAGAAATGCAATTTCCATAATCCTTCCATAGTAGAAAGCAACACTATTTTTTTCCTTCATATGAAACAATGAATAAATAATAAGCACCAACAGTTCAGTAATGAAAGTTTTATTTATCCATCATTTTGTCATATTTTTTTGTGGTAGAGGGGGCATTAATCATCAAGGCTAACAGTAGATCCTTTTAATTTGCTCAGTGGAACTACACATCTTTTTCTAACACATGTTTCGTCCTCTACCCATAGCCGAGTCCTTTGAAAGTCTGGTGTCTTTCTAATTGTTTGCCTTGTCATTGTTGACAGGCTATATCTCGTGAAGTGAAACGCCTGGATTCAATTACCAGATCTCCAGTTTATGCACAATTCGGAGAAGCATTGAATGGCTTGTCAACGATACGTGCATATAAAGCATATGATAGGATGGCCACCAGTAATGCCAAGGCCATGGACAATAATATCAGATTCACCCTTGTCAATCTCAGTTCTAATATTTGGCTCAACATAAGGTTGGAGACTCTAGGAGGCATAATGATCTGGTTGATCGCGACATTTGCAGTCATGCAGACCAGAAAAGAAGAAAACAGAGCAGCCTTTGCTTCAACAATGGGTCTCCTGCTCAGCTACACTTTGAACATAACAACCCTTTTGAGCAGTGTTCTGAGACAAGCAAGCAATGCTGAGAATAGTCTAAATGCTGTAGAGCGTGTGGGTGTGTACATAGAATTGCCTTCCGAGGCTCCGGATATAATAGAGAGCAACCGGCCCCCTCCTGGCTGGCCTTCATCAGGATTAATTGAGTTTGAAGATGTGGTCCTCCGTTACAGACCTGAACTTCCTCCTGTCTTGCATGGATTGTCCTTTTCGGCAGCACCCTGTGAGAAACTGGGAATAGTCGGAAGAACTGGTGCTGGGAAATCTAGCATGATAAATGCTTTGTTCCAAATCGTCGAGCTGGAAAAAGGAAGAGTCTTGATCGATGGGTACAACACTTCTGAAATAGGACTGGAAGATTTGCGGAAAGTCCTTAGCATCATACCGCAATCACCGGTTCTTTTCTCAGGTAGGCACTGTGAAATACTCTATAACGTCTTTGTTAAAATCGCTTTGTTCTTCCCTCCCCCATTTCCCTCGACTTCTCTGATATTCTGTACGCTAACAAGTTGATGCTTTTCCGTCTGCTCGCTGGTTGACATTGCCATGTCCTCTAACCAATTCATAGCTGAGAGTTTTCTCTTATTATGTCTGATATTGTAGGTCCAGAATTCTTTACTCCTTGGACTAAGCATCATTCGCAAGAGCTACTTACTATTCTTGCAATCCAATTCTTTGCCCAACTACCCCTGGACTGTCACTCTATCTTGACGTGAATTACCTGCTGACCAGTCCTGATCTGTTCAAATGTCTTAATTCACTGCCCTTCTACTTTGGTTTGATTCCAAGGAACATCCTGGATATAAATTGACCAACTTTCTTTTCATGAGTTGTCCGATATTTCATGTGAGAAAGGCTACAATATGAGTCATAACTGTGCGCACTGAACTCCATTACTGTGAACTGAGGACCTTACACAATATACCAAAAGAAACCTTTAGACTCCATCTTTTGTGAAGACTAAATATCATTTGAAATAGTTTCTCCGTTCTCAATTCTGTGTAGGAAGTGTGAGATTCAATCTCGACCCTTTCAACGAACATAATGACGCTTACCTCTGGGAGGCTTTGGAGAGAGCACATTTGAAGGATGTCATCAGGAGAAACTCTTACGGTCTGGATGCTGAGGTAAGCTTGCAAATATTTGCTAGGTGTAAAGTGTCAATTCAAGGGATCATTGCAATTCCTATTGAATTCATGTTTGTGTTGATGAAATTATTGGTAGTTACCTGCAATGTTAAAAGGGAAGTCCTATTGAATTCAGGTTTGTGTTGATGAAATTACTGATAGTTACCTGCAATGTTAAAAGGGGAAAATATCTAAGTTATGAAAATTGTACTGCAAGGACGAGGATTGTTAGAGGTAGTCTCAAGCATGCAAGTGCTGAGATGGTGGGAATAACAATTGACAGAGAGGAGAGAATTTGAGTCGAATCAATACAAGGCAAGCGACATGCATTAGTATTCAGGATTAAAGTCTGAAATGCATATGCAGCACATTTTTATCAAAGCCCTATCCAAAAAAGATATGTATCCAGTACTTTTAGAAATACAAATTATGTTGGTAAAATTAGTACGGTTTTTAAAACTTGAAGTTAAAAGGAGATGTAGACGAGATTGGTGAGAGATAAATAGCAATAACCTTCTTGATATGATTACAAATACTTTTGCTCGAATGCTCTGGTTGCACCAGGGTTACCTCCAGAATTTCCATCAAATATATAATTTCCTCTACCTGAACTAAACTATAGACCACAAGGCAGAGAAAAAGAGCCATCAATATGGGCCGGACTTGGTGGTATACTGGACAGAGCGATATAGATGTTGGAATTGTTATACCTGCAAGAAATACTGAAGGATCCGTTCAATAACATTGTCCAGATATGTTAGATGTTATAGTGTCTGAAGTCTAAACTGAAGTTGATAAGTTGATTTTTATTTATGTTTGGTCTTGTCTATATGCAAGAGGCCGATGTAATGCTCTGCATTATTCTATTGGCTTTAGAATGTAGCTGTCGGTCTTTCTTGTTAGTTAAGACTGGTGAAGTTAAAAATCTCCATTGATATTATTGATGTTGGTTGTGTTCTGTCAAGGTTTCTGAGGGCGGAGAGAACTTCAGCGTCGGACAGAGGCAACTGCTGTGTCTTGCTCGAGCATTACTAAGAAGATCAAAGATTCTCGTTCTTGATGAAGCAACTGCAGCTGTTGATGTTAGAACCGATGCCCTCATCCAGAAAACCATCCGTGAAGAATTTACCTATTGCACCATGCTCATCATCGCTCACAGACTTAATACCATCATTGACTCCGACCAAGTTCTTGTGCTCGATGCCGGCCAAGTATGTTCTACCATCACAATTCATCATGCATACATCAATACTAGCATGAAATGCATAGTCATGGTTTCATCATGAATATGTAAAAGTGAAAACTGCACTTAACTCTGAAGCATGATTCTTAGGGCACTTGAAGCTTTTCTTCGACATAGAAGGCTCGTGACCCACCAATGTACTATTCATGTATTTCAATGTTGTTGCGTTTCTATATTCTTATGCAAGTATCAAGTGGGATGCTTTCAACTTTCACTTCAGGTAGCAGAACACGGCACCCCAGAGAATCTGCTGTCAAATGAAGCAAGCGCATTCTCCAAGATGGTTCAAAGCACCGGTTCTGCCAACGCGCAGTATCTAAGTGGCTTAGTCCTCCAAAGGAAAGAAAACAGGCTACAGATGGAAACGAAACACTCAGACAGCAAGAGATGAAGGTCGGCCTCTTCCTACTGGGCTGCCGCTGCCAATTTCGCTCTACCGGTCAGCCTTAAGTCCATAATGCCCCTCAGACTTTGAATATCGGCCACGATGACAACAATGGTGACAATTATCAGGAATGCGAATCGCGGAAGTGCAAAAATAATGAATAAAAATAAATATTTATGTGAAAAACCCTTTCAGAATCAAAAGGAAATAACATGATGTTGCACTAGACAATTTCTTCATTATCAGTATTCAAAGTTACAAATTTCAGGGTTAAAACTACAAAAATATTGCTCCCTATATATGCCATTAGCATAATATTTTCATATTTGCTTTAACATGAAAATTATATATACGTCATTAGCAATAAAAAACTTTTCTGCTTTAATATTAGTATCCTCTATCAAACATCACAACTTTATCAATCTCTCACTTGGAGGCTGACCTTCAAAGCAACAATAGATTTTTATAGTCTTCACTTGTCCTTAGTGCAGTGGCCTCCTCATCGCTAACGATAGAGGTCAACTAAGGCAATATATAGCTCATTTACTCCATGGTGACAAACTTGGGTAACATATATGTTGCATTTTCTGTACTAAGAATCTTTTTCAATGACAGTATTCCATCATCTATCAATTGATGAATATGATGATACTTCAACTCAATATGTTGTCTTTGAATGAAATATTGGATTCTTTGCAAGGCAAATGACAATTTGACTGTCACTAAAAAGAACATTGCTACTATGCTTCTTGCCTATCTTCTTCAAAAAATTCTTCAACCAAATCATCTTATGCTAGTTTCAAATATAACAATATACTTTCCTTTAGTGGTTGAGAGGGACACACTTCTGAAATCTAGACATCCAACTAATTGCAGTGTCACCTAAGTCAAAAACATAACTTGAGGTGCCCTTCCCATTGTTTAAGTCACTACCAAGACCATCATTGACAAAACCTTATAAAGTTATATTGTGTTTTATAAAATATAGTGACATACATGAAGTGTCTCTCAGGTATCTTAATAGCCACTTTACAATTTCCTAAAATTTTATTCTTGGATTAGCCATATAATTGCTCATAGCTACCACTATGTGAGTTATGTGTAGTTTAATAACATTCCATAACATATATCAAATTGCCAACAACTGACCACAAGGCACCTTAGCAATAAACTCTCACTCCTCATCTATCTTTGGTGATTGCTTTTTCAAGAGCCTAAAGTGACTTCCTAAGGGAGTATTTCTAAACGTTACATTTTGAACTCATAATTTGTCCACCACATTCTTGATATACTTTTCTTGAGAAAACTTTAGAATTCTTCCATATCTATCTCATGTGATACTCAACCCAACAATTTGATTTGTTGCTTCTAGTCCTTCGTTGTAAACTTCTTCTTTTTGAAAAATTATGCTTTAATATCTTTTTTTCCCTAACACTAGATCTTGCAACGAGCACATAATCCACATCCAACAAAAAAAATAACATATTAGTCATCGAATTTTTTTTTTTTTTTTTTAGTAATAGAATTGATCTGCCTCACATCTAGTGAACTCTTTATTGCACATATAAGTTTTAAAAATTTTATACTACTATCTAGGAGTTTGTTTCAAATCATAGAGACTTATCTTCAATTTGTAAACATAATTTTTCTCCAAAATTTGAAACCTTTTGATTATATTATGTATATATATCCTCCTCAAAGTCACCGTGAATGAATCTAGTCTTTCCATGTGACTACTCTAGATGTAAGCTCTTAGTAGTAGCAACAATACTCAACACAAGCCTTATAGTAGTCAAATTCACAATTGAAGAGAATTTTTCCATATAGTCAATTCATTTCTTTTGCTAAAAACCTTCTATTACTAACCTTGCTTTGTACCTCTTGTTACCTTAAGGTTCTTTTTTGACTTGGTATCCTTATTTGTTTCACAATGCCTTCTTCTTATCTGGTAACCATGTGAACACCTAAATTCTATTCTTCTCGAGTGAATCCAACTCATTACAAATTGCCAATTTCCCTTAACTAAATGATTAACCTGCGTTACTTCTGAAAGATATTTTGGTTCACCAGCACTAATTAAAAGCTAATAAATGCTTGAGAGTAGTGTGTACAGGTTTGGATGTTCTATTTGATCTTTTTAAAGTGGATTAAGGTATATGTGATTCTTATTCTAGTTTTTTATCGACGGAATGATACTAGAAGTGCTAAAAGTTGTGTACAGCGTACACATTAGTGCCAAAAGATTTCGTTGGATAACTTAGGGTCAAATCGGAGAAAAAATGATAACTTTAGTGCCTTTGATGACAAATTCCGGCCAAAATCCCTATATGGCATCAGCCCCTGACTCGGTTGGCTTGTGGCTATTGTCTTGGTTGACCCTGGGACGTGAAGCTCAAGGTCACTTTCAGGGGCGATTTCTCCTCCAACACGCCATGGAGCACGGGGATGTCAACGTTGCAAGGAGCTTGATCAAGCAACAGAAGGATCGCCACGGAGTTGCTACTTGACGACGCGGAGTCGTTGTTTCACAGAAGTGGCATTGTAGAGCTTGGCGAGGATGGTCAGTTTGCTCATGGAAGCAAGGCTCAAAGCTGACTCATTGGCGGAGGCTGATGATCAGACAGGGAACAAGAGAAGTCATTCAGCAAGGAGGATCGTGGGTTGTTTTTGCTGCTAAGTCAGCACCAGGAAACGACCAAAGATGATCAATCGTTCGATCGGTTCATGATGAGGGACAATAGGTAGAATTTCACGATTGTAGAATTTACCTCATCTCCTTATATTCACGTGAATTTTGTGATTCCATCTTGTCTCACCTTTGTAGAAACAAGAAGTTCAAAAGTAGGGAGAAGCGGTGTTAATGGTGGTGGAGGTGAGCAGTGCGCAACCGAGCAGTGGAGACAAGCATGAAGGCAAGAGATGCGAAGGCGAGCTGCGGAGGAGAGCGGTGCAAAGGCGAGTGGTGGTCCATTGCGTGTTGTGATTGCGGAAGCTTTGTGTTAGCTAGGTGAAACTTTGTGTTAACTAGATCACCCACTTAACGTCGAAAATGAGTCAGAATTTGATCTATATAATTCAGCTTAAAAAAATTTTGGACCTATTTTACCTGGGCTTTTATATATTTATGACCCACATACAACTCATTAATACAAAATATGAGTAATCATTTTGGGCATAAGTACGGCGGGAGTCTGCCAAAAGTTGGCACAAAGGAATGACACTTAAGTGCCAAAAGTTACAAAGGTACACTTAAGTGCCACTTTTTAAAAAAAATGGATCACTTAAGTGCGAAGACGCCGGAACTCCGCCGGAAATCCTACGTGGTAATTTTTTATTAATTTTCTTGCCTACGTGGCTCGCCGGAAACTAAATCGGCAAAAAATCAGCCAAAACGACGTCGTTTTGGGCGACGTGATTTTTTTTTAAAAATTATTAATTAAATAATATTAAATAATTAAAAAATATATATCAGGCCCTCGCCGCCGCTGCCGTCGCCCGGCCCTTCCGCGAGGTGGGGCGGCGACGGCAGCGGCGGCGAGGGCTGCACAGCCCTCGCCGATCCCCTCTTCCCCTTTTTTTTTAATAAAATTGATTTTAATTTTTTAAAAATCTGACGTGGACAATTTTTAAAAAATTTGCCACGTAGATTTTTTATTTTGAAAAAAATGCTCCGTCAGCAAATTAAGTAGCCGGAAAATTGACACGTGGCAATTTGGCCGGAATTTTTCTTCGTTGGCACTTAAGTGATCCATTTTACTCCGATTTTGGCACTTAAGTGTACCTTTTGTAACTTTTGGCACTTAAGTGTCCCTCCGTGCCAACTTTTGACACTCCAGAGGTCCGTACCTCAATCATTTTGACACCTCTTATCTCCGTCTATCTCAAGCTCCTCTGTTTCTCGCCAACATGGCTCTCCATTGGACTGTTTTTTCGAGCTTAACTCATGTCGTTAGTGTCCCTACATCAGAGCTTTGGAGGTGGTACCTCGTCTTGGCTAATACCAACGCTTTTGGTTGGGGAAGCTTTCCCGTCGCACGAAGCTTTGTCGCTCCCTATTCTGTGAGCGAAAGCTTTGAAAAGCCCTAGTCTCTGATGAAGATCACATATAGAATCTTGTTCGAATCATCCTCATTGCCATTGGTGGTCGTTCGTTGCCGTTGGTATCATTTTTTGAAAAGAGTATCGAGATTACTCTTACTCTTTTTCCCCATTGTTCCGCGTTCGAGAGCTTCAACGTGGTCGAAATCTCGCTCAAAGGTTCCCCCACCATTGTCGATTCCACTCATCATCACCTCCTGGAGACTCTAATCACCAAACCAAGGCTTTTGATCAAATTCATTAATAAGGGAATACTTCTGCCTGCTCGCTCTTTGAGTTGGGGATTTGCTCAAATTGGCCAAATTAGGGTTTCAATTGGGGATTTGGTTGATTGGCCATTGTAGGGTTTAAATTAGGAAAATCATGCTAAACGATGTGGTTTGGGATATAGATGTTGAGTCAGATTGTCAGAGAACCAATTCAATATGAAAAAAAAATAGAAAATATTACAACATTAAATTTCGGACAATCCAAATTAGAGTGGACACTTAGATGATCATTTTTTTTAAAATGTGACACATAAATGATTTGAAAATTACTTTTGGCATTAAAATGAATACCATATACATCTTTTTGCACTCCTAATGTCATTCTTACATTTTTATTAGAGTCTATGGACTACAAAAATCTTAGAAACTTGTTTGTTTTCTATCTCACTAGTGTCCTTCGTTTGTTTTCTCACACTAAATTCCGCAACACGCTTGACCTTGTATAACATAATTTCACAAATGTAATGTTGTTTGTTCTTATTTTTTTCTACTTTGTTCATCCCAAAATTAACAGCCAAAATAATTCGAATCATATCCAATGAAATATCTTTTTTCAGCCTTTGAATCAAGCTTGTCTCTATTTTCATAATCTACGTGGACGTACAAAATACAACCAAAAACTTTCATATGCGGAAGATTCACCTTCTTTTTAGTCCATTCTTGTTATGATAACTTAAAATCAAGAGGAATCAAGGTCATTTGTTGATCAGATATGTTGCTGTGTACTATATCTTCCCAAAACTTCTTGGGTAATCCTATATTCGTCTTCATCTTTGTTGAACGCTCATTTAAAGTTCTATACTCTCAACAACTCCATTTTGCTAGTGCTAGGAATTGTTCTTGTCTACCTTATTCAATTCTCTATACAAAACTACTTGAATTGCTCCATATCACACACACCACCATTGTCAGACCTTAGATATTTAATCTTCAGGCTAAACTCATTCTCCACTTCAACTTTCCACTTTTTAAAAGTAGTAAATACATCATATATATATATTGAGAAAAAGACTTTTATCTTTCTAGTGGAGTCATCAGTGAATCTAATGTATTAACACAAACCTCTAATGGAATCCATAGGGACTGGTCCCCACATACTAGTATGCATCAACTCTAATTTTCTTTTCTTTTTTTTCTTTCTTTTTTTCCCAATCTTCTAAAAAATGACACATTTCTACTTGCCCAAGATGCAATTCTCACGTAGACCAATATCTATAGACTTCATATCAAGTAGTTTTCCCTTTGATGCTAATAGCTTCATTCCCTTTTTGTTCATTTGTTTAAGCCTGCAACACCACAATTTAAAATTAGCTTCTAACTCAACAAATGTTATTTTACTATTTTTAATCATGCATACTGTTCTTGACTTTGTTTCTCATGCTACAAGTATAGCACCTTTAACCATTTTCCATGAGCAATCCACAAAAATAGTTATGTATTTAGTGTAGTCTACTTGACCTACAGAGATCAAATTTCTCTTAAGGATTGGAATAAATTTGACATCTTGCAACTTTCATTGATACTCGTTAGCAATCTTATGTGAACATCACCCATCTCCATAATATCTAAAAATTCATCATCAGCAATACAAAACCTTTTCAAACTTTTCAACAACAAAATTGTGTATTATTTTTTTGCACGAAGTAGAGTAAAACAACACATCTGAGTTTAGAATTCAAGACAAAGTCAAACTATCAATGCTCAAAATTGTGACATCACTATGAATCCTCTCTTCAAGGGACTTTCACAGATTATTCCTCCTCTTGATTTGATCTTGATACTAAAATTTCTTCTTTTGAGCTTTACAAGCTAGCATTAGACAGCCTTTCTTTATGCAATTCCAGAAAATTATTTTTCACCACAATGTCTCGATTTGCTTCTCCCTTTGATTTTGATTTACCACGGTAGTGGTTTTAAGCTTGTTGATTGCTTCTCTCTCAGCCTTTGGTATTCAAGGTCATGCCTAAAGATTTACCCAACTCTCTTATGCAAATATTGTTGCTAAGAATCAAATATCGAATTTTTTGAAACTTCGACTTTTTCTAACGAGACAAATCGCTCATTGCAGTGATTGTGCTTGGTGTGCTTTACCGTCGCCAAACAAACCATCCTTTTTACAAAACCTAAAGCTCCCCTAGAGGCCTCTCCCTTCTCTCTTCTTGTCCATGCAGTTAGCTCTCGCATCTGCCGACCAGCTCGACCGACGCGGCGTTTCTAGGTGAGAGGTCGCTCGCCGAAGCTTCCAAGCTTCGGTTCTCGCACTCTCTCGAGCCTTCCTTCCTTCCATTTGTTTCAGAATCTGCAATGGCGTCGATTGTCGTTTTGATTCTAGTTCCTGTTCCGATTTCGGTTCTGATTCCAAACTGCCATTTTAGGGACCCTGTTTGTTTGTCTTAGTCCAATTTTCATGTTGTCGATGTTATGGTTCTAGCTTCATTGTCTCCCGATACATAAATCCAGTTGAAGTTGCTTTGTTTTTGTCTCACTATCTTTATTGTATATTGTTGATTGAAATGTGAATGAATTGGGCAAATAGGTATACGGTGTGGTTTGCTGTTGCTGCATTTTTTTTAATGTGTCAAATGCTGATCACGTGCATTTGTTGGTCCCTATTCATGTTTGTGTTTGCCATGTCAACTTATTTTTATATCGCTTTGAAAAACACACTCAATTTCTAAGCTGCTCAACGTGAGGACTCGTATTCTGAATATCGCGCGAATGACGTTATGTGCATAGTCTTTGAGGTGCATTGACATGTATATCCTTGTAGGAAAGCGTCATAAGGAGTTCGTATTTAGTTTCTCGTCAAACCATACGGTTCATAAGTCTCGGAGCTTGTTAGATAAGGTGGAGTTGCTCTCTGTCGAGAACTTGCTGAACTACTATAGTTGTAGGTATGTTCCGAGTTTGCCGATTTATTTGTTGTGAATGCTGTCCGTGGTTTGAGCTTGTTCAATATATGTTCACGTCTGCTATTTGTAGGCATTTCCATACAAATAATGAAGGTTTGGTTTCAATTAGATTTTATCTTTACTATATATATATAAGTGTCATTGTGGGAAAGTGTTATGTGGGATTCATGACGATCTCTTGTCGAACCATTGCATATTGATATCTTGTATCCTCTTAACATCTTTTAAATGTTGAATGTTCTTTAGTGCACGTGACTTAGAAGGATTTTGGTTTCATTCAAATTGGTTCGTTTGCCTATATTGTTAGATTCACAAATCATTAATTCATCACCTTTTTGACATGTATAGGCATCACGCTCGTGTGTGGGGTATAATTCATTTGCATT
Source organism: Corymbia calophylla (assembly GCA_014182845.1). Taxonomy (NCBI): domain Eukaryota; kingdom Viridiplantae; phylum Streptophyta; class Magnoliopsida; order Myrtales; family Myrtaceae; genus Corymbia; species Corymbia calophylla. The sequence goes on along the minus strand of CM024696.1, from coordinate 1,122,892 downwards.
GATAGTTTGCTGGATATTTTGGACTAGATGTGATTTAGTTGGGTTATGAGATTGTTTGAGAGCATGCTATTCATTTCTCAACATTTTTTGGGAGTTCGCAGTCATTATTTTAAAGGAAAACGTCAAATGTGGCCTGTAATTGTTAGTTTATTTGATGGTCGTTTCCTCCGAGATGTGGTCTTGCATAAATTTGCCTTAGTTTGGACGTTGCTTTTCTCATTCAAAATTATGAAGCATATGAATCATTGAACAAACTTGCTTTGTTCTAGCTGTGATTGTGAACTGTTTTCTATCTCCGCATGAATGTCATAAATCTCCATTCTAAAAGTAAAAAAACAATCGATTTATTGAGATGTGTGGAAATACAAAAACCAAAACGAAACAACTTAGTAGAAGTTTTTGATCAAAAATTTTCTTTGCCCAAAAATTGAACATGATTTGCTGAATTACGCCAAAGCATGATAATATGCAAGTACTTCAGAATGTACATTAATTCAACCGTGCTTCACATAGATAGTCAAGAACATGTTCTATGTTAGACTGCCGCCGCCGCCGCCGGAGTCTAAACTTTTAGGAGTTTGGGCGAGCTTTGGTTCAATTTAAAAATAAGCATAAACTTTGTTTGTTCTTTAAGGGGGCTGAGTTTATTCATCATTTATGGAGAGGGCTTAATGTAATGGCCCAACCACAGCCCATATTTGGACCGGCCCGGATTAAATTAATTAGCACATAACTTAACATTTGATTAATCTTAGTTTATTTTTAATTAGCACATAGTTTAGGGGATTGAGTGAGTCACCTTTGGCGTACTTCAGTCTTAGTGGACTATTGTTTTGGAAAAACAAATTGAGCTTGATTCATAATTTAGCTCATGAAAGATCTTGTCGTTGGGCTTATGACATGGGTATGCATATTCTTAGCAGGTGATTATTGGGTTTTCATTTCCGCACTTATTTATAGCTTTCAAATACTTAGGTATTTCAGCTTTTACACTTTCATACATTGATTGTTCATTTCCTTTCTAAAATGTGTTAGGGCTAGTTTAGGAGGATAATAAACCTTTGAAGGACACTTGCATGATCAATTAGTAACTTGAATGTGTCAAAAAGGGAGAAGGAACTATTTCATTTGTGAAGGATACAATGAGAGACTTTCTTTTGGGGGTTCTTTTGTAAAATGACAGGTGAGACGTAGCCAAGTATGGCAAAAAGTTCAAGAAATGACAGAGGTGATTCCGATATGATATTCTTCGATGTGGACAACGGTCTCGTTTTGGGCATCGACAAGCATGGGTTAGATCTACTTACCTTTATATTAATGCATTAATATAAAACTAAGCTACAAACGACTCGCAGTGTCTTGCATCATATATAAAAGCGAGTACTAAACAAAAATTATAGCATACCATAATGATTTTACAAGTATGTAGTTTTGATAATAATTGAAAGTACTTGGGTAAGATCTTGAACTTCATTCTTTCATTCACGTCTTTGATGTATGCCTTTTTTTCAAGGCCTTCTAAATCAAATCACTGAATTTGTCAATTGTCGAAGTTATTAAACGTGTGGCATTTTCCACACTTACCATGCCATGTAAAGTGTCAAAATTATCACTTTATTCATCAAAAGATAATCAAATTAACCAGTTATAATTACAAATCTTTGACTTACCTTCAGGTTTTTCTTTATTTCCAACTTTGAATGCTTAGTATTTTTCGTGAGTAAAAGATCCACGAGTTTATTTTGATACAACTTGATAATATAAACATATAAATTGACATTGAAATACATTAGCATTAAAAATATAATATATTCTAAGGCAATAACCAAAATCAATAGAACAAGTGGCATTCCTATAAGTACCTTCAATGAAAATGAGAATTTCTTGCTATCCACTTTAAAATTCTGAAAAATTCACTAGCAACCTAAAAAGTAAAACCATGATTGCTCTTAGACCCATAAATAGTATATGTTTTTCTTGAACCAGTTTGCCCGTATGCAAATATGCATACATTGAAACCGTCCACAGCAGACTGAATTAAATACTGCGCAATATATGAAATAGACTAAGTACACAGATAATCTTACCAAAAAGTATAGCTATCTTTACTAGACTCACCCTTGTCACCTCAAAAATATCCTCTTGAAATGCCCTCTTATCAAGACACGATTAAAAAAAAGTGATACTTTGTGTCTTTTTTACATGGATGTTAGATGATGAAATCGTCCACATTTCATTAAGACATTTTTATCATTTTCAGCAGTTTTTTTCTCATTAAGAGGACTCATGCGACAAATCACCCTAATTATGCCTTTCATATCTAAGATAAAAAAGTGAATTATAAAATTACAAAAATATAATAAACTATTGTAATGAAATTCAAGCCAAGCTGAAAAAGTTTAATTGACAAATAAACATTGTATGATATTAAAAATCTTTGCTTCCTCAAACTTTGTTTTTTTTATAAAGCACCTTTAGCTCGGCTTATCGAGCCTCTTGCATATTCGCATATTCGAATATACAATGTGCTTTATAAAAAAGAACAAAGTTTGAGGAAGCAATATTTTAATATCATACAATGTTTGTTTGTCAATTAAACCTTTTAGCTTGAATTTCATTACAATAGTTTATTATATTCTTACAATTTTATAATTCATCTTAGATATGAATTACATTATCAGAGTGATTTGTTGCATGAGGCCTCTTAATGAAAAAGAAGCTGCTGAAAATGATAAAAATGTCCTAATAAATGTGGACGATTTCACCGTCCAACATCCATGAAAAAGAGACAAAGCAAGATACTTTTTAATCGTATCTTTGATGAGAAGGCATCTCAAAAGGATATTTTTAATATATCTAGTTGGACCCACTTTAACTCAAAAGCTTAAACTAGTGGTGTGGATCAACTAAGATATATTAACTACTTAACACCGCATCAATTCTCTAATGTGGGACTACTTTTCTAATACAACTCACACATGTATCATAATAATATCTCCCTCATATGTGAGCTCTAGTGTTAGGTTCACTCCCCTTAAATCGATATCCTTATAACTTAACATCATCTTGGGCCACGTTGTTACATCACAACACTCACCTAAGCCATCCTCACAGGCTTACGTTGTTAAGCCACAACGCTTACCGGCCCGGAACCGTAACCATTGGCTATAATATTAATTGTTGAGGACACACAACGAAGTTTGATACCTTCACTTGGGGGAGATCTCCAAAGGGGAAACCTAAATCCGAGCTTGTCAATATATTTAGTTAGACTCACTTTAACTTAAAAGCTTAAACTAATGAGTTATAGGCTAACTAGGATATATTAACCGCTCAACATGTACTACTTTTTTAACACGTGTATCCTAACAAATATGCGTGTACTTAGTCTATTTCCTACATTGCGCAATATTTGGTTCGATGCGATGGACAGCTTCAATGTATGTATATTTGCATACGAGCAAACCGGTTCGGGAAAGACATACTATTTATGGGTTCAAGAGCAATCCTAATCTTACTCCTCGGGCTGCTAGTGAACTTTTCAGAATTTTAAAGCGGAACAGTAAGAAATTCTCATTTTCATTGAAGGTACTTCTAGAAATGTCGCTCGTTCTATTGATTTTGGTTATTGCCTAATAATATATTATATGTTTTAGTGCTAATGTACTTCAATGTCAATTTATAGATTTATATTGTCGAGTTGTATCAAGATAACATCGTAGATCTTCTACTCCCGAAAAATACAAAGCACTCAAAGTTGGAAATAAAAAAAAACCTAAAGGCAAGTAAAAAATTTGTGGATATAACTGGTTAATTTGATTATCCTTTGATGGACAAAATGGTAATTTTAGCATTTTGCAGAGTGTGGTAGGTGTAGAGAATGCCACATGTTTAATAATTTCGACAATTGACGTAACTTGATTCAAAGGGCCTTCAAAAAAAATATCAAAAACAACGAATGAAAGAAGAAAGTTCAAAATCTCACCTGATACTTTCAATTATCATCAAAATTACAGACGTGCAAAATCATTCTGTTTCAGAAAGAAATATATGTTCTAATTTTTGTTTGGTACTCACTTGTAAATATGATGAAGTGACATTGCGAGTTTTTGCAGCTTAGTTTTATTGACCTAGCTGGGCTAGAAAGAAATAAGAAGTCGAGTGCTACAGGCACTCAAAAGGAGGCCCAATTGTCCCTGTCTGCTCTAGTGAATGTTATCGATGCCCTAAATTCTAGTGTTGAGTTTATGCCTTATTGTTGCGACCTATTTTTTTCCGTCTTGAGAGGAAAAGAAATCTATAAATAAGTTTAGGGGTATTGTCCAAAGGATGAGTCCAAGACCCTTAATTAGACATAGCCTCTCCTAAACCCATACCCACGTGACATTAAGTGTTAATGAAAATCCTTCAAATAATGAGTCGTCACTAACCTATTGGAGTCGGCTAGAATCGTCACTAACCTATTGAAATCGGCTAGAAACCAAACGAGATATGGGAGCGTGACTCACTTTTTACGTAACTAGAGAATCTAGAGTCGAGGACTTGATTACACTAATTAGCCAATTAGTGCCCTTTTGGTACCTAATTTTGTTCATTTCAAAAAGATTTTTGTCAAACAGTTTGGATTGATTTTAGACTTGACCACTAACATGTGAAATGATTATACGTACGCAATCATCAAAATAACAATTAATAATTAAAAAAACATTAAATAAATTACAAGGGAAAATAAACACCTAGCGTCATTAAGATATGAACAAATGAAGATCCTAATTAGACTAAGGGGGAATTATAATTATCGCATTGCGAATGTGCAATCAAGGGCAATAGATCCGAAAATAATTAAAATCCTAAAGTGAAAGCTGTGAAAGTTAATTGATTTTAAACACAATCTTAAACCGATGATTTTCCCATATCTTTTAAAAGAAAATTATCCAATAATTATTCTAAAGCTTAATCTAGAACAAACTTAGAATTTTTGAGATTTTTGAGAAAACTAAAATTTTTAATATTTTAATATTTTCGAATTTTTTAATTAAAAAATATTTTTTCGAAAATTCCTTTAAATTTTCAGATTTCTGAATTTTCCATGCATTTTCTGAATTTTATGAAATTTTTTATGATTTCTCAATATTTTTAATATTTTTTGAATTTTTAAATTTTTTATTATTAAAAAGGTAATTCGGACCGGGTCAGAAGACCCGGCCCTACTAAACCGACCCGGACCCTATTGGTCCGGGTTGGCCGAACGGCCCGATCGAAATTTTTTTTTTTAAAATGGCCCATTAATAACCAAAATTAAAACAGCCCATTCTCCCCTTTTTTGCAAAAAGCCTAGTCCAGCTACTTTCAGCCCACATCAAACAATCAGCCCAAATTCAGACTAGGCCCAATCGAAACAACATCCCGGCCATCCCGGCCTTGTCGCGGCGGCCATCTTCGCAGAGGCGACGGCTGGTCCCCTGCACCGCGACGCCGCCGGGGCCGGTGACGTCGACTGCCTTGGTGCGGTTGCCGTCGGACTCGATCTGGAATTCGACGGTCTCGCCCTCGGCGAGGCTGCGGAAGCCCTCGGACTGGATGGAGGACTGGTGGACGAAGAGATCCTCGGAGCCGTCGTCCGGGGTTTTGAAGCCGAACCCCTTCTGGTCGCTGAAACACTTGACCTTCCCCGTGATTCTCTCCGCCATGACCCTCTTCAAGAATCGAGACCTCCGTCTGCGTTTCCTTCCCTCTTTTTCAGATCTGCTCCCCTGTTCTTCTGGTTTTTTCTTTCGGATCTGTTCTGTCCTGTTGCAACTCTCTTCCTGGTTAGGTCTAGCAAAACCAGCGAGGGCCTCCTTTGCTTCTTCAATCTGATGTTCCAGTCGCCGTCCAGCTTGCACCGCTGAGGAGCCCTTGCACAACGTCGTTGAACCAGCCCCTCCCTCAACTCAGCCGCCAATCGTCAGTCTCCTTGCATTTTTTTTTCTGCCCAGGTTCCCCTTCTCGCTCGAGCTGCTCCCCCTCGGTCCCTCTGTTCAACCCATCTTTCCTCTCTGGTTTTTTTTCTTCTTCTCTCCTCCTCTTCTCAGATCTCGCCCCTCTCTTTCTCAGATCTCTCTTTTCTTTTCTTTTCTCTCTGCTCCAGCCACTCGAGCTCCCTCTCTCTCAGAACCGCAGCTCCTTCTTCCTCCAGCTGCTCCCTCGGCGATCCTCGTCTCCGCGGTGGGGGTCGTCCGAGCGGCGCCGTTCCCCTCTCCGCGGGGTCTTCCGAGCAGCGTCGTTGCCCTCTCCCCTCACGTTCTGCTCTCGTTTTTTTTTTTTTTTTTTTTTGGGAAAATCGTCGCCGCCGTCGGAGGGGGTCGCCGGACAAACGGTGTCGTCGGTTTCCCTCGTCTGCGTGTTGTCCCCCTTTTTCTTCTCTCCCTGTCTGTGTGTGTCTCCCTCATCCTTTGTGCGTGAATGAGAGAAGGGGAGATCCATGGTGATGGGCTGGGCTAGATCCTTTAGTAATTCTGGTGGGCTGAAAAAAATAGATAGGTGGGCTGGAAGAGTGAAAGAATGGGCTGAATTATGTCAGCCCATTCGAAAATATTTTTTTTTTCGAATTTTTTATTTTTTTAAAAAATAAACAAATTTTTTATCTTTTCTATAGATTTCTATATATTTATATATGCAAAATAAATGGGTAATTAAAACATGTAAACAAAAATTCGGGTGTCAACAAAGATTATTGTGAGAGAAAGAAACAAATGACCCTTGCTTTGGGTTCAAATGATTTTTCAGCTTTTGCCATCCGCACGAGTTTCGCCACTTAATTTTTATTTTTATTTATGTCCGAGGCTTATATGATGTTCATTCATTGATACGCAAATTTAAATAATGCTTCAAATTGTTTTAGGAAAAATGACACAAATTACTTATGATACAGCAGTCTTTATGAATGACCAAAATTAAATCAATCAAAATAAATGTTTCAAATTGTATTATTAGATAGTTATTGCAATTTCAATGATTACATAGCATATTCTTTTCTATCTCTCCTTTTCTTATTAGTGTCTCTACTAATTTTATTCGGCAATCAACGTGGGTTGCCCAATTTTATTCTATTATATTCTTATTATTAATTGAGTCTGTTTGATGAAAGTATTAAAAATTATGAAATGGACTTATTTGGAGCAATAAATGTCCTCTAAACTTTTGCTCAGAGGTTTAAGGGGTTTTAGTTTCGGTTCGCTTATTTTGTATGATTTCTTGATTTGAAAAAAAGTTGATAGAAATGATGGGGCTGCCAGTGCTTTTCACCAGCTCTTGTCATGCACTAAATTTCAGACCTCCCTTTTTTATGGGAAGTCGAACAGTTCAATGCACTGTGGCCCTGCCTTGATTATGACTCATCGTAAAAGAATATGTTGACTTAAAAAAACTATCTATTTTTGATAAATTTATGTTGGTAGATCATGAAATTATTTCTGCATAATCTTTTTGTACTAAAAACAATCGAATGTATACAGAAGATTTGTGCCAATGTTTGTCATGTAACTCAGGAACCTAAAACCTTTTTAATTAACCGAAAGGTGAAGAAAAGACAATAAAGTGAAGCAAGCAGGGCAAGCAAAGGAAGAGATTCTTTTCTGTGCATGAACAGAAAAGACGTACAGGACACAAAAGAAGAAGAAGAAAGACAAGTCTCGCAATAGAAAAGAAGCCCATCACGAGAGGCCTAACTGATAATAAGGGTAGCTTCCTTAGTCCATGTTGTACTCCACCGCTTATTTTGTCCTGCTCCTTTTATATATATTCATATTTATAAGTGGGATTAGCTAATTATATTAAATTAAAAGAGAGAGGATTAGAATTTGAATCCTACGAGGACCAACCAACAACCCTTGACGCTCTCTTGTCCCTTCCTCTTCTCTGGGTCTTAACAGATCCCCGATGGAGCCAAATTCGATTTGGCTTTTGTTTTGGTTTTGTTAAGAGTTCCTTTCGGTGGAGGGACGAGGGGTTTAGGTTTTGGACCCAGTTGTACCGTCCTATCCATCGGTCCTTTAAACTATGCATGCGAACCCCACCTTTCGTCTCTGCAGAAGAGATTTCGATGCATGAGATAAAGCTGATCCTACTCTGAAAAGTTCTGATTCTCAGCAATATTCGGTTGCCAGAAAAATATGGCTGAAAGATGATCGTTCTCGTTCAACTGTGCAAGAAATTCTGGTGTTTCTCATGCCATATGCGGTTTTGATATCTTTTTCATGTGGATAAATCGAGTGTTTCCTGCTGTAATAAATGCATGTCTGGACATGCTTGAATTCTCTGGTTGAATAAACTTGCGCTGTTATTGCCATTGAAAGCTTCAACAACCCCAACCGAGCGCCTCTCTTGCCTACGCGGAACTAAAGCTTGTGCAATTCAATTTGTTTACAGGAATTCGATGTACTTTCTTTTTCTTTCTTTTTTTGGAAAAAGTCATACAAAAAAATCTATTTTGCCAATCATAACACATTTATCTCAAATTTTTTTAGAATGCAAAAAATACTAAATTTATACTTACACAACACATTTATCCAAAACTTTTTTTTTTACATCAAATATCCTAAACATTTTTTTTAAACGGATATAACATTGAGATTTTTTTTTTGTTATAAAAAAGTTTAGCATAAATGTGTCATATTGTATAAATTTAAGATTAACATGTTACATAAGTATAAGTTTTGGGGATTTTAGTCTAATAGAAAAAAATTGAGATAAATGTGCCGGTGTCTACAATTTAGGATTTTTGATGATTTTTATTTTATTTTTTTCAATTTCCTCGTGTGAGAGTAGAATTTGTTTTGCTTGTTGACAGGAGTAATGGGATACTTTTCTGGCATCTACTTATCCTCCTTCACCCTTTTTTTTCCCCGGATAAGCCCTTAAACGTTTTCTGCAAATGGGTCCGGATCATCCATTTGCAATAAATCGGATCTGTTTTCAATGATTTTAATAGTTTTTATTTTTATTTTTATGGGAGGTAGTGGGGGCTAGAAGTACTGTAGTCTGTGTCGATTCGACATACCTGAGTAATATCCTCACCCTCAAGGTTTCTCCATGCTGTGATTGTTCGGGCCAGAAATGTTTCTTCTTTAAATTTTTCTTTTTTGAAATTCCTCCATTTCTTTCCAATCGAATCCATAATATGAAACTTAAGACTGTAACGTAGTATCTCAAAATCATCGATCCCAATCAAAGTACATAACGAAACCAGTCCCATGCATTTTACTTCTATCAGAGATGAGGATGGTTATAGACTTGGGTTAAGGTGGATTAGATTTTATGCATTTTACTTTCGGGCTGTGCTTGGTCCAGGGCATTTTAGTATGTAGTGAAGATCCTTTTAAGATCTTATTAAAACTCAGCATCGAATTGGTCAAATAGCAGAGAGTTTACAGTGATTTTAGCATCAATCAATCGCAAGTTCATAATAGGCTTGGTGAGAAACTGAAACTGGAAACTGTGCAATTAATAAGGAGGAAAGAAAAAAAAATTAAAAAAAAGAACAAAAAGAGAGAAGTTCAATATGGTACTGGAACAAGAGAGGAAGCCGCTCATTGTTTGCTTTTGTTCATGACCATCTCTCAAACTTTCCACGAAAATCCTCTTAAAATTAAAAGGTTAAAAACGTGGGGAATATATTCAATTTCAAATGAAGAAATCGCGAGGAATGACAGGTCAATACAAACGAAAATCACACGACTCTCTCTTTCTCTTTGTATAGAGCAGAGAGCCCACGCCAAATCATGTCCAAACTTTGCCAATTCTAGTTGAAGGGTTCATTGACTACGGGACTAACCATCCACGTTTATGTTCATGCAAGAAAAGTAAACATAACTAGTAAAAAGTCATGGAGTTTGTATACTTAGGTGATGAGTCTTTTCGAATTTCGAATTATGTTTAAATTTATTTACTAATGAAAGTTTTAGAAGAGCTTCGAATTTCATATCGCTAAGTTTTCTAAATAGAGGTAACTGTACTAAATTTTTTTTTTTTTAAAGTAATGATTATGTTCCTAAAATATAGGGACTTGTCAATTTCCATTTTAAATTTAAGTAAATGATCAAGATTTCTATAATATATCGAAATCAAGCTTTGAGAAGGATTTGTCAATCATCTAAGAGTTTTTTCTTCTTCTTCTTTTGGGGGGCAGGTCGGTATCATTAGAGTGAATTGAACAAAATGTGACAATTTCAGTGTTTGAAGAGATGGAAAATAAAAGAGAAAAGAGAAAACAAAAAGATTACAAAAATTCAAAAAATGTTATAATATCCACGTCAAGGCTAGCCGTGCCACGTAAGATCCTTGGTATCCATATTGGCAATTGTTGGTCGGATTGACTAAATTGACAAAAATGCAAAAAATTTAAGACTGTTTGATAAAAAAAAATTATAATTGAATTGACATTTGTTTATCACTCTTTTGATAATATTTCTTATAGACTAATAGAAACATATAATAAGGCGGTCCATGACATTTATCAAGATCAAGATGCGAAGAACCTAATCAGTCTAAGCAAAATGATAGTGCATTCATTTGCTAACCATGGACTCTCGAGCATATGGACAATTTCAGAACCGCCCTCGAAACTAATAGCGTCTCTTGCATGTCTCGGCAATTCCTACTTTTCCCATCTTGGTGTTTTGTTTTGTTTTGTTTGGGGTTGCGGTTTCTTGCGAACCGCCATGATCCTTGCGGAAAGCTTGATAGTATGGTGAAGAGAATGGGACGAGTCCGATTTCTGATCCCCGAATTTTTTGCTACATCACTTGGATTATAAGATCAGACAACTGTGATTGGAACATATTGGGTTTTGATTTCCTATTCCTAAGAAGGAACTGAATGGGCCGTCATCGAGAATTGACGAAATTAATCCAGGAGAATCTTATTATTATTATTAATTTATTCAGCATGCGCAAAAAATGCTTGTTATATATGAGAGCAATCTCTTCTTTTACCGGTAACTTTCTAGTGATTAGTAATTTCATCATATGTTTAATTAACTTTCATTTTATTTAGGAATTTTTGAGGAAAAAAAAACAAAATATTTAAAGAAAAATAACATCATCCGGAGAACTTAATCAGGATCGGCCGATCAGGTCTAGTTCCAGAGTGAACAAGAATCGGTTCTTAATTTCGGCGTGGGAACCCACCATCCTGTAATCGAACATCTTTAGTGCCACCTATATCGCATTTCGTCAAAGGGAGAAATCGAGAAGCATGAGGACATGTCCCTCGAATCTACTGAACTCGTAGGATGAAGGGACGCGTGAAAGTAGGGATCAGTAATGGGCCTTGGCCTTGATGCATTAGATATCGAAGTGAATTATTCTGGATTTGAGCTTTTGTCTACAGTCTGATTTAGTTCGTAGCTTGGGGATGGATCTGATCGTTCTTGGGCCATTGAAGCCCGGAGTGTAAGTTTCAGGGAGAAATTGATGTAAAATCTTGAAAAAGCCTCTTCTTCGCGAGTCTTCTTTCCTCTCATCGTTGACCGCTGATGAGATTGGGCAGACCTTGGTAATGAAAATTATCTAAAAAATTCTAAATTTACTGCGCTTTTACCAATTTAATCATAAATTTCTTCAATTTTCTTTTCTTTTTTTTTTTTTTTTTTTTTGCATTTTTTGGTGTTAGGGTCAATGAGGTTTTCGGCCGGCCCTTGCTGACCATAGGCAAGGGAAAAGAGAAAAAAAAACCATAAAATATTATTTAAAAAGTGTCACTTCGATGTTGGTCATTGGTCATCCACGTCAGCAAATTCCAAATAAAATTGATTAAATAGATTCAATTGACAAAATATTAAAAATTTTATGACTTAATTGGTAAAATTAAAAAATTTACACTAAATTGACAAAAATGTAATAGATTTGAGACTTTTAGAAAATTTTCGCCAATTTCTTGAGTTCAGATTTAGGTTGAATTTGGGGCGCATTGGACTAGAAATTTCTATAAAAATACTTTTTTTCGATATTTTTTAAAATTTCTATAAATTTATAGATTTATATATATATATATATATATATATATATATTTGCAAAATAAATGGATATTTAAAAATGGTCGAAAAAAATTCGGTGTCAACACTTATAGGAATAATAAGTTGACACTCCTAATGAGCGACTCACTTGGGGCTATTGCGAAAATATTGATGTTTGTCAATATATCACCTGCCGAGTCAAATTTGGAAGAGACATATAAGGTAAGTTCCTTAAAAATGCATGTTCAAGTATGCACAAAAAAATCCAGTCTATCACCAATGTGGCAAGCAAGAACATCTCAACAAAAGAGCTTCTCTGATTAAAACAATGGGTTGCACACTGGAAGGAGCTGGCTGGGAGGAGGGGAGATGAAGAAGATCTTAAGGAGATTGATAACAAACGACCCGAATGACTAGCCTAAAATTGTCAAACCTATTGATTTCTACAATGATGCTTCTCTTCTTGTGATGGGGCATACGTAGTATGCTTATGCTTGGTCACGCATGGTTTGTCCCCATTATGAGGATCAATTATATAAGACACGAGATCGTGTGATTTATTAGTGCTCAAGAGAAGTTTCTGCTTGTAAAATCTAATGCATGCATCAAATGGAAAACTCATGCATAATCATGATTTCATTAATTTTTTCTAAAAATTCATATGAAAAGTCACAGCATTCCGTAAGTGCAAAAATTGAGACAATAGGACGTCGAACGGAAAAGTTCAAAAAAATGATAACTTTTACATCTTTCTTCCTATTGACTCAATTTTTGTACCTACGGAAAGTAGATTAACTGCACAGCAACAGGCACAAGAAAAAAAAATTTCTATAAATTTATAGATTTATATATATATATATATATTTGCAAAATAAATGGATATTTAAAAATGGGTCGACAAAAATTCGGGTGTCAACACTTAATAGGAATAATAAGTTTAGACTCCTAATGAGCGACTCACTTGGGGTTATTGCGAAGATATTGGTGTTTGTCAATATATACCTGCCGAGTCAAATTTGGAAGAGACATATAATTCTTTGAGGTAAGTTCTTTTATGTGCTTTTTCACCCTCATTCGGTAAGTTCCTTAAAAATGTATGTTCAAGTATGTACAAAAAATCCAGTCTATCACCAATGTGGCAAGCAAGAACGTCTCAACAAAAGAGCTTCTCCGATTAAAACAATGGGTTGCACACCGGAAGGCGCTAGCTGGGAGGAGGGGAGATGAAGAAGATCTTGAGGAGATTGATAACAAACGACCCGAATGACCAGCCTAAAATTGTTACCTATTGATTTCTAGAAAGATAATCAGCTTCTCTTCATGTGATGGGGGCATACGTAGTATGCTTATGCTTGGTCACGCATGGTTTGTCCTATTATGAGGATTAAGACACAAGATCGTGTGATTTATTAGTGCTCAAGAGAAGTTTCTACTTGTAAAATCTAATGCATGCATCAAATGGAAAACTCATGCGTAATCATGATTTCGTTAATTTTTTCTAAAAATTCACATGAAAAGTCATAGCGTTCCGTAAGTGCAAAAATTGAGACAATAGGACGTTGAACGGAAAAGTTCAAAAAAATGATAACTTTTACATCTTTCTTCCTATTGACTTAATTTTTGTACCTACGAATAGTAGATTAAGTACTCAGCAACGGGCAGAAGAATTTTTTTTTTTCAATTTTTTTTTAATTTTTCTATAAATTTATAGATATATATATTTGCAAAATAAATGGATATTTAAAAATGGGTCGACAAAAATTCATGTGTCAACCCTTATAGGAATAATAAGTTGACACTCCTAATGAGCGACTCACTTGTGGGTATTGCGAAGATATTGATGTTTGTCAATATATCACCAGCCGAGTCAAATTTGGAAAAAACATATAATTCTTTGAGGTAAATTCTTTTATGTGCTTTTTCGCCCTCATTCTTTGAGGTAAGTTCCTTAAAAATGCATGTTCAGGTATGCATAAAAAATCTAGCCTATCACCAATGTGGCAAGCAAGAAAGTCTCAACAAAAGAGCTTCTCCGATTAAAACAATGGGTTGCAAAACAATGGGTTGCACACTAGAAGGAGCTGGCTGGGAGGAGGGGAGATGAAGAAGATCTTGAGGAGATTGATAACAAACGACCCGAATGACCAGCCTAGAATTGTCAAACCTATTGATTTCTAGAAAGATAATCAGCTTCTCTTCTTGTGATGGGGCATACATAGTATGCTTATGCTTGGTCACGCATGGTTTGTCCCCATTATGAGGATCAATTATATAAGACAGGAGATCTACTGCTCAAGAGAAGTTTCTGCTTGTAAAATCTAATGCATGCATCAAATGGAAAACACATGCGTAATCATGATCCCATACTTCGATATTTCCAGGCAATTGGTGGCGTGCATATCTGGCCTTGCAGAATCTTGTGGCAAATTTTTCTTCTGATGCTTTTGGGAAGAGAGCCATATCATGCCAAATTGTTCCACAAATGGTTCTGTCAAGTTATCTCAAAGGCAGCACTTCAGAGAGTTTCTCCGGCCAGATGAATTCAGTGGAGTGGGGAGGCCACTGCAATAACATCTTCTTTAAGTTTTGAAAGAGGCTTGACTGAGTTATCTTCTGAGTTTGACTATGATGCTTCCAGTAATGGACCTAACTCCTCGTCATTAAAATCTGAACTTAGTAGCTTACTGAGTTAGAAGCTATCTCGCAAAAAGAGAAGATGGAAATCTTGGCAATTATCGATCTTCTAAGTGAAGTCAACCATCCGCATTCTACCTCTGTTTATGAAAGTTTTGATGAGCCTGAACGAAGGTAAGCCTCAATATGGTTTTATTTGCATTGCTTTGTAATATAAGTTGCTTTCTTGGTATTGTTGGTCATGTAATGACCACATCTGTTCCTTCAATTGAACTAATGCAATGGTTGTGGTTGTTTTTTAAGGCTTGATTGAAGGGATAATTTGTTTATGATGAATGCCGGAGAATGCATTGACTCCGGTAGCTGATGCAATCAAAATCTTTTATGGTTGGGCATGCCTGATGTAAATTTTCTTCTCCCTCCCTGTGTTATTCAAAGCTTACTGAGAACTTATAGTTGTGTTGGTGATCTTCTTGTGAAATTCGCAGAGTAGTATTTTGGATACCTCTTTTTTTGACAAGTAGATCTTCTATCCCGTTGTCCACATTTTGCTGCAAATCCGATTTGACCTGGAAAAAGTGTTCCCAATTGTAGGGAAGGTATGTGAGTGCCCGCTCCTCCAGCCAAATGAGCTATAAAGTTCAGCTTGCGGTACCAGTGCTGGAAAGAGTGAAGAGTTGTTACTTATAGGAGAATCAAACATCTGTTTGAGGCCTGAGCAGTTTCTGTGTTTGGACCTATCATTCGAGATGGCATGATTTGGACATGCTCTGTGCTCTTATTATGTGCTAATAAAATCTCCTCTCTCTGAGTGGTTTTTCCCAAACTGCGTCTGGGGACTTCATGATTTTGAAGAGCCTTTATTTCAAAATACATATGGGATTTACTTTCCATAGTTTCCGCTTCATCTCTGCCCAGGTTTTGGGTCTCAGTGAGATACAACAACTCCATTTCCTCCGAAACTGTGGAAGGATGGCATCAATGAAAGAGTTAGCCATTGGTTCTGCATGAATTCCCTGGGCCTTTCACTCTGACTGTCAGGATAATCTTTTAGATTCGTTTCTTCCAAAAGCATCTTCTTGGCAAGAAATGCAAGCTATGGTAGTTGGACTTTGGTTAACCAATGCATCATGATTGCGTACATGGGCGAGTTTTACTCCTCGACCATCAATAGATGTGACTATGTATCTGATGAGTATGGAACTCGGATTCCTCATTTTTATATGGCTTCAAGCCACTTGGTCTATGCCCTTTATGCTTTATTGCCGGGAAACTTTTGGGTGTTGGAGAACCTCTCTACCAGGGAGTTCCCCTAGCTCCTCTTAAATTTTGAAATTTTTGGCAAAAACTGAGGATTTACTCTGGTATTCTTCCTGGCAAAAAATTAGTTTTGAATCCTTGCAGATCTGATTGTGATTAAACCGGCTGATTTATTTGTTTGTTAATTGCCGATTAGACTTTACTGCTTCCAGCTGTTTGATGGGGGTTGTTTCATTGCATATGAAGAAGCTGGCAAGATCACAATGTTCGAAGAGAGAAAATCCTAAAGAATGGGCACTTCTATAAACATCATTAATCAGACTTCAGCTGGCCTGTTTAAATTAAGCAAGGATGAGAAGGTAAGCCTTTAGTTGGATTCCTCTTGCGCAATTTTCAGTTATTTTGTGACAGAACTTGTGTAATGTGAGGTCACTGATTTGTGGATAGATAGTTAAAGGAAGAGGAAAGAAGTTCTTGTCATGTCACTAATTTTGCAACGACTGTGAATTACTTAAGCTCTACTTGTTTATTCCATATCCTTTATCTTTTGAGATAATATCGGATTTTTATTCCTCTCTGGTAAACCTTTTAGTGTCTTCGTTTCCATCTGCATTTTCGTGACAGGAGGAGAAAAAGAAGGCTGCTCCGCTTAAAAATGCATATCTTGCTAGGGAGACATCAGCTAGAGCTTGCAATTGCTTTTTCCTGCTTGGAGGTGATATTTCTTCTGCAGTGACTGTTTGTATTAAGAATCTCGGGGATGAGCAGGTTGCTCTAGTCATATCTCGCCTTTTTGAGTGGTGTGGTGGACCAACGAGCATCAATTAAAAACAAAGTTCGTGCTTCCTTCTACAATTGAGAAGGGTGACTACTAGCTTTCCAGTCTTCTAGAGGTGTGCAATTATTCTAGCTAATCTTTGGTGTATTTCTAGTTTTTCTGAAGATAAATGCAACATTAGGTGCTCGTAGCCATCATAAATATTTAAATGCTCGAGAGCTTTCTTGAGCATGTTTAGTGGCTAAGAATCGTATAAGGAATGCTGTTGGGGAGCTGAGTGCTGCGTTTTTTGGGAGGTGGGCATGTCTGATCACAGCTACTGCCTTGAAAAGAAGTGGGTTTCCTGTAAGTATTGTTTTCCTTCTCATAAAGGGTTATAAGAGGTCAAGAATGCCATATGTTCGCTTTGCAGAAGAGGACATTAATATATGTTTTAAAGATACGTATGAGGGAGGAGGGAAATTGATGAGTTTCAGTTTTTCTCTAAGCATGAGAAGGGATTTGGCATTCAGTGCCCTATGGAATGGGGGCTATCGGTGAATTTGTGCACATGGAACATATCCAGGGAATAAAACGTGGCTGGTTTTTGCTTTTTATTTCTCAAAATCCGACCTTAGGAGAGCAAACTCTTCTCCACCAACTAATCCATTTACCGGTTTCCCAAGTGCTCTTAATTTTTAGCTTTAGATGAATGCTTCTGAATCTATCTATGATCCCATAAGTTGATATTTCCAAGTAATTCGAGGCGTGCATATCTGGCCTTTGCAGAATCTTTGTTGCAAATCTTTCTCCTGATGCTCATGGGAAGAGTGCCAAATCATGCCAAATTGTCCTCGATGGTGATGGTGTGCGACTTTGGCTTGGACAATGTTCCCCTTTTATGAAGTTTGATTTTCTTTTCCAAAAAATTTTCGGCATCATTCTTCCTGTACCCGTTTGTTCGTGAATTAATGTATATTGATAGGCGCTCAATGGAAGGAGCACGCGGAAAGCAAAAGGTACAAATATTGCATCGAGTGCCTTTCTGTTCTGCACTACTCTGTTTCTACGATCTTCTTGGGTTTCAAGTCGAGCAAACACCGCTGGTATTTTTGAGATCTATTTCAATGAATCGTGCCGTGTCTTTTATTACTATCATGTCTTGGATGTGCAATTTGTGGGTTGTTAACTTGTCACTGCTTCGAACTTCTGTCGCACGACTCGTCAAGACAGGGAAAGACGAGATACCGAATTCTCTCCATTTTATCGGCCGAGACGGGAGAGTTTTTGTACGGTACGTGACTGATAATTCTCTGTCTCTGGATTGACTTTGGCAACCAACTGTACAAGGCATTTGGACTAAGACACTGCCCATCATATTTAGTTTGACCGCTCTTGTAGATCTGGCTAAATTCGGAAAATCTAGATGTTTGGATTTGGATTGCCTAATGCTTTCTAATTAGCTTTTGAAATTTCTCACCGCTTTAAGATTTTAATCCAAATTTTCTTGTTAAGGCGAGCACCTCGACTCTTTCATGGCATATGTTTGATAAATATATTGCTAATTCCGATGCTTCAAATGCCCCAAAATAGGAGTCGACACTCAATGACCGACTCCTATACATGTGCATTTGTACAGTACATGGACGACATTTTCTGTTCGGCATTTTGTGTCCCCTTTCTCTAAAACCCAAAAAAATAGGAATAAGATATGGGAAACCTAACATACAAGCATTGTACAAATGGGATGCGTGTTTTTCTCTAGTCGAAACTTTTAAGTTTAGAACTCGGGGTTACTTTCATTGCATGCGTACTACGAAACTCCCTACGACTCAGCTATGTGGGTACAAATTGGGTACGAATAATTCAATTAATGGGCATCGCGTGGGGTCATTTCCTGGCTAATAATTAGCATATTAGATGCTCTATCGTCAATTTTGAACGCACGACGCACTGAATACCAATAATAAAAATTTTGAATTCCCTTATCAAAGCACGTACGGAAACTCGCGATGCAAGCTCTCCATTAACTCTAACATAACAGCATTTTATGGATAAGAACAAGGGAATTTTTCAGTTCATTGGCTCACTTTAGCTATCACTGTTGGGGGCAAAAGCAAATCAATGATCATCCTTAAGCAACGTCGCAATGTTTAAACAATCAGACAGGAGTTGTGATTGGACATTTTGATATCATAGCACTGCTTAGCTTAAGCTAAGGAAGTAAATAATCGAGAAGATAAATAAGCAAATATAGATTAAGTTAGAATTTCTAGCATGATTTATATATCCTAATTATTGGTTGCTCTGATTACTGGTCATGATCCTGACGTTCATTAACTTCATTTCATTCTTGA
Organism: Corymbia calophylla; assembly: GCA_014182845.1. Taxonomy (NCBI): domain Eukaryota; kingdom Viridiplantae; phylum Streptophyta; class Magnoliopsida; order Myrtales; family Myrtaceae; genus Corymbia; species Corymbia calophylla. The sequence continues at coordinate 1,103,889 of CM024696.1, read as the reverse complement.
TTTGTCATACAATACGCAATATAGCAATAATACTTGCAAATAAAGACTCATGAGTTGATTCGTGACGATGTATCGTGACAATTACAACAATTACTTCATTTCATTTCAATTTGTACATCTCTATTGTACGTTCCCCTCATGCTTGGACTGCTGCTCAAGATATATGTAGAAGTACGACTATGGAAGTAATTTATTCAATCGAGGATGGTGAGAATGGTTGTGTATAAGATCTGTCCAATGCAATGCTCATTTTATAGAGCCTCCAAGACAAGATTTAAGTCTTGGAGCAATTTAGGATTGCAAGTAAAAAGGATCTTCTTTGTTGGTAGATGAACGATCTTCTTAATTATATATGTATGTCCACTTCCTATCTCCCACATCAATAAAAGTGCGCTTGATAATTATTCTATTTTTGTTCCAAAACTATTTTTTTGTTCCTAACTTGTTTTTGAAATAGAAATTCGTTTAGTAAAATAATTTCTAGGAATTTTTTTCATCTAGAAATAATATAGAAGTGAGAAGTAAAAGTTATGGGTGTGTAACCGAACTAGGTTTACTTGGGAATTGGACTGAACCACCTGAAAAACAGGTTCAGGAAGCGATTCCTGTGGAATTGGTTTAGGAACTAGTTCCAGTTTTTGGGAAATTGTTAGAATTGGTTCTTAAACCAGTTCCAAGTGGAAACTCACTCGCAATCGATTTTGGAACCGATTTTCTTTTAAAAAAAATTGAAAACTCACCCTAGCTAAAAAAGAAAACCTCTCTCTCTCTCTCTCTCTCTCTCTCTCTCTCTCTCTCTCTCTCTCTCTCTCTCTCTCAAGCACAACACCCTCACCAATCCATCCAACACACTCCAACGATCTCAACCGCTGCCAAACTGGCGGTCACTGCTCGCTTCTGCTTCCCTGACGACGACCCAATGCATAGCCGAGCTCCCTTGTTTCAACGAGAGAAGGAGGCAGAGGGAATGGCTAGATTTGGAGCGAGGGGGGGGAGAGAAGCGAAGGTGAGGTGGGCGAGAGGAGGTAGGGAAGAGGCGGAGATGGGAAGAGATGGCTAAGCCACAACTAGACCAAGTATGTTTAAACAAAACCAAATCCAAAGTTAGGGTCGAGGTTAAACCAGATCCGAAAGCTAGGCTGTGGAGGAGGTTGGCGGCTAGACTAGATCTAGATTGAGCGAAGGAAGGGGGCTGGAGGAGGAGGGGTAGCGGAAGAGGCTGGTTGAGCAGTGGTGGGTGGGCGGAAGTAGGAAGAGGACGAATTGAGCAGGCGGTGGTAGTAGGAGGAAGCAGATTGAGTGAAAGTGGGCGGGCGGGCTACATGTTTGCTGTCATCGATCATTGCTTGCTACTCGTCGCCCGCTAGCCGTTCAGCCACCGTGACTAAGCTCGATTAGACGCCCTCATTACTAGGCCTACTAATGCTCATCGCCCGGGATCGCTACCCAAAACAAAATAGGTTCCAATGAAAATGGGTAAACCCTATTTTCGGATCCAAAAACAAAATCGGGTCCAAAATAGAGTCAAGTTCAAATAGGATAGGGTATAAGATCCAAAAAAAGAGAACTAGTTTATAAGAGGGTTAGGAACAAGTTCCAAGTTTAGACTCTACCCGCCCTGAACCTAATCACCCCTAGTAAAAAATTTCTACTACTCTATGTCTAAAATAGAAATTAGAAATAAAAAAGTATTCTTACTTTTGTCCTTGCTATTAGCTAGCCACCTGCCCACCGCTATTGCTCGCCTTCCATCGATTGCCAGCTGCCGATTGCTACCACTGTCCACTACCCCTTGCCACCCACCGATCGCTCCCCCCTACCATCCGCCACGGCTGCTTGTAATTTGCTGCTGTTACTAGTTGCCGCACCTTGCCGACCACCTCCCACTACCGTCCACTAGCAAACCCCCACCATCTGTCACCATTCAAAAGGGAGAAACTTTATGTGGTTATCAAATGCATATTTTTGCTTAAAAACTCATTTAGGAATAAAAATAGAAAAATCTATTTATGTTATAGAAATCAATTTCTAAATAGGTTATCATTCACACCATAAGTATATCCTTTGTATACATCGAGTCCATTGATGACAAGGGGCTAAGGTTCTTCAAGATCAATTTCAATAATGACAAATTTACTTCTTATTGGACATCAAATAGTGCCCGTTGTTAAAGGCTAGTTTGCGATCTCACAGATAATTTATTAGACCAATCTAAGTACGATCAACAACAACAAAAAATGGACATAAAGTGACCTTCTTTTTTGTTTGTGTTGCTCTAATTCTCATCTCTCTAAAACTTTTGCTTTGCATCTTTGCAGAGCATAGAAGTTGAACCCCTATATTTGAAACTGAACGTCCTCACCCAACTTAATCCTTTACCATTGGGCTGCATGCAACATCAAGGTGACTTGACAACATCTATTTTACAAGAGTTAATAAAAGTAAGGGAAAATTCCAAATAAGGGTACAAAGTAACTTTATTTTCTCAAATAAAAGCATGAAGTGAATATTATGTCAAATGAGGGCCTAAAGTGGTTATCTTAGTCTCAAATAAGAGCATTTTTGTCCAAAAATAATTTAATTTTAAATTATTTTTCTTTTTCATTTCTTTTTCACTTTTTCCCCTCTTTCCAACGAAGGCTTGGTGACCCTCACCAGCCACTGGTAGGGCTTGCAAGCCCTCACGCATTGGGGAGGGCTTACAATCCCTTGCTTGTTGTGGGTGAGGGCCAACCTTGCCTATGGCTGACAACAGCGGCCTAACCTAGGGCGAGCATTGCCTTGCCCAAGTGAGGTCATCCCTTGCCTGTGGCTAGTGAGGGCGGCCCTCGCTAGATCAAGGAGGGTGACCTTCGCCCATCCCTCTTCGGGCGTCATTGGTGGCCAGCAATTGCTTATGGCTGGCCATCGAAGAAGAAGAAAGAAAAAAACCAGAAAAAGGAAAAAAGGAAAGAAAAAAGGAAAAAAGAAAGAAAAAGGTAAATGATGAAAAGACCCCTGACTAGTTGGAAAGTCAAGCCATTCTTTGAAACTAACACAATTACTTCAAGCCGTTATTTGAAACAAGATCCATTTTAGGCCCCTTATTTAAGAAAATGAGTGCATTTTGGATCCTTTTTTAAGTTAAGGTCCACTTTTAACTTTTATTTAAGAAAATGAAGATATTTCATGCCATTTTTTTGGAGTTTTCACTAAAAGTAAGGAATCATTTTGGGCCATTTATAAATGAAGAAATTTATCGTGCAATTGATAAGCTTCGAATAATATTCAAGTGCAAGTGTAACTATGACACCTTAACAATGGATGGCATTTCATAATCCGGAAGCTTCCACAATAGATTTCAGAAAGAAAAGAGAAGAGTAGATTGCCTAATACAAGAGAGATGTGTTATTTATTGATCCGAGCTATGCTGCATAATAGTGTTAGAAATATGATTGGATATGATCGAAGATTCTGATCGCGGCACTGATCTTGATTGCAATTATGATTGATTCAACTAATCTTAGATTAGTCTAGTAATAGGAAATTTGAAATCCTTGTATATTATTTTCTGTTTCTGTGTTTCATCCTTACACTATAAATAGGTTAATGCAATTTTATACAAAGATATAGAGTACACTACAATTTTTCCTACAATTCTTCTTCATTTTGTGTCACATGGTTCTCCGACAAGATCCGTCGCGCTCGAATAGTGCATCTAATTAGAAAGAAAAAATGCAGAAATAGTGATCAATAGCAAATGGCCTTGAGGCCTGAGGTGGGGAAGAAGAATCATTCTATCCTTTTTCGGCCCAAAGAAGAACGAGTAATCTAACACGAACTATAGGAAAGAAAACGACAAAGCGAATGACCCACGAGACCTGAAATTCAATATTCAACACGTGCTTGGGTCGGCCACAAGGCCCATACCATACGTGAGAAGGCGTATCATTTGATGCTCGTATCACTTATCATCATCCAAATATAGGACTATCACTCAACCCCACTATACTTTCTCGTTCTTAAGTTACGTGAGTTTAACAATCCTTTAATTAAGATGGCTGAGGCATGCAAATATCAACTCATTAAAATAAGGAACATATCTATTTGGCCCATTGCGTTAGCAGACAGACAATGGAGGGTCTCATTAGTAAGTTCGATTACCCTTGCTTTGGGTAACCACCACCAAGGATCTAAGCTGGCCCTTATTATTATATATTTAATTGCAAATTCCTTTCCTTCTTAGAAGAACACGAGCTGAATTCCTAGGCTCGTTCTAAATATAGGTTAAACTTAGACCTTACGCATCTAGGCCACAAATACTAATGGCGTTCTATATCAAGCCCTTTCAAATATAACTAAATTAGACCATTTTACTTTTCTCATTTTCTTCTTCTTTTTTTCTTCTATCTATTTATTAAAGTTTTGTTTGTTTTTATTTAATTATTTATTATATTCATTTAATCATTTATATACAAATTCCTTTCTTTCTTTAAAAGAGAACACGGGCTGACTTCCTAGGCCTGGTCCCTATGTAGGTTAGACTTGGTCCTCATGGGTCTGGGCCACGGATACTAATGGGCTCACCAGATCAAGCCTTTCAAATATAACCAAATTAGGCCCATTGTACTATTCTCTTTATCTTTTTCTTTCTTTTTCTTCTTCTTGTTTTTTTTAATTGTTTACAGCTTTTTTTTTGTTCTCTCCCCCTGTGCTCTAATGCAATCAACGCATTGTAATTTCTTTTCTTATTTATTATTTGGTTTTATTATTTATTTATCGTATACCCATTTTTATTTTTATTTTCTTTTACTCTTTAAACCATTATAACATTTTCATTAATGATAAGCACATCCAAGCATTAGTTTGAGCACCACCATCGTCGGCCTCTGATTATTCAACTGCCACTATCGTTTGTCAAGCATAAAGTCACAAAACCGTGACATCAGCTCCTGACCATCCCTCTCCGACAATCAAATCCGAACACACTATCATTTACACCGATATGGATAAGCAGCATAATTTCAAATCAAATGTGCATGATTCAGAGAAATTCTCGACATGTTCAATGAATCCTCAACAAATATTTTTACTCATTCACAAAGGAAAAATGTTTAGTGAACATTGCACCATAACACAAGCATAAGAGAATAACATATTTACTCCACAACGAGCATGGCAGGTTTAGTTGACAAACAAAAAAATAATAATAAACATAAGAATCAACATCGCTCTGTTCGGCTTTGATAACAATACTGCAACATTTGATCCAGTTTCATATAAGACTCAACCACATCTAGCAATGAAAGAACAAAACATACAAGCGAATATGGACAGAAATCAAACGAACAATAGGTGAAGGAGACTCTTGGCCAACCGGAGATGAAGAAACTCATCAAGTGATCAGTATTTTGGACAAAAATCTATATATGCATCATGATTTGACCAAGCCACGAACATTTGTGTATTCTGTTTTACGGAGCTCATCGACAATCTAAATCAAGAACGACGTAGGGATCTCGAGCGAGATATAACAGCTTCGAGGTCCTTGGCCGTGAAACGGAGCAAGACAGAGCACTTCCAATGCTCTTTCGAAAATGAGGCCGGCGGGATGATTGGAGTTCGCAAGAAATAATCAATCAGGATCCAATCAGAGTCCACAAGAGATCAGCAATCAGGATTCAAGCTGTTAAAAGCTCTCAGCCAGAGAAGGCGAGTCGTGATTGTAGACGCGATGGAAACAGTAGCAACGACGGTTTTGCTGGGGCTAATGTCGGCAGAGACGACTAGAGGTTGAGATTGACAAGACGATTCTCTTTTGTTTGCTATCGTCCATCTAGGCTATTCTTTAGGTAGTGTGTATATGTGAGGAAAATTACTAAAATAGTCCTCACTTATCATAATCGGTGTGGCCAATTCAATCTTAAACTCTCTCTTTTTTTTATCAATTGAGTTATAAATATTTTGTATTTACATCAATGAAGTTTATCCATCTAATTTTGACCAGCCGACACTGACGTGTAATATGATGCACATGTGAACTGTATTAGAAAAGTTCCACATTAGAAAATTTGTGTGATATTAAGTAATTTTTATATCATAATTGACCCATAACTTGTTATCTTAAACTTTTGAATGAATGTGGATTCAGCTAGATATGTTAATTATTCAGACTTGAGTTCTCTCTTAGTAATCTCCCTAGTTAAAGATATTAGATTTTTAATGCGGGCTCCTAACAACATGCACAATTTTTAATAATATTTTGATATTTGTTTTAGAATTTTATTAATTTTTCTTTTTCTTTTATTTTTATTTTTTTCTCTTTCTTCCCATCATCTTCATCCTCTAGGAGGTTGCCACCAAGGATGGGGTAAAGGGGAGGACCGGCGAGGTTGGCCCCACTAGCGATGGCGAGGACAAGTCTCATCATGCTTGGACAAGGCTCAAACTCATTGGCCACTAGCGAGATCTGCCTTACTAGTGGCTAGGCGAGCCTCACCTGCTTGGGTGGCAACGCTCAACCTTGACTTTGGCCAGTCGTCGAATCGGCAATCGGCTAGAGGACGAAGATGAAGGGAAGTAAATAAAAAGAAATAAATGAAAAAGAAAAGAAAAAATTAATAAAAAATGGAAACAATATTGGAATATTGTTAAAAATTGTCTATGTCTGTGCCAACCATGACACGTAGGATGGTCGGCATCCACATTAGTGCTGGTTGGCAAAATTGACTAGATTGATTGAATTGGCATAAATGCCAAAAGTTTAACACTCAATTGGGGGGAAAATGTTTATAATTGAATTGGCATAATTGCAATAAATTTAAAACTTCAACAATTTTTCCTAAAAGTGAGCATAACGGACCGGTCGAACAGGGAACCGCCCAAATTGGATCGGATTGGCCCGTTTGGTTTGATCCCAGTCCCAAGACTGTCCAATTCGATCCCCAGTCCCAAAAATTCTAAATCAATCTAGTTCTCGACATGCCAACCGACACATAGATATTATTGCACACGCGAGAAGAATACTTCAGAGTAAATGATACTCGCCAACTATTTCCCACCCTTCAATTCAAGGAATTTGCCGACGCGTCTCCCTGTGGCAACCCTTTGGAGTCGGCTTTGGTAGTCCATGTAGATCGCTGAAGACAAAAACGAGACCGCCAGTGCGACACCTAGCAAGATCAGAAAAGTTGCCATTATGCGGACTCCTGCGCCCTCATCGGATTTTGGGAATTCGGTCAAGAGGGTTGCATAGTAGGAAGAACCGACTAATGCCGTTAGAAAAGTAAACCGCCCAAGTGTGGGTCAACAGGGGAATAGCGGTAATCCAGATTATGATGATGGAGGCCAAGAAAACCGTACTATTGAGGATGGCGAACTGGTATAGTTTCGAGCCGGTCAGGATAATGTTTCTGGCTTCATGTGGTTTTTCAACAGCGATGCCACTAGAATTGGCAGTAACGACGGTGGAATGGGCTGCAGGTCTGGAAGAGTTATCCCCCCAGAATCCTCCCGGAGGACTAAGTGCAGCTTGTTAAGTGGCAGTCGCAATTAAGGTAGCCACTCCAGAGACTATATTGCGAGCGGATTCATCTCGGACGATGAAACAAGATGTGAACATCTCAAAGATGGTTGGTTCCATGCTTAATAACTTTGATATGGAAGGGCTGGGAGTAGGAGGTCTTCCTACGCATCCTACACAGCATAACCTCTTCATAAGATTTCGGAAGATTTCCATAGCCTTCTTCTTCTTCACAATTATCTTGATCTGGAAGAAATGCAAAGGGCACAAAATGAAGTGTATTTCCCTTGAATTATAACTAGTGCTTTGTCATTAGCTTTACTATTTTGAACAAAGTCAGCTCATGTATTATAAGTTTGAGTGGATAAGGACATCACAAATGATAACTTTCGTATAGCACTCCCTTAAGAGTCATAAATTCTTCTTCGATCACTTATTTGTCATGATTTCTAAAAGATATTTATTTGAGTGACATAACTTTTAATTAATTGCTTGAATGCCATAACTTTTTTTAAAAATTATTCATAGAAGTGTCAAAAATCGAACGTCATGTGTTCCGAGTTTGCTGATTTATTTGCTGTGAATGCTATCCATGGTTTGAGCTTGTTCAATATATGTTCATGTCTGCTGTTTGTAGCCATTTCCGTACAAATAATGAAGGTTTAATTTCAATTAGATTTTATATTTACCATACACACACACACACACACACATATATATAGAGAGAGAGAGAGAGAGTGAAAGAAAAAAAAAAGTGTCATTGTGGGAAAGTGTTATATGGGATTCATGACGATCTCTTGTCAAACCATTGCACATTGATATCTTGTATTCTCTGAACATTTTCTGAATGCTCGATGTTCTTTATTGCATGCGACTTAAAAGGATTTCAATTTCATTTAAATTGGTTCGTTTGCCTATATTGTTACATTCACAAATCATTGATTCCTCACCTTTTTGACATGTTTAGGCATCACACTCGTGTGTGGGGTATAATTTATTTGCATTAGTAGTTTGCTGGATATTTTGGACTAGATGTGATTTAGTTGGGTCATGAAATTGTTTAAGGACATATTGATTGCTAAAGTAGTACATGGACATGCTATTCATTTCTCAACATTTTTAGGGAATTCGCTGTCATTATTTTAAAGGAAAACGTCAAATGTGGCATGTAATTGTTGGTTTACTTGATGGTTGTTTCCAATGAGATATGGTCTTGCATAAATTTGTCTTAGTTTGAACGTTGATTTTCTCATTCAAAATTATGGAGCATATGAATCATTGAACAAACTTGCTTTGTTTTAGCTGTGATTGTGAAGTGTTTTCTATCTCAACATGAATGTCATGAATCTCCATTCTTAAAAGTAAAAGAAATAACCGATTTATTGAGATGTGTAGAAATACAAAAACCAAAATGAAACAACTTAGCATAAGTTTTTGATCAAAAATTTTCTTTGCCCAAAAATTGAACATGACCTGCTGAATTACGCCAGAGCATGATATATGCAAGTACTTCAGAATATACATTAATTCAACCGTGCTTCACATAGATAGTCAAGAACATGTTCTCTATTAGACTTTTAAGAGTCTAGGCAAGCTTTGGCTCGATTTAAAAATAAGCATGGAGTTTGTTTGTTCTTTAGAAGGGCTGAGTTTATTCATCATTTATGGAGAGGGCTTGATGTGATGGCCCAACCACAACCCATATTCGGACCGGCCCGGATTAAATCAATTAGCACATAACTTAACATTTGATTAATCGTAGTTTCTTTTTAATTAGCACATAGTTTAGGTGATTGAGTGAGTCACCTTTGAACTTGTCCTTGGGATTATAACATGGATATGCATATTCTTAGCGCGCGATTATTGGGTTTTCATTTCCGCACTTTTATTTATAGCTTTCAAATACTTGGGTGTTTCAGCTTTTTCACCTTCATACATTGGTTGTTCATTTCCTTTCTAAAATGTGTTAGGGCTAATTTATGAGGATAATAAACCATTGAAGGACACTTGCATGATCAGTTAGTAACTTGAATGTGTCAAAAAAGGAGAAGGAACTGTTTCCTGAAGGATAGAATGAGAGACATTTTCGGGTTCTTTTGTGAAATGACAGGTGAGATGTAGCCAAGTATGGCAGAGAGTTCAAGAAATGACAGTGGTGACTCCGATATGGTGTTCTTCGATGTGGACAACGGTCTCGTTTTGGGCATCAACAAGCATGGGGTTAGATTTACTTGTCTTTATATTAATACATTAATATAAAACTAAGCTACAAAAGATTTGCAGTGTCACTTCAAAAGACTTGTAGTGTCACTTCATTATATTAAAAAGTGAGTACCAAATAAAAATGATAGCATACATTTTCTTCTAAAACATAATAATTTTGTAGATCTGTAGTTTTGATAATAATTGAAAGTACCGAGTGAGATCTTGAACTTTCTTCTTTCATTCGCATTTTTGATGTATACCTTTTTTTCAAGGCCCTCTGAATCAAGTCACTGAGTTCGTCAAATGTCAAAATTGTTAAACATGTGGCATTCTCCACACTTACAATACCCAAAAAAGTGCCAAAATTATCACTTCGTCCATCAAAGGATAATCAAATTAACCAATTATATCCACAAATTTTTTACTTGTCTTCAGGTTTTTCTTTATTTCCAACTTTGAGTAATTGGCATTTTTCGGGAGTAGAAAATTCACGAGATTATCTTAATACAACTCAACAATATAAATCTATAAATTGACATTAAAATACATTAGCATTAGAACATATGATATATTCTGAGGCAATAATCAAAATCAATAGAACGAGGGACATTCCTAAAAATACATTCAATGAAAATAAGAATTTTTTGCTGTCCCGTTTTAAAATTCCGAAAAGTTCACTAGCAACTCGAGGAGTGAGACTAGGATTGCTCTCAAACCCATAAATAATATATGTTTTTCCTGAACCGATTTGCCCGTATGCAAATATGTATACATTGAAACCATTCACAACGAACTAAACCAAAGATTGCGCAATATAGAAAATAGGCTAAGTACACAGATATTCTTACCAAAAAGCATAGCTATTTACGTACAAACATTTTGACAACTTCACTAGACTCACCCTTGTCTCCTCAAAAATATCCTCTTGAAATGCCCTACTATCAAAGACATGATCAAAAAAATGCTACATTGTGTCTTTTTTCCATGGATGTTAGACAGTGAAATCGTCCACATTTATTAAGACATTTTTATTATTTTCAGCAGCTTCTTTCTCATTAAGAGATTTCATGCAACAAATCACCCTAATCATGCCTTTTCGAGAGGGCATCTATAAAGTACCCTGATCATGCGACAGATCACATCTATAAAGCACCTCTAGCTCGGCTAATTGAGCCCCTCGCATATTCGAGAGGGCAACTACCTCCTCATACTTTCTAACGATATCCTGGAAGATAAATCTCTTTTCGACTCAATGACAAGAGAAAAGAAGCTATGAAGAGACGACATGAAAAATACATAGGTAAAAATAGTACCCAACATAAATGATCAAGTGAATATTAATTACCTCTTTCATCTTTCTGAATTTCTCAAGTTCCTTTAGATTATTCTGTAATGCAACTAGCTCTGTGTTTCTATCTGAAGGAGCTGCTTCAAATGTATAAAAATCTCATGTAGTCACTTCTAATTTCTTTCTAAGTTTGGACACCCCAAGCTCTAAGGACTTCCTTTCTTGTCGAAAGTTTATCTTGAGAATTTCGTTTTGCATTTGCAGGAATTATTCAAGACATCTTCCAAGGAAAAAGAATCAGAATGATTGAGCTAATATTAATTATAGGATTTGTCACCTCATCGACATTTTCTCTCTCCAATCTCTACTCCAACAATGCCTTTTCATTTAGTGCACTTTTCATCTTCTTTTTTTCTTCTTGATGAGCATTCTCACCACATACTTTTAACTCTTCTTGAATTTTTTGCACAATCATGCCAAACCATGATGGAACTGTTTTTCTATTGCATGATATAAATGCATTGTTAGCTGTGTAATCTATACTTGGTACCGTACCCTACTGTTCCCATCTTTCTCTCTCACTCTAATGAAAATACGTATGATTTGCTGTGTTATTAGTCATTGGAAGAATTATGTGAAAAACAAAAGCAAGAAGTGACCATCTAGGAAGAAATGGAGACCTTGAGAGATTCTTTGAGATTGGAGAAGCAGAAATCAACTGAAATGGCACTGGACAATGATAGACTAAAAGTTTTGTGTCACAAGAGAAACTCAGCTCTTAAAGTACAATTCGTTTGCCTAATTATCTTTGTGCTTTATTTGTTGTTTGTTTCTTCTAAATAAGTTCTTTTTCTTCTCAAGCTGCAATCTTAAAGAAGAGGAGCTTGGAAGCAAAATTGACCAAGTTGACCGATCAAGCATTAAAGAGTACTACAAAGAAAGATTCACTCTTAGCAAAGAATCGGTATGGTGATAGATTACTCGGTTATGAATTGAGATCCTATTGCTAGGAATTGTTAAGGAATATGGTGTATATTATAACTAGGTTGTACAAAAAATTCAAGAAGAACTAAAAATATGTGGTGAAAAGGCATGTCAAGAAAAAAAAGACGAAGAGCGCAATAAATGAAAAAGCATTGTTGGAACAAAGACTAGAGAATGAAAATGCCGATAAAGTGACATCTCCTATAATTAATATTAGCTCAACCATTCTTATTATTTTTCCTTAGAAGATGTCTTGAATAGTTGCTGTAAATGCAGAACGAAATTTTCAAGAGAAACTTTGACTTAAATTTCATTATAATAGTTTATTATATTCTTGCAACTTTATAATTCACTTTTTATCTTAGATATGAAAGACATGATCGTGGTGATCTGTCGCATGAAGCCTCTTAATAAGAAAGAAGTTGCTAAAAATGTCCTAATGAATGTGGACGATTACACCGTCTAACATCCATGAAAAATGGACACAAAACAATAGGACATCTCAAAAGAATATTTTTGAGGAGACAATGGTGAATCCATGAAAAAAAAACACAAAACAATGGAAGGATATCTCAAGAGAATATTTTTGAGGAGACAATGGTGAATCTAGTGAAGTTGTCGAAATGCTTGTACGTAAATAGCTATACTTTTGGTAAAAATATTGGCGTAAGTCGATACCTAAAAACTTAAGCTAGTGAGTTATGGGCCAACTATGATATATTAACTGCTCAACACCACATCAATTCTCCGATGTGAAACTACTTTTCTAACATAACTCACACGTGTATCCTAACAATCTCCCCTTCACATGTGAGCTCCAATGTTAGGTATACTCCCCCTTAAATCAGATATCTTTTTGGCCCAACATCATCCTGGCCCACGTTGTTCCACCAAAATGTCCACCTGGCTATCTTCACGGGCCTACTTAAGCTAGTGAATTATGGGCCAACTAAGATATATCAACTACTCAATACCATATCAATTCTCCAATGTGATATTACTTTTCTAACACAACTCACACGTGTATCCCCGAGCCTATAAATATATTTAGTTGGACCTACTTTAACTCAAAAACTTAAACTAGTAAATTATGGACCAACTAGGATATACTAATTGTTGTTACAGCAGGGAGATCTCCAAGGGGGAAACCCAAGTCCGAGCCTGTTAATATATTGAGTTGAACTCACTTTAACTCAAAATGAGTCCAACTAGGATATATTAACTGCTTAACACCACATCAATTCTCCAATATGGGAGTACTTTTCTAACACTACACATGTAAACTAACAAATATCTGTGTACTTAGCCTATTTTCTATATTGAGCAATCTTTGGTTCAATCTACTGTGGACAGTTTCAATGTATGCATATTCTCATATGGGCAAACCAGTTCAGGAAAAACATACTATTTATGAGTCTGAGAGCAATCCTAGTTTCACTTCTTGGGCTACTAGTGAACTTTTCATAATTTTAAAGCGGGACAGCAAGAAATTCTCATTTTCATTGAAAGTACTTCTAAGAATGCTACTCGTTCCTTTTATTTTGGTTATTGCCTCAGAATATATCATATGTTCTAATGTTAATGTACGTTAATTTATAGGTTTATATTGTCGAGTTGTATCAAGATAACCTTGTGGATTTTCTACTCTCGAAAAATGCCAAACACTCAAAGTTGAAAATAAAAAAAAAACTTGAAGGCAAGTCAAAAATTTATGGATATAACTAATTAATTTGATTATCCTTTAATGGGCAAAGTGGTAATTTTGGCACTATGAAGGGCATGATAAGTGTAGAGAATAACCCATGTTTAACAATTTCGACAATTGACGAACTTAGTAACTTGATTCAGAAGGCCTTAAAAAAAAAGGCATATATCCAAGACGCGAATAAAAGAAGAAAGTTCAAGATCTCACCTGATACTTTCAATTGTTATCAAAACTACAAACTTGCAAAATCATTCTGTTTCAAAAGGAAAGATATGCTATCATTTGTGTTTGGTACTCACTTTTAAATATGATGAAATGCCCTGCAAGTCTTTTGCAACTTAGTTTTATTGACCTAGCTAGGTCAGAAAGAAACAAGAAGTCGAGCACTACGAGCGCTCAAAAGGAGGCCCAACATATTAATCAGTCCCTATTTGCTCTGATGAATGTTGTCGATGCCCTAAATTCTGGTGCAGAATATGTGCCTTATTGTTGCGACCTATTTTTTTTTCGTCCCACGAGAGAAAGAAATCTATAAATAAGTTTAGGAGTATTGTTCAAAAGGTGGATCTAGGACTCTTAATTAGACGTGGACTCTCCCAAGCCCGTATCCCGCGTGACATTAGGTATTCATGAAAATCTTCAAATAAGGAATAGCCACTAGCCTATTGGGGTCAACTAGAAACCAAGCGAGGCATAGCAACGTGCCTCACTTTCTACATAACTAGAAAATCTAAAATCAGGGACTTAATTACACTAATTAACCAATTAATGCCATTTCGGTACCTAATCTTGTTCATTTCAAAAAGATTTTTATCAAGTAGTTTGGATTGATTTTAGACTTAACCACTAACATATGAGGTAATCATGGGTGCGTGTAATCATCAAAATAACAATCAACAATTAAAGAAAACATTAAATAAATTGCAAGAGAAAACAAACACCTAGCATCATTCAGAGATGAACAGATGAAGGTCCTAATTAGACTAAGGGAGAATTATAATCATCACATCGCGAGCGTACAATCAAGAGCAATAGCATCCAAGGATAATTAAAACCCTAAGTGAAGCCATGAGGGTTTGTTTAATTTTAAGCACAATTTTAGGCCGACGATTTTCCCACATCTTTTAAGAGAAAATTATCCAAAAATCATTCTAAAGCTTTTTTTAGGGAACTCTAAAATAAACTTAGAATTTTTGGGATTTTTAAGAAAATTTTTTTGAATTTTGATATTTTAATATTTTCGAATTTTTTTTAATTAAAAAATATTTTTTTCTAAAATTTTTATAAATTTTCAGGTTTCTGAATTTTCCATGCATTTTCTGAATTTTCTGAAATTTTTTATGATTTTTCAATATTTTTAATATTTTTTTGATTTTCTGAATTTTTTGATTTTTTGGATTTTCTTTTATTAAAAAATGATTCGGACCGGGTCAGGAAACCCGGCCCTACTAAACCGACCCGGACCCTTTGGTCCGGGCTGGACTAACGATCAGGCCGGCCCTAAGGCCCACACGAATTTTTCGTTAAAAAAGAAATAATTCAGCCCATTTCAACCCTTTTACAAAACTCGGCCCAACTCCAGTTTAGGCCCACTTGAAAAATATCAGCCCAGCCCTTATCTCATTCTATTTTCAGCCACCCCTTTCTTTTCTTCTTTTCTATTATTTTTTCTCTTTTCTTATTCTTTCTTTGTGTTTTTCTGCCTTGTCTTTTTCCTGCCGCAGTTTTTTCCCATGCACGTCTTCAACCTAGTGTCGCCTTCTTCCCCCAGCCAACTTCAACCTACAGAACACGACGCCTGCAACTTGATATTCCAGAACCCAAAAAAAAAGATCCCGACGCCGGCACCAGCGCCCTGGCTGCTGGCCGTCATCCTACGCCGCCCGTCAATGACAGACGTCTAGCGAGGACGCCGGGCTCGGCCCACCCAGTCAGAAAACAAACCACAACGTTGGTGACGGTCGAAATGTACTCGCCTTCTCACGACGCTTGCTTTTTTGGTCATATACACTAACACTGATTCATATATGCTAAACAAATTCACATACGATCAATGAATGGGGCATAGAAATCTGACCGAACCAAATTTGAATGGAGGACCGACGAGGGGAATGAACATCCGGCGACGGTGTCAACTTGGTAGCACGCGAATCAAGACATAAAACAGAACAAAACATGTCAGTAGGTGTGTTTTTCATAATCCATAGAAAACTCATGCGTCAAAATAACTTTGAGACTCGATTTTACAAAGTAAGTTTACGTAGTTCATTTGGGCAAATTATCAAACACGTAATATGCACTTTCGACTACGAACACCAAAATCAATTTCAACACTGCATTCGGCTTAAATATGACGCATCGACCTTTCAATGAACACAAATTACGGTACAATAACCTCAGCTTCAACCAGATGCTTCATGAATCATGGCTTAGACGCATTATTTCAAAACTCGGCAAGGTCGGGCGTGGGCTTACCTGTTTTTTTATCCAACTTGACCGAGATTGGAAATGGCAAAGTTCGAGAATGGTGGCTACCTCCAATGGCGGACGACTGTTTCTGCTTTCCTCCATAGGACAGGACGTCTTCTCTCTGTCCCTTCTTTGCTCGAAGAAACTTGCCTCCCTAGAAGGACTTCTTGAAGAAGAGAAGACCGGCCCTAGAAGAAGAAAAATCCCTCGAAGAAGAGGCCTCCCTTCCTCCTCTCTCTGCGTTTTTCTTTCGCTTCTCCTGTCTCTCGGTTGCTCTGTCTCTGGTTTCTCCCTTTCTTCTTCTCCAAAAACTAGCTTCCATCTCTCGCTTTTCTGCCTCCGAAACCCAGAAAACAGCTCCCCTCTCGTTTTTTTTTTGTCTTTCTCTCAGTCCTTCCCTCTGTTTTTCGCTTCCATTCTCTGCTCTGCAATCCAAAATCGAAACTGTACAAAAACAGAATGGCGTAAGACAGGTGCCTTGAAGGTCACAAGAGAAGATACTTGCGCCCACTCTGACCTTCTATCTATGCATAAAGAGGGGAAGCGAAAGGCCTTGGGTACACGACAATTCTTGTCCGAGCACTCGCATCGGCACTTCATCTACAAATTCTCTGCCCACTGCTTTGTCTGTTGTTCCCAGCATTTTCACTTGCCTTGGATTCCTGAAGCTGTTCCAGCTCTGTGACCACCTCGTCCATGCTAGGCCTGAACTTGGCATCCATGGATAGGCATCG
This sequence comes from Corymbia calophylla, assembly GCA_014182845.1. Lineage (NCBI taxonomy): Eukaryota > Viridiplantae > Streptophyta > Magnoliopsida > Myrtales > Myrtaceae > Corymbia > Corymbia calophylla. The sequence goes on along the minus strand of CM024696.1, from coordinate 1,087,003 downwards.
CGGAGCTAAAGTTGCCATCTTGTGGGCCTCTTCCATGCTGTACCGGCCCTGAAGGCGATTGTCCAGCACTCGACTTTGCGTTTGTTGGACAAGTAGAGCTTGGCCCATTCCACAAGGTTGTGCTCCCCAGATGGACGGTTCTTGTCTACCGCTCACCTGCCAGATAACATCTCTAGCAAGACCACCCCAAAGCCATACACTTTGTCCTGAGGTTGGAAGCATGATCCTCCTGATATACCAAAAATTTTTATGCGTTAAAAGAATATCAACAAAAGCCACATTTGCTTAGCAATGTAAGTGGGACAGAAACAAATAACTCACTCCTAAATAAATGGCTTTCCAGGCAAGCACGAGGCATAAATTCATACACAAGAAGTCGATGCTCATCCTCCAAACAGTAACCAATCAACCTCACCAGATGAGGATGATAAAGTTGCCCAAATAATTAACTTCTGCCTACATGATCAAAATTACCAGTTTTAGTGCACAACAGATCCGAGACTCACTTTGATCAACACAAGTAGCGGAACAAAAGCCTCAACAATATTGTCCTCGCAAAATGTTTGGTTGATGAAGCTTGAAAGCGCCACCACTTCTAATGAAGTTGGAATTCATCTCATTCACATCACCAGCCATGTTACCTAGTTTCTCAAAGAAGAGAAAGCTTGACTCACCAACCACTCTCTATGACCTTGAAAACTTTCTTGGTTGAGCCTCTTCACTGCAATGACCATACCTGTTCCAGCTTTTGCTGTAGCAAAAGAATTCTCATCGATCCACCCTTTGAAAACTGAGCCAAAACCACCTTCCCCCAGAACACGATTGGGACGGAAGTTCCTAGCAGCCATTCTGAGGTCAGCATAGCTAAAACTCTTCACATTTGACGACTGCAAAATCTCACCCTCACTCCTCGGACTCAAGGCTGGCAAACTGATAAGGCCTTGCTCCCATTACTGCTCAGATCATTCTCGCCAGTGCCAATGCTTTTTGCATTTGTCCCTACGCCATGAAATATTCTCTATTATATGCAAAGCAATACAATCTACTCGCAGAACTTTCAAGAATCTCCTGATATTGGAAGAACTACTAAATGCACATCCGCATACCCAAGAGAATTCAGCAGGTTTCAATAGGCATTGCAACTTCCACATAATCAACAATTCCCAGCAAAAAGGGGAAAGAAAAAAATTATTCATCTCTTCTGCAAGAGATAGAAAAGAGAACACTATTCCGTGTCTTATTTTCAATCTGTAACATGTACAGTTTTAGGACTGTGATTTACTCAGAACGCAGAAAGAAATCTGTGCCATGTCCAATTGGTTCCGATCAACGGAATTAATTGGTCTACAAGGTTTCCTGTATCAACGGTTCAACTCAATTCAACACGAGATGCCAGACAAGTAATTTACTGTTTTGCTATACTTCTAAGAGAATTTTTCTAGACAACAGAGGAAATTTTAAAGGCCCAAAGCTGGCTTTGCCTAAGTCCACAGTGGCATTCATACTAGAGGAAGTATGAGGTGAAAAAGAGTATTCAGCATAGCACTACCGGCCTAGAAATAGCACTTAGAAACTGGTCAAACTATTCAACCACTCCCACTTGAACTAGATTGGATATATATAGGTACTGATAGCCATAAATTCCACTCCATCCCCATGACACTGAAATAAAATAACATTAATGGACAGAACATAGCTGAATAATTAGTTAGGAAAGAAGAGATCTTATAGAAAGTGACGACCAGAAAAGAAGAAGAATTCAGCTGCATCGAGCAGCTTGCAGCTACTGCACAATACACAATCTGCACTTAATTGACAACGAAAATGAGAAACAGGAGACAGAAAAGAGTGACCGAAAAATCCAGTACCTGTGTGACATGGGCTCTCAGCCTTGATTCGAGCGCTCAAGCAAATCCCCATCAAAACCGAAATTTTAGAATCACTTTCCCTGCCACCCACAGACCGGAGAAGGTTAAAAACCAATAGCTACCAAAGCTCAAGAACGAAACGAAGCAGATCTGAGGTCTGAAAGAGGAAAGGGAGCTTCGCATGCAAACCCAACTTGAAATTTAACGAGACTGACGAAAAACCGAACCTTCTCTCACCTCACCTCAACTCAAGAAAACTAAAACGGGAGACGAGAGAAAGCCATATCATGAACAGAGAGAAGAGGCGAGGAAGGAGGAGAAAATGAACAAACCTCTGAACCGGAACTCTTTTAACTGGGATCACCAACCAGGACTCTCGCTTCTTGAAAACCTCGTTGCAGTGGCCTAACAGCTCGAGAGGGCTCGACAGAGAATCGTCTTCAAAACTCTTCGTCATAAAAGCCGCTGCAGCAACGGAGCAAAGAGCGAGCTCCGGAGTAGAGACGGAGGAAGCGACGGAGCAGAGAGCGAGCAAGCGTAGGAGCAGCGAGCGCCGGAGCAGAGACGAGAGCAGGGATTTGAAATTTGAAAGTCAAGAATGGCTTTTCTTCTTCGAAGCGAAAGAACGAAGAAGAGGAGAGAGAATATAATAAGGGTCCGCATGGCAACGTTTCTTTCCCGGTAACGTTTCGCCGAAATATTTTTTTTTTTGTTTCTGTTCCTAAACTGTTTCGAAAGATTGAGGGTGTTTGATAACGGTTCAAAATTTTTACTCGGGAATAAACACGTTTGATAAAAATTTCCAATCTTTTGATTTTTTTTCTTTTTCTTTTTCTTTTCTTTTTTTTTCTCCCTTCTTTTTGTTGGCTGCCGCCGGCGAGGCTCCGGCGAGCTCGCCGGAGCCTCGCAGATCTGGGCGAGGCCGAGCCTCGCTCGGCCACCACGGGCGAGGCTCGAGCCTCGCGCGGCCGCCACCGACGAGGCTCGGCCTCACCCAAATCCGCAAGGCCGAGCCTCGCCGGGTGGCCTGCGAGGCTCGCCTCCCAGATCCGGGTGAGGCGAGGCTCGCCCGACCTCGCACGGCCTCGCGCCACCTGGGCGAGGCTCCGGCGAGCTTGCCAGACCTCGCCCTGGCGCCGGCGAGTTCGCCAAACCTCGCCCGGCGGCGGCGATGGGGCGGCTGAGGGGTGGGAGGAGGAAGAGGAAGAAGAAGAAGAAAAAGAAAGAAAAAAAAAGAAAGGAAAAAAAAAGTGTTTCTTAAAATTGTTTAAGAAAGAAACTAACTTTTTGTTTCGATTTCTACTCCAAACCCTGTTAGGGGGAACAAATTTGTTTCCGAGGGAAAAAAATTTACTAAACGCGTTTCGTTTAAGTAACAAAAGAACGTAAAACAAGTGTTCGAGGAGCGTTACTACGCAGCGCCTAAACGTCTGCAGATTCTCAGAGAGTCTCCCAGAGGAGAGAGCGCAGGGCTAGCTTGCAGGCTAAATGAGAGAAAATGAGGATTATTTTATGAGAAAAATTTCCATCTTGGCAAGCGGACCCCACAGCACCACGTCAATCCACATGTCACTTCTCAATTGGTCAAGTGCACGGTGACTTGGCGCACCTGGCCCACCTAATATTTTCTTGATTTTTTTTTTCGAAAATCGTCCCCTCTCCCCATTCCCTTGCTGCGCGTCACACGGCCGACGTCACCGCTGTGGTGTCACCGTCCGAACGGCGTCGTCGGTTGGTGAGTGCGTGCATTCTCTGTCTCTCAGGCGTATGTGAGGGAAAGGTGATGATGAAGAGAAAATGGAAGTTGGCTGGGCTGAGATAAAAATGAAGAAAGAAGGCCGGGCTTAAGAGATTAAAGGAGTGGGCTGGGCTATGCTAGCCCATAAGAAAAAAAATCGAATTTTTTTTCGAAATTTTTTTTAAAATTTTTTATTATTTTTCTATAAATTTATACATTTATATATATATATATATGCGTGTGTGTGTATTTGCAAAATAAATGAATATTTAAAAATGGGTCGACAAAAATTCGAGTGTCAACACTTATAGGAATAATAAGTTGACACTCGTAATGAGCGACTCACATGAGGTAATGCAAAGACATTGATGTTTGTCAATATATCACCTGCCGAGTCAAATTTGGAAGAGACATATAATTCTTTGAGGTAAGTCCTTTTATGTGCTTTTTCGCCCTCATTTACAAGCACAAAGGAATTCGACTAGAAACTCCAGCTCATCATCTCCTTCTTTCTCGGCGATGTAATGCAAAGGAGTGATCCTGCCTCGCCCTTGGACTCGAATCAATTTCAGGTCAAAGATCATTAGGGCCCTAACAATGTCATAATGCTCATATTGCAAAGCCAAGTGCATAGGGCTATAACCCCCGCATTCAGCTTCCGAGTGAACAACGGCTTCAAGATGGCCATCTCCATGGTCACGTCAATTTTTCCGGCAGCCGCAACAATGTGTAGTGGAGTATTTGAGAAGGGGCGCTTAAATACACGATCTAAGAGCTCTGGCTCCTCCACAATTAAGTTATGTAGCTCATCAACGTCGTCATGTGCTATTGCTTGTTGAAGCCGAGACTCCCTAGCCTCTTTTTCTTTTTTTCGAGGTAGACACCTAGCCATTGTGTTACTAGGGAAATGTAGGAGCAGGGCTTTGCTGGGTGACATGATTGATGGAATATATAGATAGTGCCATGGTCAACGAATATTTGATTAGCCGAGTCAACAAGCGTACAGGTGGGCCCAATGGCAGTTCGGGGGTGAGTGGGGCCCAACATATCTTTGACGGGTTGGATTCTCTGGAAATCTTCAGACACGTATGCGCCTCTCTTGCTCCCCACTTTTGCTCTTTCGCTTCTTGTTGCGTTTTGCAAGAATTGCATGGCGCGATTTATCGAGAAGGAAAAGCTCTACTATGTCGTGGCCCTTATGTTGAAGCCGAATTGCAAACTGTATGGTATACATTTTTTATAAAATCCGGATTAAACTTTTGATACTCCGATGCCTTAAATGAATTTTATCTGGAAAGATTTTGGATGATATGTTATTTGTGTTGATGATATATATGGCGGCATGTTATATTGTGGTTTTGATTTAATGCTCATAATCACCAAAGCATCGCCGGGGCCATGGCGAAGCTCATTGGGCCTGAGCCTCATGGACTAAGTGAGGCGCCAAGTCTACATTACTCAACCAAGTCAAGGCTGACCTAGCAGTGGCCCACCAAGGCCGAGCGTTACTAGTGAGCTCGGTGAGCTCGATGACTTCGCCCAGCCAAGGCGAGGCTCAGCCTTGTTGGGCCATCACCAGGTCGGCCTCCCTTTGGTTGGGTGACGCAGACCTAGTAGTGGCCTAGTGAGGTCAAGTGTCGCCAATGGCGGGGTGAGGCCGAGCTTCGCTGGCCACAACAAGGCTTGGGTCGATGAGCCTCACTATGGCTCGGCGTCGCTAGGGGCTAGCAACGCTCCAGTGAGGTCATCAACACTTGTTTGGCCTGTCGCTAACCATGGCCAATGACTAGGGTAAGGAGAAGATGAAAAGGAAAAAGAAAAAAAGAAAAAAAAAAAGGAAAAATGTAATAAAATTATTTAAAAATTAAAAAGAAAATGATTTGGTCTAGAAATTTTAAGGATCATACCAAATGCATATCTATTTCAGAAATATATATTTTAGATAGTTACCAAACTCATTCAAATGTTCGAAACTCGTATAGAGAACAAAATAAAAAAGAATCATTTCTAAGTAAAAATTATTTCTGAGAGCATAATGATTACCAAACACATCTTATATATCGAGTTTTATAAAAGTTTGATGGGAAACAATATTCATCATACCTTTTCTCTCCGCTAAATAAACTCTAAACAACTCCAATCAAAACATAGTTGAACTCGATTTAGAAGCACCATGACCATATAATTTTGCCACTAGCATTTTTTGAAATGAAACTGTGGAGTTTATTTATTTATTTATAAAACTGAAAAAATAGCCCTAGCATTAATAATCTAAAGTGCTGAAAAAGAAATAAAAAATCTTTTGCAAACACGTTATTGAATCTTATTTATTTCTTACCAAATATAACTGCGATTACTATTGATAGGTTTATACCAATTAAGGAGGAAGATTTTGATTACTATCAATTATACTGGTCACTAGATTAAGTAAATGTTTTGAGTTTATGACTAAATTGGGTCATTTAAGTCAAATACTAATTAGGATTATCCTACAAGTTTAATATAATTCAGTGTTAAAATTTTAAATTTCCAACGATTAATTGGGTTTTCATAGATGCCCATATATGTCTGTTAAATTAAACAAAACAATTAAAAATAATCCATGTACTCATACCATCACTATCTTAACAAGGGTATTTGAATTTTTTGTATAAAAAAAATTACTTGTTCGCCTAATTTTTCCAACCCATCTGAATGGCAATTATGGCATAAAAAAATTTATTATACATTTGGATGGAGTGATTTGGAGAGAAATAAAATAATAAGAGTAATCACTAATTAAACAAAGAAGATGAAAGAATGGATCGACCTGTGAAAACCGTACTCAATATGAGAGGGTTGCCTCCCCTCTCCTGGTGTCCATCCTTCCTAATTCCTTATCTCTCCATAAAAAACAAACAAAGAAGGTGATCCCGCTCAAATATCCTTCTCTGAATGTTTTTAGCATTATCTATTTTCAACTCCTAGTATTTCATTATCATATGTTCACGGACTAGTGAATGCCAAATTCAAGGATTAAACAACCATGAAATCGATCAACTATACCTTGAAGTGCTCCAATATCTGCTGAAATTGCTGCTCAAGCTCCAATTGCTGCTCAAGTTGCTGCTCTTTTAATCTAGCAATTTGTAAAATGGTGTGACCATGTTCCTCTTTTCAATTTAAGATTTCTGTCATATGAACTCGCTTAAGCCATCCAAACAAAATCTTAAATGCTTTATGATTATTGTTCTTGATGGGAATGTGAACCACAGTCTCACATTGGCTTGTCAAGTCTTCGATGGATGATCTGCAAGCGCATAGGAATTTCTCCAAGAGTTCCAAGAGCTCCATGTTCTGCTCATTGTTTCCTTTTTCTCCAGCTAGAAAATTTAAGGGGGTGATCCCACCTCGTCCTCGGACTCGGATCAACTCAGGGTCAAAGGTCATCAGTACTCTTGCAGTGTGGTAGTGCTTCTTTTGCAAAGCCAAGTGCATGGGGCTGTGACCCCCTCGATTCAACTTACGAGTGAATGATGGCTTCAAGATGGCTATCTCCATGGCCATTTTAGTTTTCCCCTAGTTAGCGACATCGTGAAGTGGGGTATTTGGGAAGGGGCCCTCGATAGATCCATAATCTAAGAGATATTCTTCCTACTCAATTAATTTGTATAGCTCGTTAACGTCATTGGCTGCTATTGCGTCTTGAAGGGTCATTGTTTGAGGAAGGAAATGTAGGAGCAGAGGAGGGGCTTTTGGTCGTTAATATGATCGATGGAAGTAGGGAACTTGTTAAATTATGACTCAAGTTTGAATTTTCACGAACTCAATCCATAGAAGGATTTTGATTTGTTCAAAATCTTTCCTATCCTATTCAAGATTGGTTTTCTTGTTATTCCAAGTTTGACTAGGATTATTTTTGCACAAAAGGATAAAAACAAGAGTTTCCTCTCTTATCTATAGGAGAAACCTAGTAGTGCTAGGTTTACACATATATATAAAAGGTTTCTTCAGCATATAGAAGAAGAGAGCGCCGCACAATAATAGAAGCTAAGCCAAGAAGCTGCGGTTGCCATACGAAGCATACAAGAAAGAACGGAGTTCTTGTTTTTCGTATGTTCGTGAGCGAATTGCAGGAGGGCTTGAACACTAGGTGATTTTGTGCTGTAAGTTTACATTGTTTATTTGTAAACACTTTGGGTTTGGGTTAGATCTAGGTGTGGGAAACACTCGAGCGTGTGAATGATTGTAACTCTGATTCTCCGATTATAGTGGATTATTTGCTGCTAGCTCTCCCCGTGGATGTAGGTACCGATACTCGGACCGAACCACGTAAATTTCTGGTGCCCTTATTTTTCTCTAGTATTTTCGTATTGACGTAAGTTGCAAGATCCTGTCGTTTCCGCGTTATATTTTTCAACAATTGGTATCAGAGCTTCGGTTCGGATTTCTTGATTGTGATTTGGAGCTTTTGCTTGTCTAATTATTATCTGGAAATTCTGTTATTGCAATTATGTCTGAGACGAAAGGTGAAATTGAGAAATTTAACGGGAGAAATAACTTTGGGTTATGGAGCATCAAGATGCGTGCTTTGTTGACAACCCAAGGTTTGGCCAGAGCTTTAGATGGCGAAGATGAGTTGCCGATTATAATGAAAGCTTCTGAAAGGGCAAAGCTAATGGAGAAAGCAAAGAGCACAATCCTGTTGAATTTATCGGATGAGGTGTTAATAGAGGTAGCTGAGGAGAAGGATGCTGCAGATTTATGGGCAAGACTTCATGCACTCTATGTAACGAAAGGTTTGAATAATCGCTTATACATGTTGAAGAGGATGTTTCGGTTTAGATATATCGAAGGTACGTCTATCAGAACCCACCTAGATGAATTTAATAAACTCATGATGGATTTGAAGAACGTCGGTAAGATACTTGATGATGAAGAGCGGGGCATGATGTTGTTAGCTTCTTTACCAGAGTCGTGGGAGCACTTTACTGATTCACTGTTGCAGGGGCGTACTACGATTACCTCGGAAGAGGTAAAGTCCGCTCTGTTCTCTAAGGAGTGGCAGAGAAAGTTGCGTGATGATAGTCTTGTGCAGGGAGTAGCGCAGGCATTAACGATTCAGGGTAGAGATCAACATCGAGGGCCTAGCAGCAGCAGAGGCAAAAGCGGATTGAAGTCACGCAATCGAAAGTCCAAGGGACGCGTGAAGTGCTTTGAGTGTCACGAGGAAGGGCACATTAGGAGAGATTGTCCGAAACGGAGAAATCGAGGTGATAGGCAGAATGCCACAAGCAATGTGGCAAACGTAGCCGAAGGGAGCACTAGTGATGGAGAAGTTGTTTTATGTGTGACTACTATTTCGTCTGGGGACGAATGGGTGCTAGATTCGGGGTGTTCTTATCATATGACACCTCACAAGAACTGGTTTACTACTTACTAGACTGCAGATGGTGGTAGAGTTCTTTTTGGGAATAATGAAGCCTGTAAGGTTGTGGGGATAGGAACAATTCGAATTCGGATGCACGATGGGGTGGTGCGCACATTGACAGACGTGAGGCATGTACCGGAGCTCAAGAAGAACCTTATTTCTCTAGGGACACTCGATGATATCGGGTGCAAGTACACCGCTGAAGGTGGAGTGCGAAGATCTCTCGTGGTGCCATGACGGTGATGAAGGGAAAGAAAGTGAATTCTCTCTATCATCTACTGGGAGAGACCGTGACCGGAACCGCGCAGCGGTTTCATCGGGTGAGTCGACTCGACTTGACTCAATTATGGCATATGTGTTTAGGGCACATGAGTGAGGCGGGTATGACGATGCCGAGTGAAAGGGGTTCTTGAAGGGTCGAAGACAGAAAGCTGGACTTATGTGAGCATTGCATCTTTGGGAAGCAGCGCCGAATTAAGTTTACTACAGCTATTCATTCGACCAAGCGACCGGTTGAGTATATTCATTCAGATGTCTGGGGCCCATCTTCTGTTCCTTCGAAAGGAGATGCCCGATATATGCTGACATTTATCGACGATTATTCAAGGAAGGTATGGGTATACTTTCTAAAGCACAAATATGATGTGTTCGATCGGTTCAAGAAATTTAAGGCATTGATTGAGAAGCAATCGACAAAAAGATCAAGTGCCCGAGAACCGATAATGGCATGGAGTTCGTGGTAAAGATTTTACCGAGTTCGCGAGAAAGAAGGGATTGTGAGACACCGCACAAGACCTAGGACACCACAGCGAGAATGGCGTGGCGTAACGGAAGAACAGAATTTTACTTGAGCGAGCTCGATGCATGCTTTCGCATGCGTAACTTGGCAAGGAATTTTGGGCCGAAGCAGTGAATATGGCATGTTATCTCGGTAAATCGATCTCCATCATCTCGCTATCGAGTGGAAGACTCCTGAGGAAGTATGGTCGGGGAAATCTGTTGATTATTCCGAATTACGAATATTCGGATGTCCTGCATATGCTCATGCAAGTGATGGTAAGCTTGAGCCGAGGGTGAAAAAGTGCATATTTCGGGTTATGCACATGGGGTGAAAGGCTACCGGGCTGTGGTGCACCGATCCCGATCACCCGGTTTTCTAATCGTAGAGATGTGATCTTCGACGAGACTGCAATGCTTCAACAGAGGAGTTCTGTAACACAACAAGCAGAGAAGACGGATCATGGTGTCATTAGTGAAGTGGAGCATCAGGTGGTGACTCCGGAGACCTCGGAGGTAACAAAAGCTGAGACTGTAGAAGAGGCCGCAATTCCTGAAGTCGGTGATAGTGAACAATCAGCACAACCGCAGCACAATATAGCCGTAGACAGACAGAGAAGGCAAATTAAACCACCGGTACGTTATGGTTATACAGATATTGCTTATGCGTTAACTGTAGGTGACGAGGTGGAGACGGATGAGCTTTTGTCTTATTCTGAAGCGATAGCTAGTAGTGAGTCATCGCAGTGGCTTGGGGCTATAAGCGAAGAGATGGAATCACTCCATCGGAATCAGACATGGGAGCCGGTCGAAGTACCTAAGAGCCAAAAGATTGTCGGAAGTAAATGGGTCTTTAAACGAAAAGAGGGCATTCCCGGTGTTGAGACAGCGAAGTATAAGGCAAGACTTGTGGCGAAAGGATATACACAGCGGGAGGGCATTGACTATAACGAGGTGTTCTCTCCTGTGGTAAGACATACCTCTATTCGTGTTTTACTTGCCTTAGTTGCTTCACAGGATCTCGAGTTAGAGCAGCTAGATGTGAAAACAACGTTTCTTCATGGTGAGTTGGAGGAACATATTTACATGAAGCAGCCAGAGGGATTTGCTATTCCGGGTAAGGAAGATCATGTTTGCTTGTTAAAGAAATCTTTGTATGGGCTAAAGCAATCTCCTAGGCAATGGTATAAGCGTTTTGATGCTTTCATGGCTAGTCAGGACTACTCAAAAAGTCGATGGATAGCTGTGTTTATTTTAGGAGATTGGAGAATGGTTCTTTGATTTATCTACTCTTATATGTTGACGACATGTTGATAGCGGCTAAGAATATGTCTCGATATTGATGTGCTGAAAAGGCGGTTGAGTGCTGAATTTGAGATGAAAGATTTAGGTGCTGCAAAGAAAATATTGGGTATGGAGATTTTGCGTGACGAGCTACGGGAGTTTTACGTCTATCTCGAAGAAATATATTGAGAAGATTGTGGCACGTTTTAACATACAGTCAGCAAAATCTGTAAGTACACCTTTGGCAAACCACTTTAAACTTTCGGATAAATTATCACCGCAGACTGAGGAGGAGGAGGAGCATATGTCACGTGTTCCTTATTCTAGTGCCATGGGTAGTATTATGTATGCTATGGTGTGCACTAGGCCTGATATTTCACAAGCTGTGAGCGTAGTTAGTCGCTACATGAAGCGTCATGGTAAAGCTCATTGGGAAGCTGTGAAGTGGATCCTCAGATATTTGAAAGGGACTGCAGACGTGGGTATAGTATACCGGAAGAATAGTAATGGCAGTGAAACCACTGGTTATGTGGATTCGGATCACGCCGGTAACTTGGATGATCGCAGGTCTTTAGCAGGGTACGTGTTTACGCTAGCAGGTGGTGCAGTGAGTTGGAAAGCATCCTTACAGGATCATGTTGCCTTGTCTTCGCGAGGCGAGTACATGGCGCTAACCTTTATAGCGAAGGAGGCGATATGGTTACGAAGTTTGCTCTTGGACTTTAGGCTTAATCAGAAAAGTGTTGATATACACTGTGATAACCAAGGTGCGATATATTTGGCATATAATCCAGTTTATCACGAGCGAACGAAACATATCGATATCAGGTACCACTTCATCCGAGATGTCTTAGCAAAGGGTAATGTTATTGTGAGAAAGATTGCTACGGCAGAGAACCCGCAGACATGATGACCAAGCCTTCCTTTGGCGAAGCTCAAGCTATGCTTGAGCATAATTGGCGTCTCGTGGAGAGTGAGCGCCCGTCGGGCGTTGGGAGAGCAAAGCATGGATGATGAGCACTATAACTTGGATTCAAACATCGAGCCGGGGTGGAGAATTGTTAAATTATGACTCGAGTTTGAATTTTCACGAACTCAATCCATAGAAGGATTTTGATTTGTTCAAAATCTTTCATATCCTATTCAAGATTGGTTTTCTTGTTATTCCAAGTTTGACTAGGATTACTTTTGCACAAAAGGATAAAGACAAGGGTTTCCTCTCTTATCTATAGGAGAAACCTAATAGTGGTTGGTTTACACATATATATAAAAGGTTTCTTCAGCATATAGAAGGAGAGAGCGCCGCACTAGAAGCCAAGCCAAGAAGCTGCAGTTGTCGTACGAAGCATACAAGAAAGAACGGAGTTCTTGTTTTCGTATGTTCGTGAGCGAATTGCAGGAGGGCTTGAACACTCGGTGATTTTGTGCCGTAAGTTTACATTGTTTATTTGTAAACACTTTGGGTTTGGGTTAGATCTAGGTGTGGGAAACACTCGAGCGTGTGAATGATTGTAACTCGATTCTCCGATTATAGTGGATTATTTTTGCTGGCTCTCCCCGTGGATGTAGGTACCGATACTCGGACCGAACCACGTAAATTTCTGGTGCCCTTATTTTTCTCTAGTATTTTCGTATTGACGTAAGTTGCAAGATTCTGTCGTTTCCGCGTTATATTTTTCAATAGAACTTGCAAAATCATATATTATATAGTGCCACGATCAACGAATATTTGATTAGGGGAGTCCACAAGTGTACCAGTGGGCAGCTCGGGGGTGAGTGGGGCCCAACACATCTTAGACCGGTTTGTAGCGTACTGGTCAGAACCTCAGGAAATCGTCAGACTGTTGCTCTTTCACTTCTAGTTATGAGAATAAAGAACGGTTTTATCTAGGTAAGTGAACTTTTACCACCTTTATGTCTTGCAAGAATTGGATGACATGATTTATCCATGTTGAAGTCGAACTGTAAAGTACCGCATGAAATGCTCTTTCTAAAAATTGAATTAAGCATTTAATACTTTGGGGCCTCAGATGAATTTTATTTGGAAATATTTTAAATGGAATTTTATTCATATTAGTGATATATATATGTCGGCATGTTGTATTATGGTTTCAATTTAATTTTCATAGTCAAACTACAAAATGAGACATGACATGATGTACATGTGTACGAACCAATTCTATTTCAAGCTTAATTGCGGCTAATGCATTTTTTGAGATTTAATCAAAGCGAAGTGATTTTCAAGACTTAACCATAGTGGATATAGTTTTTGTGCCTCGTCACTGGGCAAAGCATGACCCTAAGGTCTTCTCTCTCCCCCGTCAATTCTCTTTTTTCCTCCTTTTTATTTCTTCATGTAAATAAGGAACAAATAAAGCTGAAAGCAAAATAAATAAGGAAAAAAAACAAAAGTGCCACTTCCTTCCCATTAACCCATCGAATCTTTCCAATGTAAGAGAAATAGCCACATTTTACTTGTTATTGATAATCCCAAACTAAAGAAGATAATTTTCAGAATGTAATCATACTAGGGGTGTATAACGGGAATCGCCCAACCCGAGAATTGCCCAAACTGGACCAATCGGACCAGACCGATAGTTTTTAATATAAATATTTTTAAAAGTTTCTCAAAAATTCGAAAAAAACAAAAGAAAATTCTTCAGAGTCTTAGAAAAATACAACTACATACAAATTAAAAGGACAAATCAATAAAGCAGTATATAAACAAAGTAGATTGTCTTTAAGAATGTACTGTAATATTAACAATTTTTTCCCAAAAAAGAAAATTACCGGTTCTCGGTTCCAGGACCGACCGGTCTGGTCCACGGTCCTAGAATTTGGGAACCGAACCGAACTGGGAACTGATCACCCTTAAGTCATACATTCGGGGAGTTAATAGCTCTAGACCCCCTTCCTTGTCCACTTATAAGGCTAAGCCATTCCAACAAAACCTCGAACTTGCACCGGATTGTATGTTGAAATTAAACTGTAAAGTACTGTATAGTATGCTCTTTCTAAAAGTTGGATTAAGCATTTCATGCTTTGGGGCCTAGTATAAATTTTTCCTAGAAATATTTTAAATGGAATGTTATTCATAGTGGTGATGTATATATATATGTTAGCTGTTGTCTTATGGTTTCAATTCGAATTTCGTAATGAACCTACATACTAAGACATGACATAATGCACATGTGTACAGACCAATTTTGTTTCAGGCTTAATTGCAACTAACATGTTTTTTGAGACTTAATCAAAACAAAGTGATTCTTGGGACTTAACCATAACGGATATAGTTTTTTTCCTCATCACTAGGCAAAGCTTGACCTTAAGGTCTTCTTGACATGACCATAGGATGAGTTTGACATATGTTGCCTATACTATATTACATTGTTTATAATATTTGCAATGTTTGTGAAATGAGTGAATGCGATGCTACTTATTTCTAAAGCAACATTATTCTTAGCTTGATTCCATAGGAACAGTGACATGGAGTTCTCTCTCCCTTGCCAATTCCCTTTATTCCTTTTTTTATTTCTTCATGTAAATAAAGAGCATATAAAATATTGTGAGAAAATTTTTTCTCTTACACAATCAAAGAAATTAAGATTGGAGACTTTGATAACACTAGTTAATCAACCAATGCTCTTTCGATATCTAATTTTGTTTGAACATTAGGTAAAGCCTTTATGGAGCATTTTATACCAATCACAAGTCCCAAGATTCAATTCCTAACTAGCATGAGGAAATAGTAATTCATGCATCATAAGAGCATGTGCAAACAACAATCCGCCATTTGTTTGTAAATATTTTCATATATTTTAAAGAAGGGTCAATTCCAAAAAAAACCCCAAACTTTAGGTCCAATCCCAAATCTAACCTGAACTTTTTTTGTCTTAAGAAAAATCACATACTTTAAGTTTAATCCCAAATCATCCCCAAACTTTTTTTTTGTCTCAGAAAAAACCCTAAACTTTATTTCAGTCCCAAATCTACCCCGACTTTTACTTTTTCTTTAAAAAAAATCAATACCATGAAAATTTCCAAACTGATACATATATGACAAATTTACCCAAAATTAATTTTTGATCACCAAAACAAATTACCATCCATTAATTTCCGCTAAATTTTACTGGCAAGTTGCTAAATTAGTAACACACGGCAATTGACAGATTTACCAATTTGGGATTTTCCCCTCTATTTCTACTAAAAAAATCACCAATTTTTGATTTGTTCTCAAATATACCCCATGGTCTAGTCCCAACTTAACATGGCATTTCCACATAGATAATAAATACACATCATAAGATGTCATAAAAAATTATTTTCAAAATAAAACTATTTTAGGATATAAAAAAATTATGAATTACTAATATGGCTTTTGGACAGAGGCTAACGGAGGAAAATTTAGGACTAGAGTAAAATTTGATTATTTTCTTTCTGACAAAAATCAATGTGCTTAGTACAACCATGTTGGACTAGATAATGAGAAATATTAATGGCCGCCTTATTGGCACAAAATAAGCTCATCACGGAATTGGGAGCAAAACCAATCTTGATTAGTAATCTCCTAAACCAAAGAAGTTCACAAAGTCCTTTGCCCATTCTTATGAACTCGCTCTCAACACTAGATTATGCCACTACCTTATGCTTCTTACTCTTCCACGTGACAATATTGCTTCCTACGAAGGTGAAGTAGCCTAATTTAGACATCCTGTCAAAAACACTCATTGCCTAGTTTGTGTCTGTATAACCCACTACATTAAGATGATTATTCTTTGAGAACAAAAGTTTGTTTCCTAGAGCGCACTTCAGATATTGAAGAATTTGAACTATCGCATCTATATGATCTTCACTAGGTGCATGCATAAATTGATTGGCTTTGCTTACGACATAAGCGATATCCAAACGAGTATGGGATAAATAGATTAGCTTACCTACTAATCTTTGATACCTCTCCTCATTAGTTGGTTCCTGATTTAGATACTCTCTGAGCTTGTGATTCTGAACAATCGGAGTATCAGTTGGCTTACAATCTAACAATCTCAACTTAGACAATAAATATAGCACATAATTTCTTTGAGAAAAAAATATACCTTTTTTTCTTTTTATCTAGCTACTTCAATCCCTAAAAAGTACTTGAGACCACCAATATTCTTCATTTCAACCTTGGTTGCCAATCTCTTTTGGAGTCTAGAGATTTCTTCCACGTCATCCTTGGTGATAATCATATCATCCACATAGATTATTTAAACTATTACCTTCCCCTATTGTCATTTCAAGAATGGAGTATGATCTGAATTACTCTAGTAGAAACCATATTTTTTTCCAACTAAGCAGGATCATCCAAGACATGCACAGGGTGATTGTTTTAAACCCTATTTTTGAGGAAACGGTGTACCCTGGTGGAATATCCATATAAATCTCCTCCTTTAAGGTTGCCATGAAGAAACACGTT
This sequence comes from Corymbia calophylla, assembly GCA_014182845.1. NCBI lineage: Eukaryota > Viridiplantae > Streptophyta > Magnoliopsida > Myrtales > Myrtaceae > Corymbia > Corymbia calophylla. The sequence goes on along the minus strand of CM024696.1, from coordinate 1,070,471 downwards.
TTTTACATCAAACCGGTGTATGGCTGGTCAAAATTTGCAGCACGAAACAACAAGACCCCGATGGTATTTGGTTTTGCCACTAGTAAAAAAGTATCTTGATGGTCTATGGCATATATTTGTGCATATCCCTTAGCCACAACTCTCACTATATCTTTCAATAGATCCATCTCCCTTACTTTTAAAGGAGAAAACCCATTTGCACTCGATTGTCCTTTTTTCTTCTAGTAGTGGAACAAGATTCCATGTTTTTTTTTCTTGTAGCACCTCCATTTATTATGTATTCCGTTAGGAACATGGACTAAAGACACGTGTAAAAATGCTTTGAGACGTTTTGATAATCTACAATACATGGTTTGCAATCTAAATGCAACTCTAATCTATTATCATTAAGGACGAATTAAACCTAAGAAATACTATAGCTGTCGAAATAGATAAACCAAAGTGCGAAACTAATTAAGTGCCAAGATTCACTAAATAGCAATCGATTAATTGAATTTTAAATTAAATAAAAACCAAGACCAATTAAATCGAAGCTAGCCAAAAACCAAAATTATTTCTATTAACTGGATACTGAAACTAATTAATTTAAACCCATTAAAATAAAGTAAATCTAAATGCTAAACCAAAGTTAATTAATTAAATGCTGAACTAACAAATACCGAATCAATAGAATAAATGCCTAAATTCTTTAATCAAAAAAATTGAAAATTAAACAAAAGCCGAAATTAACTGCCTACCTCTAAGTTAACTAACTAAAGGGAATAAGCATATTTAATTAACTAATGAAAGACACATATTACTTAGGTATGAAGACGCACTATAAAGCAAAAATTTTCCCAACACATCTAAGGCTTCTTTTTTTGTTATGTTCTGTTTATTTTGTTTTGTATAACCTAGTTAAATGGTAAAAATTATCTACGCTCAAAAAGTGCCTTCATGGCCGAAGTCGCTCTAAACCTAGGCAAAATTAAAATGGACTAGAAAAAGTCGTTCAGTCTTATTGGAAAACTACAAAAATTGCTTAAAAAGTGTCTGAATATCGATAATAAAAACGATAGGATTTATGCATCGTCCGGCGCAAGAGGACCGTCTCCTTGGGAGCTCCATAGTCCAATATATATGCAAGACGAAAAACATTTTGCTCATAAAACACGTGACTGCATCTTCAGGTCATACTGACCTGAAGAACCTATAGATAACAGATATTCTTTCTTCTATCACAAACAAAGCAGCGCAAATTCTTTCCTTGGTAATGTTTTTAGCCCACATTTCCGTGGTATCTGGGGTTTCAAACCCAGGTATCGGACTTGAGCCCTCACTCTGTGGTTCGTGGTTGTTCGTCTTATTGAGTAGATGCTTACAACACGATTGGTACTTGGAGGACACTTTGATATCATAGAATTGATATCAAGAGTCTTGAGACTCTAATAAAAGATCTATCCCGACAAGTAGAACCCTGGAGTGGACAATCGCAGCCCTGGAATGACGACCAGGGGCTTCATTTTCTCGACCAAAATTTTTCGAACTTGTCCAATAAGTCCAGCCCCCGCCTCTTGCGGAACCCCTGCCAGTGCAAGCCCCACACACATCCTCCGACTGGAACCGAACGGCATGTACGTGAAGTTGTTGCCCGAGAGATCACACTTGCTGGGATCTTCCAAGGATTTCTCAGGTCTAAATTATGACGGTTTGTCCTAAATCTTGGGATCTCTCTGGGTATAACCCATGTTCAAAATATATTACCGCAGTTCGGTATCGGGTAACCCTCCATGACTCAGGAAGCATGGGGTCTGAGGGGCCAGTAATGGCACCAGCGGGCGCAAGCCAAATGCCTCCTTGATGAGAGCATGGAGGTTCTCTAATTTGAGCGAGTGGGGTTCTCTTCGGCCATCTTATCCTTGCCCACAACTTCCGTCAGTTCGTGGACTTACTTTCTTCATCACATTTAGGTTCTGCAACAACTCTGCCATCACCCACTCGACCGTCGTTGAAGTCCTACCGGTTCCACCAACCACGATATCGTACTCCACATGATCAAAATTTCATCATAAAGAGTAAATTGCTGTCAGGTTTGATTGTTTCACCTATAAAGTGGACAATCTTTCCCCAAAAAGGTTGATTTTGGGATTTATGTGAAAAAAAGTGGTTCTGTGTTGATAGACAGAAAATTACTTGGCTTAAAATTTAAAAGAAAGTGGAAAACAAATTCTGGAATGCCGGAATAAAAAGTTTTCAAGGAACAAGATGAATGGAATATAACAAACTTTATTAGTTGAAGTATCTCGGAAAAGAGAGCTTTTACATTACTTATGGTGGGTATACATAATCCACAAACAACTACATACGAGTATTGCTTTTAAGTTTTCCAAGAATTTAGACACGTTTTTCGTGTGTTGATAATAATTATTCAAAGGTTAGAAGGAGTTACAACTTTAAAGATCATCGGCATGACCAACCGTCACTTGCTACTTGAACATTCTTTTGAAATCGACACATCCTCCTTTTGTTGTAATTCCAGCATTTAGTAGAATTTGTAATGAATTATGAGAAGTGTACTATATGCATTTACTAAACTAATTATGAGAAAAAGAGGTAACCTTTTGGATAACAAGCTACATCAGACCAAATATGCACGATTTTGCGTATAAACTTGATATCATTATTGGTTTATCGCACAAGCTCAACTAATTTTTCACTTGATACAACTAAAGTACATTGAAAATGTTAAAGTATTTTGCATTGCTTGTCTACAAGATTTGTATGCCCTTTACATGCATATAATCTTCCTCAATCTATTAGCATAAGCTTTTGGAATAGACTTTTTAACATGATACTAGAGCTTGGCTCTACCCTATTTATTCTACTCATGTGGCCTCTCCTTCATCAAGTTCCACATGTCGCTTCCAATACTGCTTGTGTTATCCCAATGGCTTGTCTATGGAAAAACTATAGTTTTTTATAGGAAAAAAATACTTCTCAAGTGTCAAAACTTGGTAAAAAGTTGACACATAAGTGCCAAAACTTTCAAAATATATACTTAAGTGTTATTTTTTTTAAAATTGGACATTTAAGTGCCAATTCTGACAAGACTTACTGAAAATCCAACATTGCATTTTTTTATTAATAAAACCGGTCTAAGTAGTTACAAGAAATCTAACATAGCTCGTTGAAAATCCGACATTGGTTGTTGTTGGCATTTAAGTGTTCTTTTTTTTTTCCAATTTTGGCACTTAAATATACATTTTGGAAGGGAGAATTGCCAAAAAAGTCCTAAACCTATTGAGGTTGTGCCAATTCAGTCCTAAACCTTTTTTTTTGACAGATTCAGTCCTAAACCTTTTACGATTGTACCAATTGAGTCCATCCGGCCAAAATTGGCCGGCCGGAGCTGACGTGGACGCCGGCCGGCGCCGGCGACAATTTTTTAATATTTTTTTATTATTTTTTGATTTTTTAAATTATTTTTTGATTTTTTATTATTTTCCGAATTTTTTATTGTTTTTTTAATTTTTCTGTTTCTTTTCTTTCCTTTTCTTTTTCTCCCCTCCCCCCCCGCCGGCGGTGGCCGGCCCGGCGCCGACGAGGCTGCCGGCCACCGCGCGAGGGCCGCAAGCCCTCGCCGCGACCTCGCCTGCACTGGGGGCCGCGCGGCGGGTCGCAGCCCGCCGCCCGGATCCGGGTGAGGCGGCTTCGCCAGATCTGGCGGCGGCGCCGCCGCGCCATGGCTCGGCCGCGGCGAGGCGCCTTCGCCCGCGGCCAGAGCCATGGCGAGGCCGCCTCGCCGCAGCCCCTGTGCCTCGCCCCGGGTCCGGGCGAGGCCGCCGGCGAGGGTGGCCGGCCTCGACGGGGCCGCGACCCTCGCCGGCCGCCGGCGAGGGCTTCGCGGCCCTCGTGCGTGGCGGCAGCCTCGTCGGAGCTGGCCGGCCACCGCCGCCGGTGGTGGGGGGGGGGGGGGGGGAGAAAAAGAAAGAAAAAAAGAAAAATAAAAAAAAACAATAAAAATTCGGAAAATAATAAAAATTATTAAAAATTGTCGCCGGCGCCGGCCGGCGTCCACGTCAGCTCCGGCCGGCCAAATTTGGCCGGATGGACTCAATTGGCACAATCGCAAAAGGTTTAGGACTGAATTGGCACAACCCCAATAGGTTTAGGACTTTTTTGGCAATTCTCCCCATTTTGGAAGTTTTGGCATTTATGTGTTCACATGTTCTAAGTTTTGACACTTGGGGTGCTCGCGCATCTTTTTTTATATACATGTGATCTCACTCTACCTATAAGCTCAACATGAATATCTGCAAAATATATGGTTAAAATTTTTGCAAATGAGGTAAATTTGAATCTAGATGCATATAAATTAAAGCAAGGCCAATGTAACATTCGAGATATCATCAAAAGCATGCAAATCAATCAAATAAGGGACAACTACGGATTCCTAAGGGGGCCGGCCACGCAATCCAATGTAACTCAATATTATCATGCAAGAGAAATCATTGATTCAGTCCAACAAGCAAAGGGCATAGATTTAATGTGACTGGGAGTGATTTTACGCATATGAAGACAAGTTGAAGCAATACAGATGCAAACTTTATTTATTAGATCAAATTCATGCAATCTTCTAGAAACATGGAATCATCAATCTCTTGTGCATATTACAACTTATGCACATCTAAGGGGAGAATTACCCAAAATGTCCTAAACCTATGGCAATTGTGCCAATTCAATTATAAATATTTTTTTTATCAATTCAGTCTATCCAGCGAAATTTGGCTAGCCTATGCTAATGTGACCACCAGCCGTCCGACGAGCAATTTTTTAATAATTTTTTATATTTCCTTTTTTTCCTTTTCTTTTTTCTTTTTTTACTCCTCTTCTTTCTCTTTGGCTTCTTCTCCACGTAGTGGCCAGCAAGGCTCGCTAGTCATTGAGTGGAGAAGAAGCCAAGGAGGAAGAAGAGGAAAAAAAAGAAAAATAAAAGGAAAAATAAAAAAATTATTAAAAAATTGCTCATTGAATAGCCAGTGCTAGACAGTGGCCATGTCAGCATCAGTTGGCCAAATTTCACCAAATGAACTAAATTAGCAAAAAAAGAAAGGTTTAGGACTAAATTGGCACAATTGCAATAGGTTTAGAACTTTTTGAATAATTCTCCCCACATCTAAGCACAGATTCGACATCATGAATCAATGTAAAAATCATGTATGCTCCTCTAGCTAGAATTGGACCTCAATGTTAAAGGGACAAAATCCCACCTTAGATGAACACCTCGACAAGGGACGCCAAGATTTTGATTGATCGCCAACATCAGGGTCACAAGGTACATCTTTTATTAAGAAAAAAGGATTCTTCTTTTCTTCATCTACATTAACATTAGTCACGTCACATTTTATCATAGAGTTAGGAAAGAAAGAAAGAAAGAATCCCTTATTTATTTATACAAAGTCATGAAGATTGATAGGGTATGCCCTATAGAAAAAGGTTGTCCAAATAATTATGAAAGGTTATGTATGTGTAAGATTTCATGAGATCATCATCAAAAATTCTAAAATTTAAAACCATTAGATAAATACGTTATTTAGTATTTAAATATTCTAACACTTTTTCTCACGTGTAAGCTAAATTTTAACTTAAACTTAAAGCATGAAAATATATAATTAAAGAGGCAAATGTGGGCTTACAAAGATTTGTAACTCAAGACTCCCCATTTTAATACCAAATATTCTGATATGGTATTAGAGCTTAAATATTCTAATTGGGGAGGCAATGGAATCATGTTAAAATATTTAAATATTAAATAATATTTTTTATCTACTAGCTTAAACATTTGGAACAATTAACAATAATCCCACCAAATAAATATACTATCAAAGTAGGATGTCCTAATTTCAAATCTTACAGCTCTTATTTGTCTCCACAATTACATATCCACACTTTAGACTTAGTCCAAAGTCCAGCCTACAAATAAGGAAGAGTATCAAACTATTTAAATATTAAACAATGATTTCATCTAATAGTTTAACCTTGGCAATTGGCAACGATCCCACCAAATCTTACGGTATGTATCCAATTGATGATAATGAAGATAAGAAACGTGAATTGAAGGATGTCTTTCGACAAATTCGAGTAGGTTCCTTTAATTTCCCTTGTCCATCGACTTTTCTATTTCTTAATCGCTCACCTCGATCTGCTGACTTGTCCAAGACCAATTAAGATTGGGCCAACATGGATTCTATCTCACCTCCCATGTCGGATTGCCCATTGGACCGATGTAGTTCATTACCGAACCCCTTTCTCATCCAATACGACCCCTGCTTGATACAAACGCATTAAACCTAAATCTAAATGCCTCTAGTACCTATAAGCAAAAAAAGCTATAGAGAATGCAATAGCAAAGTCATGCAATATTTTATTTTTGTTTAGAGGTCAAATCCAATCCCTAATTTTCCTTAGATGAATGATAAATTTATGAGCCAAAAATTAAGGTGTAACAGAGGGTTAAAAACTGTTAGTGCTGAGTAGTGGGAAGTGGATGCTAATGAAAGCTGGTAGACTGGACAATAAATAACAGCTCCTCTCTATCTTTGGATTTGTCCACATACTTCCAGAAAAATCCAACCTTATCCCCTCTCTCTCTCTCCATAATGTTCAGCTTTGTCCTTTTGTTTAGCAAGTTGATATAGGTAAGGGCTATGGGATTTGAATAAGTCCTTAAATTATTTAATCTGAACTTTAGAAAAAATCAAAGGTATTCCCTTTTAGGTGGGAAAGATAAAAATACATCTGAGAATTAAAGGGACTCTTAGGAAGGGAAGGTAGGCTTCCCGTCTCTTCTTTGGAAAAGGTTACCATCAGGTAGGTAAATATAATAACCTCTCGAGTTCAGGGTGACAAGAATAGAGGTGAAAACCCTTCTAGTGAGCCGATATATGCTTTGCATAGTCAGTTTATCGGCTCAATACCCCTGGTTATAAGATGCTGTGTAGACGGAGAGTTAAAAACTATTATTGTTGAGTAGTGGGAATTGAATGCTGATGAAATCTAGTAGACTGGACGATAAAGTACACCCCTCTCTCTTTGTGGATTTGTCCACATACTGCCAGAAAAATCCAGCCTTATACCTTCTCTCTCTCCATAATGTTCAGCTTTGTCCTTTTGTTTAGCAAGTTGACATAGGTAGGGGCTCTTGCTCTTCCTGTATGCGTAGGGTGTCTTGTGCGTGAGCGTTGAGTGGTATGAATTGAATGTTCTTAAAAATAATAATAAGAGAGATTTATTTAAGTTGGGATATTCACTTGAACCTCCACGGACAATGGTTTTACTTGATCATTTGCCATGTTGTAATAAATGTCACTGATATTTAGGCAAAATTAAAATGAACTGTAATAACAAGAAAAAGTCGCATCATTGATAATATAGATTGAAATTGTGCGACGCCCAGTGCAAGCATACCACCTCCTTCAGAACTCTCTACCGAATATATATTTAAGATCCGAAACGTTTTGCTCTTGAATCAAATGACTTCATCTTCTGGTCTAACTGATCTGAAGAACCAATAGATAACAGGATTTCTTTCTACTATTACAAACAAAAGCAGCATAAGTTCTTTTCAGACCCAGGTCTAATTAAGAAGATGCTTAAAACATGATTAATACTGGCAGGTTACGTTTATTTCGTAGAATTGAAATGAAGAGCCTTCAGACTAATGAAAGATCTATCTCGACATGTAGAGCTCCGGAGCGGACAATCTCGGTCTTGGGATGGCAACCAGGGGCTTCATTTTCTTGACCACAATGCCAAACTTGTCCGATAAATCCAGCTCAGACCCGGGTGGTAATTCCCACTCGAATGAGTGCAAAAGAGAGGCCAAAACATACGGTAGCATCCTCTCTGCCAGCGCAAGCCCCGCACATACCCTCCGACCAGAACCGAAGGGCATGTATGTGAAGTTGTTGCCCGAGAAATCATACTTGCTGGGATCTTCCAAGAACCTCTGGGGTCTAAACTCCGACGGTTTGTCCCAAATCTTGGGGTCCCTGTGGATATAACCCACGTTCAAGAATACGTTGCTGCCTTTCGGTATCATGTAACCCCCAACGACACAGGAAGCACTTGGGGTCCGTGGCACCAGTAAGGGTAGTGCCGGGTGCAAGCGAAATGCTTCCTTGATGACGGCACTGAGATACTTCAACTTGGGCAAGTGATGCTCTTCGACCATCTTGTCCTCCCCCACGACTTCTGTCAATTCGTGGACTACTTTATTCATCACATATCGGTTATGCAGCAATTCTGCCATCACCCATTCGACCATTGTTGCAGTCGTATCAGTTCCACCGATTATAATGTCCTGTTCCACACATTCCAAGTTCCATCAGTTTGATAAAGCCGAATACAGAATGAAGCACTACAATAGAGGATTGACATTCTAGTCAAAATATGGAGCTTTTAGTGATGAAGAGGGCATGCAACCAAAGTTAGACAATAGGATACGAAGGTATGAAAAGAGATTTCAATCTTGATAAGGTACGACCAACTTAATACAAAAATTGGCAAACAATAATTGAATTACCTTTGCATTATATCAACTTTGCTATCTTTATTTCACTATTGTATATGACCCTTGTTGAAAATTAATAATTATTCTAGAGCTACTATTGAATTTCAAAACGAGTATGACTATAGTAAAAATCACTTGACATTTACTCATGATTATGGCAGCTAAAATTTCAGATGAATTTATCAAGAACAGAGTTTCAGAAGAGGATTAACCGCACTTTCTGGTGCATTAGGTCATTAAAAAGCCGTGCATATTCATATTAGTCACCTAGATTGATAGCTTACCGCGAGAATGGCTTTGAGTGCTTCATCCTTGTCCATTGGTGACTGGTTATCTTCAAGATCCATCTCCATATCCAGGAAAATCTGCAAAAAGTCTTTTCTCTGCTCATTACTTTTAGATTCTCCTCCCTTCTGCTTGAACATTTCATTTGTTGTTCCTTTGGTGGCACAATCGATAATCGACTGAATAAAATCATCTAACCACTGATGCACCCTTTTCATGTCCCTTTCCACTCCTTGCAGGTCAAGCCAAGCGAGTGCTGGGAAGAAGTCCGAAACATTCGGACTACCTAAGAGCACCATGAGTTTGGCCGCCACCTTTCGGAACTCGGTGGCCATGGCTTCACGCTTTTCTCCCTGAAGCGTTCCGCCCCACAGCATTGCCATCACCGTGTTAACCAAGATCAGAAGGGCCAATTCACCGATGTTTACTGGCACCCCAGGTTTTCTATACATATCGCCGAGAGCTTCCCTGACCTCCTGCCTTCTAAAACCGTAACAGGCGTCAAGGCTTGAGTTGCTCATCAACTGCCGTACAAACAATTTGCGGAGGTTCTTCCAATAAGGGCCCTGGCTTGAGAAGGCAATGTCCCTTCCACCGTATGTTGCGATAGCACTGGCAATATTCGGGTCCCGATTGGCAAATGTTATGTCTTGCTCCCGCATGATTTCTTTGGCCAGCAACGCGGAGTTAACCACGACGTATAATTTGCTTCCGAGCCAGAGTTTGTAGATGGGGCCGTAGGTCTCAGCCAATTCAGTGAATTTCCAGTGGAGATTGGTCCCTAGGAATGGGAGGTACCCAAAGAAGGGCACGCCTCGGGGCCCTGGAGGCAATGAAGCCGTCGTGTGGTTTCGCCTCCTGAAAAAAGAGAGAAAACTAATAGCTGCTATTGCAACGAAAAGCAGTGTTGTAGTAGCTCTAGGAATTGCATCATTCGCTTCTTTAGCATGCCACAACCACGGCAAGGCGCCTCCAGAATCTGCATTCGACATTTTGGCTTGTGACAACGGGAAGAGGACTGGTTGAGCAAGAATTAGGAAATTACTAGACACAAACTATAGGTGGTCTTTGTAGATACGGTTTGGTCTCTTATAGATGATTTAGGATTTATTGGTTCGAAAGTTGAGTGGTTCCAGTTAGCATTTGTGAAGGAAGTTTCTAGCCACACAAGCCATTGAAGATCTTTGTAAATACAGTAGGGAATCTGATAGATGATTTAGGATATTTTGGTTCGAAAAGTAAGGGGTTTTAGATATTATTTGCACATACCAATATGCGACCAATCAATGTAAATGAGGAAAACTGCCAGAATATTTTAAACAAAAAAGACCCAGGTGAATCAGTTTTTATCTTATTAAAAGGATTTGTAATTAATTAATCGCACGTTCTACATTTCTATGGATGTCGATTTAGTTATATGTCATTTCATTTCTTTATATTGGTTTTTTATAACAAGTTTAAACATAACTAATAATTTCTGTAATGTAATACTAAGTCTTGCTACGAAAGACTAGGAATTTGCGTGAGGTTATTGACTTGTTCACGTGATTAGTTAATTTTTGCATTAATACGTAACTACCGGCCCTTTTTAATTAAAAGAACGTTCAGTATTGGCAAGCAATAATCAATCGGCCCACGTGGTCTAGAAAGCGACAAGGAAAGTAAATTGATAATTTATGATTTCAACTACATGCTTCCAATATGACCAAAAAAAAAAAAAAAAAACTACACGCTTTCGAAAACGACGTGGATCTGGTTTTGCCCAGACGGGTTGTGTGGATGCCAGTTTGGCATTGAATAAAAAAAAAATTAAAAAAAGTTTGGCATCGAACTGGCTTGAAAAGGACAGCACTGTGGTCGCATCAGTTCATAGTTGGGCCATATTGTTAGTCTTTATTATCATCTGATGCATTCTTCTGCTGTCTATGTCCAGATTTCCGATCATTTGCCATAAATTATTAGCGTAACAAGTGTGGGAGATATTTAGGCAAAATTAAAATGGACTTTATTAAAGAGTTAGTCTATGGAAAATTGAAGAAAAAAATTTGTTTTCTATGGTTTCGTTCGTTTTATGAAAAATAACTTTCGGGAAATATTTTATGGATCTTCCGACGTTCGTTGCACATAAAATGAATTAATTGGAGAAAACATTTTCCATCGAAGAAAAAAAACCTTCTAAAATAGAGAAAAATGTTTTCCGCTTTTGAGAAAGAGGAAAACATTTTCCACACATTCTTTCACCTCACTTTCTTTTACCAATTTTTTTTTTTTTTTTTTTTCCTTTTTCTAAAAACTCGATATTTTAATTATTTTTTAATCTTTTTCTTTTTATTTATTTTCCTTTTCTCTTTTTTAATCTTCTTCATTTAGCTGGTCGCCAGCCAGCCGACGGCCGCAGGCGAGCTAGAGCCTCGCAATAGGCCGGCAAGCTTGGGCCTCGCCAAAGGTCAACGAACCTTCGGCAACCTCAAGCGAGGCTCAAGCGCCACCCGATTCAATGGATCTGGCGAGGCCCAAGCTCACTAGACTGGCCTCGAGTGGGCTGAGGCCTCACTAGATCCAACGACCTGAGCGAGGCTTGAGCCTTACCTAAGGTCACCAAAGATTCACCGATCTTCAATGACCTCGGTGAGGCTTAGGCCCCACCTAGGTCGCCGGATCTGGCAAGGCTTGAGCTCACTAGTGTCGGGTGAGCTCGGGCCTCGCCGCAATTAGGCGTGCTCAAGTCTCACTAGCCTATGGTGAGGCTCGAGCTCGCTTGCGACCGACCAGCTAAAGAGAGAAGGAGATAAAAAAAAATTAAAAACGATTTTTAAATGAAAATAATTAAAAATCGATTTAAAAATAAAATAATCAAAAAAAGTGTATGGAGGAAAATGAAGGAAAAGATTTTCCTAACCAAATAGCAATACTTCATTTTTAGGTTTTAGATGAACACCGAAAAATAATTATATTTTTCTAAAAAAATTTGAAAAATATTTTATAAAAATATTATACTTTTTGCAAAACGAACAGAGCTCCGTGATTTATCCCAAATCTTTTGAGTTCCTGTGGATATAAGCCTCGTTCAAGAATACGTTACTGTTCTTTGGTACCGTGCAACCCCGGCCACATGGAAAGTATGTGGGGTCCCCTGAAACCAATAATGGCAAAGCCGGCTGAGAGTGAAATGCCTACTTGATGACAGCGTTGAGGTACTTCAATTCGGCCATCACCCACTCCACTACCATTTTTTGAAGTTGATGCGGGAGCATCAGGCTCCATCGATTGGCTCACAAGCTCAACTCAATCAATTGAACCAATAATGACTATTCATGAAAGCAAAAATCAATTTATGCTGCAATTTAATCATGTGGGTCATGCCACATGGCTATTGATTTACAAGATTGTTATCGATTTCGAGATTTTCATTGACAACCTAATGATTGGAGGTTGTCTTTGGTCAATTTCTATCATTGTTTGATGACTTTTTATGGTAACTATTTAGTTTCCAGGCCTGGTGTATGAATTAAGAGATCAAATAATTAGTCACATTCATTTAGGTCTCTTGATTCATAATTTTTTACAAGTCTTTATTATAGTGTTATTTTTAAGAGTCATAATTAGATGAATTCCCCTAAGAGTCTATTCGGTTTCAGGGAATTCAAAGAATCATTTCTTTTGTTTGGCAATATCTCTATAAATATAGGTGTGATCTCATTATAATGCAAACAACAATTTGAATCTATGAATATATGAGATTTTTCTCGGTGTAAGCAAATTTTCATTTTTGAGTTTGGATAACTCCTATCTTGGTTTTTTATCCTCGGAGAGTGGATTACTTCTCAATGGTAAGTTAATAAGCTCCTTATCCTTAACTGGTGGTTTATCCTTTAGTGAGTGGTTCGTCCTTTAAATCTTGGTAGTGAGCTTCGTCGATCCTGATTTTCTTCCTTGACTAGTGGTGCATCCTTTAAGCTTTGGTGGTGATCATATTTTATCTCATATTTACATTTATCCATCAGCACACACTCTAATGTATCCGTATTGTTACACCCCAAAAATTTTACATTCTAAAATGATGGAAAGGTTAGTATGGACTCAAGGGATTGGCTGATGGGCCAAGCGACGGGCCTGTTGGGCTATGTGAGAGCCGCATGCATGGGCTCAGTAGGCCATGTGGAGGTTACGCGAGTGGGCTCGATGGGCTAGGTGATTGGGCCACGAGTTGGGTAGCATGAAATGGGCTCACGCGGCAATCATGGGCTATGAATTGGGCCTAGCGTGAGGAAAGTGGGCCACAAATTTTGGGCTGGTAAGGCAAGTTGGGCCCAGTGGGCTGAGTATGTGTGTGTGACGCCCAATTTGGGCGGAAGAAGCCCTAGCTCGAGATGAGAAATTTTAGAGGGGCTATACACATGTTGAGCTTAGGTACTTGTTAAATTATGCATGACTTCCTTTAAGCTAGTCCTAATATCTATTTTTGTAGTGCCGACTTTTAGGGGGTAGAAATGGAACAACAAAAAGGCATTAGAGGCTAACCAAGATTAACTTTAAATTTTTCCCTAAAATTCTCACCTTTGTCTCTTCAAACCCCTCGGCCACCGAATGCATGCATGGAAAAATTTCAAGTCATCATTAGCTCATGGGGACTCATGAAACCAAGACACAAAGTTCAAACACCCAATTTCCCTCCCTTTTTGTCTTGCTTGCATGGCCGAACCCCTCCCTCTCTCTCCCTCAATCATTTGCCTCCCTTGAACAATGCACCATGGGGATCGCCAACTTCATCATTGGATTTTTGGGAAAATCTCTGGACATGCAAAACCCACCCCCCTAAGCAACCGCCCTTTCCTCTTTCTCTCTCTCTCTCTCTCTTCCTTTTCTCTCTTTCTTTTCCTCATTTCTTCTTCTTCCTTGGCAGAATGTCCCTCCCTCTCCCATCTCACTTTTCCTACTTGATTTTTTAGCCTTTGGAGCTCGAACTTTGAAGAACTAGCAAGGACAAGGGTCGGGGAGAGTCGTGTAGTCAAAAGGTAAGGGAAAAGAGTATGTGCTAAGCTCTGAAGATCCTCGTGTTGCTCGGGGAAGGGCAGAAATCCATTCCATTGGCTTTGTTTTGCTGTGGTTTTGGTGGTTGTTGCTTGCAGACAGTTTTCCTCATGTTGCATGAGGAGTTCATGGCTGTAGATAGACGTAGGAATCCATTTGGTGGCTTTAATGTGCTGTTTTGACCAATAGAAATCTAGGCGCATTGTGAAATTGAGCTTGCATGCTGGTTTTGCGGAGGTAGAAGTCTTGCGTGTTGATCTTGGTCGATGGTTTGCACTGTGGTGATTTCTCTTGGTGGTCGGTTTTCAAGTGAAAGTTGTGCATGTGTGCCTTGAAGCTGGAAATAAACTCCAATGTTTGTGGTTTAGGCTATAAGTGCTGAAATGGCAAGGAATTTGAAGTTACTCGCTGTATTCTTCAAAACCGAGTTCATTGAACTTCTCGATTTGTTAATTTTGTACCGATCGATTTGTTGGAATTTAGACAAAACACTCCCCATGAAATCTACTCTAGAGATACTAAACTTTACCGTATATTTTTCTAGGATTTTTCTAAAATTATATAAGTAGTGAAACTAGATATTTTTCTCTATGGTAATAATCTGCCCGTAAGTGGAAACCAAGTACAACCGCATGCTTTTTGATTTTTCTGTAATTTGTGGAGTAGATATGGGTTATCGTCTTCATGAAAGTGATAGAACCCATCCTCATGTATAACATACTAGAATTTGGTTGCTATTGGACAAATGTAAGTGTCGAAATGCTTTTTATTAGGGTGAGACTATTCTGGAAAAATTAAAAAGTTCATAGACTAAGTTCATTGAATTGCTGCACCTTGTATAGTGAGAACTAGACCTAGAGCCCCTCACCAAAAATGTTTGTCAATATATCCTTGGTAACATACTATTCCATAATTTTTCAAAGTAGTTTATTATGTTTTTTGCTCTAATGTTTCCAATCACGCAATTCTGTCTATGTTCGACACAAGTCGAGATCACCCCAAAGCCATAAGGCGTGAGTCGATATTAAGGCGTATCAATATCATATCTTGGATTGGTACGGGGACTTTGATACTTGACAATTGAGCCAAGCCTTGAACTGAGGATCATTCACAGCATAATGTAGAATCAAGTCTTTGCGTACACTTTAGATGTGTATTTGTATGTGTTCACGCCCGGGGCAAGGTTAAGGTTTGTTGGCTTGGAATTGACATCAAGATGCAATGGATTAAGCCGAGAGACCTTGGAATCGGTATTGAGATATGCCAAGCTCAAGTCTTGTGTGGCATGGGGATTGCCTAAGGTCGCGAGGCCTTGGATCTACATTGAGGTGTATCAAATCCTAGTCTCATTCAATATGATAATTGCCTAAACCCATGAGATCTTAATATGGCATTAAGAAGTGTTGGCTCCAAGTTTCATTTGGTGCATGGATTGGCCCAAGGCATTCAATTCAAGCTACGAGCCAAAAACCGTGCCTGACATGTTATATTGTATGATATAGAAGTTCATGACACACATTCTTGGGTGAGCATGCCCTTAGGCCTTGTGTGTGTTGGCTAAAAGGAAAGATAAAAAATTGGCTTGTGTGTGATCACTTAATGAAAGATAAAAGCCATCACCACTCGAAGTGACGACGACACCCCAATGCCAACGAAATGCCTTTTTAATGAGAATGAAATACCCCACACTAACAAAATGCTTGGGCTTCAAACTTGGATACTTTGGG
This sequence comes from Corymbia calophylla, assembly GCA_014182845.1. Taxonomy (NCBI): domain Eukaryota; kingdom Viridiplantae; phylum Streptophyta; class Magnoliopsida; order Myrtales; family Myrtaceae; genus Corymbia; species Corymbia calophylla. The sequence continues at coordinate 1,054,877 of CM024696.1, read as the reverse complement.
TAAGCTAGCCTTGGGATGCCCCCACACTAACGAGATGCCCTAATTGAGCCAGGATGCCTGGTATGAAGCTAGATGCTTCAGTTGAGTCGAGAATGCCTAGTTAAACCAAGACAATATTAAATGAACCTTGCATGAGTGTCAGTTATGCATGAGTGAGTTATAATGATGTAAATCAAGCTGAAGTTGCATGAGAGTTTTGCATAAAGTCATGGCATAGCATTTGAATTGCTATTGATCTGTCATCAACACTATTTGCGTGTATTAAACTGGGTAAGCTTTATTGATGAAATGCTTTCATAGCCGAGAACTAGAAATTCTACTTATTGAGTTCCGAAAACTTACTATTTACCTTTATAGGTTTGTAGGTATATTACCCCATCTCCTGAATGCTTTGATCTACCTATGATCTTGGATGTGTCAGTTATCGATGTAGTGGATGTAGAGAAGGATACTACGGTCCATAACGGAGCTAGGGATGCCGTGACCTTTGCAATCATGTAAAAAGTAGTGTCATCAAAAATATGGAACATAATATGCTAAAGTAATATAAGTAGTATGTTTTGTGTGATGTATGTCCATGTCTTCCAATTGTTTACTATCTGGGGAAAATTGATGAACATGTTTATGCATGTGCATATAATCAAGATAAAAAGAATTAGGATGGCGAGGATGTCGCGAAAATAACCTGCAGCTTAGGACCTTGGTTGGGGTCGTGACATTATTGTATTCAAATTGACATTAAAATTAAAATGTGACCTTTATGCCAATTTTAGATTGAGAGCCAATGTCAAAATTAGACCTAAATCTATCAAATTAAACCTTGGTCCAGAATGGATTGACTTGAATTACACCAATCAGAGCTCATTAGCTTGGATTTCTCAAATTTAAGTAAGCTAAATCCATCACATTAGAGAATTCTCAAGTGAATTTGTCAAAATTGATCTCGGATTCAGACTAATCTCAAGAAAACGAGTCAAATGAAAGTGTTGGTTCGTAATTCATAAAAAATCGACTCAAACCTCATATTGAGGTTAAAAATGGCAATTTTCATCATGGCTTGTCAAATCATGAAATTAGTTGAACCAGTGAATGTACACTGACCTCTAGATCAAATATTGTAAAGTGAACTAAATCGAAATATGAATAGAATAAAAGTAATTTTACTTTTGATTAATTTTGAATATAAAATCAAAAAATTCGGAATATGAGATTCCTAATCAATTTTCGCAAAAGTTTCAATGCTAAAGTCAAATTGAAGCTAAAATAAAGTAATTTGTGAGCTGTTATATTTTCTAATTTTTTGGTCAAAGGTTTGACCATTTAGTTGACTTTTCATTAGAATGTTGATTTTGTGATCAAAATTTTGAATTTTCTCAAAATTTTTGTAGCCAAAGTGAAATTAAGGCCAACATGAATCTTTTTGTAGAAAAAGTTAAATTTTCACCTTAGGTTGACTTTTGGTCAGTCAAAAAGTTATCTCAAAGTCAACTTTTTGATTTTTTTGACTTTTTACCTTTTTATCAAAAATGATCAGGAAATTATCTATTAATGTAATGCCAATGAGAAATGACACTTTTTATTTTAAAAATAGGCTTCATTGCAATTAAAAAACCTTAACCTCAAGTTTTCCTTTTTTTACTTTTGGTAACGTCGACTAAAAATTAAGTGTCAACACATATTGGTTATGAAAATGCATGTTTTACCATTGACTTCGATTATAAAAGGCAAGATGATGTTTGAATAAGAGGCAAAAGTCACAAGAAGAGAAAATTGCTAGCATTTCTATAATGTTCTCTCCAATGTTTTTTTCTTATTCTTTTCCCTTTAGGCCCGGTGATATTGGCGTGGTTGAATTACAATCTTGATAAGATAAGATGACCTTTTTCAATAGATATACTCTCCACTTGCCACTTTAACTAGATCATATGAATTAGAAAGTTTGTTTAAGGTCCGAGAATCTTAAGAGAATGGCTAATGGTATTACATACTAGCAAGCAGTCCTATTCAATGGTCAAAAGAGAGAAGGACCTATGTGTTGGGATGCCATATCTTTCTCAAGTCTAATGAGTTCTCCTCTTAACACTCCCACACCCAAATAACCATAAATAGCTACATTTTTACATCAAATAAAAAAGAATCAAAACTAACGAGGTGACCCATATTCTCACGAACTGTTGTAACAACATCACTTTCGTAATCATTCCAATCTTCAATCATTCAACGTTTTCACTTTTCAAACCTATTCAATGTTGAGTGCGGCATCCGCCCACATGGCCTAGCTGTGCAAAAAGCAGATCCATGCTGTTTTCAAAGCATGTCATCGAATTCATAATTCTCAATCAATATATGCAAACATTATCTTCCAACTCAAGCTTTGTTTGAAGATTCCTCATATAATATCCAACGAAGTTCCACAGCGGCGATGATTGCGTTTCAAGCAAATGACCCCACATGCATGTACGAGGCAGGGGGTTTGCTTTCAAGAGCTGCCATGCCCATTAATGATGGCTTTGGCTTTGAGTTTCCCAAGCCTGTCATGCCCGTGCAAATCTCTAGGCTTTCAACGCCCCAATTATATTAATCTGGGATGTCTAAGAAATTAAGGAAAAGCACGCACAAAGTGCTTTGGTGGTTGTCTTTCTTTAATGGGTGGGAGCGCTCCGGGTCCCCCCCTGCTCCGAACAGGTTCAAACTTTGGAATCTTCTCGGTTTTGTATTTTTGGGCACGGATAAAAAGGGAAATTTTTAAGCTTCTTCGGTTGAGAGTGGGGAACTGCTGGGTGGTTTGACCTCGATTCCTTGTGTTTCCTGGCTGGGATTTCACTGGGGATTTTGTGGGCTTCAATGAAGTCATTCTGGGTCTCTGTTGCCTCCATGGCTTCTTCAGTGCATTCCTGTTCTTGGAGAGGCTAAAAGTTCAAGTTCATGCATTGCTGATGTCTCTGGTGCTGCTTTGGCCAAGAGAGTTGTATTGAATTTGCAGGATTTTGGGTAGTTTTATCAGAGAATTTGGTTCAAGGGGCTTCTTCTTCGGTTGTTTGAGAATTTGGTGGGTTTTGGGTGGACCGACCAGGTTCTTGAAAAATTTTGGGCGATAGAAAGTGCTTGAAGTGGGTTGATTTTTGTTCTTCAGCTTCGGCCTCAAATCCTCAAGTTATCGAGTGTTGAATTGTGAGAAAAATGGCGTGTGTGAAATTAGGTTCTAAAAGTGATGCGTTTCAGCGGCAAGGGCAGGCCTGGTAAAAACCTCGAACTTTTTTCTTTTTTTATTTCAGGTTATTTTAGCTGAATTGTCTCATAACTGAATGTCTTATTTTGGGCTGGACATTGTTCTGCGAGGAGTGTTCATTTTTACGCCGTGATGTTACTAGGAGTATTCTGTTCAGCTACCTCACGTGTATAATCGAGTGCTTATTATGGAGATTTGAAAGCTTTTCTGCATCATGTTCTTCTTTATTCCTCAGATCATGCCTATCACGGTACTGTTTTTGCTGTTGAACCACTAGATTCCTATGCTGAAAACAGAGTTTCTGCTTCAAAGATGGGCACACTTCACATTACTCTTTAATTACTTAAGGGGTTTAGTACCAACATTCTTGAGCAGTGAGGATGACAAATGTTGGGTCATGTAATAGGAGACACAAGTAATGCTTCTCCACAATTTGAAATGATGTCTTTTGGATTTGACCAATTTGTTTAGGGAACTTTATAGTGGGGCTGAGTTAACTTTCAAAAACTTCCAAGACGCATATATCAAAGAATCACCACGATTATGTTGGGTCCTATGATACTTATTTTCACTAAATACTCAATAGGGAGTTCAAAGAAAATTGTAATTTTCTTTCATTGATATGTGGTGAATGAAGGTAATATAGTGTTCATACTAAAGTTGCTTAGGTAAAGAGAGTTGCTGGGGTTGAATGGCTGAACGTCTCTGAAAAATAACACATCTTCTGGAAGCCTTTGCTGAATCCTTCTATGGCGGCAAACTTTTAGATTTAGAAGAGAAAGTTGATTTGTATGAGTAGAGAAATCTCCTTTGCCAGAATCGGCCTTTTTAAAAATTCTAGTAATTAGATATTGATCTAAAAGATAGATGGCATCTATTTTTAGTGCATGGTTTGATCATCTGATTTGGATTAGTTTCTGGTTTCTCTTAAGAGATATATTCTCATCCTTGGGTGACAAATGATTGCTGAACAGTAGTTTATATGCTTGGGCCTGAAGAATACTTACACGATTGTGACCTCAAACTGCAGGTTTTGTACAACTGGCCTTCCCAGTGATATTGTTGTGGAAGTTGGGGAGATGTCTTTTCACCTACACAAGGTAACTGTTCTTAACTAACCAGAATATATGTACATATACAAAAATTCATTGATTTCTTAAGCAGAACACAATTTCAGTAATTAATTACTCTTAGTCACAGATAGTGCTTCAGTTTTGACTTGTATTTGTGATGATACAAGATGGGTGAGTGAACCATGAGTTCTTCAATATTTCATTTTTGCATACTTTTGCAGGCTGAGCTTTTGCTCAGAGTTCTGTTCCAGTTGCTCTTTGCTAGAAAAGCTTTTGCATGGTTCATAATTGTTACTACTTGTAGCTGCTCCTTTGTTTCATATGAGTAAAACTGTGTCGGTTTTAAAAGTTTGAGGTTGGTTTGCTTGACTCATAGTTAATGTATCATTTGCAATTCACCACAGCAGGATGTTACATTGATAAGTTGGTACTTACTGCAAAGTGCAGGCTTATGCCTCCAGCTTGTATCACTTCCCTGTATTTTTATTCATGAATCCATAATTCTGCCAGAAGATGAGTTTTGATCTGGATGATACAGTGAGGATCTTACTTTGCATTGTCTGTTTTCAGTCTCTGTGAACTTAGAAATCTGCAATTCCCAGATGCACATGTCTAGTTAAAGTACTCCAAGAAACCATTTAAGCTGAAACTTGCTCTAGCGCGTTCTGATGTGTTGGTTTACAGTCAGACCTGCCCAACAATAATCACTGAGGGCTTTTTGCTGCATCAGTCAAATAGGTGTGGTTATATGTTTAGTATATTTCATCAATCAATAATCCTATGAAGTAAAAAATGAAGTCTATGGGGCTAACAAGGTGGTGGTCCAAAGCTTATAAGTGAAATCATGTGAACTGAATCCATCTGTTATTTTTATTTTTCTTAACTTTATGTGGTCAATCATTGGTACCTCTATGCTATGAACAATGCGAAGTATCACCAATGAACTTTTCATGTCTTTCATGTCATTTGAAAGTTGGAGCCGTTAATAGGTCCTTTGGAAATTGTTACTATTAACCACTTTCATCTTCTTTAACCATCATCTTTGGTTTTAGGGACAATCCTAAATCTTTCATTTTCTGTATGTGCAGTTTCCTCTGCTCTCAGAAGTGGGGTTATGGAGAGACTCATTGCTAAGGCATCAGAAGAAGGTGAAGAAAAATGTGTAATAAGACTGCCCGCCGTCCCTGGCGGAGCCAAGACATTTGAGCTCATAGCCAAGTTCTGCTATGGAGTGAAACTTGAACTCACTGCCTCAAATGTTGCTTACCTTCGTTGTGCTTCTGAGCATCTTGAAATGACGGAAGATTATGGCGAGGGTAATCTAATTACGAGGACTGAAAGTTTTCTCAATCAAGTTGTCCTACGAAATTGGAAAGACTCCCTGAAGGCACTTCAAAGTTGTGAAGACATTCTCCCTCATGCTGATGAGGTCCATATCACCAAGAGATGTATTGAGTCGCTGGCCATGAAAGCATCCACCGACCCAAATCTCTTTGGCTGGCCTATAATGGAGCATGGTGGGCCCATGCAAAGCCCAGGGGGCAGTGTACTTTGGAATGGGATAAGCACTGGGGCAAGGCCAAAAAAAGTAAGCTCAGATTGGTGGTACGATGATGTGTCAAGTCTGAGGTTTCCTCTTTATAAAAGGTTGATTTCAACTATGGAAACCCGTGGTATCAAACCAGAGATCATTGCTGGGTCCCTCACTTTTTACGCAAGGAAGTACCTTCCTGGGCTGAATCGACGTCAGGTTGTTACTGAGTCCAGTACCCGGATAGCATCTGTGAGTCTTGGAACTCCACCTTCAGAGGAGGAGCAGAAGGATTTACTAGAAGAAGTAGATAGATTACTTCCAATGCAGAAGGGCCTTGTCCCAACCAAATTTTTATTTGGTCTTCTTAGAACTGCAATGATTCTCCGTGCAAGCCCCTCTTGCATATCAAATCTAGAGAAAAGGATCGGGATGCAGCTTGATGAGGCGACGCTGGAAGATCTCTTGATGCCCAGTTTCTCTTATTCCACAGAGACTCTGTACAATGTTGACTGTGTGCAGCAGATTCTTGAGCACTTCCTTGCCATGGATCAAACTACTGGTGGGGCCTCACCTTGTTCAGTTGATGATGGCCAGTTGATTGGCTCACCATCGGCTTCACTCACTCCAGTCACTATGGTGGCCAAGTTAATTGATGGTTACCTTGCTGAGGTCGCACCTGATATTAATCTGAAGCTGCCCAAGTTTCAGGCTCTTGCTGCTGCTGTTCCGGACTATGCCCGGCCATTAGATGATGGTCTTTATCGTGCCATAGATATTTATCTGAAGGTACTAATGGCTATTAATTGAGCAATGCATGCCTTAACTGAGCTTCATGACACAATATTTTCATGAAGCTCATTTAAACCTATCTGCTCTGCATTCACATATATAATAAAGAAAATAAATGATTTAATAGTCGACAATGCAAAACTTGTTGGGTTTTAGCTTATGTTTCAGTTTCCTACCAGTGTCTCTATAACATCACCATTATTAAGCCAATATCATCGCAGTTTCTCCTTCATATGTCTATACATTTTGAGTTGTTACTCATGAAGCACAAAATTCTTTGTAGTCGGGTTGCTTGAACGGCACAATAGAATCTTCAGCTATCATTGCATATTCTCTGTCAATATGGCTCTTCATAGAAAACATTTGTTTTTTGTGATTCCTGCAGTCACATCCGTGGTTGGCCGAGTCTGACAGAGAACAGCTCTGCAGGCTAATGGACTGCCAGAAGCTCTCTCTGGAAGCATGCACACATGCTGCGCAGAACGAGAGGTTGCCCTTGAGAATAATTGTGCAAGTCCTCTTCTTCGAGCAGCTTCAGCTCAGGACTTCGATCGCCGGCTGCTTCCTTGTGTCCGACAACCTTGATGGATCGAGGCAGCTGAGGAGCGGGCTGGGCCCGTCCGGTGAGGGAGGGTGGGCCACAGCTGTGAGGGAGAATCAGGTACTGAAGGTGGGGATGGATAATATGAGGATGCGTGTCTCGGAACTCGAGAAGGAATGCTCAAACATGAGACAGGAGATTGAGAAGCTGGGTCGGGTAAAGGGTTCCAGCACTTGGGGAACCGTCTCGAAGAAGCTGGGGTTTAAGATGAAGTCTCAGATGTGTAGTGCTCAAGAAGGATCAGTCAGCAACCAGAGTAGAGGTTCAGCCAAGACTGAGAAAGTTAAGATTAAGGACAGATACGGCAAGAATAAGAAAAACTCGTTGCCTGAGGGGTAAACAACCAAAACTCTATAACTTTTCCACGTTTCTTTTTTTCTTTTTTGTTATTTTGTTGGTGATTGTCTGAATTAGGTTTTAGATCAGCAACTGAATTTTCCACTTGTGTATGTACCATTGCTGCCAATTATTTGTAGTGTTCTCATCGCTTGCTCAACTGTGTAGTCGGACAATTTGAAATTCTTGAAGTGGTAATGAATGATTTCCAGTACATGAGTTTATCAGATCTAACTAATAAAATCTGTCTACCAATGTGAAGATGTTTATTTTTTGTAGGTTTTGCATAATTTGAAGTCTCTCAATATAGTAATATTTACTGATTATGAAAAGCACATGAGATACTGTTCTGTTTGAGCTTAAAAGCAGCTCTGGAGCTTGGTAGAACTCCTAATTTCTGTCGGAAATGAGGCCAACTGGAAGTTTGGTGGGTTGCTGGAAATAAGGGCTGTAATGCTTCTTTTCCCTGTTTCGGTTTATATGAGGAACACACAATATCGGATGCATCGATGTTCGGTATTGTCAAAGAGAAAAATTAGGTAGGAGATGTCAGGATCGAATTGACGGGCTAAAGCAGAGATGCTCTATTGATCTATTTGCTGCTTCTAGAGTGGTCCTTTCTTCCTCTATTCCGGTTGAGATTTGATGATTTTAAAGTTTGGTGGTTGGAGAAGCATCCGAGTTCATTGTTCTTACATGAATAATAGGTTTCAAATAGCCAATGGGACGCTATGTTGGCCCAGAATGACACAAACCTTGGTTTAGGCTTCGGTTTCAAAGTGTTCATTGCTTTTATTTTATCTTTTCTTTTTTGTTGAGAAAATTATGAAATGATTTGAGTACATTCCAATTAAAGAAGCAAAAATTGATTACATTGACTTGTTTTATCACGATACATTACTTAAAAGATAAACGGACAGTCGAGATGTATTTTACGAATGACGTGTTGGGATCTTATCGGTCAATTGAGTTGAATAATAAAGAGTGTGCCAGTCTATTTTTTCAATGTGACATGCTTGACTGGGCATATAGCAAATAATTAGATTGGAATTATCTGCTAAAACTAAAAATTCTATTGTTGGTAACTTAAAAAAAAACATTGCGAAAGACTTTGGGATGAATTTGGACATTATAAATTTTTTTGTTCAGTATAGAAAATAAAACGTTACACTATTAACATTAGGCAAAGTGAGAAGTTAAAAATCAAACTAGACACCTTAGGGCTTCTGCCATAAATCCACGGAAACAGGTACGTCTTCACCAAGATTACTTGCCCATGTCATAAAGGAATAGATCTAAAGTAAAGAATCAGACAATTTTCATCTGATCAGACTTAATAGCATAAGCAATAAGAACCATTTATAAACCTCACCTGGTTGCTTTCTTGTCAATTGAGATTTGAATCGTGGTTATCTGTGTATGTCCTCCTGATGCACTAGAGAGCATAAATCCTATAGTTATGTTTGATCGTCTAAATTTTTAATTAAAATAAAACTAGATAGGATATGATATAAAATCAAATTGTTTGATGAATTGTAATAACAAACTTAGATATATTCATTCACACTATATCATATATATTATTTGATATAAATAACATATTATTATATATCAATGTAAAAGTTCACAAATGGAAATGGTACAAATCTTCCGCGATACTCTAGCTTACTTTATTTCTATTTGCTTTTTTCCCCTCTTCTTCTTAATTATTTTCTTTTTTTATTTCTTTTTTCCCCTTCCATTGTTCTCTAGTTAAATTTTATTAAATAGTAAAATGTATTAATATACCTCAAATATGTAATAAATATACGTTTATATTTATATTTGTATTATAAGACAGAATTAAATTTGAATATATAAATAAAAATAATATTAAATTAAAATTTTTTTTTTTTGTTATTTTGAATTTCTTATATTATAATTCAAATATTATTTATATTGAAACATAATTTTAATTTTATTAATAAGTTTGTTATTTGAGAAAAATAACTTAGAAATCCTATCTACTTTCATCTCACTTTTCCCATGGAATAATTTTATACAGATTATATTCTTCTTATATTCGACTTTATCTTATCTTGTGTAGCTATCAAACCAAACACATAATAAAATAAATTTTATCGTACTTTGAATTTTATCTTGATTGTCAAACATAACCTATAAATTTGTCTAAATACTTGATGCAAGTGCACGAGAGATGGGTCACTCTCACACTTTTACCTAGCGTGAGAATCGAAATCCATACTTTCAACTAGACATCCCCACCTCAACCCTCTTGAGGATATGAAGATTTGAAGCCCCACATTCATCTTCCTATGTTGAAAGGGTGGCCACTAGGGCATACCCTAATATAAATCATAAACTTTAGAGGCTTCATCAAAAGACAATATAATTTAGAGAAAGTAAAAATAAAGAAATCCTGCTAGAAATGGAAAGGTATGCAATGCAAATGGAAAGGTATGCAATGCAAATGGCGTGATGGAAGTGACTTCAAAATATTTTTGTAATAACCTCATTATTAAAAAAGGATAAAGGTACCCTAAATCAATTAAATCATTACATTAGTGTTCAATCAATGTGAATTTTTTTGTGCGATCGACTCCCTAAGCTATATGAATTTTTTCGATCGAATGGATCCTCTCGTCAAAATTGTAAGTCAAAATACTTAAGTGGCCTTTGATTGTTGGAAAAAGTTTATTAATAATAATTTATGTTTAAATATTTTCAAGAACAGTTAAAATATTTTTTATTAATTCATTTTCGAAGTGATATATAATCAATTGTTTTAAAAAAACTGTTTTTCAATTATTTATTTTTATGAATTAAATTGGACCTTAAAAAAAAAAACCTTAATAACCAATTAGAGCAGGGGAAATGGGAGAGGGGTGAGGGGGGCGGGGAGGGATAGCCGTGGCTGAGGTGGCGACGCGCCCCACACCAATAAGGGGCTGGCGTCCCTCATACGACTCGAGCATCATTGCCACCTTCGCTAGTGAACAAGAAAACATTAAGAGAGTATGCATGCGAATGAGCTAGGTGAGGTCTCGGCCGTCAGCATCCTCGCAAACTTACCTTTGTGGTCTGCCACAACCTCACCAGTCACCACTTCGACAGAGGGGGCCGCAGCCCTCCTCATAGATCGGGGCAACATCAGCCTAGTGAGAATGTCCTTGTCTAGATTTGTTGCAAGTGTTACCTGCCTAGCACATGAGGCCTAAACCCTCTCCTCTCTCTCTTTAGGTTCGAGGTGTTAGGCCTTACCATTCGTCAAAGGTAGAAAAATGTAAAACGGATCATTTGAATCAAGAACCGTTCATAGTGAATTGAATGGGTTGATTTGATCTCATTCTTGGGAGTGTTGGCCCGATTCCCGATTTCAAGTTTCAAGGGGGAATCGGAATCTGAAAATTTGGAATTGGACCAGACTATATCGACTACATATATTTATTATTATTATCTTTTCAAAAAAAATTAATAGATTTAGTTTATTGTTTTCAAAGAAAATAGGAGTTTGTAATTAGAGAATAATATATTCGAACGGAATAATAAGATTATCTCGAATTTTGAATTTGTTCCTAATAATACTTTCAACAATACAATATTTGATTGGAAATAGGAAAAGAATAGTGATCAGTTTGGTCCAGTTCACAATTCTATTTTGGAATCGGATTTGATTGAAAACTGATTATTTCTAATCAAAGATGCTCATGGATTTTCATTGCTACAAGTTGAATTTGCTAGAATATGTTAGTGCCATTCGGATCTAGTTTCGACTTTTTATTCCATCCGTAGAACATCGGTCCATCATACGAGAGAAAATCTTGGAAAAGTCGATCTGACCGGTAAGAAAAGTCTCACAATTGGGAAAATTTCCTATTTATTATATGATGAAAATGAATTTTATAACATTAATAATATATTGCGCAAAAAACAATGAAAAAACAGAATTGAATAATGTCGATGTGAAGGACCGTCAACACGCTAGCCATCTTTCTCCTGCGTTCTCCCTTCCGAACTCGAAACTTTTCCTTTTCCAGCATTTCATCCATCGATCCATCCCATTCCAAGACGTCTCTCCCTCTCTTCCTCGCTCGCTCGCTCGCCATTCCCGTCGATTCCACGTTGCACGAGAGTGCACCTCCTCTTCCGGCGGATCCTCGTCCCCCGCCGCCGATTCGATCGGATCTCCGCCGCGCCCGATTTCGGATCTCCGTCCCTCGGAAACCAGAAGCTCCCGGGAGGGGAGTCTCGAGATCCGGCGGGGTTTTCCTGATCCGGGCGAGATGGACAACGGCGACATCGAGAGCGGCGCCGAGGACGACTTCCCCCAGCCGGGCCGGCGGAAGTACAGGCCTGTCGTGGCTCACGACCGGGCGGTCCTCGAGATGTCGTCCATGGATCCCGGATCCTCTTCTTCTTCCTCCTCTGCGCTCCCCCATCGCGACGTGCCTCTCAGGTTCTCTGGTTCTGGCTTTCGTTTCGTGTTACGATCGGTTGAGTGGAAAGGCGGGAACTTGGGTGTGGATGTTGGTTTCTCGTTTAGGGAGTGTCGTTTGTGTCGAGGAGTGGGCTTTAAAGTGCCGAAATTGGAAATGGGATGAATGGCTTAGCATCGTGTCGGTGCATTGATTTGCTAGGCGAATTGGTGTTTTGTTATGATCTTCGTTTTCGAATTTGGAGTTCGATGCGGGCACAGTTTCTTCTGTTCTGTTGTCTGGGTTTCACGCCCGCACCATATTTATACTAAAGTAGGGCGAATTTATTTTTTCACGGGGAAATAGGCCTTCTGAGTATGCAAGATTAGAAGGAAAGTATTTTTTGTGCAAAAGTTGCTGTAGAGTTTGGTTAAAGCTTGACTTTTCTTTGATGTACATTCTTGGACTTGTTGGATCGAATCCAGAATCACTTCAGATACTTCTTCACTGAGGAGTGGGCATGCGGAGGTTACTTGGGAAAGAATAGCCTGCTTTCTACTACTTTTCACTTGGTGTGCATAGAAAGAACATATCAATGTACTTCATAAACTAATTTGGTTTGTGAAGCTTCACTTCGTATGACTCAGTTGCTTTGAAAGGAAAAAGTTGTTGTGCACTTATTCTACATCTAGAGAGCAGCATCAATACAGAAGCTGATGCTATCTTTATGGGATTAATATTTTGGATTAGATTTTTAGTTCATTTTTCTGCTGTGAGAGGGATGAGTGGGTACGATGCAATTGCTCTGGGGCAATTGTGGAGGTGTTTGAACTTCTTAGTGGCATTGTGGTTTACTGCCCAATAGTCTATAGTTTTTCCCTAGTCAGAATCCATGGCAAGGAAGGTCTTGTTGTTATGATGGTCCAAGTGAATGAAACTAAATTGTGGCACGTTTGTTGGGTTGGTGGATGACCTTTTTGCTTTGTCATATTTAAGTTGATGGATGCTTACATAACTTCCAAAAAAAACTTTGCATCTTGATGCAAGGTGTCAAACTTCAGTTTTAAAATTTGGGAACACCATGGTGCTAAATTTGCTCGGAAGGATCTGTCTGTAAATCATCAAATTAGGCATCTCACATTGAATTTGACATCCAGTGTCAAAGCAATGCCATGTCTGTAGTTTCGCATTAGGGGAGATAGATTAAATAGGAATCTTTTTTTTTTCTGTGTTAATAGAGTTGGTAATTTTCCCTTAATGTGGTAGGATCTGATGAATTCTAGCAGTTACATCTGCAATCGTGGGTGTCTTGATTCATCTTCATGATTCACTGTCTTCGCAGGAATATAAAAGTTGGCCAACAAGCAAATGTGGGTCGAGATGCAAATGAAGAAGGGCCATCCCCAAGGCATGCAGTTGTTAATGGCTCTCAGAATGAATCCAAGTTGGAACTGTTTGGTTTTGATTCCCTTGTGAATATTCTTGGTCTTAAGAGGTAAGCAGGTTTGCTTGGTTTCTTATTTTTTTTTGAACCAGTATTTAAGGATATTAAGCTTTGTTTTAAACCTATAGTGTTTTCTGTCTTTTATTTTCTAATGCTTCTCTTAGTCCAGCCTCTTTGCTAGAAAGTTTGCATAATTGGAGCAGTTCTAAACGGTTTACTGTTTTTGTTCTTTCTTATGTTCATAAGTTAATCAAGCTGAATCCTTTATAATCTTGAGTCATATTGATCTCTAGATGGTTTAAATTTGATTTGCTATATCAGTATGACAGGGGAGCAAATTCCAGCACCTTCTAGTCCTAGAGATGGTGAAGATGTTTCCATCACTCTTGGTCATCAAAAGGTGAATATTCTCGATCTTGTTACCATCTTTTGCAACTGGCATTGTCACTATCATCTTTTAAAATATGTTCTATACAGGAGCGATTGCACGGGTTTATTACACAATCCTCTGGTCCTTGTGAAGAAGGAACCGAGAATTAAATATTAAGGAGATTTCAAGCAACGAATATGATTGCATTTTAAATTTTAAATTTAGCACATAGTCAATTGTCATGAAGCATGATACATTGTACTTTTCCAATACTTGAACAATTTGATGTTTGCATGCTAGGAGTACATTTCTTCTCTCTTTCCTTTATGGATACGGATTATACAGCACGTAAAACATGTTTTGAAATTCATTGATTGTGTATTGTGTATGGCAAATGATCTTTTTCCAAGTTTAAAGCTAAGCCTTTATGGCTAGAGATTGTTATACATAATTCAAGTGTATCCTCGTGGTGGATTAGGTACTGCTGTCTATTCTTAATGGTAACTGCTCATTTCTTGCTCTTTTGTACATCTGATTTGGACTAAACTGTCACTTTTGTTATTTGACCTTAAATGCAGAACTCTTCGATAATTCTGATGCCTTTTCATTTTCTTTCTCTGTGCAAATGTAATGCAGGCTTCGGACCTCAAGCTGGGTACATTGATGGGTGTATTTGTCCCTTGCTTGCAGAACATTCTTGGAATTATTTACTATATCCGTTTTTCTTGGTAATTCTTTTGTAAGTCTTTCAATTTGGATTCCATGAATTTCTTTGTTTCAACCAATGTTTGCTCAGTGCCTTTGCCAATGTGCTCTTGTGGATGGATTTAGAATGCATTAATAACAGAGGAAATTTGCGAATGGCTCTTTTTGTTATTTCAACTAGCTGCTACTCTTTTAAAGGGCTCTGCTGCCCTTGTTCAGGGTAAAATCGTCTGTGGTTGATAGGCGGGGTGGGGCAGTAATTAGGATTCCATTCTCTTAGATCTCGTCTACATGAGTTGTGTTTGGGTTCTTTGGACAAGCTTAGGCATATTATTACAATGGTCCAAGCTTGGTACTGATCATTGCCCAACTCAATAATGATGCTGCGCCCGACTTTTGAGCTTTTGATGATATGAGACTGCTTGTCATTGTCATAGGTTTCATTTTATCGACTTTAAGTATTGTAGATTACTATAGAACTGGATAGCATTTTTCTGGAAGTTTCCTCATATCATTTGATATTTCAGACATCATCTCATTTACTCTGATTTGCTCTCTCTCTCTCTCTCTCTCTCTCTCTCTCTCACTCATTAATTTTTAATTTCCTTGTCTATTTTTCAGTTTTCTTGTTGTCTGACTAGAAAAATTTTGTATACACTGTATCAAATTGAACAACTAGGAAACCTTCATGTTGTTAGAAGTTATGTAAAATCTAATACTTTTTCAAATTTTCCATTATTTTTCTTGTATATGTTGATGAGCCAAGAGGCTTTTTGCTGTAGAACAAAATCTGTAGATCTTTCCCTGTTTGAGTTATGGAGTTGTGACCTTTATGGTAAATCTTGAGTGAAATAATGTTCTTTCCTCTAGAGAACCTTGCCTGTTTAAATAATTTTCAATCCATTATGAAGGCAGTTTGTCCAAATTTTTGCCTTCTCCCTCATATATCATGGATGTTTTGCATTTGTTTTACTGTGTCAGTAATTTTAACTAACGGTTGTTTTCATATTTTTGCAGGATTGTTGGTATGGGGGGCATAGCTGAGTCCTTGTTGCTTGTATTCTTTTGTGGCTTGTGTACATTCTTGACTGCAATATCACTGAGTGCT
Source organism: Corymbia calophylla (assembly GCA_014182845.1). Classification (NCBI taxonomy): domain Eukaryota; kingdom Viridiplantae; phylum Streptophyta; class Magnoliopsida; order Myrtales; family Myrtaceae; genus Corymbia; species Corymbia calophylla. The sequence goes on along the minus strand of CM024696.1, from coordinate 1,039,273 downwards.
ATTGCTACAAATGGTGCAATGAAGGTGCAATCTTTTCACTAATTGTCATTTGCTTTATTTGCATTTCCTGCCTTGGAAGCATTGTCCTTGTTCTGTTACATCAATTTGCTTGTAAAGATTTAGTTGAAGACCAAATATTTGGCTTCTCGGATATGAGCTTTTGGCTCTTTATCAGTTCCATATATGCTTTAGGATTTCTCCCACTTCTGGGGGAATTATGGTGAGGGAACTGATGCTGATTGTCGTCATGCATTTGCAGTCCACCTGTAGATGTCTCTCTTTCATTCACTGCTCATAGATAGGTCAACAAGATTGCTCATTTGCAGCAGTTTCTGTGTTCTTGATTTTCATTTGATCAGTTCTTTTTGCAGTAAGACTTCCCAATAACTTCATCACTAGCTATTTTACGTTTTTGCATCTGTGTAAGTGTAAAAAGCTCTCTCAGTGCAATCTCTCTTGCTTCTTTTAGGGTGGGGGACCATACTATCTGATTGGTCGTGCTCTGGGTCCTGAGGTTGGAGTGAGTATTGGCCTATGCTTTTTCCTTGGGAATGCCGTTGCTGGATCTCTGTGAGTGTAATCTTTGAACTTCATTGAGGTGATAACTTGGTTTGAGCCTTGGAGGTCTATAATGAAAATGGGGATATTTTGATGAAATGGTGTAGCTTGGAGTGATCTCAATAGCTTTAACTAATCATGTTAACATCCATGTTTTCTTTTTACTCATGTTCTCTAGATATGTATTGGGAGCCGTGGAAACTTTTTTAAAAGCTGTGCCAGCTGCTGGAATTTTTAGAGGTAAGGTTATGATCTTTTCCACAAATATTCATCCGCATGTGCTATGCTTGTATTGTTCTTGGCTGAAATTTGAAAGCCAATAAAATAGCTGAGCTCAAATAATTACTTCTTGACGATGTTGTGTCTTCAATGGTTTGTAATGTCACCTAAAAATTGTCTTCTTAATGGCATAAAAATTGAAAACTTACTTTTGCATTGGGCCAAGTGGCTTAACCTTGATGTTGTTTGTGCAGAGACCATCACTAAAGTTAATGGCACAGATGTTGCACATCCAATCGAGAGTCCTAGCTCCCATGATCTGCAGATTTATGGGATTATTGTCACCATAGTCTTATGTTTTATCGTCTTTGGTGGAGTGAAAATGATCAACCGGGTTGCACCTGCATTCCTAATTCCTGTCTTACTATCTATTTTCTGCATTTTTGTTGGGATCTTTTTGGCCAGGAAGGATGATCCAGCAGGTAGGTTACAAGTATTCTTATATAGCACTCTTTTGGCCTTCTCAGAATTAATAACTGAAATAAGGCACAGTGCTGCCAATTATGTACATTGTCTCCCCCCCCTTCCCCATTTATGGGTCAGAATTACGTACATTGGTCGAGTGTTAAAACCTTTTCATCTTGTTTGGCATGTGGAATGTCCTGTACAACTTGTTGTAAGCTATGTATGTTATAAAATTGAGGAATTGATTATATTCTGCAATGGCGATGTTGATTAATGGAATATGTGTTGACACTGCTTCCATTCTCCTGTATTAGCTGGTGTATTGTTTTAGGAATTTTTTTACTTGTCATCCAGGCAACTTGCAGTGAATATTGTTTATTGGAGGAATGACATAAACTATACATTTTGGTATTCTTGGTATAGAGGGAGTCACGGGATTGAGTTTGAGCACCTTTAGGGATAACTGGGGTCCTGATTATCAGAAGACCAACAATGCTGGGATCCCTGTTTCTGAGGGGAAAGTAGAATGGAGTTTCAAGTAAGTCAATTTCATTACCTTGTGAAATGTCAGCATTTGTTTCTATTGAGTCTCAATACAATTACTTGCAATATCTACTTTTCTTATGCTGGGATAGCACATAGCCAAGTGCATTCACTGGCTAAACCTTGGTATTGGAGTTCAATGAAAACTTCTGCTGACCGTATTGTAGTGCGCTAAAGTTGAGTCAAAAGGACCACTTGATTATGATGCATGAGATAGTCCAACTTCCATTTTGTTCAAGTAGATGTGCAATCGTACTGTAAATAATCGGTTATTAGAATGTCACAGTGATTGCTTTCCTCTCCCGGTCTATGTTACCTGGACTTGCATGTGGGTGCCGATTTGGGTGTCTGACTTACTTTTTGAGAAACTCTTGAGACACAAAGACTCATCTGTAAAATAGACATGGGAACAGGGCCACTTAATGCAGTTTATACATAGATTTTACTGTTTTGAAGAACTTGTGTTTTCTGTCGATTTCTTTTCAAAGATACAACAGATAAGTTACTTGGACCTTTCTTGCATGAAAGTTGTTTGCGCCTTCTTTGTGTGACAAGGTTGCATGTAGCCTTTTAATAGTATTTGTTTGTCAAGTGTTAGTCATAAAGATACCCCATAATTTTTACTTTTTGGTCCCTGATTTGTCATGTTCAAGCCCAAAGTTTTTCAAGACTGATGGTCCAATTAAGTGGCAAGTCTAATCTATCCCAATCACTTGAAATTTTAATCAAGCCATTTAAATTTGCATGTTATTCCTTTTTCCTCCACATGATCTTTCTAAACTCGAGAGTTTAACATCTCTCTCTCTCTCTCTCTCTCTCTCTCTCTTGTGTGTGAGTAGCAAGTATCACTGCGACTTCATTATGGAACATGAGTTTGAGGTATTCTACACAGATTCATACCCAAAATATGGTTGTCTCGTGTCTGACATGGGTGCGTGGGGGGAAAACTTCTGGTGCCTAGTATTAGAACTTCACTTAATCGAGTTGGTTTTCCTGGGATCTGAGGTCAGAGGAATCTAAAACTATTACTTAGAACCACTCTTGGCATTTGAACTCTAGTAGATGAGATTAAAACTGAGAACAACTCCATAGCCATTGGTGTAGCATGGACTCACATGTCATACTCTTTCAATTTCTCTAAAGTTCGAGTTCTCATTGTTAGTTGGGTTTTAATATCTTCTACCAACACTAGGGTTGAGTTTGGTAAAACATTGAAGAGTAGTTCTGGAATTCAATAGTCTTTTGATAGAAAGTTTTAGTCTTTGCTAAATTATTCTAAAGCTTGTTGAGCTCAAATCCTGCCTTTTAAAAGCTCAAAGTCCAAAGCAGGTACCCAGTAGCTTTTGCCTGAAGTCCAAAGCTGCCTTAAAAGAATTTACTACTCAACTTTATAAGGCATACAATAAGGAATATCATCTTGAATGTATCTTGGAAACATATCCATTATCTCACATCTACCATGAACAATTGATTGAGTGAAATTTTCTGGAGCTTTTAGACTGCTTGTTTTATTTCAGGGTCTTGTCTAGATAACTTATTTGAAGATTCATTTGTTTGTTTCAGCTATGATATTAGAACATGATTTGGATGATCTCTTGTTGGTATAATGCACTCCCTACTCCGGTCCTCCTTTATTAATCAATGACCGTTGTACAATTAACTGAAACCTGTCCTTTGTTGAATCATATCTGATTAGAAGCTCCTGCAATGAGCTTATCTCAAATTTGGTTGATTGCAAGAAAGCAGTATTTTGTGGATCTCACTGACTTGGTGGTTTTCACTGATTGGTGGTTTTCTTTTTCTGTACTATTTTGCGGATCTCAAAATTTCAGTTCTGTCATTCCACATTTGTTCATCCTCAGGCATGCTAGGTGATTTCTAATGTGGGGTGGAATGCTTGCTGACTTTTTTAACTATTGGTATTTTCACTATTTTTTACAGTGCACTGGTTGGTCTCTTTTTTCCTGCTGTTACTGGAATTATGGCTGGTTCAAATCGATCAGCCTCCTTGAAGGATACACAGCGGTCAATACCTGTTGGCACACTTGCTGCAACTCTTACAACTACTGCCCTATATCTGATTTCTGTTTTAACTTTTGGGGCTCTGGCAACTAGAGACAAGCTACTGACTGACAGGTAGCTTTTGATTGTTTTTTTCTCTTGGTCATAAATAGTTTAGATTGGATTGGAGTGTGAATTGTTAGTTATTTTTTCATGATAATTCTAAATTTGTAAACCATCTTGAATTTCTGCTTCTTTCCTTTTCGAAGGAGTACCTTGCAAAATTTTGTTTTCAGCAGCCATAACTTTAATGACTTTGGATTACCTTAGCCTTGGATTTTGGACATTCTATTATCTTTAGTTAGATAAATGTAGCACATTTGCAGTTGTTTCAGCTCTTATTTTATTTGTTGACTCAGGCTGCTTACAGCTACAATTGCTTGGCCTCTCCCTGCCATTGTATACATTGGTATTATCCTTTCAACTTTAGGTGCAGCTCTCCAGAGCCTCACAGGCGCACCTCGCCTTCTCGCAGCAATAGCAAATGATGATATTCTGCCTATTCTCAATTACTTCAAGGTTGCAGAAGGGAGTGAACCTTACATTGCTACACTTTTTACTGCATTCCTCTGTATAGGGTGTGTTATATTTGGGAATCTGGATCTGATCACACCAACTATAACCATGTTTTTCCTACTATGCTATTCTGGGGTGAACCTATCTTGCTTCCTCCTGGATCTTCTAGATGCACCCAGTTGGCGTCCACGGTGGAAGTTTCACCACTGGAGCCTCTCTTTGCTTGGAGCATCACTCTGCATTGGTATGCCTCAGTTCCACTTAGGAGCTTATTGGTTATTCAAATCTATTCAGTTTGACTATTGGCCCAGAGGCCAGTAATACTGGATGTCCTTTTAGATATTGTTTAATATGGCTCTTGAGGTGGGAATCTTGAATGCTTCTTAATGACCCCAATTGAAGGTGTTTCAAATTTAATGAAAGTTGACATTATGGTTGGGAACGATGCCCTCCTCTTGTTTCTTTTTTAATCTTTTGGTTTTATTCATTTGAAATGTCTGATCTTATTGATCACATAGCAGATTACTACTTTTTAGTGGTGCATCAGTGTGAAGTACCATGGACAATTCACATTCTTGTTTACCTGTTCTTTGGTGCCTGTGTTTGTTTGTGAGTCTTCCAGCATTGTATTCATTTTGTTTTTTTTGTTATCTGCGCAGTGATCATGTTCTTGATATCATGGTCATTTACTGTTGTTTCTCTGGCCCTTGCAAGCCTTATATATTACTACGTGAGCGTTAAAGGAAAAGCTGGGGACTGGGGTGATGGTTTCAAAAGCGCCTATTTCCAACTTGCTCTTCGCAGTCTTCGATCATTAGGAGGTATGTATCATCATGCTAATAGAGAAGTGGTTTTCTAGATTACAGCAATTCCTTTATCAATTTTATCATTGTCAGACTAGACCTAAAGCAATTGTGTCATGTTTCGTCATTATAGCCCGAAATGATTTGCTCATAATCTTTTTGGATTTGTTGTGGCATTTGTCAATGATTAAGATGTCTGATTCATATCATTAACAGAGTTCATCTTAGTGTGTGACTCGATTATCACTTATTCTAGGAGTCAGTGGAATCAATTTGCATTTGATAGTCTCGTATGCTGTTCATCAGTATCTTGGAAAGGGAGGTGTTTTTAGTTAGTTTCCAAAAACATATTCTGGTATAGTTGAAATTTTTCTCATGATTTGTTGGAGCGAGACATTATCTACTTGAATATATAGGTTCTGCACTGATGTGACTTGTAGGGGTTTTCAGAGAAACCAAAAAACAATAACTTGACTTCAATTGAGCCAAATTTGTAAATTCAGGTTATTATCTTTCTCTTTTAAGTTGTTATGGAGTGTTTTTTTCCTGGTTCTTTGTGGACAGTAGGGGACCAGGGTGGATAGTCCCATCCTTCTGTGTGTGGCTGAGAGTTAATGTTTTTATGCCTTAATGGTATCGATAACCTAAGTAGCACCGACACGCGACGCGCGATGCGCACACACGACACGACACGACATGCTGACACATCATTTCTGAAAAAAATAGAGAATTCCGATACATTAGAACACGTCATATATTAAATGTATTATACATGATAAATTATTATTTTTATGAATATTTTAATCAAATTAATTAGATTCAAATTCTTGAATAAGTAAATAAGTGCATAGAATGAATTTACACTAAAAATATTAATCCATCATTTGTTAATATCATTCATCGTTTAAATTTGACAAATTCAACTACACTCCATTCCAATGATCCATAAAACTTGGAGGAAAAAAAAAAAATCAAGAATTCCACATTCTATACACCCGTGATGGAAGAGGAGAAAAAAAACATTGGGGAAATTTTATGTCACGGGGAGTGAGAGTCAAAAGAGAATAAAAGATTTTAGGTTTTTTTCTATTCCCTTTATAATTTTTTAAATTTTTTTACATATTTACATTTTGACTCCTCATTTATTAAATTTTTTAAAAATTGACCTTGTGTGTGTCGGAATCGCGTGTCGGAATTCCAGACTCGCATGTCGAAGTGTGTTAGAATAGTTGACCACGTGTTGGATTTTCCAACACTTGTTGACCGCGTGTCAGAACGTGTCGGAGTGTGTTGGAGCGTGGGACACGACAAGAACTCTCCTGGAGAGTGTCAGTGCTTTCTACTAATAACCAATCGACAGTATTTTCAAAGCAGACTTGTCCAGCTAGTTCTACCAGTAGGATTGCAGACCCATCCATGGCCGATGGGTTTTCCTACAGGAATGCAGGTAGTCAAAAACTGGATTGAACCAGCATTGACCCTGTTCAAGCTGTCAAAATGGGCTGTTTAAACTGGATCTAAATCCAGTTCAAACTAGTGCTTTGATGATGTTAAGCTACCTGTGGGGATTTGACCCATGGTCCTCTCAGATCTTTAGGCTAGCCTCTTACCAGTGTGCTGCAAGTTCTCTTTATGAATAATATTAATAGAAAGAGAACATCTAATGAGAAGTGCATGATTCCATAAAATAAATTAAGGTTCCTTGCAAGCAGCCTACTGTAAACTGATGATTTTTTTGAGTGCTAAAATAAAGTGGCTACAAGATTAAAATGGAACAGTTAAATTGAGAGACTGGTCAATGCTTGCCCATTGTCCAACAATCTCTTTATGTGATGTCCAGCAATGGAGGTTTTTGTCACTTGTGGGGCACTTCTTATTCACAGTTTCATTGCACATTCTCTTTGTGCCTGGTAGCCTCTTGATTACCCTTCGCTGTCTCTGCAGCAAGCCAAGTGCATCCGAAGAATTGGTACCCTATACCCCTTATTTTCTGCCGGCCCTGGGGAAAGCTTCCAGAAAATGTACCCTGCCATCCAAAGCTGGCAGACTTTGCAAATTGCATGAAAAAGAAAGGTAGGGGAATGTCCATCTTTGTCTCGATTCTCGACGGAGATTACCATGAATGTGCTGAAGATGCTAAAGCGGCTTGCAAGCAGCTTGATACTTACATAGACTACAAGAACTGTGAGGGAGTAGCAGAGATTGTTGTTGCCCCAAGCATGTCTGAAGGCTTCCGTGGGATTGTCCAGACCATGGGCCTGGGCAATCTAAAGCCCAACATTGTGGTCATGCGGTACCCGGAGATATGGCGTCGTGAGAACTTGACTGAAATACCTGCCACATTTGTGGGCATAATCAACGATTGCATTGTGGCTAACAAGGCAGTTGTTATTGTCAAGGGCCTTGATGAATGGCCGAATGAGTATCAAAGGCAGTACGGTACGATTGATTTGTACTGGATCGTGAAGGATGGTGGCCTCATGCTCCTCCTCTCCCAGCTCCTCCTCACAAAGGAGAGCTTTGAGAGTTGCAAGATCCAGGTCTTCTGCATTGCGGAGGAGGATTCAGATGCTGAGGCACTTAAGGCCGATGTGAAGAAGTTCCTCTATGATCTCCGGATGCAAGCAGAAGTCATTGTCGTCTCGATGAAATCATGGGACCTGAAGGTGGAGGGTGGGTCCCCGAACGATGAGTCGCTGGAAGCATTCACAGCAGCTCAAGGCCGCATCACCGACTATCTCAATGAGATGAAGGAGGCTGCTCAGAGGGACGGGACTTTGATGGCCGACGGGAAGCCTGTGGTGGTCAATGAACAACAGGTGGAGAAGTTCCTTTACACTACCCTTAAGCTGAATTCGACTATACTCAGATACTCGAGGATGGCTGCGGTGGTACTAGTGAGCCTACCGCCACCTCCATTGAACCACCCGGCGTACTTCTACATGGAGTACATGGATCTGTTGGTGGAGAATGTTCCTCGGCTTTTGATGGTAAGAGGGTACCGAAGAGATGTCGTAACTTTGTTCACATAGTCGGCAATGAATTTGCTTCCTTTGTTTTTTTTCACCTTCTAGGGCGATTACTGTATTTTAGTTGTATAATTTTTTGTTACAACCCCTCCCCCCCACACCCTTTTTTCAGCAAATTTTGCAGGTTGAATGTAACATTCTTTAATTGAACCAGTTTAGTTTCTCGAAGAAATTGGTTTTTAATTAATTGGAGGCCATGATATGGCTGGTGATTATGTTCCTCTCCCTAATGTTCGTACTACGAGGTAAAAACACAAATTTACCCGAATGTTATATGAATAAGAGACTAAAAGAAAAGGAATTAGTTGTAACATTACAGAGATGGAAATCTATGCATTCATAATTAGGGTAAATTGTCAGTATTGGATATTATTATGAAGTCCTGGCTGGAGCAAGGAAGTTATCGGCCAGAAACCAGAGCGATCTGGTAATCAGCATGAGTGAGGCCCATGTTCTGTTGTTCCTCACACAGGCCCATCTGGAAAGAGCGGAGTCTAATTACGATCCACAGAGCCCAAGCCCTTTACGGCCGAAGATTAATGAGAAAAATGGCGACGCCTCATATAGAATTTTTATAGAATTAATTCAATTAATTAAATTGAATTAATTGAAAATCCAATGTTGTGCGAGCTGAGGATTTACAAAAGTACCTTTTGTCCGCCTTTGGCATTACTTTTAAATCCGTCTTTCCCGCAACACCCATTTGGAAGAGTCATGACAAATTCGTCTTAATTGGGGAAAGTCAATGGCGGCTAAGTTGGCAAGGATTTTGCATGTTACTCTGAGCTCCTTCAACATGAATTTCATTTTCGTGAATGTAATGCAGACAATTTCGTTTCATCATTTTTCCACTTGATACTTGATTCTGAGTCTTTTTTTCTTTTTCAAATATTAAGGACTTAATCAATCAAAATAAAAGGTCAAAAACTGAATGATCAACGAGTATGGGCCAATATACAAACCATTCCTGCAACAAATATATAAACCATGCCATGATTGGCTTTGGCAACCCTCCTCGAATTCTCATTGGTTTGGATAATGATTTGAAAGGAATTTGGCAGATTTGTCGCTAATTATTAAAATCACAATTTGTGATGATATAACTTACTTTTATAAAGTAAAAAAAATATAAAAAAGAATCCAACAGCGTCTCCGTGGAGTCTGCGTCCAAAAAAAGAAATGGGATTTTTCGATTTAGCAAATATAATAATAATAATAATAATAATAATAATAATAATAATAATAATAAGAAGGGTCCATTTCATTCCAGTCATTCATGACGTACCGACAAAAAGTCAGCATCGTCCTCCAATGCAGGATGGAGACCTTTAAATATCTACGGGCGAAAACGACAGAAATATACGCTTATACTAAAATAAAATCGCCTTCGGTACAACAATCCATCCCTCTCCCTTTCCTTATATTACTATATAATGCATTTGATTCCAAAAAAAAAAGAACTCATGGTATTGGCATTGGCACTGGCACAGCATAATCATGGATTTAACATCTATCAAAATGGGTCATAAACCATTTTTCTACAACTTACTTAGATCAAATCCAATTCTATAAATCTCTTTTCTTTTTTCTTACTATCATTTGATCTCGCGCCCACCCAATATGAGTTTTCAAAAATTGGGTTGAAAATAAAAATATTTAAAAAATGTGGCTTGAGTTGGGTCGGGTTGGATAAATTTACATTGCATGTAAAATATGTCAAACGGGTTAAATGGTCTATTTGGATTAGGTCATATTCGACTCTACTTAAATTCGACCCAACTCACTTGTTTGACTAATAGCACATCTATATGCACATGAATGACATGACCAAGATTATTTAGGTTTTCGTGAAATGGATTATGTTTGAGAAGTCTCTTTATCTTTGTTCACTTATCATACTTGAAAACTATTTCCTTTGCACATTAAATATAAAGGAAAAATTCCAATAAAGGCATGAAATGTACTTATTTTCCCAAATAAGGTCATGAACTTTTGTATTAAATAAGGGTCTTAAGTGGCATGGCAGATTTAAATAAGAGCTTGACTTTGCCGGTCGTCAACTGGCTAAATATTTTGGCCGATCAAGAATATTTTCATAAAAAGACAATTTTAATTTCAAAATATTTTTTTCTTTTATTTTTCTCTCCTCTTTTTTCTTTTCTTTCTTTTTCTTTCTAACGAGCGCCAGCAAGGGCTCAGCGATTGTCATCAGTCATTGGATGAGGGCAGCCCTTGCCTATGGCCGGTGAGGGCAACCCTCACCCAGCCCTCTTCGGGCATTGTCGGTGGTAGGCCATTGGCAAAGAAGAAAGAGAAAACTAGAAAAGAAAGAGAGAAAGAATTAAAAAAGGTAAAGGACAGGGACGAAGATGTTATTGACCAACTGAAAAGTGAAAACCTTTCTTTAAATTGACATAGTCATTTCATGCCTTTATTTAAAACAAAATTCACTTAAGGTTTTTATTTGGAATTTTCATTGACATAAATGTATCTCTCTCAAGCTTGAAACTCTACCTTTTTTTTTTTTTGTTGTTTGTCGGATTGAAACTCTACCTTGCGAGGATAGTTTGTGGTATATTTCAAATTTATCAATGAGTTATAAACATGAATCACACGTGCCCCTATAATATTAGTAACTTTCCCGGAACGTTTAATGAACGGTAGAGATCTATTGAATTTGATCCGAGGTTCTATGTTACAAGGAAGGGCACGGGCAGCATCGTCAAGAAATTAAAACTGAAAATTGAAAAAAAAAATACAAAGAATATAACTCGCTTTTTACCCAATGATCATGTACTTAGGTTAATTCTTGCAAATACCATTTGCATACCTCTAAGCAAAACCCCATACTGAAAAAAACAAAATCATCCCTTTTTTCATGATCATTTTAGTTTCTTCCTTAAAGTTCGCGGTGATTGGCCGTTAGTTGATTTTGAAGGATGAGAGTTTAGGATTTGGGATTGGCATTTCTGGAAAGAAAACAGCCTTTTCAAAAATAGAAACACAATGATAATTGATGTCGAGGTGCAAAGTGGTCTATGAAGGTAGAAAAGAACAACGAGTGACATAGCTCACATAATCCACTGAATACCTGTAAATCTCAAATCAATTTCAGTCTAAGCGAGGACAAAAGAACACCCAGAAACATTTGCTTCCCAAATGAGATAAAGGGACAGGCACCGGCGATTATCATACCACAAAGGGAAGGAAAAGGAGAATCTGATCACATTAGAGATGACTACTGGTCCAATGTATTGCAGATTCACTGAAAAGAAGAACAAAACCGAGAGCTCAAGCAAATCCAAAGAGGAAATGCTAAAAGAGCTTTACTAGAGCTGAAGCACAGAGAGAGAGAGAGAGAGAGAGAGGGGTTCCGTTGGCTGTCTTCCCAAATTTAACTTAAAATATCTGTTTCATTACATTGTTTGGTTTCACGAATTATGCATTTAATAAGAGGGAAATACACAAAATCCGGAATAAGAGGGAAAAATAATAACTGTCACGCCAATAGTGAATTATGTTCCATGAGCTTAATGCCCCGTATAAATTATTAGATTTATATGCAATTTTTTATATCATTTATACGTTTTTTATTTCAATAATTTAATCATTATTATAAATAAACTTAAAAGGACATAATAGGTGATTATATTAGAATTAATATTATACGATAGTAATTATCACTTTAACAGTCAATTATACATTTGCAAGATAGATTTAATTTAACCATTTAAACGATGATAAAATAAATATTATTTATTAAATAATTAATCGTATGATTGGAATAATAACTATAGTTTGAGATTTAATTGATATAATTAGTATTTAAGTCAATCATCATATTATCAGTAATATAACGTTTATTTTGGTCAAATAAACTTATTTATAACCAATATAAATTACAATTATAGTCAATAATCTAACTCTAGGAAAAATTTCGTTTGTACCCAATGGTGCTATAAGAATTGAAGGCGTGTGATGATGTGGCAAAATTCACCTGATGATAAATTCCCCTGCACTCGAGGCATTGACTCGAGTTATTTTCAATTGATGATCATGTGGGCCTTACACATGGTGTCACTCCACGGGATTAATGACTGAGATGAATTCACTACAGTGAATGAATCCAATACAGTGAGCTCAAGCCAAGCCCCTCCCCCACTTAAGATTGGAGGAATGGGATATATGTTAAAAACTAGAAAACATCTTGACAGTAATGGAAGATATGGTAAATAAAAATTATCTGTAAATGTCAATCTATATTAAGTCACATTCAATATATAGATCCAATGTAGTATATACCCGGCGTTATTCCAATCTAAACCTTACAAATAAATTGCATAGGTTAGTTGCGTATTGAGGGATGAGGAACAAAACATGTAGGCCTTGCTCCCGAGGATAATCTTGTCAAGCAGAAAGATTATGTTCTCTTTAGCTAGGCCAGTTTAATCTTAACCGGAAACTTTTCGACGTGGACAATTTTGAATTTATGAATGCTTGGTAAGTATTATTGTGAAATTTATTAAAATAATAAATTATACTAATGTACCTAAAGGACTAATATACCATACCTAAAATATATAATAGATATAAATACTAAATATGTATATAAAAATACATATATTATAGAATAACCATTCAAATATATAAACGGAATTGCAATTGTTTGGAGAATTGCATTCATCTTTGTCAGTCTTATCCCATATGTAAGCATTCAATTGCCCGGGAACCCCCGAAAAGGAGATGAACTTCATAATCAGACTAATTATAGCATACAAAGATTATCTTTCGTGTAGTCTAAGTCTAATGTTTTTTTTTTTGTATGAAAAAAGAAACTGAGCAAACGAAGGAATGCAGCCGAGAAAGTGTCAAAGAGGCCTGTGAAAGTGAATTTATGCATACCTTAGTGGCCCCCTTTCCACAAGAAAATGGAGAGGTGACCTTCTCAAATGAGTTGGAATGGGATAATTTACTTTTAAGTGTAAGTTTCGACTCCCACACTTTATAACGAGACATAACAAAAATTTGACAGTAATAATTAGAGTAGGAATAGAGTAGGATTAAAAAAAAAAGTTTATGCATAAACTTTTTCAAATGAGAAGTAGGTGAGCTCTCTTTAAAGGAAAGAGAGAGATAAAAGAGGTTTTATGTGAAAGGCCACCTTTCTAGCACCATCGTGATCACATGCGTTATTTTATACAAAATCTCGTAGCGCACAAATATTGAAAATAGTTCCGGTCATTGGGTAAGATCTAAGCCCCCTAATGAAACAGGCTTTTTGGCATTTTAGATATACTTCCCTAAATCAATTAGGGTGCGCATGAAAACATTTATATTTCTCTATTTCTCTATTTTGGGGGATAGGTTTGGAATATAAATCCGTTTGGTAACGCAATTTCATTCTTCTATTTCTAGAACAAATTTCTACTTCAGAAAAAGATTTAGAACAGATATCAAAAGTAATAATTTTTTGCTTTCCTATTTTTGGAACAAAAATAAGAAACGATTTCTTGAATAAAAGTAAGAAACAAAAACTTATTTCATTGCTTACTCTCGTTATAGCTTATCTGTCACATTGACTATCGCCAATCACTTGCCACCGCCATCACCACCACTTGAGAATGGGAAATTTTATAATATTGTCAAACGAACTTTTATTTCAAAAATAGAAATTTTATATCGTTATCAAATGATTATTTTGTCTCAGAAATTCGTTTAGGGAATATAACTAGAAATTGAATTCGAAATAGAAATGCTGCCATGGCTCCCTTTTATCCCGAGGACACTTTGTTCGTCCCAAGAAATAAAGTGATGGGGTACTTATTTCAGGAAACTCTGGGGTTTCCCCTTTGCTTTTTTTGGGTGAGGCATAGCTGACCTAACAAGCATGATGCAGGTGGAAAACCCCAAGCTGAACTCACTACTGAGATAGCAATCCAACAGGGAAAAATAAAATAAAAAATGAGGTGCTACAGACAGAAAAGAAAACCACTTCTAGGATGCAAATATCATGATTCCAGCAGATTCATATCGATACAATTTAAAGTTCCACATAGAACTGTATTCTAACCAACAGAAAAAATGACTTAAAAATGCAAGCCAATCTCAAGCAGAAGCCACGGGGACTTCCTTGACAGACTCACGCCAAGCATATTCTCGTGCACCATCCTTGTCAACAATCTTGATCACAAAGTTCGGAGGCGCCACGACCAATCGGGACCTGATCTCCATGATGCACTTGTCAACCAGATCTATGGCTTCTTCAAGCGACATACTGCTGTGGTAATGTCTGTCCATTATGGAAAGGGAGAAGTAGGATCCATAACCAAATGCACCCTTATCTACCTTGTGGAGGGTGGCGATGTAGTCGATGAAATAAAGGGAAGGGCCTGTCTCCTTGTCATAACCAGCCAGAAGGATGTTGACAGAATATGGATTCTGGAACAAGTACCATAGTCAGAGAGGGAAAAAGAAATCTTATCGATCATGAATAGCATGCCTTATGAGGTCTTAAAGGGAACAGGTTCTTTAGTGGCACAACAAATCAGCAGTATCAGACAAGCAAGAGACGGTTATCAGCAATTATGGACAAAAAGGCCAGTATTTTACTGTTACAGCCAAGGACAAATGCAAGATTCAGCACAGAAGTGAACTTAAATCCAAAATTGATGTGCTTTAATAGTTCTAGTGCATGTAGCAACTTCACGTACCGACTGAATGAAAGAACACGAAAATAGAGAAGTAAAATGGAGAAAAGTAAACTCTCATACAATTAAATATCATCATATTTATGGGAACTGATGCATCTACGTGTATGTAATACCTCCATTAACAGATAACATTATCATCAGAGCTAAGCAATATAGGGTAAATTTTGTAAGTTCTTGATTGGCACTTTAATAGCCATAAGTCAATGAAGCCATAACAAGAGGAAACTAGCTGTCAAAGTCAACAAAATATACCCAAAAATAGAGAAAATAGGACCCCAAAAGTAAAACTCAATCTACACCCCTAAAACCAGATGCTCAGTGTGGAGGCAAAAGCACGAGTAGGCCACTTGCAATCCCATCCTCAGTAATGCTACTCCATTGAGTTTTAACAAGGACATCATAGTCACATCCATCAATATAAATGTTGATGAACACAATCCCCTAGTAATTTTACGCCCATGATACAACCACTTCAATCAGTAACCACATTACTTTGAAGTATATATAATGTTACGACAATAGCCTGAAACTGCTTCCCAATAAATTTTTCATGGCCAAAGATACAAAAATTATCCCAAAGACTATTAAAACCTACATCCCCTTCTCCCATTTTCATTATGACTGCTTACAATAAGTAGATACCAAACCTTTACTTAAATTCATTATTTCACAACAGTACAATTAAGAGGAAAAATTCTTCAAGCAACACCAAAAGAATAAAAATCTACAGGGTCTCTACTATGAAATAGCATGTAAAATGTCCTCATAGTTACTAAATACTCTAAAGCATCCTCCATTTGGAAAGTCAGTCATATCATTAATACATCTGCATTTTGAAGGCATGCAAGAAAAGGCAAATATGTCATTTGTGACCTCCTTATGATGTAATCATAGTACATCAAAATTAACTATCTCCAGCCGATCTACCTCCAGAGGATCCAGCTTATTTTAAGGATAATATTCAACCTCCTCTTACTTATTGAAAGATGACCTAGACCATAAAGCTTTAATGAAGGTGACAAGAAGGGAAGCAGGTATGAATATAAGAAGGTCTAGAATAGCCAAGCAAAAGGGGTCAGAGGAAGTGCAGAAGCTGACCCCAACTTTCAATGCGATGGGTGAAAGCACAAGCAATCTGTTAGAATGTACAAGAGCAATTACTTGAGCAAATAAAATGCTACAGGCTTCCCCATAACTCTTCTCCCCTACTGAAAGAAGTAAGGCTTTCTGCTCTTCAAGTTAAATAAGGACTTGGACCATATGGTTACTGACTTTGCAAGATCCTTGTGTCCACACTGGCAAGGATGACCCCTCTCCCAGGCTAGGTTCAATTGGATAGAGGCTTCTGAAACTATAGAATATGTACTACTCACTGGCTCATATTACCAAACTCTCACCAATAAACAGGTGCTTTGCACTGTGAATGTCTCTTAAGCACTTTGTCTGAGGCAACTAGAAGCTAAGCAGTTTTTTTCTCACTGCATTACTAGGACAAAGAACTTTCTGTAAATGAACTTCACCCTCCTCTTTATGAATAAACTAAGCTTACCATGTCCTCATTGACCATTTATTTTTTGAGAAATGTCTTTATAGATACAATTAGAGAAAAGGACCATCCGAAAAAAAAAAAGAGTAAAGGAAGGAGTGGGCTGAACACCCTCACTTCATAAGTAAAGATCTGTGCTATGAAGGAGAAGCAAACCCGTCAAACGATAGTTTAGCTAATAGGCTACAATTAGATTCAATATGATCAGCACTGAAAAACTATCCACTCTTGAATTTATTAGAGATGCCTTTAAAAATGGAGGAAAAACCCAAAAGCCCTTAGTTGATCCCAGAAACTTGCATCAAGTGGCAGCTCCTAGGCCTATGACTGAATCTAGAAAGTGGGCGTGGCATAACCTTTAAATGCATTATGTAGGCCTATTGCCCTGGCAGTCAAGGGTTTCCAACACGTCCTAGTGACATGATCCCTGGGATCAATACTTCATTGCATTCCATATCACAACCTCATCATTCTTCAACAGTAAAAATTCCCCCCTTTCTAAAAGCATAGCTCAGTAATTTCAATTACCCAAAACTCCTTAATAAAATTACTAGCTGTAATCCCATGATCCCATGCCACACCTCCAGGACATGGTTTCCTAGTAGCTGAACCTACTAAAAACCCTAATTCCCCTTCTCTACCAGAACCTAAAGCAAAAGCCAAAGAAATGCCAACAATTTGAACTCCAAACTTGGAAAAAAGAACAAGGGCAGAAACAATCAGCCACTTCGATCCAAAAATCAATACACAACAAAGAAGCTCGACCAAGCGGACCTTCCTCAGAGCAGTGGCAAGCTCGCTTCGCGTGAAGTTGGCAGCAGCAGCGGTCGTCAGAGGGATCCCATTCCTGAACTGATACAACGCCACGTTCTTCTGTATATACTCCGTGAACTGGACTCTGCAAGAACGAATCGTCACACACGCCTCAAAACGAAAAATTTCCCACGGGGGTCATCCAAGCGCACGATCGATCTAAACAAAACGCAGGAAAACGAACAAATCGGGCGGCGGAATTCACCTGTCACCGGGCTCGCCGCTGGCGGCGACGAGCTTGTGGGAATCGAGCACCATGATCTTGTCCTCGTTGGACTTGTGGACCAAGATGCTGTGGACCGCCGACGTGTCGGCGACCAGAATGGCGAATCCGTTGCCGACCAAGCCGAAGACGCACTCCATTTCCTTCCTTTCGATTGCCCGGAAGGCGCTGTTGTTTCCTGCTCTTTGGTCTGAGACACTGAGGGAGAGGGCGAGGGAGAGCTTGGTGGGGGTGATATGCTGTCTGCGAGCTTGAGAAGCAAGTCAAGTTTCTTTCGTATATCAGGGACGATGATGGAGAATTCAAGAAAAGAACAAGGGCAAGACGGTCATTCCGTTCCTGTGAGTAGAGGTTTCGGTGTGGGCTCATTGGGCCTGTTTTAGGCTGGCCCAGCTGAGGCAAAGCCTATTCGCCTCAGAGTCAAAACTTGGCCTTTTTAAATAGGCACTCAATAAAATCAAAGACCACACCAGTGACACCACACGCTCAATCATCTAATTTCATCGCTATAAATACTTACTGGTCATTCCTCCTAATTTCGTGCGAGGTACTTAACTCGACATTACCTCTAAACTCGTATCCTCTTTAGGAGAGTCATGGTAGCTTTCGCCATCTCTTGCTAGAGAGAGAAATGAGATACAAATGAGAAAGTGAGCAAGGTGATGCCAAAGCAAGTGTAAATAAGTAAAAGGTAATACAAGTAAAAACTTTTCCATAGGTTATTCGCCACCTGAAGGGAATATGCTTGAGGGATAAGAGCAAAATGAGAAAACTCCTTGTTCTCAAGCCAAAGTCTCGAATAAGTTATGAATCGACTAAGTGTTGCATTTTTATTCATCATAACATGCTTATATAAAAAGTATGAGTAATTACAAGACTCATTGACACTCATAGGAAAGACAAACTAGTTTTACTAAAAAATTATTCCAATTAAATAAGGACTCTAAAAACTTAAATGACATTTACTTGACGTTAAAAATGTGATAAATAAATATAGTTGATTGTAGGTCTCAAGTTGTACTAGTTCCGAAGTAGTCAAATTGATGGTCTTCGAGAAATGATTCGGCATCATAAGGGAACGAAAGGAGGTAAAGTGGGAGGTTGGTCTGTATTTATAAATGCTCTCGTCGTTGGGCTCTATGCTGGCGCTAGCCATGTATGAACCCTAGATCTTGGGCCACCTTGCTTGATTAATCAGACATGTCATTCGATCCTATTAGAGAACTTCGCCTCACTTGATTAATCAAAAAAATCATATGGTCCAATTAGAAAGTTTTTTTTTCTTCTAAAATATTATATAAGAACGAGTATATTCGAGTTCTTTTACATGCTTGGATATATGGAAGAGATTATCCATAATTTGAAATCAAAAGAAATGCTTCAACTCTAAGATTTCATTTGTTTTGCAGGAAATGTTTTTCATAAATTTTTTTTTTTGAATTTTGCAATTTGGAGTGTGAAAAATGAATGGTGAAAGAAAATATTTTCATTGACTGAAAAATATCCTTCTAAAGTTGAGGAAATTTTTTTCCATTTCCTAATAAAGGAAATCACTTTCCCATCTTTCTCAAACTGGGGCTTCTTTCTCACGGCCTCCCTCCAGAGATTCATTTTCCCCTTCCCTCCCTCCACCGCCGTGAGCCCCCTCCTCTGCCGCTGGCTCTTCGGCCTCTCTCGTGTCCCCAGCCGCCTCCACTCCTTCGTGACATGCTCTACATCGCTCACTTAGGGTTCAATCCCAAACCCGAGAGCGCAGAGGTTTCCATCAAGGAGCTCTTCGGCAGGGCCAAGGGTTTGCTCTACATGATCGCTGTTGCTGCCATCTTGACCTCCTCCGATGCTGTCACGAGCACTAAGGTCGCTAAGCAGAACAGCAATTGGCTCTCTGGCATCACCAATTACATGGATAGTGTTCTCAAGGGGTCCAGAATCAATCTTTGGAGCTAATTTCAGCATATTGTGGTCTTTTGCTACTTTCTTATCGATTAGCTTGTGATTGATTGGTCAATGTTGAAACTCTCGCTGGAATGGGGAGCTTCTGTTGAAGCATTGCCTTGAGGATGGTGAATTGTGGATTTAAAAAGGAAGCATCAATGACTGGATATGGACGTACGGACCTGGAGTCCAAAAGTGAGAAAACTAAGTGCAAAAAGATTACGATTTAAGTGCTAAAATCGGAGCAAAAATGATTGGTTAAGTGTTAACGGCGAAAAAATCCGGCCAAACTGCCGTGTGTCCATTTTCCGGTGATTCTATTTGCTGACGGAGAATTTTTTTTCAAAATAAAAACATACACGTGGCAATTTTAAATTTTCCAAGTTAGATTAGAAAAAAAAAATTAAAAATTGATTTTATTTTAAAAAAAAAAGGAAGAAGAATGGTAGATTCGGTGAGGGCTGTGCAGCCCTCGCCGCCGCCGTTGTTGCCGCCCCACCATCGCCAGGAAGGGCCGGCGACCCTTCTCATTTTCTCCAAGTTTGGAGGAAAACTTGAAGGAGAAGTTGTTTCCCTCTCTCTCTCCCTAGGTTCAGCCCCTTCAACCACCCCTCTCCCTCCTCATTTTCTCTCTCATTTTCCTCTCTTTTTTCTCTATTTCTCTTGCTTTTTCCTTGGTTCCTGCCCCTTTTCCACCGTTCACCGTCGCTGCCGCTTTGTCAATCATTATCGTCCGTTCAAGCTACCGCAGCGCCGTCCCGCCATGGCTACCCAACCACCGACGACTCCTCACTATTTCCCCCTTCTCATCGAGACAACTCCCGCTGTCGAGACCCATTTTTACTGCAAGCCTCTTTGTCGTTCCGAAGCAAGCCATGCATCGCTTGCACTACCACCATCATCCTAGTGTCGTCAGAATCGCAAATTGGAGTAATGCTCTAATCCCTAGATTAGTCCGTTAAACTTGCTTAGGGTTAGTTTAGTTTAGAGTTAGACTTAATTATGATTAGTTTAATTTAGTTAATTTTTAGTTTAATTACTTGTTATTAGGTTGATAACCTATCGTGATAAGCTATTAGAAGGGGTGATAAGCTATCGCGATAGGCTATCAAAGTAAAGTTAATAAGCTATCACCAAATAGATGATAAGTTATTGGAAAGGGTGATAAGTTATTGTCAAAAAGACGATTAACTATCGGAGAAATAAGTGATAGGCTATCACCAAAGGGGTGATAAGCTATCGAGAATTTAATGATAGGTTATCGCCAAATAGGCGATAAGTTATCAAGGAAGGGTTGATAGGCTATTGCAATTAGGGTGATAAGTGTTACTTAATTTATGATTTCTGCTTGAATTTTATGCAAATTTCCTGCATGTGTCATGTTGTTGAATATCTACTTTGCCTTTAAAAATATTTGCCTCATGTGAAACCTAACATATTAATTTTTACAATAGTCTTTATGGACATATAAAGGGTAAATCTCAAGGTGTCGGGTTTATATGTTGTGTTCTATAATTTACATGAGGCAAGTAAATGTAAAAACAATAGCATGCATAGTTTGACAAGTTAATAATAATTATGTGAGCACGTGCAAATATTTTGCTGCATTTTTATGCATAAAAGTTACAGCAGTTTATTATTATGAGCACGAACCACATCTACATTAGCTAAATGAGGAAAAATGAAATTGGTATGAGTGGTTGGTGTGCTCGTGTGATCATGTAAATGAGAATCGTTACTAATGAATTTCGGATACCTAATGGATTCGAGTCTGCCATTACCTCGATGGATTTCAAATGCCCAACAGATTTTGGGTGTGCCATGAATAGTAATGATAATAACCCCGATGATTTCAGATGCCTAATGGATTTTGGCCGTATCTTGAATGGCAATGATAATGACCACGATGGATTTCAAGCATGGCCCTGAGTGGTCATAATAATCTAGTCATGTAAGAATGCCTTGTGCATTGAATTGATAATTATTGTGTGTCATGGATTATTAAATACATTTGCTGAATGATGCTTACAGGCATGACTTCACGTGTAAATTGATCAGGTGAATTTTGATGTGTTGAGATGAGATAAGAATACTTGTGTGAATGCATTGTGCATGGGAATTATCGAAAGAATTATTATGCTTAAGTTTGGTTACAAGATTATGGCATGTTATAGCTTATTATATAGTGCATGTGCCAAGGTAAGGTAAGGATGCTTGTGGGTCGATTCGATGGCCTGGTTTATTGTTATAGGGCTAAAATGCCTGATCATATTTATATTTAAGGCAAAGTAATGGTCGTTTTGCTATTGATCTGCCAACAATAATAAACTGCACGTTTAAAATGCAACCAATGCGAGTTGACCTCCTAATTAAGGCTTAGGTCATTAACTCATTGAAATTTATATTTCATCCGTTGTTATTTAACCATTTTTAGGTTTATAGTATGGAGAATTGACAAGTCGTACGGTTTATTGTCGTATTTGGAAAGAGTAGATTAACATTTGCCTTGCTAGTTTCTTTCATTGGCTTAATAGGAAGTCGCCCATTGTAAGGGCTTATGCATGTAAACTTTCTAGAATGAATCGGTAAATAAATAAAGTGGTATTGTTGAATGTATATCTGGTTAGTTTTCTTGACTATCCCTATTATTGTGTTGACTGAGGGTTGTTTATCGTTTCTGCATGTATTTAATTGAAAGATAAAAAGAATGGTCAGCTATATATCTTGGATGTTGCAATCAAATGACCTCACTTATCAGAGATTGTGTCACGAGAGTTGGAACGTGTCAGCAGCAGCTTTTCTGGTTGCATGCGGTGACTAAGTTAGCATTGGCGGTGAATTACAATAATGGGGTTGCCAAGCCCTTGGTGTGCTTTTGCTTTTGGATAGAGAGATCATGGATGCCATGTGGACGCTAAAGTGTACAAATTGGAGGCAAGTTAATGATGTTGGCAGCCACGTCATTTAATACCGTTAGGATTTTTTTATGGTAAGATTACATGGAGCGAACTTCAGAAAATTCAAGAAAATTTGAAAAATCAAATGACTCTGGGACAACATTGAATTCCGAGCAAAACTTCTAACCTTAGCGTGACATTACCTTTTAAATTATATTAGGTGAGCGTCTTGTTGTACTTTTATTCCTTAAAAAGACATGTCTAATAAACTCATTTCTAAAATATGACCACATACGATTCTCCTGCAAGCTAATTCCATGAAGACACTCAAATGAACCTTTCGTAGAAATTCTGGAAGATGATTGTTTGTAAAGTTATGATACCAAATTGTCATGCAATTTGATAGCTATCGTGTTATATACATGAGTGGTATGAGGCAACCAACAGTTGCATTTCATGTCAATTTACAACATCGTAAATAACACTCATCCATATTTTTCTCTAAATTGGGAGGACATTGTTCTGATGAGCCATTAAAGTTGTTGATGATGAAGAAGACCATTTTAGATAGAGAAGCTTCATACAAACAATTTTCATTTTTTTCATTCTTTACCAAAAAATACAAACAATTTTCATTAATCTTACGAATATGATAAGAAGTGAGTTAAGACTCGGGGTGATTGAAATATCAAATTTTAATAATTTGATGGTGTGAGAACTCGAGTTCACGTCATTAATCTAGATCAAACACAAACTGTCTCGGTAATCACCTATCTAACTTATGTACTCAAGGAACTATAAAATTCTTGGACCACATACATAATTGTTGCTCACGACTATTACCAAGCTTACAGTCCACGAAGAAGAGCGAATTCGTTGGCAGTTGTCTTTCGTGGAATCAAGACAAGTGGAAACGCAAGAATTTGAAAAGTAGAATCCTCACAAGAATGGTCGCTTTAAATAAAAAGTGAAAAGAAAAGTTTAGGTTGGATTTGACTTGACCTAAATCTTTTCAGTCATGAAGGGACTTCAAACTTAAAAATAGTGCACGAGTAAAGCCCTTAATATAAACATCCACCATAACCCGCTCAAAATGATATTCATTTCAACGAGTAAGATTTACTCTTCTTCGGTCCAATGGCCGTCCTTGCTTCAAAGATGAGAATAAATTTCCCATGGCCAATCTCAAATTATTATATTATTCATATCACTTAGTGAAAAAAAAAATTAATTTGCACAAGCAATGTCAATCATCTTTAAAGGAGTCAACGGTCTTACCCATGAGGCGGCCCAAAAATGTTGATTTTTCTAACCGAAAAAGAGGAGTTTTTGTCTCCTCACCAAATGATGAATCATCCTGGTTTTGATCCCATCCTTTTTCAATCATGGGACCATGCCCCCAATGGAGCAGTAATATCCAGCTCATTTAGGGCAAAGTCAACGCTCCATAAACTTAGATCGCCAGGTGTTCATAGTATTGGATCGTCCTAAAAAAGAGAAAAAGAGGGAATTATATAAAAGGGAATTTAATGATGCTGTACATTACACATCTTGTAATATCACAAAAAATCGAAATTTAATATGTTACCGACAAATTGATAGGAGATATTTATAGAGACGACAACAATCCAATGACGTTTTCTTTTTGGGAATGAAAGGGCAAGGAGAAAGCGAGCGGCCAATGAGATGCCGACACATCTGAGGTCTAGGGTCAGGTGGTGATTAGATAAAAAAGCATAGTAGTTATCGGTAGGTAAAGCCAGAAATAAGATGGATCGACCTCGAGCAATTGGGAGTCAGGGGCCAATCCATCGAGATTTGGCCTTCAGGACCCGGATGCTCCTTTCTCTACGGTCAATTCATATCTAATCGTGCACGTTTTGAGCTTTCACACCACCTTTATAAGAGGAATGGCGAATCCACCGATGGGACAAATGAAAAATATCACTAGACAGGAAAATTACGTTTGATTTAATGTCGTCGTTTGTGGCCAAGTTGCGGAATAATACTAGCTCGAGAAGCGTGCTGAAGTAAAAGAAGTGTTCCAGCTGAGTTTTCAATT
Source organism: Corymbia calophylla (assembly GCA_014182845.1). Classification (NCBI taxonomy): domain Eukaryota; kingdom Viridiplantae; phylum Streptophyta; class Magnoliopsida; order Myrtales; family Myrtaceae; genus Corymbia; species Corymbia calophylla. The sequence goes on along the minus strand of CM024696.1, from coordinate 1,014,893 downwards.
TGCGGATGTCTTGATGGCGACCAAGGAATATGCGTTGTGTGTGAATCCATCCTTTCGGGAGGTGAAGATTCCTTTGGAAAAGGAAAGAAAAATATAAACTTTGTATTTTCCCCTTCAACGAAGCAAATAAAGAGGGAAAATAATATTTCAAATTAGGGAAGACACCATCAGCATGTGATGCGTAGAATGCCAACCCTAAAAATTTGATTTTTTTTTTCAATAAAGAAAGTGCAAACACCCATGTATTCCTCTATCAAGCTAGACAAAGGTGAAAAAGATAAGTCAATTGATTTTAAATTATATATAAGCGTGAAAGGATTATTACTAAACTTGACTATGTTTAGACAGGACATATTATTTACTATTTAGAATTTGCATGTTTGCATGGTTTTCAAGCTAATCCCAAAGAATCTCACTTAACCGTAGTTAAGAGAATAATTAAATAAACTGGAGCATTTCCAAAGTTAGGATGGTGGTATCAAAAATTTTTATTTTCATGCTATAAGGATACTCTGATGCTTATTTTGCAAGATGTCAAATTTATAGAAAAAGTACTTTTGGAACTTGGTATGCATGTATCATGGTTTTCAAAGAAACAAAATTCGGCTGCTCTATCAACCGCTAAAGCTAAATATATTGCTCTTAGAATTTGCGGTGCTCAACTTTTGTGGATGAAACAACAGTTGATTGATTTTGGTGAAGAAAATTTATTATTTCCGTGACCCATTTCGAATTATTATTTCATTCGTATCAGAAAGTGAAAGAAATTTATTTGCACGGGCAATGTCAATCATCATTAAAGGAGTCAACGTTGTCAAAACCCATGCGCGGCCCACAATTGTTGATTTTTCCAACCGAAAAAATGAAGTTTGTGTCTCCATTCACCAAAGTGATGAATCACCCTGGTTTTGAGCCCATCTTTTTCCGATCATGGGACCATGCCCTCAATGGAGCAGCAATCTCCAGCTTATTGGAGTAGTCAACGCCCATAAAGTCAGATTGCCAGGTGTTCATGGTATTGGATCGTCCTAAGAAAAGAAGGAGAAGAGGGGATTATATAAAAAAGGAAATTAATGACGCTGACTTCAGCTGTATACATTACCCATACCACAGAAAACCGAAATTTAACGCGTTATCGACAAATTGATACAGGATATGCATGGAGACGACAACAATCCACGACGACTTCTCTTTTTTTTTTTTTGGGAGTGAGAGGACGGAGAGGAATGACCAGCCAATGAGGTGCCGGCACATCTAAGTTCATGGTTCAGGTGGTGATTAGACAAAAAACATAGTAGTCATTAGTAAAGGGAAAATTACAAAAAAAAAAATCATAAACCTATTGCAATTATACTAATTCAATCATAAACTTTTTTTATGTCAATTCAATCGTAAACTTTTTGCGTTTGTGCTAATACAACCTATTGGGTCAAATTTGGCCAAGAAAGGCTAGCCAAGCCGTCTAACGCGATGATTTTTAAATATTTTTTATTTTTGCGGATTTTTTTATTAATTTTGAGATTTTTCTTTTTCTTTTTCTTTTCCTTTTCCTTTTTCTTCCTTCTTTTCCCGTCAGTCGCCAGCAGTCCTCATGGTGAGGCTTCCCTCACCTAGTTTTGGGCGAGGCCACCATGCCTATAACCGTGCCTCAAGATGGAAGGTGGAGCCACATTCGAACTCAGCATCGCCTTGATCCTTTCGGTTGCTAAATGAAATGCTTAACCCATTGGTGTCTTCTGGAAGGATCAATGCGACATTAGGTTCAGACGTGGCTTTGCCTTCCATCTCAACGTGCGGCGGTGGGTGAGGCCGAAGGTCGAGAGAGGACCGGGACCCTTGCTGGCAGTCGGTGAGGGCTTTGTGCGCCAGCCATTGAGGGGAAAAGAAGGAAGAAAAGGAAAAGACAAAGGAAAAAGAAAAAGAAAAAATAAATAATAATTTGAAAAAATAAAAAAATAAAAATGGCGCGTTAGCGTTTGCTTTTATTGGCATCCATGTCAATCTCGATCGACCAAATTTGACTAGAAGGATTGAATTGACACAATATAAAAGATTTAGGATTAAATTGGTACAAAAAAAAGTTTAGAACTTAATTGTACAAAAAAAAGATTTAAGATTGAATTGATACATTTTTAATAGATTTATGAATTTTTTGGTCATTTTTCCCATTAGTACATAAAGCCAAAAAAAAGATGCATCGACCTCAAGAATTTGAGAGTTAGGGGCCAATCCATCCAAATTTTGCCTTCAGGATGCGGATGCTCCTTTCTCAATTGTCAATCATCTATCCGATGAACAAGGAATACAATTGTCATATTACTTCGAGAGTACTCGGAAATTTGCGGCAATAAAGCGATGTTGATAATGTACATATTAAAAAAAGAAAAATTCAGAAAAAATGTTAAAAAATTGTAAAATTTGTCCACATTAGTATTGGTTGTGTCACGTAGAATGGCCGTTGGCATTCATGTCAGTGAATTTCGAGCAAAATTGACAGAATGAACTTAATTGACATAAATATAAAAAGTTTAGGACTAATTGATCTAATTAAAATATTTATACTGAATCGATAACATTACAATAGGTTTAGTAATATTTTTGGTACTTTGCCCATCATATACGCATTAAGCTCTTTACACCACCTTTCCTCCGATGAATCCACTTCATGGGACAAATGAACAAGATCAGGAAAATCATATATGATTAAAATGTCGTTGTTGGGGTCTAAGTTGCGTAAATAATACTATTAATCAAGATTCAAGAAGCGTGCTGAAGTAAAAAAGTGCTCGAGCTGACTTTTCCATTGTGGATGTCTACTTGGTGGGGCCCAAGGAATATGCGTGAATGGAGAGGGTCGTGTGTGGGAACGGAATGCACAATTTTGGGAGGTGAAAATTCATTGGATAGTTTGATTGCTTACGTTACCACGGTGTTAGGAGTAAGGATGTTTAGTTTCAAGTATAGAGTTCGACTTTTATTCTTTATAAATAGGCATAATAAAAGTCTGTTAGTAAGTTGAGGATTAGAGTAAGACAGTTCAGAAAAAATAAATTTTCTAATAAGGAAAAAAAATAATATTAAAATTTTCCTTTTCAATGAAGCAAATAAAGAGGGAAAAGTACATTTCAAATCAGGGAAGACACCATCATAAGCATGTGACCTGCAGAATGTACACCCTAAAAGTTTGATTTTTTTAAAATTTATCTATTGATAAGTAGACTCTCTACTTTAGTTTTGTGTCATTGAATTTAGGCCCCATTTATTTCAGAGGAAATAAATTATTTGTAAAAAAAATTTCTAAATATAATCTCTTGTGTTATTTGAAATAATTAATTAGTGAAAAATATTTTCATTATTGGTGATAATTTATATCCAAACTATGAAAATATTTTTTATTTATTCATTTTTATAAACAATATAAGCGATCATTTTTAGGAAAATATTTTACAAATCAATCATTTTTCACAAAATAAACGGAACCTTAGCTCACATATTTGTGTGGGAATAGCAACAATATGGACATATTTAGAGTAGATAATTCCTTAGTAAACATGAAAACAATTGGAAAGAAATACAAATTTACATGATTTAGTACAAATATAAGCACAAAAATGATCAATCTTACTATTCTTTTTTATATAACGGGGGCGTTGGGGGCTATTTGAGCACCTGACTAATCTTCATTGGGTGTGGCAATTCCTGCATCCCACATGCCACGAGTAATTATCAGAGAAAAGCATATCTATACCCTTCCTAGAGGTGGCCTCAAAGAGAATGTGCAAGTGTGATAATTCGAATCCAAGCTTTAAGCAACGAGAACAAACACACTTATCACTTGTCTACTTTATGTTGTTTATATGAGAATTTTTCTATTAACGCCATTAATATAATTTCTAGGCATACTTATGAAAAATATTTGACATAAAATAGTAGCAATATCAACTTGATACAACTCTTAATGAATTTCTATTTTTATTAATATAGATATCATGAGCTAAAATTTTCTTAAATGGAACTATTATAATATTGATAAAAAAAAGTGAAAAAAAAACAATAAATGGATTATATTTGTTAATAGGAAAATTATTGAAATGAAAAGATATTCTAAAATCTAAGAAATAGTGTAACTATGAAAACTTGTGTATAATGCTGAAGGATTGATTTGACTTTGTTGAAAATTTGAGGGATTGAATTAAAGAGATTGGAAGTTTATGGACTACGTTGAACATTTAAAAATATTTTAAGAACCACATTAAAAAAAATAAAAATCTAAAGATAACATTATATATTGGATCAAAATTTATGGATTATTAGTGTCATTTCCTCTTTCTTTAACGCAAGGATGGCATCAGGGAAAATTGTCCAAAATTTTTTAAACCTATGTTGAGTTCTAAAATTTTCAATTTAGTTAATTCAATTTTAAACCATTTAACAATTTTTCAATGTAATCATTTTAACCAATTTTGGCCGAAAGTCACTTAAATGGTAGTCCAATTAGTGCTGGTCGTCCAACGTGACACAACAGCATTGGCGTGGACAACTTTTGTATATTTTTTAGATTTTCCGAAATTTTTTCCTTTTATTTCCTTTCCTTTTCTTTTCTTTATGCTTTATTCCCTATTTCTTGCGGCTAGTCATTGGGCCTCGGTGATGGCAAATGGAGGTCATTGACTCTAGTGACTTTCCAATCAAATTTGGACTGAAAAGCTACATCGACAAATTGTTAAAATGTTTAGAATTAAATTGATCATATTGAAAAGTCAAGAACTAAATTAGCTAGCGTAGAATAAATTTATGACATTTTGGACAATTATCCAATGGCATTAAGCATTTGGGATTTGTAGTTCATTAATTAAAGGGAAAACTCCAATAAAGGGCATGAAGTAGAGCCATGTTTTCAAAAGAGGATTTAGAGTAGACTATGCTTCAAAGAAGCGTCTAAAGCAGCCAAGTCAATCTCAAATAAGGGCCTAGGCTCACTAGACGGACAAATATTCACCGGTGAATATTTCTGGTGACTTGAACGGGGTAATTTGGTCAAAATTTGCACTTGGATAATAAATTGAAGAAAATCCCCAAAAGATTTTCAATTTTTCACGTTTTCTTCCTTCCTCTCCCCTACTACTCTCACCTGATCCTCGGTTGCGCCACTCCCGGTCATTGCCACTCCCCCGATCCTCAACCACGTCGCTTGGGTCTTCGCCGCTCGCCTCATCCTCGTCACTCCTCACCCGTTCCTCTCGAGCTTCAATCCATCGTTTGCCATTCGCCTTCGGCTCTTCTTTACTAGATTCATCGTCCACAACTTAAGTCGTCCACGAGTCCATCGTCTGCAAGCTTCACTCACTTTCGATCGAGGTCGATGCTGTTCATATTGTTGCAATCTGTTTAAGGGAAAGCTATCGTAGCTTGTTGAAACAACACGTCACCTAAGCATGTTCACCAATGGCCCTGAGGCTCTCCTCCCAAGCCTGAATGTCTGTTCAAATTACTAGAGTTGATCAGGTCTAGGGTGGGTAAAGTTTAGTGCCGGATCTTGTACCTTACCCTGTTATAACCAGTTTCCATTTTTGAACTTTGTACCCTACTTTGTTTGCACTAAACCATGTCTTGGACCCGATTCTATTTTTCCAGTCTGAGAACACTAAACAGGGTCTATCCTATTTCCATTGGAACATATTTTGCAACCACCTGAAATCCTACATGGTTTCGAATGTTACATTAATTCACGGGAAAACAACAACTCCTATATGGCTTCTAATTTTATATTAATACACTAGAAAACAACAATGTAATCCACCTAATTTGTATTGAAACTTAAAGCACATGTAATCAAAAAGTGCATGAAATTTTTGACTAAATGAAAAACTAAGAATCCACAAGGCTAATTATCACAAATGAACATTATAAGATAAAACAAAAATCCTAACATTACATAAACATTAGCAACAAATCGCTTTTTTAATAGGTAAAAATTAATTCCAAAATTGGTACGGTTCTAGGTGGGTTTTCCCTTGGAACTGGTTCCCAGACCAATTCCAACAAGTTCCCAAAAATTGGAACTGGTTCTCAGATTGGTTCAACTGAGAACCAGTTTCCGACCTTGTTTTTTGAGTTATCCGGTCTGGTGCCTGGGTAAATCCGGTCCGCTTGCACATCCCCACAAATTACTGTCACAAAGCCTGCTCCTCTTGCGCGAGCAATTCTTGTGAAAGACCCAAGTCCCGATCCTCTTTCCGATGCTTCTCTGTCCATTCCCCTTAATGTCTTTCCCCCAAAAATTGATCCAAGCTGGCGAGGAGGGTTCTCCTTCGGGGCAAATTTGGGGTTGCCTCGCACCAGCGTTGCTCTAGCAAAAGCTTTTGTTCTGTCCTGACTTTAAACTACAATGGCTGGCTTTTCCTGTTGTGATCTATGAACTGTTTGTTCATGCGACAGATGCACTCATTGGTGAATTTAACGGTAAGATTAGTAAATTCTAACGTTTTGGAGTTGTGAAGACAAAAGCTTGAGTTGCAGGAGGCGGATGAATTCTTCACTGGGTTTCCTATATCTTCTGATGAAAAAGAGGCTACTCTGTCTAATTTTTGTCAAAGGGTGTTAAGACTCATGTGGCTGTCAGTTTTCATCTTCCTAGTCCAAAATAAATGATATGTTGCGCTTATTACTGATCTTTTGAACAGTTTTCCCTTCAATTATGAAATAGTTTGCTATCACAGATGATATGTTTCCGTATGCAAATAAGTTTTCCCTTCGGTGCATGCTAGAGACAAAATTGGTTTGAATTGAGTGAACAATGGAATATTTGCTGATTTAGGACAGGAAACAATCGAACAGCTCAAAGTAAAATTTACAAAGTTGCCAGCACATGGCTACTGGTTAGTTGTTCACCCTGGGCTGTCATTAATATACAGCATAGTATACTGACCAATGATTGTAGATTGGCATCCCATTGAGCTTTCAAAGAAGTGACGACGTTTGAAAATTGGAATAACGCCACTAAAGCAAATTATGGAACTTCATTTAGTGATTAGTAGATCGAATCTGATAACCTTGCCATATAGTTCTGCTTGCTCTGAATAAGCAAGAAAACCAAGAGAAAACAAAAAATAACAACCATGCGAATATTGTAGAGTTAATAGACATCAGTAAACAGCAACAAAAGATTTTATTTGGGAACTTAGAACATGTACTACTCAATCATTCCATCACCTTGCCATTTTGATAAATCAATACAAAGCATGTTGTGAATGCAACGCAACCATAACTAAAGAGAGAACTAGGGACAAGATTGACAAGCCTTCGTGCAGAAAGTTAAGTCTGCACAAAAATTTTCAAAATAAACATGCTGAGCGAAGATGATTTCTCAATTTGTAAAATTGTGCTTTACAACGTATAAATAGTCCAATCTGTAGATGGAGGGCTCACAGAGTTTCATCTTACAAATAGATGCATTAACATTGTTAAATCCAATGCAAGTAGCTGCATCGAGGCCTCCAACAGACAATATGAACTGAATCTACGATGCTACATTCTTTCCTGAGACCTTAAGATGCAAAACTCACTTCACAATTGGAACCCCTAAAGGACATTTTACTCATATTCCTCGTTCTCTCGCTCGAAGAATTGTCTCGGGAAAAAATCTTCATAAGGTGACCGTGTTGCAAATAAGTGCCAAACGAGTGTTGCGAACGCAAACATCAACACGGGATTGCACAGTATTATCTGAGTCCCAATCGACCAAATGAAGAATGCTCAATATCCAGGATGACGGATAAACCGTAGATTGCATGAGCTATAAGCTTGTGATGATCCTCATGTTGAATTTTGATCAAATGCGTGAACGCCTGCCCAGCAGTTCTAATCACTAAGTTCCTAATGATTCCCCCAACTACAATCATGGCAAACCCCAGATTGCTCATCCACCAGCATTCCAAAGGTGGAAAATTACTCCACTAGTAAAACCAACATTGCGAGAAGATAATTCCGGCGAGAGGAGCAGGCTTTGTGACTGTAATTAGAATAGACATTCGGGTTTGGGAAGAGAGCCTCAGTGCCATTGGTATGATGTTCCACGACATGCCCATACCTAGGCGATGTGTTGTTTCAACAAGCTACGACAGCTTCCCTTAAACAGACTGCGACGATATGAACGACACTGACCTTGATCGAAAGTGAGTGAAGCTCGCAGATGACGGACTCGTGGACGACTTAAAGATTGTGGACGATGAATCTGGTAAAGAAGAGCTGACGGTGAATGCCGAACGGCGGACTGAAGCTCACGAGGAGCGGGCAAGGAGTGGCGAGGACCAAGCGAGCAGCGAAGACCCTAGTGGCTTGGCTGAGGATCAAGGGAGCAGCAAGGACCGGAAGTGGCACGACCAAGGATCAGGCGAGAGCAGCAGGGGGAGCAAGGAAGAAAACGTGAAAAATTGAAACTCTTTTGGGGATTTTCTTCAATTTTTTATCCAATTGTAAATTTTGACCAAATTAACCCTGTTCAAGTTGTTGGGAATATGGCCGCCCAATGAACCTAAGCTCTTATTTGAGATTGACTTGATTACTTCATGCCCTTATTTGAGACTGATTTGGCTACTTCAGGTCATCTTTTAAAATATAATATACTTTAGGTTCTCTTTTAAGAAAATGATCTCACTTCGAACTCTTCATTACAATTTTCCCCTAATTAAAGGCCATCCATTCAATCTCACCAATTGCATACATACTTTGAGTTAGGTTACATTTACATATCCAAATGCCCGAACCTAGTCTATTCATAGATCTTGTTGGACGGTCCATAGACCTCTGGATGCCTGGGTTCCATCCCTTGAATTATAAAGAAAAAGGTGAGGAGGCACATGTCACATTTCAAAACCTAAAAAATTCCACATTTTCTTCGCCGATTTAGCCGCCCGCGCATTAAAAAAATAAGAAATATCACTCACTAATCGATCCATCCAATTCTCCCATGATCCATATCATATGCCATTCCCTTGAGTTGTGGGGAAGGGAACATATGCAGGCTGTCAAGCCATCGAACCGGGCATCTCTTCCGGGATCCTATCGTAGCCTTCTCACTAGAGGTGATCGGATTCCGATCTTATCCAATTCCACTTAAGAATTGGGAACTGGATCCAAGAGAACTAGTTCCTAATTTTTGGTATCGTAGATTGGACCGATTGGTCTTGAAATTAGGAACTGGACCCAACCAATTGGTTCGGTTCCAATGAATCAAATCACTTGTTACCATTACATTGAAAAAAATATACGTCCATGTGGGCTTTCAAAAATGTGCATCCCCCAAGTTCAAACTCATATCTCAATATATTTTTCTCCAACATCGCTTTCTTGAACTCAGTTTGAGCAAGGGTTAGATGCTTTCAATCTTCCAAATCAAGAACTCTCTTTAATCAAAGTTTACAAAGAACGCGATACTCCTTGAAACATGTACATAAAGTTGAAAACAAATATCCTTGCTTAGGGTTGTTTAGAAATTTAAAAAAAAAAAACATATGCATAAATGGTCGGTCTGATTCCCACCTTGGAACTAGTAATTGGACCGACCGACCAACCAACCACTAGTTCCAAAAATAGGAATCGAGGGTTGGACCGACACCCTCTAGAATCACCCAAAATCGACTGGTTTGGTTCTAGTCCGAGAAGTTTCCGTTGCATATCTCTATGTCCACAAAAGACTCTCCCAACATGCAAGCAAACCAAGCAGAACGCGCCATGTGTCGGCTTTTTGGTTCCCCATCACTCATATTTCATCCTCATTCACTAAATCGGTTTACTTAAAAATATTTGGAGAAATGTTTGCATTTAATGATTCCGTCTATCTCGTAAAAAATAAACAATTTCAATAATTCTTATGAAAATGAATACTTCGCTCGAAATAATTAGACGATGAAAAATATTTTTATTAACTTATGTTTAACTGATTTAATAATATAAGTGATAAAAGTGATTAATATTAAAAAAATATTATTTAAATAATTTATTTTTCTTGAAACAAAGGCATTATCTGACATTCATTTCAAGAGAGAGGGAGAGAGGGGAGCGTTTGCGAGCCGTAATAGTGAGCAAGTTGGCAGCTGTCGCCATAGGAATCTACTTACGGCGCCACGCATTCTAATGTTAATTTGAAAAGTATGAGATGACATCTCCCCCTCTTATTTTTCTTAAAAGTTACATATTCTATGTACACACTCTAAGCAGTGCCCACAATGATATAATAACGTGCTGACGAATCAAAAATTGTGTGCTCTAGAATCAACCCAAAATAACAATCTCCCCGAGTCAACCCTCTTCTCCATCTGTACTGTGGCCACATTCGCAGTCGCCCGAGTTTAACACGTAATTTCCTTCCTTTGCCTCTCGCGAGGCCTCTTTTCTTCGTTCTCCGTTTCTTGAATTTCTTGTCCACATTCGATTTAAGTAGTTCGCAATCAAGATCCGACTCCACGCGCTCGTCTCTTTTCTAGTTCTGCTCGCTATTCTCGCTTGCTATGTAAGTTCCGCGATGGGTTTAATTCCTGCTTATTTCGATCTTGAATTGTGGGCGTGATCTCGAATGAACAGTCGAGCTTTTGATGTCTTGATCTTTGTCTACGTCTGCATTTTTGTCGTCGAGCTTTCGTATGTAGAGTGGCCGGACCCAGGAAATGGAGACGGCTTTCTCTATGACCACACGCTTGTTTGCTAACGCATTGCGGCATGTCATAGAATCTGCCATCTATAAAAACACAGGCGCGGAGTTTGCCTTGCGTATGCAGTGTGTCAAACCCCGGTGTCGATATTGTTTCTCTCTTGTAGCTGAGGCTGTCCTAAGATCGACTCGAGCTGATCTCCGTCGATCATAAATTTTCCTTTTCTTGCAGATCAGTCATGGGAGGAAGCAACGGTGCGGATGGTGGAGGAACGGTGAGGAGAAGGAGGGCGTGCTCGTGCTCGAAGAACGACTTCCTCCCCGAAGAATCCTTCAGGACCTGGGGAAACTACTGGGGCGCCCTCAAGGAGACGCCGGCGCGGCTGCGGGACCGGGTTCTCACCCGGTCCCTCGAGACGGCTGAGCTCCACGAGGTCAAGGCCCAGAGCCAGCACGAGATGAAGCGGACACTGACGTGGTGGGACCTGATCTGGTTCGGGATCGGGGCAGTCATCGGCGCCGGCATCTTCGTGCTCACCGGCCTCGAGGCGAGGGAGCACGCTGGCCCTGCCATCGTGCTCTCCTTCGTGGTCTCGGGCATATCTGCAATGCTCTCCGTCTTCTGTTACACCGAGTTTGCGGTGGAAATACCAGTGGCAGGTCAGTTCTTGAAACTTACTGTTCTTTCTTTTTCACTCTTCGTGTATGCCGATTCTTGTATTAGTTGATAAATTTGGATCTGGAAAACTTTGGTATGATTTCTAGCCGAAAAAATTGACCTCTACGTACGTAAGAAATTTCTCAAGAGGAATCTTGATTCCAGAGAATATCACACAATTTCTTCCCCGGATGAGCTTCGAAAAGAAAAAATAAAAAATTTGGAGATCCTTCTTGCTGATGGAAACCCGTTGACCCGCTTTGCTTGGATGTGCAGTGGCATCGGATAAGCCTGTTTGAATGGCCCTTTCGATTTGCCGTATTTTTTCTAATGTATTTTTCCAACGTCTTGACATTTCTGTCGCATTTGTTGAGAAGTCTACCGTTCAGACTGGCCATTGCTGACATGAAAAGTCAGAGATGGTCCTGTTTGAAAAGTCCATTCTGAACTTTTAATTCGCAACGGAGAACGCCTAAAAAAAAAAGATAAAAAAAAAGGACTGAAAAGTATGGCATTTATTGGTGCTTTAATAAGTTTTACCGGACCGGCCGGTTTGCTGATGTGAATCCGGCTCGTGTCACGAGATCTTATGAGACGGGTTTGATGGGATATCGATTTAATTCGTTTTGCGGTTTGTTTAGATTCCGAAGTAATTTTAGGATTATTGAGAAAAATGTCTTAATATGGAGACATGAATGGACCTATGTGAATGCGACCATCCTTTTGTTTTTGTGCTTAAATGTTTGGAGAGAACGCATACAGTCTGATAAAAAAAAAAGAAGAGTCTGAGGTTCTAAAACCAGAATTCTCGTCTTTCCATAGGTGGATCATTTGCCTACTTAAGAGTGGAGCTTGGGGACTTCGTGGCCTTCATCGCGGCGGGCAACATCCTGCTCGAGTATGTGATCGGCGGCGCTGCCGTCGCACGCTCCTGGACATCCTACTTCGCCACCCTCCTCAACCATGACCCCAAGGACTTCGTCATCCATGCCCACGGCCTGGCCAATAACTACAACGAACTCGACCCCATCGCTGTGGGCGTCTGCGGCGTCATCTGCATCTTTGCAGTCCTCAGCACCAAGGGCTCGTCCCGCCTGAACTACATCGCCTCGATCGTGCACCTCCTGGTGATCCTCTTCATCATCGTGGCCGGCCTCACAAAGGCCAAGGCGAGCAATTACACCCCCTTCGCACCCTATGAGGCCCGTGGCATCTTCAAGGCCTCGGCTGTGCTGTTCTTCGCGTACGTCGGGTTCGATGCTGTGTCCACGATGGCAGAGGAGACTAAAAACCCCGCGCGGGACATCCCGATCGGCCTGGTAGGGTCCATGGTTGTGACTACCATTGCGTATTGCTTGATGGTCATCACGCTCTGCCTGATGCAGCCATACAAACAGATCAACGAAGATGCCCCGTTCTCGGTTGCCTTCCAGGCGGTCGGGATGGACTGGGCCAAGTACATCGTCGCCTTCGGGGCGCTCAAGGGCATGACCACAGTGCTGCTCGTCGGGGCCGTGGGGCAGGCCCGGTACCTCACCCACATCGCCAGGACGCACATGATGCCCCCCTGGTTCGCCAAGGTCAACGAGAAGACCGGGACGCCCGTGAACGCGACCGTCGTGATGCTCGCAGCAACTGCAGTCATCGCCTTCTTCACGAAGCTCGAAATCCTGTCCAACCTCCTCTCCATCTCCACATTGTTCATCTTCATGCTCGTGGCAGTCGCCCTCCTAGTGCGCCGGTACTACGTCAGCGGGGTCACGACGTCCGCCGACCGCAACAAGCTCATCGTCTGCATTTTGCTCATAATCGGGTCTTCGATTGCGATGGCCACTTATTGGGGCCTCAGCGAGCATGGCTGGGTCGGGTATGTGATCACAGTGCCAATCTGGTTCCTAGCGACCGTGGCATTGAGGGTGTTCGTCCCACAGGCCCGGGCGCCAAAACTATGGGGTGTGCCACTGGTCCCTTGGTTGCCGTCGGCTTCGATAGCCATCAACATATTCCTGCTCGGGTCGATAGACCGGGCATCGTTCGAGCGGTTCGGGATGTGGACCGGGTTCTTGCTGCTGTACTACTTCTTCTTCGGGCTGCATGCTTCTTATGACACAGCCAAGCAGAGTGGGGAGACCAAGGGCAAGGATGGCTTGGAGTGGAAGAAGATTGAGGAAGGGAATGAGAGCTCCACAACAACAAATGCAGGCCCTGGAGGCGTAATCAACGGCAGCGAAGCTTCTGCCATTCCTAGTACTTGAAGTAAACACAGTGTCTTGTAAACTGCTGTCAATCGCAGAAACCTGCTGTTTAGTGTGTTCAATGACTTGTGTGACCCAAGAAGCGGTTGTTCATATGCAGACTCTGTTCTAAAGACTCCCATATTCTCTTGATGTTAAGTCATTTCTCGGATTGATCATTGCGATTGTTGGGAATATCTCGGATGCCAAACGACAGATGGCAGAACTTACATCACGATCGTGTGTTATAGAATCAACATAAAAAGGTCCAGATACTGTGGCTGGTTACACAGTGGTCTTAAGTTATGACGCATTTTTCTGTTGTTTTCTCTCGAGGTTTCTTGCTTTGTTCTCCTTTCTTGAATTTTCCGTGTTTTTTGTTCACTTTTAGTGTAATTTGGCATCAAGATCGACTCTATTCATTCATCTCTTTTCTAACTCTGCTCAACATTCTCAATTATCATGTGAATTCCGTGATGGGTTGAATTACAACTTATTTATCTTGAAATGGGTGATCTCCAACAAAACAGTTGAGCTTTCAACATCTTGACCCTGTTTGCATCTGCATTTTCGCCGTCGAACTTTTGTACGTTAGTGACGCGCAGCCGGACCAATGAAATGAAGATGGCTTTCTGTAAAATCACACGCTTTGTTTGCTAATGCACTGTAGCACGACATGGGATCTACTATATTATAAAAATGCAAGAACAGAATTTGCCAGTCCACACCGTGTCGGGCCCCGGTACTGATCTTGCTTCTCTCTTGTACCTTGAGCCCGTTTGAAGATTGACTTGAACTGATTTTCGTCTCATAAATTTTCCTTTTCTAGCAGATCAGTCATGGAAGGAGCCGGTGGCGCAAACGGTGGAGGAAAGATGAGGAGGAGGGCGTGCTTGTGCTCGTGCTCAAAGGATGACTTCTTCCCCGAAGAATCCTTCAGGACCTGGGGAAACTACTGGGGTGCCCTCAAGGAGACACCAGCCCGCCTGCGGGACCGGCTCCTGACCCGGTCCCTCGAGACGACGGAGCTCCACGAGGTCAAGGCCCGGAGCCAGCATGAGATGAAGCGGACACTGACGTGGTGGGACCTGATCTGGTTCGGGATTGGGGCCGTCATCGGCGCCGGCATCTTCGTGCTCACTGGCCTCCAGACGAAGGAACACGCCGGCCCCGCCATCGTGCTCTCCTTTGTGGTCTCTGGCGTATCGGCCATGCTCTCGGTCTTCTGTTACACCGAGTTCGCTGTAGAAATACCGGTGGCGGGTTAGTTCCTTTTTCTCCGCTTCGCTCTTCATCCATGCCAATTTTCACATGACTTGATCAGATATTATTTCATATAACTGAATAATCTGGCTTAAATTGGCGATTCCAAAATCGCGCCGGACCGATCGATTCGCTGATGGAAACCTGGTTTGTGTCATGATTTTGCGACAAGTTCGATAGAGTATCAAATTCAAATCAGTTTGCAGTTTATGTTTTGGATAAGAGCTGAATGGACAATAGCCAGACTTAGACAAGGGGCAAAAAAGGGCAAATCCTAAAAATTTTAGATTATTGAGAATTGCTACCTACCGATATGGAGACTTGAATAAACAATGTGAATGCATACATCCTATTTTCAAGAAATGAGAGCAAAATAATGAGTTATGTTTAATTTTGGCAAGGTACAGTTTGATAAGCAAAAGCCTAAATTCTCAAAAGCAAAGTTCTCATGTTCTTCAATAGGTGGATCATTTGCCTACTTGAGAGTGGAGCTTGGGGACTTCATGGCCTTCATCGCCGCCGGCAATATCATCCTCGAGTATGTGATTGGCGGTGCCGCCGTTGCGCGCTCCTGGACGTCCTATTTTGCCACCCTCCTCAACCACAAGCCCGAGGACTTCCTCATCAAGGTCCATGGCCTGGCTGATGGCTACAACGAGCTCGACCCCATCGCCATGTGCATCTGTGGCGTTGTTTGCATCTTTGCAGTCCTCAGCACCAAGGGCTCGTCCCGCCTAAACTATGTCGCCTCCATCGTGCACATCCTGGTGATCGTCTTCATCATTGTGGCAGGCCTCACGAAGGCCGACACGGCCAATTACACCCCATTCACGCCCTTCAATTCCCGTGGCATCTTCAAGGCCTCGGCCGTGCTGTTCTTCGCATATGTTGGGTTTGACGCTGTGTCCACGATGGCAGAGGAGACCAAGAACCCCGCGAGGGACATCCCGATCGGCCTGATTGGGTCCATGGTTATGACTACCATTGCATATTGCTCTATGGTCATCACGCTGTGCCTGATGCAGCCATACTCCCAGATCGATATACATGCCCCGTTCTCGGTCGCGTTCAAGGCAGTCGGGATGGACTGGGCCAAGTACATTGTCGCCTTCGGGGCACTTGAGGGCATGACAACGGCACTGCTCACCGGGGCCGTGGGGCTGGCCCGGTATGTCACGCACATCGCCAGGACGCACATGATGCCGCCTTGGTTTGCCAAGGTCAACGAGAAGACCGGGACGCCCGTGAATGCCACCATCGTGATGCTCTCGGCAACTGCGGTCATCGCCTTCTTCACAAAGATGGACATCCTGGCCGACCTCCTCTCTATCTCCACGTTGTTCATCTTCATGCTGGTGGCAGTTGCCCTCCTAGTGCGCCGGTATTACGTCAGTGGGGTCACCAAACGTGCCAACCGCAACAAACTCGTCATCTGCCTCTTGCTCATAGTCGGGTCTTCGATTGCGACGGCCACTTATTGGGGCCTCAGTGAGCATGGCTGGGTTGGGTATGTGTTCACAGTGCCAATCTGGTTCCTAGCAACTGTGGCATTGAGGGTGCTTGTCCCACAGGCCCGGGATCCAAAACTATGGGGCGTGCCACTGGTCCCTTGGCTTCCGTCGGCCTCGATTGCCATCAACATATTCCTGCTTGGGTCGATAAACCGGGCATCATTCGAGCGGTTTGGGCTGTGGACCGGGTTCTTGCTGTTGTACTACTACTTCTTCGGGCTGCATGCTTCATATGACATAGCCAAGGAGAGTGGAGAGATCAAGGGCAAGGATGGCTTGGAGTGGAAAAAGATTGAGGAAGGGAATGAGAGCTCCATAACAAATGCAGGCCCTGGCAATGAAGCTTCTGCCATTCCTAGTACTTAAGAAAACACAGTGCCTGGTAAACTGCTGTCACTGCTGTCAGCTGATGTTCAAATGTCTTCATAATACTTGGGACATTTTACTCGAGAAAGTGATTGTTCATGAGCAAACCTTGTTTTAAAGACTTGCTTACTCTCTTGAGATTAGTTATTCTCCGATTGATCATTACGATCATTGGAATTATCTTCGGATGTGAATCGACATATAGCAAACTTATGCATAAGGTGATCAAACTCACAGCCGATTCAGCTGCAGTGTATGGAGTAAGGCCGGTTGATTACAGAGCCCGACTCACCGTGTACAAACTCAACAACCCGCCTCGGCTTTACACCTCAACAAGTGTATATACTCAGTCACTTGATTTATAAGTAAATTTAAGTACAAGAGGCCACGACACTTCATACATGGAATATGGTTCGTTTCTTAACTCCCAAGACCTTAGACGTCTCTATCCTAAAACTAAAATATATCTAGCCGTTACATATGCTCCAAACGACTAATTTTTCGATAGCTGTGCTTTTCGGACTGCCGGGCCTAAAATTGAGCAGCCGAAGTCCAGTCCCTTTCATGCACTAGCCAGATGCCTGACTTACGCAAATCACACGGCTGGCTTCTAATCACGAACAATACGGTCATCAACCCATTAAACCAACCCTCCGAAATAGTAAAAGCATTTGATTAAATAAATTAAAAATACAAAAACTTGATTCAGAAAATTTGAATGTACATAAACGAATAAAATCTTTCGCTATACAATCTAAATTAATGAGTACACAACAGGTGCTTGATACTTCGATTAATAGATTCTCACAAAGTTCATAACTAACCTGTATATATTGATATAACACTAAGATAGAGTATTTATTTTAACAATATAATAATGTTAAGTTATTATATAAAATCACGGTTACATTTGCATAATGAACCAATTCAAATTTATATACCAAACATATATGATTTTATGAAATTTGCTTGGTAGTTTAAGGAGAATATTATGTGTTAGCCGCATAGCACAAGTTCGATTCTCCATTCCATCAAGAACAAAGGACTATTTGAACCATCCACTTTAGCTCGTGTCCTACCTAATCCATGAGATTATCGTGGTATTCCATGGTCCTAGGGTATACCTACCTAAAATGACCTTTCTCATCCATCAAAAAGGAACAAATTATCGCGGTCCAGATTACACCATTTGATTCCAGACCTCGTGCGGATTGACACCAGTTGGAGTAATGATTGTATTTCTTATGTTTTGTCATTTGGATTTAGAGATCTTTCAAAAATAGGAAAACTTCAACAAGTAAATTGAAGACTCCATAAACTAGGAACAACCTAAAAACATGGAGAATTCAAGTACAGTGCCAAATATGGTAGGCAAATATCACAGGCAAGTTACATTTGAACAGAAGTGATGTAAACCAATGTCCTCAAATTTCAGAGGGTAATGAGTTTTCCCATAAACCTAACTGTGCCACACTACACCTTAAAGTGTTCAAGCTCAACTTACAAAAGCCCTCTTCAGATTCAACACAGCATGAGCCTCAATGACCAAAGAAGGCGAATGTTATCTTCCTAAATCCAAGATGTGATATAACCTGGTAAGGCAAAATTGTCAGGAAGACAGCTGATAAGTTCAAGTATCTACTCCATTGATCCACATGTCGCAGAATATCCAGCTTCATATAAAAGAGAAGGTACCTCACTCATCATGCAATCAACCATGTCCATGCAAAGGAGGTAAGGATAAGGACATGAGTTTTCCTTAGTTTTGCAGCAATTAAGTTACACCGATGAGTAAAAACACAAGAAGAGAATATGACTCATTGCCACTATCCCATACAAGCAGATTGCCACTATCCCATTCAAAAACAAGCAGGTGACATATAATAAGCATGGCACTTTCACCAGTTAAACAATACTTGCTCTAAGAAGTTGGCATTTTGACTTCCAAATACAGTAACAGAAGTGTCAAAGCAAGAACAAGATAACCTGTCTTACCTAACCAAATAGCTCAGGTACTTATACAGCTAGAGAATTTGAAGTCTAAATCTCTGACTGTCTAAAGGATTCCCCATTCATGTAGAATCAAGGCTTAAAATGGTCCTCCCAATATGTTCCATTGGACACTCTTCCTAAACCGTTTATTTTAATGAAGTATTTAAGAAATCTCTAGAAGCCAAAAGCATGTAAGACCAGTAAGTTCAACATGGCAATTATATCTCCTTGTACATATTTGCACACTGGTTCTGTAATAGGACTTTAATAGAATCTAGATGCAAAAATTACCCAGCACCTTTTATTTGCAATCAGGGATCTTAAGTAATACACACAAATGAGCAAAAAGAAAAATCTTTTCTTACCTGCATTTGCAAACCACACTAGTATATCTCATCATCAGGAATATCTGGCGTCAAAAATTTCCTAGGGTCCTTACTGATCTCCTCATAATTCAATCTGGACTTCACCCTTTCAGGTACAGGCATCAAAGGAATAATACTATCTCTATCAATTACTCCGTCAATGATTCCATACTCAACAGCTTCAATTGGAGACATGTACCGATCTCTGTCAATATCTTTTTCGACTTGTTCGAATGGACGTCCAGTGAAAGAAGAAATAATCCTGGTGATATTAGTTTTGTTATGCATAACTTCTCGGGCTTGAATTTCCACATCTATAGCTTGCCCACTTGCACCACCAAGAGGTTGATGAATCATTATACGTGTATTTGGCATTGCAAGACGCTTCCCTTTAGTGCCTCCACCAAGTATTATGGAAGCTGTTGATGCTGAAATGCCAAGAGCCACAGTTGAAACATCAGCTCGGACAAGCTGTACAACATCATATATAGCCATTGTAGCACTGACATAAGAAAATAAGAGAGAAATCCCATCAGAAATTTGAGATAAAACCTGCAGGTGTGATAACAGGAGGCAGGCAGCATAACAAGACACTCAATGAGAACATTCTACATAAGATTGTGCCAAAGTGGTCATCATGCAGAAGAGACACATTGTGTGGCCTAAATAGAATGATGTATAACAATTGAACTGAGGTTATTGGGGACAGGTATCTCTTGGCCTAAAAATGTCTCCAAAGAAATCTTGAAATGCTAGATGAGTACAGGATAGAGTACTTTGGTTCCTATCAACAAGAATAAAGATGACATCTAAAAAATTGTGTCTACTCGGAGATGTCTAGACTTATAGAACTCTAGGAAAGAGTAATTGACTGCAGGTTAATGCAAGACACCCATGTTGGATATCCAATTGGGGGGTTTGTGCCATAAAGATCAATTATGGAGACAATCTACTCATTACAAAGATTTGTGGAAAGGTTCATAATTTGGGAATAAACATGTGTCAGAATTCCAGGAGAAACTCTCTTGAGAATTCTAGAGAACAAAATAATACATGTAGCCTATATGCCAGCCTTAAAAGACATTTACAATGAAGTAGTGATATCCATAAGGAAACATGAAGGAGAAACTAAAGACTTCCCATAATTACAAGGTTACTCCTAGGCTCATATCTAAGCTCATACTTAAGGATGTGTCAGATTGACTTTTATTTTTCTATTGACACATTGACTTTGTCAAAATCTCAAACTTTCACAACATACAAATGCTGACACGTAGTTTCATACATAATTTTAATTACAATTTTTTGAAATTTGAATGGTATTTCAATATTTGGTTGAGAAATTATTCTCATGGACATCATCAATCTCATAACGATCATACAAGAATAACAAAGTTAGCAATAGATATCCTTTGGTATCTACAGTTTGCAAATTGTGTAGTACTGATAAATGAAATCCAAGTGGGAGTAAATAAGAAACTCTAACACTGGTTTTGGAATATAAGGTTTCTGTCTAAGATGATAAAATACAGAGTATGGAGGTATAAGTCCAATGTGAACAGGTTTTAAACGGTACTACAGTGGGAATTGGAAACCGGGAAATTCTAAGCAGTGAAAGTTTTTGAAATCCAGGACTTATGTTGTAAAGGGATGAGGAAATTAATCACGATCTCACCCATAGAGTGTCGGCATGATGAATGAAGTCAAGAATGAAGATGGTGTTTTTTTCAACTTTTTTTTTTTTTTTTGTTCAACTGTTGAATGCCACTTAAATTGATAGAGATTTCACCCACTAAAATGACTATGGGGTTTTGGCTGAGATCCGAGATACACCAGCTTCGTCTAAGTTCAGGAAACGACGTCCATCTATTTTCAATCTGATACTTAATCATCCATCACCAATCTATTGTTCTTAACTAGTCATAGCAAAAGAACATAAATCCGACTTGCAAAGACCACAAAGAGACAACTAAACATGGTACCTCCACTACCAACTAGGAGAACTGCTGCACACTATTTAACAACAACACAGTCAGTCACAATGTCCAGAGACCCTTACATTGAAAAGTAATAGTTCAGACTTCCAGGAAGAACCTCTTGTGGCATCAATTTTGATCAAGAAAAATTTGATCTTTACTCTCACAAGTTCTCATCTCTTGAAGCTTAAGGAAATAGTTAAAACAAAAGTATGTAATGATGTTGAATTGCATTACATGCAAATTAAATGCAATCTCTTTCTCTTGAGATCCATTTCTGCCCAACGATAGATCACCAATGAATAAGTAATACAAAAGGTTATGGGCAGCCTCTCATGCCTGCACAGGGCTTTCTTGAGCTATAGGAGGATCTAGCAAACAAGAATTATCCACTTGACAAGGTCCTTTATAGCCCAATGTTACGAAAAGTATCCAATACCTCTTGCTGTCTCTCAGTTGATTTGGAAAGAGCCGAACAAGAGAGCTTTCGTACAAGAGGGGATGCCCTTCTTTTGTAATCACTGAAAGTTGGTTATAAGTCCGACACTTTTGGTACAGGAATGTTACTCATAGGTGTAAACGCTAAAATCGACGCTATAGACTATTTGTCTTGTTACCAAGCTCTTTCTTTATATAAGTTTGTACCCCCTTCATGCCCTATAGTAGTTTGGTCATTAGTCCAAAAGCACCTACTTAGCCCCTCACTTTGGCCTTAGCCATGGGTGACAATGGAAGAACATTGCAACGGAGCAAAATGGAGTATAGTTATATAACTATAGTTTCACTTAGCAATTCATCGGGAACATACTTCACAAGCTCAACTCTAACCCTCTCAAACTATCTAATTTACCATTTCCATTAGAAACCCCTGACTGGCATTTCTTCGAACAACTCGTAAGCAAACCAAAAGAAGTACACGAATTCCAATCTCAATCCCTCCAAAACACCCAAAACCAGAGCAATCTCAGCAGACAAGCCAGAACCACGACAACGAACCGGGCTCACCTAAGGGAGCCACCGGTAGAATTAACGAAGAGCCGAATGTCCTTGGTGTGGTCCTGAGCGTCGAGCAGGAGCAGCTGGCTGATAATCGCGTCCGCGACGAAATCGTCGATGCTGCTCCCCAGGAAGACGATGCGCTCCTTGAGCAGGAGCCCCATGGCGTCGGCCTCGGCGCCCCTCATGGCGGTGGCGGGGGTCTGAGGGGCCGCCGACGAGAAGACGGCGGAGTCGAAGGCGGCGGCGGGGGCGGCGGCGGCCGCACGGCGGGGTTTCAGAGAGGGAGCGAGGTGGGTCTTGAGGGAGGAGAGGGGAAGAGGTGGAGCGTGGGGTTTGAGGGAGAGGGGAGGAGGTCTGGCGACATGGAGGGAGGCTTTGAGGGGGACGAAGTGAGGTGAGGATGGAGAGGAGAGAGAAAGGAGGTCCATCCCGAGAGAGAGAGAGAGAGAGAGAGAGAGAGAGAGAGAGTTGGGTGAGGAGGAAGAAGAAGGTTGAAAAGGGTAGATGGTAAGGCGAGGGAGGAGAGAGAACAAAAAGGAGAAGGGTGGCGCGGGGTTGGTGTTCTGTCCGATGCTGATTTTGATGAGGGCTGGCTCAGGCTTAAGCAGTTTGCAAGAGAGGCCCCCTGCTGCTTCAACAAGTGATTTGTGCATCAAGTTAAAGTAATTTGAAAATTACATTATAGATCGATTTGTATACAATCTACCAATTATGACATTTTGCTTACAATTATTATTTCCCCGTAATTTGTGTTACAGTCATAGTTATATATATTGCATAGACTTGTATGTAAAAGTTATGTATCTCGGTCGTTATTTTCTTTGACTCTATTAAGCCTAATTATCTTTGAAATAACATTAATTTTAAGGGATAATACCACAAAAAATCCCAAACTTTATCTATTGTGACACATTTACCCTAAACTTTTTTTTTGTGGATCAAAACCCCCAAACTGCCCCGCGCGACACATTTCTTTTTTTTGTGACACAAAACCCCAAACTTTTTTTATGTTTTTGCGTTCCAAACTTTTATTAAAGGGCATTTTTGTCTTTTACTTTATTCTTTCTTTTTTCCTTTTTTTCCTCTTTTTTCTTCCTTTTTTTCCTCCTTCTTTCTTTTTTTCCTCCTCCTCGCCGGCGTCGGTCGGCCCCCGCCGGATCTGGCGAGGGTTACCTTCACTTGCTACGGCTAGGCGACGGCGAGGGCAACCCTCGCCAAATCCGGCGGTGTTGGCCCTCGAGGGCGAGGGCGGCCCTCCGGGAGGGCAGCCCCCCCGATCCGGAGGCGGGAAAAAAAAAGAAAGAAAAAAGGAAAAAAAAAAGGAATAAAAAGTAAAAGAAGAAAATGCCCTTAAGAATAAAAGAAAATGTCACACGAGTAAAGTTTGGGGTTTTTTGTATTACAAAAAAAATTTATGGTAGATGTGTCATACGGGGCAAAGTTTGGGGTTTTTTGTGTCACAAAAAATAATTTATGGTAAATGTGTCACACGGAGTAAAGTTTGGGGTTTTTTGTGTCATAAAAAAAGTTTATGGTAAATATGTCACACGGGGTAAAGTTTGGGGTTTTTTGTATCACAAAAAAAAGTTTAGGGTAAATATGTTACACGGGGTAAAGTTTGGGGTTTTTCGTGGTATTCTCCCTAATTTTAACTTGAGTTCCAATTTTACCATTTATTATTTCATAAAGAAAATATAAATTATAGTTGTTACTCAAATTTGCCCCTATTAAGTGTTCGTCCAATGAACGTTTTATTTCGTGTACATTACACTCTCGACACTTGTTTACATAGAAATTGCATGCCACTTCAAACAAATTAAAAAGAAAAGAAAAATTGTGTGTGTGAAGTGAGAGACAAGGTATCACAACTGCCACATCCAAGAGCTTAAGCTCTAACCCAATCGTAGCATGGTGATTGCTTGTGGACACCATGAGTACTTCAGCTCGTGGTTATGGTAATGAGATATTTTTGAGTTGTGAAACTTGAGGTCACCATGGCTGCTCAAGCTTTGGCCTCAAGACTACCATGGCCACTTGACTTTCGAGCCACGAAATTTGAGTAGCCTTGGCTGTTGTGGGCTCAAAGCTAAAGCCACTACAACTTTAAACTCAAATTTGTATCCACTATAACCACTAATATTGCAATTATGGAAATGAGCTGCAACCATGGCCACCATGAGCTCGAACCTTGAGTAGCCATGATTGGACTGACCTTCACAAATCAAAACTCAAGCAACCATGGTCATCATGCGCTTGATGCTCATGAGCCTCTTGTCGTGTGCTTGAAGTTTGACCAGCCATGGCGGTCTCGAGTTTCATGGCTCCATAAGATCTCATAGCAATGGTCACCACAAGCTCCGTGGCTTAACAAGATTTCATAGCCATAGCCACAACAAACTTAGACCTTGAGCTCGCACTATGGCAAATGAGATCTCTCTCATTGTTTGATTTGTTACCTAATTTCCATATTGATAGACACCATAAAGTCAAATTTGAGTACTAGTTGATAGTTAATGGTTTTTTATGAGACAAATAAAAGTTGGAGCCAAAATTGGAACCCGAGTTACAATTAATACTTCTTAAGGGAATTAGGCCCGCTCTATTTGTAGACTATTTATTACAATTGAAATTTTATATTAATTAATCATTATTAATTTGACTTAATCACATATTATGAGATTAATGAATAGACTATTAAATGATAGGTAAAAAAAAATAGATGCAATAGTATTTACGTTAACTTGTTAATGCATAATTATTTATTATATTAAAAATTATTCATAATATGTTAATTATCATTATATTAGTAGATATGAGAATCAACATACTGAAAATTTGTATTATTTGCATTCTTTATTCTATAATACAAATAGGGCATTGTTCTATGAGAATCAACATATTGAATACAAAAAATTCCTCTCCATATTCTATCTTTCAATTTGTGTCATGATATCAGAGCCTTTGTTTTCTGGCCTAGCTTCCACATCTCTTTGATTGCCCTCCAGATTTCTTTTGGTTCCTTTTCTGTTGCAGAAACAAACCTAACCTGCAAGACAAGGTCAACATTACGATGTAGGAATCAATTCTCTTGAAAATCATCAAAAAATTTTCAACACTCTACCAATACCATGACAAATGAGGATTTATCAATCTCTGATGAACGAACTCCAGAGCAGTTGTCTATGCAAGAAATTTCATCTAGATAGAATTTACCTGCTGGAGGAGCCGTTAATCAGGAACAATCCCAGGCCCAGCCAATCCAGTGGGTTTCTTTCCAAGCCCTGTTGACTCAGGGATAGCCCGTTTCGGGCCAATCCATCCAATGGCTGCCTATTCAGGTACCACCCAACCCATGGATCTATGGGCCAACCCAAAATATTCCGTGGCCACAAAATCAAGGCTAGGGAGGGCAATATCAGTCTAATAGAGGGCCCAATGGAGGCCCACCAACCGAGACCGAGGCAATCCATTGGGCCAGGAGGAATTCATGCGGGTCAAATGGGCTCAACACCTTAATCGGGCATTGCGGGTTCGACTCCCCAACCCGGTTTTTTGCCGTATTTGTTTCCAGTCGCCGGTAGCCGACCGGAGATTGGAGACCCCCTTTACATGTCCATCGCCGATGGGCCCGAGCTTCGACTCATCACCAATGTACTCACTGGCTTCGAAAACTACTCAACATGATCACAAGAATTCTAGTGAGCCCTTATCACGAAGGACAAGGAGGGTTTCCTTGACGGAACCATGTCCATACCAACTGACAGGTGGCTAGCCCGAATCTGGAGAAAATGTAATCAACTCGTTCAAACTTGGATAGGGAATTGCATATCTCCAGATGTCGCGGCTGGTTTACCACCAACGGAGGACTCAAGAACTATGTGGAAAACATAAAATAAATGTATGGGAAGCTAGATCTGGCAAAACTTTTCTCTATAATCGAAGCCATGTCCGAACTAAAGCAAGGAAATATGTCAATCGCAGCGTGCTTCAACAAGCTTTCGCCCCTTTGGAATGAGCTAGAGGTAGCCGAGGAAAAGCTTGAAGGGCCAGATTCGACATTAGCATGGTACAAGGCGATTAAAGAAAGAGAAAAAGTCACCCGATTTCTCTTGATTTTAAATGATACTTACCTCCCATTTCGATCGCAGATATTGGCCATGGATCCGATGCCCACTCTTGGCCGAATATACTATTTCGCTGTACAAGAGGAAAGCTAGCGGCTTACCTTGTCGGAATAGAGGTATCGATATGGGTTATAAACCCATATTATGACTCACTTTTAGTTAAATGGGTCAAATATGGGTCAAGTGAAAGTTAAATATAGATCAAATATGGGTTTGAGTGAGTTATTAGGTAGACCCATCATCTTTTCCTTCCATCCCCCTCCTCTATGCATTTCAATCTCTGTTGCCGATCTCGCCATCACGCCGTTGTCACCATCGCCGATCTCGAGCTTGCCGTCGTCGGCTGGAGCTCAGCTTGGATCTGGCCAAGTGAGTCGCGACAAAGCTTGGGCTGGCGAGCCTTAAACTCGCTGGCCGGAGCTTGTCTTAGATCTGGATAGGCGAGTTGCGAGGTCGCCGGCTTTGGCTGAGTTGCAGCTCGCCCGGATCTGGGTAGACGAGCCTCGAACTCACTGGCCACAATAGAGTTCGTGGCTTGCCAGATTCGGGCGAGCCCGAGCTTGACCACTGCCAACGACCTTAGAGGAGCCTAGATCGGCCAAGCCTCGAGTTTGTCGGCCTTGGTCGAGTTCGGGCTCGTTGGCCTACGTCTTGGCCAGTCACCGTCGGGCGGCACCAATAGAGGAAAAAGGGGGAAGAAGAAGGAAGAAGAAAGAAAAGAAAAGAAAAGAAAATAAAAAGAAAAAGAAAAAGAAAAAGAAAGAAAAAATAAAAGAAAAAATAATAAAAAGTTCAATTTTTTAAAAATAATTAAAAAATCGATTTTTAAAAAAAAATTATTTTCCAAAAAATATTTCAATTTAGAGGAATACACATTTTTTTATTTACTAATTTTTTATTATTTAATTTACTTTATAAATTTGATGTGAAATTTTTATTCAAATAATTTATATATGAAAAGTTTAAAGTTGACTAAATAAGTGAGAGTAAATTTTTTTAAATTAAGTTAAATATTAATATGTGTTGGTAATATAGGTCGGGTATGGGTCGAGTATGGGTCGTCAAATTTACATTGCATGAAAATGGGTCAAAACGGGTTAAATGGGTTGATGTGGGTCGGACCATTTTCGACCTAACCCAAACCCGATCCGATCCGCCCATTTGACACCCCTACGTCGGAATACACCAAGGCGGGGGAGACCATCCTTCTTGCGGCTCGATCCAACCTTCATCAGCGAGGAGCAGCCACCAAAACGCAGACTGAAGGAAAGAGGCAGAATGCTCTAGGTTCTGTGGAAGAAGAAGACCGAAGCTTCAAGGTTTTTGGCTTGGACGGTCTAGATTCTTCAGCACGATCGGACGGCTCAAAATCCCCCTTTCCTGCTGCTGGAGTGGATGGCTCACGCTCACTTTTCTTGGTAGGATTGGACGGGCATTATGAAGCCACGTCAGCCCCAATCACTAAAGCATCCAGCAGCTCACATTTTGCCATGTCACCCAGGATTAATGGGCAAAATACAAAATTGAGAGTTAAATTGTATCGCGATTATTGCAAATGTTCACACCACACAATTGACACTTACTGGAAATTACATGGAAAGCCTGCAGATAAAGAAAAAAAAAGAAAAGGAATTTGCAATAGCTTATTAGGTCACTAATCAATATAATCAGCCGATTACCCATGATCAATATCAGCAGCTTACGAGGGCTTTGAAGAAATTGGATACTTCTGACAAAATCGGGAGTTTTTTAGGTACCTCTTAATGTTTGATGACATCAATACTAAATAATGCATTAATAATTGATTCAGGTGCTAGTGACCACATTATCTGTAATAAAAATTTCTTTTTTGAGATTCACGAGAAATTATCTTTTCCCATATCCGTCCGACTACCAAATGGAGAGGTGAAACAGTGAAATTTAGCCCTCTCATAACACTTGGAAATGTTCTATATGTTCCCGATTTCCATTTCAACCTTATCTTTGTTGCTAGAGTTTGTGAAGAAAATTCTTGCCATGTCTTTTTCAACTCTGATAGTTGTTTCTTTTAGGCACATTCAACTGGCAAACTGATGGGCTCGGGTAGTGTTTCAGAAGGATTATATTTTTAGAACAATTTCATGAATGATTTGGATTTATCTTGCAATAAAGAATCATTGTGTAATGCAGCTACTAATGATAAAAGTTTCATTTTTCATCAAAGAATGGGACATAGTGCTGCTTTCCCTTACTCTCAATGTCATGTTTGCCCTTTAGCCAAGCAATCATGTGTTCCTTTTCCAAAAAGTAAAACCCGTACTAATAGTATTTTCTCACTAATTCATGTTGATGTATGGGGACCCTATCATACTCCACATTGTGATGGGTCTCGGTTCTTCCTCACGATTGTAGATGATCATTCCCGTGCCACGTGGGTATTCCTTATGCAAACAAAAAGTCAAGCCTTCCATCATTTAAAATTTTTTCTTTCCCTATCCAAAAATCAGTTCAGAAAATCTGTCTAACGGATAAGAACCGATAATGGAAGAGAATTAGTGAATGCAAGTCACTATTTTCTTCTCAAGGAATCATCCATGAAAGTTCATGTACCTACACCCCCATCAGAATTAGTCTATACATAAGTTTTTAGTGGCTTGAGAGAACATTGTGCCTTGAAATTAAACCTGTCTTAAATATTTAATGTCCAGTAAGACTTGGAAATGGTGGCTTTGCATGTCAAATAAAAGTTTCAAATCGGCAGGAGTAGTTGCCATGGCCAGCTGAATAAATGCGAGACAATATAGACAAGGTCCGAAGCTGGCATTGCCTGATATAAGGGTGTGCGCAATGGTTCTGGTGTAAATATGCTGCTCTCTCTCTCTCTCTCTCTCTCTCTCTCTCTCTCAGTTGATCACTGCGTTCTGACGAACTTTTCTCATTTGACCAGTATAACAACCTCTCATCTGGGCTTGAGGAAACTGTGCTTTATTTTTTTTATTGTGAATGATCACCTGCCTTATGTCTTCAATAATTTCTTGGGCATTCTAAGTGGAATGCTTCAAGTCTAGGATCGTCTCTATCATTTTGCTGTTGGTCAATGACAGATTGTAATTGCAGGCAATCCTTGCTGCAACGAAAGCCATTGCAACTAATGCAGGAGCAGATGGCGATTCCATAGTGAAGAAAACCCGAACATCTGGTTGGGAAATTGGTTACAATGCAATGACGGGGAAATATGAAGATCTTCTCAGTGATGGGGTCATTGATCCATGCAAGATTTAAAGGTGAGCGTTACAAACCGCAGCCTCCATTGCAGGGAAAGTCCTGACAACTCAAGCAATATTGGTGGAGAAAACAAAGAAGCCCTAGCCACCCATTCCTCTTGTGCTTGGAATTATACCTTAAATTAAAACGAATGAGCAGATCCTTCATTGCTCAGGATAAATGCCGAGTCAGAGCTCTCCTTGATAAAATAAAAAAAATCCATACTTCCTGGATGCATGCTTTTCAAAATGAAGATGGGCATGGCATATTTCGGGGAACTGGGGACGTGCAATCTCACTTGGCTGATCTTCTAGATCTGGTACTGTCATAATTTAAGTAACCTTAGGGAAGTGCTAAGGGGCTTTTGAAGACTAGCACGTTATCTATGTATGTATATAGAGCCACATAGCTTAGCAAGTAGTAGATGAGCTAAACCATGAGAAATTTCATGATTATCTAATATGTACAGATTGAGTGATTACATGATTTGGACGGCAAAGAGTGATTATATGTATGGGAGCATTGAGTGATTACATGATTTGGACGCAAAGAGTGATTATATGTATGGGAGCATGCTATACTAATGCCGTTTTTTGAGGGGACTGGAGTCCATTTCTCTGTTCTTGCCAACCCTGTTAAAGCAGTACCATGATTCGCTAGTTAAATTTAAGCAAGTGTATCTCTTTCCTAAGCCCGTGGCATTTGGAGCATATTTCCAGTTATACTGACTTCCTGCTGGAAGAACAGCGGTTCGGTGTCTTGCTTACCTAGCTAGTATGCTTAGTTTCTGATTTATAGCTTTTAGACCATAATCACGGGAAAATTTTACTCTTTTACCTGCTCATTCAGTCCTTCCTCCTAGTTTGCATTTGACACAGTTTATATCGGAAAACATTGGAAAAATCCTAAATCTATTGCATTAGTGTCAATTTAATGCTAAACTTTTTAATAGTGCCAATTTAGTCTTAAATCTTTTAATTTAGGTTTCGTACGTTTTGTGGAAAATATAGTATTTTTGGAAAATATTTTCTAAGAAGTTATTTTCTAGGAAAATGTAACTATTTTCTAGTGTTCGGCCGATCGTTGTTTGGTAAGGAAAATCTTTTCCTTCATATGCTATTTTTAATTATTTTTTATTTTAAAAAAGCCGTTTTTTAAATTATTTTTTCTTTTCATCTTTTTCTTGATTGGGTGATCATTAGCTACGGCAGTGCAATGGTGGGCAACCTACTGTAGGCCACGGCAGCGATCGTTGATCGGCCGTAGGCGAGCTAGAGCCTCACTAGATAGCTAGATCTAGCGAGGCTCGATCTTGGCTCGAGGTTGCTAGAGGTTTGTCGACCTCTAGTGACCTTGGGCGAGGCTTGAGGCTTGCCTTGGTTCGCTAGATCTAGCAAGGCCCGAGCTTGTTAGCATTGGGCGAGCTCAACCTTGCCTGATTAGGTGAGGTAGAGCCTCACCAAGGCCAAGCCTCACATAGGTTGTTGAGGCTCCAGCTCACCTACGGTCAGTCACTTGCCAATGAAGAAATCTATTTTTAAAAAGAAAAAGAAAAAATAGAAGAAAAATGTGTTTGGTAAAATAAAGTGGGGTGAAATAAGATATTAAAAATGTTTTTTTCTTTCTCAAAAGTGGAAAATATTTCTCCCTATTTTAACAAGCTTTTTTCCTTTGATGGAAAATATTTTCCCCAACTAATTCATTTTCTATGAAACGAATGTCGGAAAATTGGGAAAATGTTATTTTAAAAGTTATTTTCCGTAAAATGAACGAAGACTTAATGTCAATCCAGTCCTTTTAGTTAATTTTAGTTGGATATTACTGATGTGAACACCGACCTACTTACGTGACACTGCCGACGCTTATGTGGATAATTTTTAATAATATTGTAATATTTTATCTATTTTTTAATTATTTTTTTGATTTATTCTTTATTTTTTTCCTTCGTCTTTTTTGCTGATGGTGGCAACGGTGAGGCTCGCCGTTGCCTACCACAATTTGCATTTGGGACAATTTTTACCTATTATATTTCTAGCTAGCTTCCCTTCAAAAAAAAAAAAAGAAAAAGAAAATGGATCTAATTGCCCCCAAGTGCCGCTATTTTTATTGCTTGATTACAGTTGTATAGTGTAATCATTGATGGTGAAATCGCATCGACATCTTCCCAGCCAAGATTTATCGATGTCATGGACATTCTCTAGGTCAAGAAAATGGGAAGGCCCCTCGAGATGGACTGAGTACCTGGGCCCTGACATGACTTCTCCTACCAGAACAGGGCCTCTAGGAATGTGGGTCACGATGAACAGGTCCAAAGGCACATGTCGATCCCAGAAAGGTCTAAACATGCATTGGGTAGTTCAACTCGACGGAACTGTGGAAGGGCCCATGGCCAGAATGTATAGACTAAGCCAGATTCTTGACTAATCGGATCCTGTTAATCATTGTGCACAGAATCATTCTGGAAAGCAGGCTTGTTGCCTAATCATCGGAGAATACGTTTGTTGCTATCGAAGAAGTTTCCAGAACATTTCAGCAAATTACAGCTTGAATGATTGGAAAGATCTGGTATTCATTTCTTTCTAACTTTCCCTAAATGCTGATGGTTGGTCTTGCTGTCTTTTGATTTCTGCCGTATGGCAATTTCTATAGCGTGGAATGATGCCTGACAGGCAGCCAAGTTTGATTTCTTATTTTTGTCTTGAATATCCGATAACTTGAGACAGGTCTTTTGCGGCCACATCAAAATTCACTTACTCTGTTTGCTCTTATGGATCTCTTTTGTTCGGTGTCCGTGTCAATCTCTTCTCTGAGAAGGGTTTTCTTTTGTTGCCTCTATTTTCTCTGCTTGATCTACTTTCCTTGACTACATATTGCAAAGTTGTACGGATATCTTAACAGAAATGTCTTTTCACAAATGTGTCATGGAAGGGATCATGCAAGGTTAATGAAGACCACCTAAGTTCATCTAGGGTTTTGGAATGTTCTTATGGACAGGCGAAATAGTAATTACGCCGGGTTGTAGAGTCCTCTCAGCATAAATGTTGAAAGTTTAGGTTGGGAGATGCGATCTCGTCCACTAGATCGAATATCAATCAATGGTTGTAACGAGAAGACTACCACTATAAGAAGGGATGTCCCATCCTTCATTTTGATCATCCAAGCCATTATAGGAATAAAAAGTTCATTTCTTTTTTAGAGCTTCTCTCTAAAACTTTCTTTTTGGAAAACTAAGGATTAGGAGCATGTTCAATTAGAGTATTTGACCATGGAAAGACCGTTCGTATTTTCTTTCTTGGTCCATGTTATCGATAGAAGCAGTTTCAACCTTTTGACTTTGGGAAAAAAACAAGACAAACAACAAATGCCGTCTGAGACTGCACAATTGTGAGAATATACTTGTCTGAATAATATGACATGGACTAGCAGAAACCCGGACCTTCAATATGTGGCGAGTTGTCTCAATTCATTTATATTCAAAGATGTGAATAAAAGGGCGAATTTAAAGCCCGCACCCGAGAACCGCAATGCCCACAGTGCAAGAACTAAATTCTCAGGGATAAGAGAAATTGATGATTACTTATTTGACCGAAGGAGATAGGCGGCCATCAAGAAAAAGACGAACGGAGAAAATGTGGAAAAGAAGTCCTTGGATGAAAATGCAGCACATGCATGATGCAGTTGTAGCCCTCAAGTACTTCAAACACAATTGGCGAACAGCTTGATCGTACAAGTACTTTTGCTGGGATGTGGGACCAAAGACCTGCAAAAGGAATAGTCAACCTTAACACTAAGAACTTGTACATATTCACTGTATCCTGCCACAGCATTCAGCTGCAGGTCAGAAATTAGAGGTCAAGTGGAAAAAATAGATCATGTAAATATTGAAGTAAAGTCAGTCTAACATTCCAGCAAATCTCAAGTTGAGATAATTCCTCCAGATATGTTATTATCTTTCCACAAATTTCAATTACTGAATGAAAAGCTGATGGAATTTGCATGCACGCATACACGGTTGCCTACAACTAGAAGTGCAAACCCACATATAATCAGAGAAAAGGAAACATTAGTATTTCTCTCATCCAAGATCTAAGAGCTACAATTAAGATAACATGCTATAATTTAATTGACGAGAAGGATATCTAAAAATTATGACTACAACTCAAAAGATAATAAATTTTGTTTGTTGGTGGTGCTCCTATGATGTACAAGTACTTATATTTATAGTATTTACAATGTAACTGCTTGTAAGCAAGCCTCCAATAGTTTTGATCATAGGTAAAAGATATTTTATATTAATAATATTTCTAGTAAGTCTCTTTTCTCTTTTCTTATTTTTATTTTTATTTTTTTAATACCATGAAAAACTTTAAATTAATGCACATGCGATAAATTTACTCCAAATTAATTTTTTAACCATCAAAAGTCCTAAACTGGTATACTTGTAATAAATTTACTCTTCATTAGTTTTCGTTAAATTATATTAATATAAATAAAAAGAAACTAATACACTTGTGATAAACGGAAGGTAAAACTCCAAACTGATATATCTATCAACTATCATGTGTTATACAATTTAGCAATTTGACGGTAAAACTTAACGAAAAATAACAGAGGGTAAATTCATCACAGTTGTATCGGTTTGAAGTTTTTAATTTAGAGTAAATTTGTTATTAGTGTACAAATTTTTTTTTTTTAATCAGTACAAATAAACAATGTCCTAGTCAATCTATCTAATTCATAAGTTTTAACATTCCATCTTATGGACTGAACGTTGGGTGACAATTTTTTCTTCGATGGAGTCCAAACTCATGTCTCGCGTGAAAATATAGTATAGATCGAGATATGAATGCTACATGCTTCAATTTCAGTAAATCAAACTTACTTGTAGTAACATGGAAGCTTTGGCACAAAGAATTCCTCCCACAAATGAAAGGGGATTAGCAGGATTTGATGTGTGCCTTTACCATCATTATTCTTCCTCTTCGGGCAGCATCGTAGAGGGCACTTCTCAAAATTGATTCTGTATATGTTGGATCCAAGCGGCTGACCAGCTTCTCGACCAATGGATAGTGATCTTGTGCGGCCATAACCGCAAATTCAAACACATAAACAGATTTATTTCCTACAGTCGTGACATTTTCCAGCATTACTTTGGGATCTCTATCAAGAATTTTCTCGGTATGGTTCGGATTGATGCAGACAGATGACTGACGCCACGCGGGAATCTCAAAGGGCCCTTCTCGGAGGCCCGAGGCTTTGGCCCGTTTTGCATCTTCGACGTCAACCCAATTGAACAAAAGTCTGCTACAAAATGCCAGGCCTTTCTACTCTTTTCCCCAGACTTCTGCCTTGCAATATTGGCAATACTCAGAGTCACCAACGGCTCATTTCATATAATATATATATTTGTAGCTCATTTCACCACTAATTGCAAGAGTGCGTCCGAAACATATTCAACAAGCATATCCTCTAAACCCAATAAAGCATATCCTCAAAAGTCAAAATTATTTATTAAAGGAAAAAATATATATATTCCTTGCACATCCAGAACATAACAAGGTGACAAAACAATTTCTTTAGCAACAATTTCAAGAAAGGCCTAACAAAAACATTCATGGTCCATGAGCAAATGTTCCAGATGTCTAGAACTATTCAACAAATTTCAAACCTCCATTTCTCCTAGTAAAATTGGAGTAAGATTGAGTAGTATAAAAAGCTTATAGTAATGGATCAAATTAACATTTGATGGGAAAATAACTATCCATTGGTGATATTCTCTGATAACCATCCTCGGTAGAACCTAAGCTCCCCAAGAGCTTGCTCCCACCATAATTCCACCCTCCATATCCTTATATTGAAGTAGTAGTGATATGTGTTGTAGTTGGCGAGGCTCCACCTTATAAAAGATGAGTTATGCCTTTTGCCCATTTGTCTCCTCCTTGCATTCAATCATTTGAGCTAGCTCCTCAAGCAAAAATATGAGGGGTCAAATTTTTCAAAGATGATCGGAATACATATCCTACACTAGTTGATGGCGTTACAAATTTCATGAGTAAACTCTTTACCTATGAGGGACGAATCATCATTGTCAAATATTCCGGCATCAACAAGACTAATCTCGAGGTAAAAAGCCAAGCTAGATTGACTATATTGGCCATAAAAGGCCAAGAACACTTTCATTTACTTTCTCTTTTTTTATTCTCCGGAATGCACAGATACATTGTGATCTAGTATCAAATTGACGGTGATAAAATCTAGTTATCATATGAAATACTTTGAGAGACAGAATTAAGTTCAAACCACACAAAGCTCTCACATGATGAACATAGAGAATGCTTAGGAATGGTAGGTAGGCCTTTGCCTCAAACGGAATTGAAAGATACCTGAGTTTATTAAAGTGGGGAGCTGTTTAGTTCACA
Source organism: Corymbia calophylla (assembly GCA_014182845.1). NCBI lineage: Eukaryota > Viridiplantae > Streptophyta > Magnoliopsida > Myrtales > Myrtaceae > Corymbia > Corymbia calophylla. The sequence goes on along the minus strand of CM024696.1, from coordinate 979,095 downwards.
TCATCTTCAATTCACTTGAAACCTTTGTGACCACCATTTCTACCAGCTCCGAATCATGCCTGCCCATATGTATTATATATAACCAAAGTTAGAGTTGCAATTTAATTCCTTCCTTTCCATCCAAATGCACACAAATGAGCGGGGATGGTTTCATGCCCCAATAGACAACTTTCTTTCACACCAAAACAACGAGCAGAACGTAATTTGACTCATTGCCCATATATATAAGGGATTCACATCCTTTTTTAAGTGTAAGTTCAGCTATTGACGAAATAGGAAAAAGTACCAAAATAGTCCTAAACCTTTGGCATTGGTACAAATTTAATCCTAAACTTTTTAATTGGACCAATTTAGTCCTAAACCGTTTTGTATTGGTACCAATCAGCCCATCCAGCCAAATTGATGACGTGAATATTGCCATCCATGTGGCATGGCCGGTGCTGACGTAAACATTTTAAAGTATTTTTTAATGATTTTTCAATTTTTTTACTTTTTTTAAAATTTTTCCTTATTTCCTTTTTTCCCCTTTTTCTTTTCCTTTTTAGACTATGGCTAGTATTGGCATGGTTGGCGACCAGCCACAGGTGAGGACCAACGAGGGCGTCGCGACCCTTATCGAATTTGGTGAGGGCACAACCCTCACCACTTGGGCGATAGTGACCATCTTCAGATTCGGCCTTGTGGTCTCTCCTAGGCCACGAGGGTGGCCCTCCCAAGATCCAACGAGGGCCGACCTCACCCAGGCCTTGAGGTTTGTCCCCTTGCTAGATCCATCGGGGTGACTTGGCCTTTGTGGGTGAGGGGTATGATGCCCTCGTTGACCCTCATCTATGGCCAGTCGCCGGCCCTGCCATAGTCCAAAAAGGAAAAGAAAAGATAAGAAAAGGAAAAAGAAAAAAGAGGAAAGGAAAGAAGAAAAAAAAAAAAAAATGAAAATTTTCAAAAAAAGAGTAAAAAAATTGAAAAATTATTAAAAATACTTAAAAATATTTACGTCAATGCCAGCTATGTCATGTAAGATGATCCAGCATCCACATCATCAATTTTCGGCCTAAATTGACTGTATGGACTGAATTGGTATTAATGCGAAAAGATTTATAATTAAATTGATCAAATTGAAAAGTTTAGAATTGAATCGATATCAATAGTAAAGGTTTATGACTTTTTTTAGTACTTTTCCCATAGGTTACATAACATACCCAATCAGCAAAGGTTTGCGATATCCATCCTCTAATCCTTGCTATAGAAGGCAACGCCCTTCCCTCCATTTTAACACTTCTTCTGGGCCATACCGCATGTCATGTTTACATCGATCATCTCCAAATTTACTGTGTTGGTAACCCATGTCAACATAATTCACCTTATAGAATATAGGGAAGACTAATTTGCTGTGCTCTTTGCGGTAATTCATCATCTCGGTGAGCTCTTGATTAAACGACCTTGTCAAATATATCCAAAGCTAAAGACAAAATATCCTACTTCCCATATTTATTTTGCTTTATGTTAACTGGAACCCAAACATATGGTGTTGATATCGTGAGTTTTAAATCCCTTTAATAACAAACCAAATCTGATTGCATTTAATGGTACCGGTTACGTGAATTTCGTTTTTGTCACTATTTGTGCCACTGTGCCCATCATCTACAAATAATTTTGCGAGGGCCGTTTAAGCTTCTTCTCTTCTGGACCTCACTCGCTATACATTCCATCTCGTGGGTTCGTAGGCTGAATTGTCCGTACTGATTTGTCGGTCGCTGGAGGCCCGTGATTCTCGAGCCCAAACAGGGAATCTTGTCTTTGCTTGCTTCCTTTCTGGCCCTTTCTCTATCTCTAGTCCCCATGACGTGGGAGCAAAGGTCACGGACACATCTTATTTAGAAAAGAATATGTTTGCAATGAAAAAAATATCACAACGTCAATTTTTTTTATTTACGTGTCAAATGTTGCACGTCCTGTACCAGCAGCAGGTTAGAGTGGTCGTATGGTGATTTTGCTACTCCTGCTGTTTTGGTTTGTTTAGTGCAAAAAAATGAGGCATTGTCTACGATCCTGTTTTCTTTCTTCTTCTTATTAAGCTGAATCTATCAGTGCACATGAATAATAGAATATTTGCACTCTCCGTTAGATATCCATGTTGGCAAGGTGTGCCCCGAGTTTTTTGTTCATATTGTGTGATTTGTACTACTGAAGCGATCACATCGGAAGAAAGTAACGAAAATGCGATTCAAGTGGTGAGCAGGAAAAAAAAATTGATTCTGTTAAACTCTTGATGAAGGGCAACAGAAGGTCCTCCAAGCTCCCACTGTTGTATGTTTCTCTTCTACTAGGATGTAGAATGTTTCAAAGCATCGCTCAAGACATCACATCCTTTCAGAAAGAAAAAAGAAGCGTTTTATACCTATTGGTCTATGATATATAGCCCATCTTCCACATTGAATTCTACTATTCAGACAGCTATTCCAAAATTCCGTTCTCTGCTTTTTCCCATTCATCTCATACTTCAGTTTTATATGGGGACTAGGGAGAACATGAGCTATTTTCATTTTGATTCCGGAAGTGATCTCCATGGTGCTTCGACATAATGCCTATGCTCATGACAATGGTTGGACTACAAAGCAATAAAGCATAGACCGTCAAAAGAGGGAGGGAGGACAGAAGGGGGCATCTTCTTAAAAGTTGAGGACCCATGCTCATTTTTTTCTCCCTTGAGGAACAAAATCAGTCATTTCAATATTTCCTCTTCCTTTTGGGGAGAAGAATTCCCATCTCTATATATTTCGTATATGATGCCTGCTCATGTTGTGTGGAATGGGCTGTTGGAAAAGGAAATCCATATGTATGTTTTCATGCCATGGTGAAACTCGATATCACCCTGAGACTCTCAGTCCAGCTGCATGGTTGCCTATCGGGGCACTATCTATTGAGATATGCACAGAAGACAGAAATTTCACCACCATAGTAAATCATAGCTTAGATCTAGATCAGGAACTAATCGAAACTATCCATGTTTGGCCAGAGCTAAAGGCCAATCCTTTGATTAGTTTCCTTATACCACAAGCATGAACTCTGAAATGCAATAGTAGCTTTCTCCTGCATAAAAGGGAAGGTACACAAATATGAATTAATTACTCAAACATCTGTCCACATATGCTTGCAACACCGGCCATACTCTAGAGTTACCGACGGCCACTTCAGAACTGTCCCTTGTTTTGTTTTCTTATTTCAACTCTAATTGCAAGCCTGTGCCAAAACATATTCAACAAGCATGTCATCAAAATGAAAGATTGTTCCTTGCATCAAAACAACTCGAACTCAGGGAATCATATTCATAGCTCCTAGAGCATATATTCCACATTTAGAATACTAGATTGAACGCAAAATAGCCTGGGGAAATTATTGAATACATTTAGATCTGAAAGAGAGAAGAGAAAAGGGGAAGTTACGAATAAATAAGGAAATGAATGCCCTAGCACTTGTTCTAGTGCCAAATACTCGTCTCGTACACACAGTGTTGCAAGAGTTGACAGATATGATGAACCGTTGCAGCGTCTATAGAGCAAATGCCAAAGAAGTAAGAGTTACACCAAAAATGAATGAAATTTTCTTTCAATAAAAGGAGAAAAGAAGAAGAGAAAGATGAATTCCAAAGAAAATGCATTGTTAGTCTTATCACATTCTAAACGAGAAAGCTAAGTGAATTCTAAATTTTTATTAGCCTCGCACCAACTCATAATAAATCTCATTTTATATAACCTATATTGTTAAACGTTTCCCATTCGAATTCAAAAACGACATGTTCCTTACACAACGTAATGTGCTTAACATGTTGATTAACTCCAAAAGAATTCATCGCCAGTCTTTAGAAAATTAATACAAATGATGGAACTGGATTAGTTTCCTTATAAAATTGATTGAAGAAGAGCAGTAATGCAATTTGGTAGGGCTGATAATCACATAGCGAACAAAATGTGACATTCGGGAGATGACAAACCAGACTGGTGAAGTTGTAGATGTCATCTATGATCACAAACCAATAGAGTTTCAGTGTTTAGAGGTTGCAAGGTACCGGAGTTACGAGAATTCAACGAACTTACGATCTCTAAAAAGGTGAAAGTGATGAGGATTTGCTGTGACTTTATGTAGCAAGGATTCCGAAGTTCTACAGGTCTATATCACCAGGTTTGTTGATTCAAATCTAACAGCATTTTCACGTCTGCCCCGTACAGATGAAAACTATTACTCGTTTATTATTTGAATGGGGGAAGATAATCAAGATTGACCTGAAACTGGCAGTGCTTTGATATTCACGGGGATGAATTTCAGCCTCACGAGACCAGTTTGCGACTTTAGTCGAAGTTTCTCGACAGATTCTGCATTCATATGCCTCACTAATTGCCAGTTTTCTTTCCGATTCATTGAGGATTACTCAAAATCTCATTTCCACTTGGGTTCCCTCAGTGGTCTTTTGGGTGTTTTTTTCTCCCAATTGAAATGCCTTTTCTACGCGAGACCATAACTTTGTGCAAAGAAGAAATAGTCCTTTTGAGGAGGAAAACCGCGTAGGAATGTAGAGGAAGGTTTCATGGTCAGGTGGGGGAAAAATAAGTCAAAGAATGACGTTGGACTTTATTGCACTTTTTCGAAAGGTTTTGAAGGTTAATTTTTACCATTGAAAAATTTTGGATTTTGGTCGGTTTTAGTAATTTTTAATGGAATGGACCGATTTGAGAGAGCAAGAAAACTTGGTTGTGGAAAAGAACTGAGAGATAAAATCGAAAACCAATTAAGATTATGAATATAAGCTGGACTCAACCTTTTCGGGGCCATAATATCAATCATCGTTCACTCAACGAGATCGACATAAATAAGAATGGCGCAGTTTCCCTTGCGATCATTAAAATAAAAAAAGAAAAAATATTAATAAACGGCCAAAGGCCATGCAATCGAGACAAGGACAAAGGCAAAGAAACATTGGACTATTCCCGACTATACATCCACCTTCAATTGCCCCAATCCCTTTCTCAATCAATATAAAATATTCTTTCGGAACAAGATACGGTTCGCAATTTAAAAACATTAAATGTAAATCGAACACGTACAATGATGCAACTTATTTATGAGAAGAATACTGTTTAACGCTGAAGGGAGGGGAATAAATTAGCTGCGAGTCCATATGGGTGAATTAGTCAAGGTCAATAGCAATTGGCTTCAACCACTGGGATTTACTCCAATGGCTATTCTTCTCACATTAGAAGGAGAAGGTAGGGGATTTGAATTCCCCACCTTCTTATGATGGTTGGGGGTGGGGACGAGTTAGTTTTTGGAGTGGGTTTCAACTTTCATGCATTGTAAAGAAACCAGGCAAAAGCTTGAGTATTAGAATAGAAGTAAAGTATGATTAATAAAAAACAAAAATAGCAGTCGGCTTTCGATTCTACTGTATTTGCTTTGCATGCCACATTGTGTCGTTCCTACTTGTAATGAGTAGGAATGTGGAACTAGATTAATTTCCTAATAAATTCATCTGAAGAAGAGAAATAATGAATTTTTTTTCTTCATTTTGCATTTCCTTGGTGAATCTGAGTGGATTTGTTTTACTCTATCAGAGAACTAGTGCGCGATCAAATATTATTGTTCTACTCTATCATAGAACTAGTGCGCGATCAAATATTATTGTTCTATTCTATCAGAAAACTGGTGCAAATAGTTTTATTTTGTGTATCCAAAGAAAAAACACAATCGAATATTGTAGAAACTATCGGCAACTACTATATACGGCGTTTGCCATAAGTCAGAGATCGACATGCTAAATCCTCGAACGAATCTAATTATTGCCTTCTCTTTCCTATAAAATAGCCCTTCTTGACAACATTAGCTACGTATCAAATGGCTTCTGTTTCCATGCGTGCATGGTCAGATTTGAGTTTTAAGAAAGACGAAAAAGCTTAGCAACAGATATTTTCTTCCAGAGCGATCGAGCACATTATAGTATATTTCAACCAATGTTAATGCAAATTGCAACTAGGGGTGTGCATGGTTCGGGTGGGCGGTTCCCACCCTAGAACCGGAAACCACCCACTAAAGATCGGTTCCAAAAAATTGGATCCGGGAACCGCCCGTTGGTTCCATGGATCCACCCGAGAACCGGATCGCCAGTCCGGTCTAGTTCCTAGGTGGATCCATGGAACTGGTCTCACAAGCGGGCGAAGCAAAGAAGTTCCACTGGACACATATCGAAAAGATGGTCTACTTAGAGATTTCGCAAATGTTCTCGCGCTTTTTTCTTTACCTATCTTGATAGGTTGCCTCAAATAAAACAATAAGAATTATAAAATGTGGCTTCAAAATTTTAATTTGTTTTCAACCAAAAAAATTTATTTTTTATAATAAAAATTTATTTATATTATTATTATAATACCGGTCCGGTCCGGGTGGGCGGGCGGGCGGATCCGCCCATGGAACCGGGAACCGGACCGGTCCCTTTAGGAACCACCAGTTCCGGGCCGGTCTGGTCCGGGTTCGGGCGGTTCGGGCAGGTCCCGGTTCTTTTGCACACCCCTAATTGCAACTGTCTTCGCCTTTTCATTTTCTCATCTTGTTTTACGCTGGAACAAGCAGAGGTTTCCGACTAGTTATAAGATAATCTGTATTTCGGGAGATCACATTTTACTCCCGCTCAGTAGCAGCTCCTTTATGCGGTTTTCAGACAACTAATTAAGCTGATTGGGCTTGTTATTGTTTGGACATTTTTTTACCTCCTCCTTTCGTTCTCTTAGGCTCCCTGCCCTCATTCACGGTTCTTTCAAGTCCTCTCTATATCTGTAGCAGAACAGACTTGTCAAATCCGAATATGAGGTCACATCTAAATCCAACAAACGACATGATTACTAAAGAGATCACTTGAAATAGCACGCCTAACATGTTTCTCAACTTCAAAACAGTTTCTCGCCAGTCTTTAGAAAATAGATACAAATGACGACACAGTTGATCGTCGATGAAAATCCTGCTGAACAACAGGGATTATTGGAGATACTGACAATGAGCCACTCTAGGATTGAGTCAATATTCAAGGATGGGAATGGAGGGATCATGTGTTCAGGGATAGTTCAACAAGCTCCGAACCTTATTGACGACCTCTTTTACAAGTTCCGCTTCATGTCTGCCAATTGCCAAATGATATTGAAGTAAGCGAGTAGTATAAGAAGTTTCCAGTAATAGGATCACATTAAGCTTTTGGTGGGAATGAGGTAAGTAAGTACCCATTAGTGATTCGTTCTGATTCCCATCCTTTGGTGGATACAACTGTTAGCTGGGTTCACTCCTATGTGGGGGAAGCCCAATGAATTGCAAGTCCAAAAGGGCTTAAGCCCATATGATAAGTCATATGGAGAAATAGAGTTTTTCATTTGAAGTTGTAGCTGCAAAATGACGTAGTAACAAAAGAAAAAGAGAAAGTAGAAAATTTGGGGGTTTGAGGCAAAGTTTGATTTACATCAAGCTAGCATTGGAGGTAAATTCATTGTCCGATTGAGCTAAAATTTCGTCAGTGTGTTCGTGGCACAATCTTCTTGAATTTGAACGGTTTGATTTTCGTTCGAAACTCCCTACATTGGGTTTTTCGTGGATTGATCAAAACCTTCGTTTTTATCAGATTTATCCTTGATCTCTAGTGAAATTTATGTGTATTGCCAAAAATTATGTTCTTGAGGTTTTTGCTGCTATGTACCTCTAGTATTTACTAGAGAAGAACATTGCTCACCGAATTTTGTTGATATGAAGATTTTTTGGTGGACTCTAGTCCTATGGTCTTTGATCTCCTCACACTGAGGAGGTTTTCCATGTAAAAAAAATCGTCTTGTGTTCAATTGCTCGGTATTTATTTTACTCTACTATATTAGTTCCTATTAGGTTTACACAAGAGGGGAAATTATTTTATTCCGCTGCGTTAATTCGATATTGTTCGAGTTGTTACCGTTCTCCCATCAACAACCTCCTCAAAAGCTTGCTTAAAAAAATAACCCTCCATTAGACTTGAGAACCCTTGCGTATGATGACTCATATTATTTCGACAAGGAGACCACGAATCTTGCATGTCCGAGGGCTTCACTTTATAGAAGATGGGAAATATCTTTGGCCCCTTTGTTCTCTTGCACTGAACCATTTGAATTAGCTCCTCGAGGCACTAAGTAGAGGAGGCAAAATTTTCAGAGAGAATCGAAATCGATATCTTGCTCTGCTCAATGGCATTGCAGATCTCATCACGTAATTTTCTACCTATGAGGGATGGACCATCAAACATAAACACGTAATTTTCTACCTATGACGGATGGACCATCAAACATAAAAAGTCTGATTCCTGCTTCTTTAAGTCTGTAGGAGAGGTAAGTAGTAAAGCGGCTTCGAGTATCAGGGCCACGAAAGGCCAGGAACACTTGCCACCTTTCTCTTCTACGCTCCTCCATAAGGCATCTCACTGTGATCCAACAAGACAAACCAAAGTGACGATGATAAGATGTCGCCAATACGAATCATATGAAAATTCGGCAAGACCAAGTTAACTTTTTAAAGCCACGAAATCAGTCTTGGTCATAAACACACGAACATTACATGCCTACTCTATGTGGGAATTGATCGGAGGCCAAATCCCTCACATGATGAGCACAGAGGATACTCGATTTGGGGGCCGTCCTACTCATCTTCAACACCTTCAATTTACTTTAAACCTTTGCTACCACCACATCCGCAAGATCTACTTCAGTCCTGCCCACAAATACATAAGTAAAACCAAAGTTAGGCACACAGTTCGATTCCTTCCCTCACCAAACTCTGTGATTCCGGATCGGTCATTCAAACCAAGTGCACAGTAGTTTGGATTCAGATTTGTGAAAGATATAGATTCGTAGATTGGTAAAAATACATACATACATACCCATTAGGAATGTTCCGCCATACCCATCCTCCAATCTCCGTTAGTTCCGACAGGGCAATAGCCCACCATAGACTTCCGCTGCGCGGAATCTCAGAAACAAGAGAGCCATTTATATCAACAATATCCACTTCATAAAATACAGGGAAGACTGACTTGATTTGGTTTGTGTGGCAACTCATAATCTCAGAGAGCTCGGAGGGGCACCATTCACTCTGCGCATACAGTCTGGACACGATGGGGATCGCGATTCTACTACTCCTGATGGCCTCACGAATAGTCGGGCCTTTCTCCAAGCCAACTGAGATCATCTCATCTCTGAAGACGATCACTCCAGCAGCAGTCAGTGTGCTGTAGAGGATATCGGCGAAGCAGGTACAAGTGTCCGGGCCTCTAAAGCTCAAGATTACATCCAATTTGTAGTCGCACATTTTCTTCTTTGCTCGTAATTTCCCTTTTTCTCTTTGGATCCAAGTATGACCTCTTTCAATGCTCTCCTATTCAAGACCTGATGCTTTCGAGACTCAAGTCATTGTTTGTGTTTTTCTTATTTGTGGGTGTGGGTGGGTATTCTCTTCTCTATTTTTTCCTGCTTCCTCCCTCGCCAATAATGGAGGTCTTTCTTGAGAGAGAAAAAGTTGTCAAAGATAGCTGGACTTACGTCCGATTTGTTAAAGAAAAAGAAGAAAAAAACTAATGGCCGCAATGTCTCTGCTTTTACCTTTTACCTTGAACTTGCGCCAGTTTACCGCTGGTAATAAACAATTTTCGCCTCATGAGGCATAATATTATAGTAATAATATGATTTTGCAAGTGGAGAAAAAGATATAAGACAAACTCTGCTACGCTCTTAAATACGTGACGCTGACCAATTGCCATGATGCTCCGATTCTGAGTTGTTTTGATATAATTTTCAAAATTACAGAATTTTTAACTCTGTAAATGTGATTATTTGAAATCGACCATTGAGCAAGTTAATATTCAATCAAAACGCCTAACTACTAACAAGACTTAGTAACATTCTCCGACTTCATCAATGATGTTTCTGCCTCGTTTTGTGTGGTCCGATTATTCCTCTCAAGTGGGGAGACACCGAAATATGATTTAGGAGATAAATATTTGCTACATCTTTAAGAGGTACGCTTGTGATTAGGGAAAAAATTAAAGGCAAAAGAAAAACTTAAGAAATCCGAGCATTTTTATACTAGGAAATGATCAGCATGTTTGATTGGATTCCCTAGTACGAATTCAATCATATTATTAACATGAAAAATATTAAAAAAGTCATGAATACACTTTATTTATGCCAATTTAAGTCTTAAACCTTTTAAGAATTTGCCGCTTTTGGCTAGAAATCGCTGTCGTGAATATCGGTCATCCTATGTGACATAGCCGATGACTAGAATAGATTTTATTAATTTTTAAATATTTTCCCTTTATTAATTTTTTTACATTATTTTTTTCCTTTTCTTTTCTTCCAAGCTCGGTGAGGGTCGCCAATGCACTCCCGCTGGTCGTAGACGAGGGTCGGCCAAATTGAGGTTTAGGACTCAATTAAATAGAAAAAAAAAAAAAAAGATAGTACATGAAAATATTTAAAAATATTATTAAAAATTATGCATGTCATCGCCAGTTATGTTATATAAGATAGTTAGCGTTTACGTCAGCAATTTTCTATTAAAATTGGCCGAATGGACTCAATTGTCAAAATGTAGAAAGTTTTATAACTCAATTGACACAATTAAAATATTTAGAGCTGAATTGCCAAAAGTGTAATAGGTTTAGGATTTTTTGGACAATTATCCCTACCTCATTCAGATAGATTGCGTGAAAAGCTAGAAGTTTCCGATCGTTAGTAAATTTATGAAGTAGGTCGTAAATTTCTAATGACGTGGGTGACTTCTTCACGAATTTATCATCAAAGGAGAAGACACCCGTCAATTCCGGGCGTAACTTAGGGTTAGGATAGATAAATATTTATAATTTTCAATTGATTTCTCCAAGGTCTTTTTTCATGATATGGATCGCACCAACCAAAATCTTATAAGCCCATGGTATTGATTCGTCTTTGCTTGTTAGTGTGACAAGTTTGACCCTTCTTTTCGTTCTTTTTACTGTAATAAAATACACTTTGCGATCGACTCTAGATGCTGACTGTTTTCTCCTCTGTTTTTCTGGACAATGAAATGTTCATTGTCCTAGGTGTTCAAAACACACAACAGTGTTTTTTATTTTATTTTATTTGCTTGCATATCAATACATGGTATTGATAAAAGCTTTCAGCTTTTGACTATTAAAATCAGCATTCTAACAAATAAGTGATCACCAAAGCTAGGGTCTCTGTAAACTCTTCTTGTTGCCGTTGCATTATGTTGGAGCTAGGAATATTGCCTAAAAGGAGGGTAAACAAGTGATTTTACTAACACTTGATAATTTGATGTGGAAGTAAAATAGTCAAGTTGAGCATTATCAAAATCGATTGAAGTCAGAATCTAAATATTGCTAGTAATATGATGATAGTCATCAACACGCAATATTCTATCAAAAATAATGAACAAGAGTTGAGAGCTAGAGAAAATTGTATATAGAATTTATAGTTGTTTTGGCTTTGATCATGTAGGGTTTTCCTTGTCTGTTGCTTTCATTTCATCGGCTTCTATCTCGTGCAATATGTTGCAATGGACTTGTCTTGTGTGGGAAAGAAGCCTCCTTATTTGACCAAACCAAGGAGTAGCATGCACTTGGCTTTTATAGAGTAGCCCCAAGTTGACAGAGGATTTACCCATTTATTTTCATTTGGAAGGCATAATTTACCATGAATAAAAATTTTGTTACTAAGTATTGATAATCGATTTATGTTATAGCTAATTTAAGGTGACATCGATGATGAACGATCTTTCTAAGGCCATGGTAAGGTCGCTTCAGTTGGAAGAGAACGCCTGCTTGAACAAGAATGGAGACCTGCCGATGATGCTTTTGAGGTTCAACTACTACCCGCCCTGTTCTAGGACCGAAGTCTTCGATGTCATATCTCATTTCGATAGATCTCATGAGAGGCTGGAAATTTTCCGGTCGTTGGTAAAATTTATGAAGCGGATAGTAGATTTCTAATGATGTCAGCGACTTCTTAAGAATTCATTTTCAAAGCAGAAGACAACTAGTCAACGTTGGGTGTAATTAGAGGTTAGCATTGAAAAATATTTATAGGTCTCAATTGATTTCTCTAGTCTTTCTTCATGGTATATAAGATCACAACAACAAAATCTTATAAGCTCAAGGTATTGAGTCCTCTTTGCTTGTTAGTAGGCAAACCCGATCCCTTTTTTTTCTTCTTTTTTTTGTAAAAAAAAAGAAGAGCAAATGGATAGGGATATGCCTCAAATTATCCATGACAGCTAATGAGGACAAACGCGAGAAATTTGGGGGGTAGAAGAATAAGCAAAGACTCATCAGCTCTTGCACTGTGAAAATTCCTCCGATGGACAAGTAGGGACATCCGTTGGGGAGCAACAACAGTCAAAGTGGTGGGCGGTGGTGATATTTCCTCTTTCATACTCGATCGGTGTTAAAAATGTCTCGTCTGTAATATTTCTTAATATGAACAATCATTAAATTAAGAACGAATTCGATTCATACATGATTATAAAACACCAAGAATTCATATATGTACAACAGAATTAGAACATATCTGTCTGAGCCATGGTTTCACTTGATTGAAAATAGATCAATCTGATATAATCAGATCAAGCTGATATAATCAGTGATCTATCGGTATGCCGGATCTTCCTCTCTATGACCTATTTCGGTTTAGCAGCTTTAATGAGATTCAGCGACTGATAGGTATAACATACCCTTTTATAGGTTAGAGAGGGGACCTAGCAAACCCTAATCAACATCGTGTTAACTGGGCCCATCCCATTACGGGCTTCAGTTAAATACAATTGCTTACACTTTGCTGCTCAACTAGGCCCGTAATCAATAGATGCCAAAACCCAATTCAATAAGACCACTTTAGGATTCAAAATATATTGGAATATCCATTAACCCGATTATATAAAATAAAATAAAATAATTAATGTAAGCCCATTATCGAAAATTTCCAACATTCTCCCACTTGGGCTACATTAATTAATTTGTTTTATTTTTGAAAACGATTTTTATTTTGAAAACGACACTCTCGGTTTAATGACTGAAAATTTGTTTTATGTGGCCACAATTTAAAAAAAAAAAAAAAAAAATATTCCAATAACGGCATCTCAAAACCAATCCAATCCTATATAACCTCATTATAGGACTATGGCGATCAACGTGTTAAGAAAATACCATAACACATGACCTTCCATAATCACATATAATAAGCATTATATTTTCATGGATTATGGGCCTAGTAGTGTAATAAGAAATAGTGTCAACATGTGATCAAAATATACACTATTTCTTATCGGTCCTCAATGCAATTTCTCAACGACATGAAACTGCATTAGCGCAATTTCTAAACAACATGAAATTGCCTCGGTGCGATTTCTAAACAACATGAAATTACAATCCAACATGAGATCTCAAAATTAGTGACATCCAGTCATCTTTAAACTAAAATTTGTTTAAAGATATTGTTTTATATTTCCATTTCTCAGTCAACAGGAGAAAGGATAACAACAAAACAATAGTGATGATCATCAAAAGTAAATGCTTTAATAAACATTATAAAAGCATTATAAGTTTCCATATAACCATAATAGCTAGAAATATAAACTATATAGCTCCCACTAACAAAAGAGATCAAAAAGACTCTAAAATACCCATATTCCTCACTTGATCTTTAAACATAAAGGGTCGTAAACCTTTTGTTAGAGAATCGGCTAATATGGACTTAGTTCTAATATTCTCAATTACAATGTCTCCCTTTTTTTACTAAGTCTTTAACAGTATAATATTTGATCTGATTAACATCTTAGCCGTGGCATTGTTGTTGCTCAGTAACTATTTGACACACATAATGCAATATAATCAATTATGGGCAATAAGTAATTCAACAAAATAATTAGTACATTACAAACTCCCCTTTGGGCAGAGCGTATAATGCACCATTATTTTTCACAGCATGAAGTTTGTAAAACAACAACAAGGAGAATTACATATAATTATCAATGATCAATCTCCTTTGGGCAGACAAATCATTTAAATTATACATCTCCATAATATCAATATATAGAGACGATAGGGAGAATTACATATAATCTTCAAGGATCAATCCCCTTTGGGCAGATAAATCCTTTAAATTATACATCTCCATTATCTTAACATAGAGAGGAATTACACATAACTCTCAAAATTTATCCCCTTTAGGCAGATAAACCTTTTGAGTCATACATCCCCATCAATCATCTCTAATATATCAATATAGAGGGGAATTACACATAACTTTCAAAAATTTATCCCCTTTGGGCAGATAAATCTTTTTAAGTCATACATCCTCATCTTTTAATTTTGGAATTTATCTTCATGCAATTTTCAAATTAATATACACAATAACCCCCTTTGGGCAGATGATTGTATATACTAATTTTTATCAATAAGGAATTTCAATAATTTACAAACTTTAACAATTTGTAAATAATATTCCATTTAATCAATGCCCAATAATTCATCAAACAATATGAAGCACTTTACGACATGTGCTTCCCAAGATCATATTGCATTTATCAATCAACAATTTTTGCCACAATTTTATGTGCCTATTTCTACAATTAAGCATATAAGATTATCTAGTTAAACTCAATAAGAAAGTATAGATAATCTATGCTAAATTAGGGAAAGTGAATACCGATATTCTATCCCTCATATACTATAACAAATTTCCATTAATTAAAAATTGAAAAATAGGCACAATATTTTTTTATGGAATTAAATATGGATAACAATAAATAATTCCAAATAAATATTTAAATATGCCAAAATTAAAATTTACCATACCAAAAAAATTATAAATTAAAAATTAGGCATATTAAAAAAATTTGGAAACAGGCTCTAAAGCTCTAGGACTCGCACGGCCCAAGCCTTCACGCAGGCCCGCCCCACAAGAGCAAAGCTCCCGCCCATACATGCGCCCGTTCTAAGTATAATCTACGCAAACATGTACCGAAAAAGGAAGAAGAAGAAACAAGCACAAAATCCTCGTCCGAATATAATTACCTCAATCCAAAACTTGAGGATTTCATCGCATATATGCTTGATACATCAAAATATTCAGTCATTGATGTTAATAATAATAATAATAAAAAATCAACTAGACAATAACCACAAAGAGAGAGAAACAGACTTCCTCACTATTCAAACATGCCAGGACTAATTGATTTACCCACGAGCACATTTACTCGCTTAAAACACAATGTGCCAAGGGATAATGACATCACGAGATTTAACAACAAAGAGAAAAATTCCATAACCTTGAATATTCAAATTAAGCTTTCAAGGATGGATCCACAAATGAAACTCCGATTTATTTAAAATAGAAAATTGATTAATTAATGTAAGCCCATTATAGGAAATTTCTAACATTCTCCCACTTGGGCTACATTAATTAACTTATTTTATTTTATTAATCTGATAATTTGGCCCAACGGGCTCGGGCTAGAAAATTCTGGTCACCGGCCCGCGTGGGCTTTCCTCAGCCGGATTCTCGGGCTTACGCCTAATCCAGGGAAGCCCAGTAAAACTCGGATTTCGCCGACTTCAATCGGGCCTAAAGCCCACAAACTACGCTAGCCCGGGCCACCGAAGCCTAGATGATGGGCTTCACGCCCAAAAAAGAAAAGCCCAGTCGCTGGGCTTCTTTGGAGACCCGGCCCGCATGGGCTTCTCCAACTCGCATGGGCTTCTCCAGCCCGCCTGGGCTTACGCCCGTGATCTCTCGGATGCTCGGCTCGCCGGGCTTACGCCCAGAACTTCAGCAGCTGAAAAAGAGCCCATTCGTTGGGCTTATGCCCCAGAAAGTCGGCCCGGCCCAACCGGAGGTCTTCTTCAACCTCCAGTTGGGTCACGAATTCTGTAAACCGGGTCGTGTGACCCGGTTTCGACTCGAAACTCAAATTTCATGTTTTATGGCTGATTTTTGTGAGATTTTTCATGGGTTTTTGATTCTAACACCACTATAAAAGGATTAGACTGAATTAAACAAAGAACTAACGAACAAATCATCAATATTGAAGCTTCAAAATTTTCGGATCTCATACCCATGGCCGAAATTCAATTTTCTCAAATTTAAGGCCAAAAAAAAAAAACTCACTTTCATGCAACCAAAAAATTCTAAAACATATATATAACAATACCCATGCATCAATTTATAACATACTTTTTCAGGTACAAACCCTAGAATTTCAAATTCGAAATTCTCTCTCAATTCTCAACGAAAATCTATAAATTATCTATGGTTGGAAAGATCTTGACATGTAGAATAAAAACCCTAAGATTTCAGAATCAATCGATGAAAAAGTCCACATGAAAAAATAACGACAACATTAGGTTAAAGAGAGGAAATTTCGAATTTGTTCATAAATATATATATAATTTTGGGTTCTACAATCATATATGATGTGCAGGCTACGATACCACATGTAATATTTCTTAATATGAACAATCATTAACGAATTCGATTCATACATGATTGTAAAACACCAAGAATTCATATAAAGTAGTAAGTTTCACTTGATTGAAAAACGGAAGCCATCTGCTTGAATGAGGCCAGCAGAGGATGAAGATTCATTAAGACAAATAGGAGCAATCGCTAATCTTGACCCGTAAATAGATGCCAAAACCCAATTCAATAAGAAGGATTCAAAATATATTGGAATATCCATCGATTATATAAAATAAAATAAATTAATTCTATTATCGAAATAAGCTCAGCCGTAGGCAGTTTGTTCAATAGAAAGCTCATGAAGTAAAAGTAGTAAGTTTGAAGCCATCTGTTTGAATGAGGCCAGCAGAGGATGAAGATTCATTTTGAGCAATGCTAATCTTGACCAAGCAACTCCATGTCATCATCAATCTACGAAATTGAGTGAAGAGGTTTGACAGCGTTTTCAGCATGCCTTTGGTGGTCTTACCTACCGATGCTTTCAATTTGAAAGATCGAAGAAGTAGCATTTAGTTAGGATAAAATGGAGAGTATCATAATTTCAGGTCGGTTCGTTCAACCAACCCATTTCAACGGATTGTTTGCTCGCGACTGATCGAGACAAACTGAATTGCCTTCCCAGACAATAACAACAATTAAATCAATCAATACTTTATATGAGACCTTAAGATCGACTCTAAGATGCTGACTCTTTTCTCCTTTGTTTTTCAGGGAAATAGAGACCTATATATGTCCAGGTTGTTGCTGGCTTTGCGGTTCAATGATTAGTTGCCTACTACTACTACTACTACTACTACTAATACTAATAATAATAATAGAATTTCTGATGAGTTGCGATGGAAAATGAATATATTCTTGACTTGCGAGTAGATTTGGATTGTCAGTCATTTTGGATTTGCGTGATGAGTCATGGATAGATTTTGAAGAAATGGTGCAGATTGGACTTTAAAAAAAGAGATTTGTAAACTTTTTCAAATGGATCGTGTCCGGAAAACTTCAAATTAATGAAAAAGGATATCTGTAAACTTCCTTGAAGGGATCATGTCTGGCTTGAAGGGATCATGTCCGAAAACTTCAGATTAATTAAAAAAGAGATTTGTAAACTTCCTTGAAGGGATCATTTTCTGAAAAATTCAAATCAATAAAAAAGAGATTTGTAAACTTCCTCAAAGAAATGATGTCCGGAAAACTTCAAATTAATAAAAAAAAAAGATTTGCAAACTTCATCGAAGGGATCATGTTCGGAAAATTTCAAATCAAAATTCAGAGCAGAGGCACCTGAGGAAGTACTGCAAGGGGCAAAGGATCCTCACATGGAATAATGCTGAACTTTTTATTTAGAATTTGATCAAAATTTAAAATACTATCTGAATTTTGAAAAATGTTAAAAAAAATGGTGTTTGAATTCAAGCAGGAAAAGTGTCATAAAAGTCATAAATCTATTATATTAGTATCAAATTTGTCTTAAACCTTTAAATAGAGTCAATTTAGATATAAACCTTTTGACTTGGTATCAATTCAGTCATAAATATTTTAATGGTGCCGATTTAGTTATAAGCATTTTGAACTAATACCAATTTCCTAAACTTTTTGGCTTGTGCCAATTTTGTAAAAATTAGTTGGAAGTACTGAATATGCACTAAGTTAAAAGATTTAGAACTAAATTAACACTAGTTCAAAAGATTTATGACTACATTGACACCATTAAAATGTTTAAGATTGAATTGGTACAAATACAATAGGTTTATGATTTTTTTGACACTTTTCCCAAATTTACGCATTGAATGTAACCAAACTTTCGGGTGATTTGGATAAAAAAAGTTGCAGAGCAAATTTTTCGTAAGGTTTAAATTAAGTACAAAGGTATAAAATTTAAAGTCCATTTAGACAAACAATGCACCTTTACTTGAGCTGATCGAGCTTTGAATTTTAGATGCCTTGGCCAAACTATTCGATTTTATCTTTGTTCCCATTGCTTCGGATGGTCATGTGGCTTCCACGTCCAAGGTCAATTGTACATCCAATCAGAATGCACTCGTTTTGTAGCTCGTTTTGTAGAAAATGAATGGTTTGAAAAACATTTTCAAAAAAATGATTATTTATATTGTTTAGAGAAATAAATTCTTATCACCCACAAAAATAGTTATGTATAAATTGTTATCGATGATAAAACTATTTTCTATTAACTAATCTTCGTAAACAATATGAGTGATTATTTTTCAAAAAATATTTTCCGGAACACTCATTTTCATGAAATGAACTCATCTTAAATTTCATCAAGCCTCTGCGGATTTTGAATGGAGCTTGCATTATCCATGGGCCTGACAATTGGGTCTAGGAGGGTATAGGAGGGTTGTATGATCCAACCCATGATCACCTTTAGAACCCACACAAAAATTGATAGAAGAATTTAAAGGACAAAAAAAAGGATATCACCGGGTAGTATATACTACTCTATTGATAGTAGTATGCCTCGTCGCATGATCAATCGGTTTGTCATAGCTAATCACAGTACGACGAAAGTTATTGTCTTTCCATGAGCGCAATGAGTGGGATTCCGTTTGTTTCCTATCCTTTTTCATATAGATGTGGCATTTACCATGAGTGCAATGAGCAGGGTTCCATTTGTTTCCTATCCTTTTTTATATAGACGTGGCATCTAATTATTGCTTCCCATGCAACATGATATGTTGACGTGGACAATTTTACTCGATAGAATGTCCTATCTGAATTGCCATGGCAATGGGTTCGAAGGACTATATTGAAATTTCATACAAATGCTTAGAATTACATCGACAAAATTGGAAAGTGTAGGACTGTAATGGCCTAATATGTTGAAATATACCTTTTAGAAGGCTTCATGGTTCCTATATTGTAAATATCCTTTATGTATATTTGTGTGTAGTACTCACAGGGATCGAACCCCAAACTTGATATTCTCCGGCCTTGCCTCTCAATCTCTTTACCTAAAGGGCCACATGCGTGTTGGTGCATGAGTCCACAGTTAAATATTTCATTAAACACCAGAGTGAAAACCTTTGTCATTTCATTTCTTTCAAACGTAAAAGGAAAAGTTGAATTGAGTTATAAAGGCAATGCATTGTTAGTCGTGTCACACTCAGCTGAATGAATTATAAATTAATGTTGGCCTCACAGCCAAGTCGTTATAAATCTCATTTTGTAAAACCAAATGCATCGCTAAACGTGTTATATTTAAATCCGAAGACAACATGTTCATTAAAGAGACTACAAACAAGAACTTGTTGTGCATGTTTTAAAGTCTCGAAGTTTCCATGATTAACGGACGTGCATGATGGGGGAAGACTGCCCAAGTTCCTCTAAGGTTTCTGTTAGGGTCTCTAGGATGTTACTAGAGACGGGCAAGATGGTAATTGTGTTGGATTCTAGAATTCTCTTAATATAAATGCCGATAGTTGATAGGTTGGGAGATGTGATCTCATCCACTAGATTGAATACCGAGCAATGGTTGTAATGAGAGAGACGGGCCAGACGGTAATTGCATTGGATTCTAGAATTCTCTTGACATAAATGCCGATAGTTGGTAGGTTGAGAGATGCAATCTCATCCGCTAAATTGAATACCGATCAATGGTTGTAACAAGAAAGACGGCGAGACAGTAATTGTGTCAGATTCTAGAATTCTTTTGCATAAATGCCGATAGTTGATAGGTTATGAGATGCAATCTCGTCCATTAGATCAAATACCAATCAATGGTTTTAACGAGAGGGCTGCTAGTATAAGAAGGAGTATCTTCCCCCTCATCGTGATAATCCAAAATACAAAGTTCTTTTCTCTTATAAAACTTTCTCGCTAGAAATTTCTCTTTTTACGATTTGGGTGAATGAGTAAATGATTTCACTTAGGTGTTCCAACGATCCAAATGATCCGCCGCACAACTTAGCTTAGGCATTCCAACAATCGAAAATCGAAATGATCCACCACACGGTTTTGATCCAAATGGCCATGACACATGGATCTTATTTTTATCTTATTACGGCTAATGGGGAAATTGAAGCGACTTTTGAAACTAAGATTTTGTTGTGACTCTTCCTCGAGTGGAGAGATTAGTTGCAATAAAAAGGGGGATTCGGAAGTTTGTTATGCCTACCAACATATATCACTGCCAAGGCTTTCTTTCTCGAGTGGAGAGACTAGTTGCAATATTTTTCTTTCTTGAGTGGAGAGACTAGTTGCAATATCGAGTGGAGAGACTAGTTGCAATAAAAATGGGGGATTCGGAAGTTTGTTATGCCTACCAATATATATCACTGCCAAGGATTTGATATCGGAGTTAATGAAAAATTGAACCCTGAAAAACGTGTATTTTTAATTTCTTATGATGAAATTTTGATAACTCCCTTAGATGTTGGATTAATTATGGGACTTTGAGTTACTAGAAAGCAAGCCATACTTCAGAACGAACTTCTATTAAATTTGGAATTCGGTAGTCCCATAAGGGAAAAATTCAATTGGAGGCGCATGAGAGAAAACTTGATGAGCTCTCTCGAACTATCTCTCTCCTCTCTCGAGCTTGTCCATCCATGAATGTGACATCCTCTTCTTCCCAGCCTAAGCTATGGTGAGCTATTAAGTACCAGCCGTTTGCCTCTCCAGCTTTATCAGTGGTTCTCGCTTTGCATCAGCAAAACAAAGCTTCGGCATTAAGAAAGTTATAATGGTTGCGTTATCTTTAATGAGTCATTTTGTATTTTTAGATAGGATAATTGTTTCTTGAAATTTGCTGAGATATGATTAGATATGTTGAGATTTTGTGATTATTTTGAGAGTTTCTAAAAGATTTACTTTCCCTATATGCTAGCTGTATTTTTGGAGAAGATCAAAGGTCATGTAACAAGTCTTTAAATAAGGAGTATTGTAATTTATTTTGAAAAGGTGAAAAAAAATAAAAAAATAGATCTATCTCCTTTTCTTCATCTCCATCTCCTCTCCACGTGAGTTCAAAATATTTCACCTTCAAAGTTTTTAACCTGATAAATAAAAATCCCTATTACACCTCTGATGCATTCAACACTAAGTAGACAAGTGTAGAGAAGTGAGCCCTCTTATCAAATTCCTTCCTTCCCTTGAAAGAACCCTTTAAATCCTCCATTAATAGAAACAGAAAAGAGGATCAGTAATATTTGAACCCGTTAGTGAATTAAATTGGGACATCAATAGCCTCAAGAATATTTAAAATGAATTCCCACTTAATTATGATAATTACTTGCAAGTCATGATTGCATTTTGATTCGAGCTAACAAGATATGGCTAAATCTGCTCTAATCTCGAAACAAGAATCTTAATAATGCATTTATCTATAACTTTGTAGAAAGGAATGGGTCTGAACTCTATTTTTCTTACATAATATTCTACCTTAAAAGCTAGGGTTGTAGCTGTTGCATTCACAAATTCATCATTTGTATGTGTGAGCTGATAAAATCAGTTTTCCTTTCTTCCAATTCACTTTCGAGGAGAAAAAACAGTTCAAGATTTAAAAAGACAAGGAGCAAGTGACATATAAAGATAAGTTCATCAATTCTCCTATAATGCGTTCTGTAACTCATAAACTTCATTTTCCTCCTAACAAGCATGCAATTGCATTCTTTAGGTTTCTTTCCGAACATTGTAGTCAATACATAAAAGTAAATATATTGAATGAGTTAAATGAGTAGTATCCTAAATTAGATACGATAATACATAATGGCAGACCTCTAGTTATCGACATTGTGTCACGGTGGATTTTTGTGCCTTTTAGAATTCAGACTCGCTTATTAAAGAAATCTCTCACGTGAGAAGCCCATTATGTTCAAAATGTTTCTACGCTGGAAGGTCCTCTCTCTCTCTCTCTCTCTCTTGCCCCCTCCCCGCAGCAACCCAGCTCCGCCTCTCATCTTCTTCCAGCTCGCCAGTCGGCCATTGAAACCCAGGTGAGTGTCGTTCACCTCTCTGTGAGTGCTTGTCATATAGTGATGAGCGGTGCTTTTTAGTGTTTGCAAGTTGCACTGCTCTGTTTTTGTTGAAGTCCAATTTGTTATTGATGCCTTTTTGAGATTTACGTGTTGACGCCGCTATTTTGTCGTGGTGGCTCGTTGCTTGTTGTCATTGTTGTTTGTAGTCATATCCAATGGAGAGTTCGCCCCATGGGAGCATCTGATTTACAAAGCACCCTGGGAGCACTAGCGCTGGATGATTTTGTTCAGGAGTGTGATGATTTTGCTGCTGAAGACATAAGCAAAACGCATTAATGAATGGAACATTAGTTTCACAAGGCATAAGTAGCCTTTTCTCCGTAATCTTCCAATTATGTGAAGTTCTGCTTCAGGAATTTTCTGTGAAGGCGCTGGGAAGAAGCTTCTCCGCACTACCTTTTAAAAGATTTGCCATATGATTCAGGAAAGCCGAGAAGAAGGCTCTTGTCCTTCTGGTGAATCTCATAATGAGGTACAAACATAGTCATTTAACAGACCTGCAACCTGCTTCGGCTTTCTCCTTTATGCTTCACTTACAAATCTTAGCAAGCGATGATTTGCGTCTGGCCAAATCTAAACGTTCTGCAGTCAGTCCAGATCTGGAATCCTTTTCTTCATTGCTTACAGTATAGCTGCTGAAGTTGCCCGTTTTCCTCGTGTTCATCTTGAGAACTAAAATTTAGGTCTGGATTATACCAAACACCATTGCAATATAGCAAATATTTAGATGGGATTGTCATACACTACATTTCATGCCTTGAGACTCATCTTCTATATGTTCAATTGCAATTAGAATCTTCTAATATACTCAAACGGGTGTTCTATAACATAAGTCTGTTGGAAAATATGTATGTCCTTCCTTCTTTACTTGAATGGTTTGGCTCTCTCAAAATGATATGATGGAATAGAATACTAGCAGTTGATATTTCATCCTTCTATGCTTGCATCTCTGACGGTGCCTCCATTTATTGCCATTTTAATATCTTAGATACTCAACCCATGCATGGCAATGTCTGTCCCCTCAACCGTTATAATTTCAAATACTGATAATGCTGATGGCTCATGCTATTCATTTTGTTGAAGTAGAGCTCAAACACGTTATTATTGGGGCACTCTTTTCTCGGTAAGAGTTTATTATTGTGAATTTTAAGACAATTCGTGGAAAGGCTGGCTAACAGAATGGATTTTGGTGTACTGTAAAAATTGATTTGCTGTTGGCTCTGTTTTGATATTTGTGGAGAAGTAATGTTAGTTTGTTAGTTTTAGCAGCCAGTTTTATGTGATGAAGTCAAAAATATCTTTGCATCATTTATTTTTCTTCTTTTCCAGGATCAACTCAGAAAAGCTATGGATAACCACTGGCAGTTATATTTTGTAGTTCTCCTATTAAATGCGAGGATTACATGTGCAGGTTGTGAAAGAAAACCAGATAATTTATAAAGGGCACGCAAAAATGGAAGGGGAATCTTCTACTCTTGCTGACTTTAACATATATGCTGGCGATACACTTGGGTGAGGGATTTAAAGATCCATGAGGATCGAGATATTGTTGTAATTACCTTTGTGAGTCTTATAATTGGAGAAGTCTGATGGAGATGGGATTCTCCGAAATTTTGTGATTGCCTTTCTAATGGGAGAATGGTACCACATTAATTGTTGGGTTTCTTCTGCTTTGACTTTTGTTTCCATTTTCCCTTAAGAATAGTCTTGAAAGTTAGACGGACAATGGGATGTGTCAATGTGCGTGTTGGTGATTCCTTAAGTGAGGTTTTTTCTTTTGGCTTGACACTCAAGTGAAAGTTTTATCAAAGACATAAGTACAGATGACAGGAAAAAACAGAACAAAGATCAGAAAAGGAAATACTTATGGAAGGCTAGCAGATTAGCAGGAAAGCAAGCGAGGAGTTCCTTCTGGCACAACAAAATGAGAGGCCAAGTGGTTGAATCTACATTATTTTCTTTCTGAGAACCTTCGTACCAGCAGACCTGCTGAAACAAACGGGCAAATTTTCAACTCCTCTCACAGTCATCGGTTCTGCAACACTAAAGCATTTGGAAAACAACAAGATTTACCGTCAAAGCATCAAGAGCGTTCTTGGTCATAGAGTTCTTAACGACCCATCAACGACTCAAGGGTGTATCAATTCCCCGGCAACAGATTCATCAAATTCTATATTTCTCATCATGAAAGTGTGTTTTGGTTTTCTTTTTGGTCCTTTTTGAGGGCTAAGTTCTGGCTGGAGTTTATATGCCAGAGAAAACTTGCGTTACCATAGGATCGAACCTCGTTAGCCCATCCATCAAGTTTGAAGTTCCGTTCAATTACAACAGCAGTGGGGGGCAGCAGACTTTCGGCAGACCTAACGTCAAAAATTCCTTTCTGTTGGACGGACTATTCCTCGCGTGGATTTGGAGAGAAGTTTCTTTACATAGAAATACTTAAAGAAACTAAAAAGTGAGGGGTTCTTCGGTAATAGGACTGACTGAAAGGGTAAGTACAAACTTTTGGAGTTGTAAGAGGAGTACCGGTGGTCAAATTTAGCACACCACTAGCTTCGGCAGTTTAGAAGTATATGCATTTTAGAAAAGAAATAGAACAGGGAAAATATAGGAGAAGGAACCCAAGATGTCACAATAGCAATTTAACGGAGGATTTCTTTGTAGCCGTACGAGGTTATGTAGTGCCAATTTCATGCTCGACCTTTTCTTCTGCTCCACAGATCTTAAAGATGCACAATTCTCTGTATGCACATACAAGCATGCATGACCCCCAACCCAATACGTCTCCTTGTGCATGTGAATGTCTTTGGGTCACTTGGTTATCATTTGGGTATTCGTATTTTTCAATGAGTTCTTTTGATGTTGCATTGCAAATTTGGATATGAGAAACATCTATGGGTTGAGAGGCATTCCTTTGTGCTTCATAGATAGATATTGTATAATCTTTTGCTTGAGATTGATTACTCCATTCAAACTAAACTTGATTTATTCCTTGAAAAATTGTTAAGTTTTCTAAATTAACCTATTCACCCCCTCTATAGCCTCAACATGATCAATGAATTAGCTGATGCGGTTCCTTCTTCTGAAATTGTTTCTGTCATTTTAGTCTTGGGTTTATTTGTTTATTTAACTTTTTATTATTTCGGGGGGTTTGGGCTGGAATTGGATTAATGTTAGTAGCCATTTGGACAGAGCGTGAGAGATGGTGTTTTTGCTTACTAGTTATGAGGGAGGTGGCTAGTTCAGTCTTGTGCAATATTGGAGTTGAGAGTTATCTTGTAGGCATATGTCCGGACTGTGCTCGTTTAGCTTGAGTTTTATTGATTAGAGTAGAAGTTATGATTTGGTCTTGAATAATCTAATTGCAAGTTATTTTGATTCTGAATAAATTCCCAAATGATATCAAAGCTGAAAATCCCGAGTTTGAATCTTTACAGGTTCCATTTGCCTTTCCAATTAAATTTTCACTTTTGATATTAGACAAAATACCAGATTAAACGTGAGGGGGAGTATTAGAATGTTTAAATATTAAACCGCACTTTCATTTTATAACTTAAACTTTTAGAGCAGTCAATTGTGATCTTACAAAATCTCACAAGTTTTGAGTACGAACTTTTGGAGGGCAATGCTAGATGCTCTGAACATTTCATTCCAACATTCTAAGTCGACAGGAAATAATTACAAATGGAACATGTTCCTTTGTTAGAAAAAGAAATTTCTACAACATATTAGTATTTTGTAGAACTGTACGTAAGATCAATGCAAATCCATCTTTTGGGGGGGAGAGGCAGTGGAATTATCCAAAAAGTTTTAAATTTATTGCACTTTTGTCAATTTAATCCTAAATCTTTCAATTTTGTCAATTGAATATGAATCTTTTCACTTTGCTAATTAAATCCACCAGTCAATTTTAGCCAGAAAATCACTGATGTGGACATTGAACATCCTATGTGGTAATGCAGGCGTTGACGTTGATATTTTTAATAATGTTTTAATATTTTTTTGAAATTTTTATTATTCTATTTTATTTTTCCTAACCCTAGGCCTGTGAGGTCACCAACAGACCCACTTGGTAATTTCTTTGGTAAATTCTAAATTATATCATTAGTAATGTTGAGGTAGAAACGACTACTTAGAATTAATATGGGTGCGCTTTAAATTCAAGGCACATATCATATTTAGTGTAAAGGGCGTGTGATTGTTAAAGGAGTGTTGTGACATGCTTCTTTTCTTTTCCCTTGTTTCACAGAGGCCAATTTGATAGCAGATTGGGTTGCCAAAGGCAGGGCATAATTTTGTGTGATCTATTCTTCTTCTTAAGGGGGGAGATACTGAAATATGATGCAATAAGTAGATGTTTGCATCAATTTTTATAAATATATCAAGTTAAACTAAAATAATCCTTCCCATATATGCTTTTATTTATTTATTTATGTTGACTAAGATCAAGCTCATGCTAATATTGCAGTTTTTAGACGCCTATAACGACAAGTAAAATCTTATGATGCTAAATGTTATTGATTATACGAAATTAGTTTTGCTATTATTGTGCCAATATGCCCATAGTTTACACTCATTTTGTGTGCATATCAAAAAAAAATTTGCCCCTCAGTCCGTGTCTTAAGACTTCACTAGCCTTATCATCAATCTTATAAAAATTTTCCTTCAACTGATTAAGTGGCATTTCAAGACAGCTCAAAAACCCAATCACACTTCACCCATAAAATAATAGAGTCTAAACTCGATGAGTGAGACCTATGTCGATTTGCTTTTTTTTTTTTTCCTAAATTCTTTGGAAAAATAGATTTGAATAGAACATATTCACTCCTTAGTCCTCCAAGTCCTTACCTTACTTTTGTCAACCTTATTTGTAGTTGACTCTTAAATATTGGCAACCCCTTTAATCATTCATTAATTACAAAAAAATTAGGGATTAATTTTTATCCCCTAGCAAAAACAAATTTTCATTTAAATTGCATAGTATATAGATATTACGAATTTTTACATAGAATTTACTAATATTTAAAAATATATATAAAAAAGCTATAAACGAAAAGAGAAAAAATAGTAAGACTGGGCCAGATCCAGGCTGGCCCGGCCTTTTCTTCTTTTCCATCTTCTTTTTCCCCACACGGGCCAGTCCATTTCCCTTTTCCTTGGCCCGGCCCGCGGAGCTCTTCCTTCCTCCTCCTCACTCGCGGCTCGCACGCGGTCTGCAAAAGGAAGAGAGGACGGCGTACAGGGCAGAGCAGGGACGTCGCGTCGTGATCGTCCTGTCGGGGGCCAGGCGGCATCTGGCATGGCGGAGGCCGTGCGCGCCGGTGGCCCTTAAAGGGAAAGAGAGGCGGAGAGAGATGGGGGGGGAAGTTTCTTGGAGGTTCGAAGAGGGCCGAGAGAGAGAGAAATTGAGAGGGAGAGTGAGCGGTGGAAGGGAGCTTGAGCGAGGGTAGAGAATGAGGTAGAGAGCCTCCAGTGGCCACAGCGGCTCGACCTTGGCTGACGACCGGCCGACGCGTCCTTTATCTCGGGCGGAAGCCCCGGTAGGTCTGGATTTGGCTTTTCCTTGTTTTCTTCGATATGGAGACGTTTTCAAGATGGCTGCCATTAATACCATGATTCTGTGAATTGTTGCTGTTAAGTGTTGGTGATAGCTGGCAATAAAAAAATAGAAAAAGTAAAGACATGTGTTGGTGATGGCGGATATCATTGTGATTAATATCTTATTTACGTTGCATTCGTTACGTGCATTTCTCGATAAGTCTGCTTTTGGATACTTGCTTTCATCATTTCATTGATCCCATTACCCATGTTGCAGAAAATGTGTGTGAGAGTGGTTTTTCATAGGTTGCACATCGCTATATGTCTTGCACTCGCCAGGCCTTCATTTTACAGTAGGTGGGCAATTATCTTTTGCCCCTTTGTTCTCTTGCATTCAACCGTGTGAGAGAGGAGGTATAGTTTTCCCACAATATCGGAATGTTATATTACTTGGAATGTTGACTTGAAGGCGACTGAAGTTTGATGGTTGGCCTTTAATATTATTATGGAAGAGTTTCGAAGAGGTGACAACAATTGAACATGAAACTTGAATCCAGAGACCGCGTCCCTCGGTCCAACCCTCGAGGACATGATCTGCTCCATGAGCCTCGAGACTGCCAAGTCGGTCACTTCGAAGAGTTCGAAGCGTCGAATGAGAGGCAAAGCATGAGCTGGAGACTTCTAGTGCTAGGTTCAAGGAAGAGAAGAAGGCGAGCGAAGGCGGCGGAGGCGGAGATTTGGGAATTGAAGGAGGCGGCGACTAGGGTTTAGTTTAAACGAGAGTAAGTAGTGAAATTTGGGATTAAAGTATAAGATTTTGGGATTAAGGTCAATTTGGGAAATTTAGAAATTGAGTTCAGACAATTTTGGATGAAAATGCCCCTATTCATGGCATGGCATGACATGCATGTGGATTAATTTGGCAAAGATTCGTACCACCAGCCAACTAGAGGATTATAAATCACGAATTTCAGGAGCTTCTTTGAAACAAATACTGCCCTAGAGTTATTTTACGAAGAACGTCCCATTTTTTTTGAAATTTTCCTTGAAAACTCTGGTGGAAGACTTGCTATAGCAGCAGAAGGAACTATAAGAAAAAATGGTCCCAAAACCTACTGGTAATTGACTGCATGATGCCATTGTGGCTATATGTGGCAACCATCTGGGAGTATATTCTTTATATATATATAATGTGGCTAGGTTGATGCTTTAAGTGCACACTGAGCGGACATGGTCTCCTTAGGTTTGTGTGGGGCTGGTGTTGGCTTTTATAATTTTATTGGTGGTGCAAGTTGGCACACAGGTATTCTAAGATACGAAATATTGGCCGGAAGGGAGAAAGTTTAATCAAGCGATTCAGTGACTTATGATGGGAGGTTCATACACCGCTGACCCTTTCTACACTAATCATCCTTAAATAAGGATACATATATCCTCAAACGAATCAATTAACAAAAAAGTATCAATTTTATAGTTGTACATAATTTACTATTATCAAATGTCAACAATTCTGACAATAGTGAATTATTTACGACTCCTCAATTGACACTTTCTTTGTAAATGGATTGGTTTGAGGATATGTTGTGTGAGATGATTGATTGGTGTTGAAGAGTGTTGGCCAGTGTCTTAGCCGGCCACCCCATCATAAGTCACTTAGTAGTTTTGATTAAACTTACTTGCTCTCTGCTAATATTTCATTTATTGAAATATGAAATGCCAACTTGCACAATTAATAAATTTCTAAAAGCCAGCACCGGTCCATTTGCACTCAATATGCACTTGAACTATGAAGTTAGCCACATTGTAAAGAAGGGAATATTCCCCAGATGGTTGATGTATACAACCACGATATCGTTTGCCTTGCTTTCCATTTCCACTAGTTTCTTTTATATATCAACCATTGTAGTTTCAATATTGTCAGCGGTGCTATGGGGTTTTTCCCATTTAATCTCAATTTCACCTATTTCATCTAGAAGAAAGAAGAAAAGAAATAAACTTACCAATGATAGAAAACAAGAGAAAAGAAGTAAATTATAAATTGGATCCAACAGGTCAATGGCTCCGTTTGGTTCAGCTTTTTCAAGGGGCTTTCAGCCTCCAAAGCCCTTTGGGAAAAATTTTAAGTATTTGGTTCAACATTTGGGGACCCCATTGGCCAAATGCTGAAAGCTCAATGCTGGGGGACTAGCATTTAGCTTTCAGCATTTGGAGAATGCAAGTCAATCTCCTTTGACTTTCTTTTTTTTAGAAATCATGAAGATGGAGCCGGCCACCACTGCTGGGCGCGACCCCTGGCAACCGCCATCGGAGGTCGCGCAACCCCGGCGATCGTGGCCCACCTTGGGCAGCAGAGGCGGAGATTGTGCTGGCTAAATGAGGGAAGCAAAATGTGGGGACTGTGGGACCCACCTTGGGGGTTTTTTTTTTTTTTTTTATCTGAATCACCTTGGGCTATTTTGCCGTGTTAAGTATTTAAGGGCGTGAATAAGCAAACAGAGAGGGTGGAAATAGGGGCCCCTACGTTAGAGTCTAAACCCCTCAAAATACTTGATAACATGTCAAAAGGTTTATTATAAATTGACAAAATTAAAAAAGTTTAAAACTAAATTCGCCACTATACAATAGGTTTAATACTTTTTGGATAATTTTCTCGAGAGAATAACTACTTTAGACAGGTTTATATATATATCCTTTATGCATAAGATTCAACAGATTAGAGAGTAATTCTCCCATCCCTAAAGTGATTACTAGTGAATTGATAGGAATATGCCTCGAATTATCCATAATGACTAACGAGGACAAACATGGGGAGAAGAAGGATAAACGAAGACTTATCCGGTCTTACAATGTGAAAATTGCTTCGATGGACACGTAGGGAATCCCTTGGGGAGAAAAAATAGTCAAAGTGGTGGACGGTGGGAGGATATTTCCTCTTTCATACTCGATCCGCGTTAGAAAAGTCTCGTCTCCATCGGATTCATATACTCGGGCGAAGGCAGTCTGTGGAATAAAAAGCTCATTTACGTAAGAGTAGAGTAAGTTACAATGGAAGCCATCTGCTTGAGGGAGGCCAACAGACGATGAAGATTCATGAGGATCAAAAAGGAGCCATCGTTAATCTTGATAAAGCAACTCCATGCCGTAATCAATGAATGGGTAACTAGTTTTATAGCATTTTCGGAATGTCTTTGGTGGACTTACCCACCGAGTGCTTTCGATTTGAAAGACTATGGAGAGATTAGCATTTATTAAAAAAGAAAGAAAGAAAAAACACCAAAGAGGCATTTAGCTAGGATGAAAAGGGAGAGTATCGTAATTTTAGGAGAAAATTCTAAATAAAAGCTCGAAGTATCTTCATTTTCTCAAGCAATGGGTCGAAGTGGATATTATTTCAAATAAGGACTTAAAATGTCATTTGTCCAATAAGGGCATGAAATGAACATTGTTTAAAATAAAAGCCTAAAGTGTTCATACCATATTAGTCTCAAATAATGACATAAACTTATTGGTTAGTAAAGGGCAATTTCATCTTTTATTTTTTTAAATTTTTTTCCTTTTCCTTTTCCTTTTCCTTTTTAAATTTTTTTATTTCCATAAAATAACTAAAATTAAAAAAAAAAAAAAAAAAAAACACAGGCGGGCCGCCACCCCATCTCGATTGGGGAACGACAATGGCTAGTGTCGTTGCTAGTGCCTGGGTAACTATGACGGCCCGAGTGACAGTGCGCGAGGAGGAGGGATGGCGGTGCGTCCGCGCCTCAGTCCTCGGACGTGCGCAAGGGAGGGGGTCACATGTCTCTTGTCTCACATTGCCTAGGAGGAGTCTTGGGTTGGTTTATAAGGCTGGGATCCCTCTTCCCTGAGTAACGCATTTTAAAGCTGTGCGGGTCTCGGCACAAAGCGGACAATATTACTCAGCGAGCCCTAGGTCCTTACAAATGGTATTTGAGCCGACTCCCGATCGCATGTGGGGCCATAGCGAGGACGTTGTGCCCAAAGGGGGGGAGAATGTGACTGCTCGGATGACGGTGCGCGAGGAGGAGGGATGGCGATGCGTCCGTGCCTCAGTCCTCGAACGTGCGCAAGGGAGGGGGTTACATGTTTCTTGTCCCACATCGCCTAGGGGGAGTCTTGGGCTGGTTTATAAGGCTGGGATCCCTCTTCCTTAAATAACGCGTTTTAAAGCCATGTGGCTCGGCCCAAAGCGGACAATATTACTCAGCGAGTCCTATGTCCTTACAATCCTCACTTAAAAATAATCCTGAGCTGTTTATTTAAGATTCCATATAGATTTAAGATATTATCCGAATTTTAAAAGGATGAAAAAGATTCTATTTGAATTTACGTGTTTCGAATAAAAAGATCTTGGCAAGGCCAGGCGAGTCCCGCTGACCACCGTGGGAAAAAAGCAAAAGAAGGAAGAAGAGAAAAAGGAAAATAAAAAGTAAAAAATTCAAAAAAAATTCAAAAAAAATTATTAAAAATTGTCCATGTCAGCTTCGATCGGCAAAACTGGATGGATTGAATTGTCTCAATTACAAAATGTTTAGAATTGAACTAGTAAAAAAAGAAGTTTAGAACTGAATTGGCACCATCGTAATAGGTTTAGGACTGTTTCCATGATTCTCCCTTACAGAAGTTATAGGTTGTCTCAAAAACGAATAAAGAACGATAAACTTACTCACACAAAATACATCTTCATTAAATACATTATACAACATCATAACATTCGTAACATGTTCCTTCACTCCAAAATAATTCCTCACCAATAGAACATTAATGCAAATGATGACACATTTGATCGTCGAGGAAAATCCTCTTGTAAAATAGGAATCACAAATTCTAAAAATGAGTTGTTTCTAACTCTAGGATTGAGTCAATATTAGGTGGACGGAATGGTGCGGCATGTGTTTGGGGATTCTTTAACCAACTTCGAAACCACGTTGACGACCCTTTTTACAAGTTCTCCTTCATACCTGCCAATTGCCAAAAGTAAATTTTAAGCTCTAAGTCGTATAAGAAGAAAATTAAAATTTTGATGGGCATGAGGAAACTAAGTACCCATTGGCGATTCTGTTCGATACCCATCCTTTGAAGGTCCCAACCTTTCTGAGAGCTTGCTCCCACCGCTCATAAGTAGTTGCATCAACCAGATCCCTATGTCTAAGTATCCTCTGTCCAAAAACACCTGATAAGTGTCGCACGTGGGAGCTCTTTATTTTATAAAAGATGGGCAGTATCTTTTGACCCTTTGTTTGATGGCATTCAACCATTTTAGCAAGCTCATTGAGGCACCAAGAAGAGGAG
This sequence comes from Corymbia calophylla, assembly GCA_014182845.1. Lineage (NCBI taxonomy): Eukaryota > Viridiplantae > Streptophyta > Magnoliopsida > Myrtales > Myrtaceae > Corymbia > Corymbia calophylla. The sequence continues at coordinate 945,698 of CM024696.1, read as the reverse complement.
GCATAATCTTCAGAGAGAATCGGAATGGATATTTTGCAGTAGTTGATGGCATCGTAAATCTCATTATCAATATCTTTACCGATGCGAGATGGATCATCATCGTCAAATACTCTGATTCCTTCAAGCTTAAGGCTGACGCGGAGGAAAGCAGCAAGGCTGTGTCGAGTATCAGGGCCGCGAAAAGCTAAGAACACTTGGCATTTGCTTTCTCTTCTTTTCTTCTCCGAAAAGTGGAGATGCACTGTTATCCAATAAGACAAACCAAAGTGATGATGATAATAAATAGCTAAGACGAGTCACACAAAAATTCCCAAAAGACTGAGGTGACTTTGAAAGCCCCGAAACTGGTCTAGGCCATAAACCGCACGAACCTGCTTTTTTGGAATTGAAGAATGGCCAGGTCTCTCACGTGATGAACACAAAGAATACTTTTTGAAAGGTAGGTTCTTGGCTCAAAAGGAATTGGGACATACCTGAACCTATGAACGTAGGAAGCCGTTCAATCCACACCATCTTCAAGTCACTTGAAACCTTTGCGACTATCATTTTCACCAGCTCTGCTTCATGCCTGTGCACATATATGAATAAAACCAAAGTTAGGCGTTCAGTTTGATTTCTTCCTTTAACTCTACGATTTTGGATGGGTCATTCCCATACAAGTGCACAGGCCTTCCGGATTCATATATACATATATACATATACATATACACATACACATACCCGTCAGCAATGGTATGTGATACCCATCCTTTAATCTTTGCCACAGAAGTAAACGCGTTCCACCATTTTTTCATTTCTTCTGCACTGATCTGCATCTCAGGTTTACATAGAGCCTTTTTAAAGCTAACGTGCTGGCGATGGATATCACCAACATCCACCTTATAGAATACAGGGAAGACTGATTTGCCATCCTTTCCTTGGCAATCCATAATCTCAGTGAGCTCGCGGAGGCACCATTTACTCTGTGCATACTGTTCGGAGATGATTGGAATTGCAATCCTGCAACTCTCAATGGCCCTGAGAATCTCTGGGCCTATCTGCTCACCAACTGGGATGGAGTCATAATCCCTGAACACTTGGATACCAGCAGCTACTAGGCTGTTGTAGAGGAAATCAGTGAAGCTGGTGCGAGTGTCTGGGCCTCTGAAACTCAAGAACACATCGTAGTTTTGAGGGACTGCACTTCTTTTCTTCTGTAGCAATCTGTAAGTGTACACAGATAGAGGAGCTAGTGGTAGAACAGTTGCTAGGGCAGTCGTTTTCTTCATTGTTCGTAACTTCCCTTCTTTTGGGATCTAAGTGTTCTTTCAATGCTCTCTTATTCAAGACTTGACGCTTTCGAGATTCGACTCATTGTGTATATTATTGTTGGAAGTTGTGATCCATTTAAAACAAAACTTAGAAACTACTCGCTTAGACACGAGGAAAAGAAGACGAAAGATCATGGGGACAAGGTAAGTAACTCCTCGTCAAAGTTGAAGCCAAGTTGAACTTGAAGACTCTTACGTGAAGAAGTATCTAAGAAAATCCTAGAACAAGCTAAAGAAGTCTACGTGCATGGAAAACGCGTTTTCTTCCTCTACCAATGTTAAACCGCATACGAGACTCGACCCACACACATGAGATAGCTAGTAGAGGGGTGAATAGGTGAATCTAGGGAATTTAAAAATTTTCTGAATAAAATACTTCAAGAATTAAAATTTTGAATGACAACAGACACAGAAATAGTATTCCAGACTATTTAAGCTCGATCTAGAGGTCTGAAGTATTCAGACAGTGTGCAGTAAATAAAATGCAACGAAGATTAAATGATAAGACAAATCACATACGAGCTTTATAGCGGTTCAACTTAGATTAAGAGTGCGTTTAGTAACATTTTTACTCTTGGGAATAATTTCTCAAAAGAAATTGTTCTTTTCTATTCTACTCCTTGGAATAATTTCTAAGTAAAAAAAGGTATTTGGTAACTACGAAAATTTATTATTTGCCGGTCGCCGCGGCCACCGATTGCCGCCATTGCCGGCCGCAGGTTGCCGGACGCTGGATGCCAATTGTTGGGCTCTGCAATCATTGAGCCAAGGGTGGCAGTTAGCCACCGATCAACGATCTCTAGTGGTTGGAGGTCAACGACAACCGGCGGTCGGTGGCAGTCGGCGACGGTCGGAGGTCGACGAGCGGTGGTTGGTGGACGACGGTCGGTGGTCGGTGGATGGCGGTCGGTCATAAGTAATAACACAATAAATAGTTTATAGAAATTGTTCTTAAGAACAAGAAGTTACTTTTTTCTACTTCTTATTTCTATTTTAAATCTATTCCCGAGAACAATCCTTTTATTCCGGGGAATAGAAAAATCAATTGGCGTTACCAAATGGAGCCTAAGCCTACGTTCATCTTCCCACACTAATAGTTAATTGGCTTGATTCCACTATATGATTAAAGAGTAATCACAATCTTGAATGCCTTGTGAAATATTCTTACAAATTCACTCAACCACTCATCTTTGAGTATCTCATTCTTTTCTCACAATTTTAAGCTCAAAGAATACAATGAAGTTTTTGAATAACACTCAGACTTTAGAATTGCAGATTCTGGATCACATCCCTTGTATACTCTAGGATGTCTTTTATCTCCTTAAATACTCCTCCATCTCCATTAGCCGTTGGAAATCTCCGAAGGATAATCTTTCAATCTTATCTAGTTGAATAGATTGTATCTTAAGGATTTTGTAGCTGTAGAGGGACACAAATTGAATCTCCTTGTAAAATCTAGTCACCCATACATTTAGATTCTAGATTTCCATAAGTTGAGTCTCTTCGATTAGGAAAGAAACTATCTTGAAGAATTTGATTTTCAATCATAAACTAATAACAAATATATTTAGGCATGAAATCTAGTCGTGATTACTAGTTGTTAGAAACATAGATTCTGAAGATATTAAGTTTGGAATATATAGAATTCAAATTTGAATGTTTTTGAATTCTGGTCTAGATTCACTCTTGACGTATGAGAATGAGAATGGTTCCTCCGTTTGTATAAACTCTTTACATAAGGCTGAATATATATTGTTTGAGAAATCATTCTTTAAATTTAGTACCTATCTTCAAATGCATCAAATATTATATATTATAACTGATATAATTCTGGATAGTTTTGTCAACTTCAAAATTGATTGGGAGTTTTCTCCAACATCGTGGACCCACATCGGGCTTTTCTTTTTTTCTTTTTGGTCTGAATCACCTTGGGTTATTTTTCCATTTTAAGTATCAAAGGGCATGAATAAGCCAACAGAGGGGCGGAAATGACTGCCCGCATGAATGACTTAGCTGGTGATGGCACTACCACCGCAATCCTCTTGGCTCAAGCAATGATCAAACCTAGGTAGTTGGCAGTTTCATTTGGAGCTAATCCAATCTCTTAAAAAAAAAAGTTTTGGATAAGACTATAAAAGATTTCGTCAGGATTTTGAAGGAAAAAGAGCTTTCCTGTAAGAGGGAGTGATCCTATCAAGGGTTATCGATTGATTTTTCTTTTTGGCGCTTTGTTCAAGAGATGAGCTATTCATGACGAAATTCTGAAATTTCTTCAGCATTTTGCAGCTGTGTTATCAATCTCTGTGGAAAACGATGACTTTGTTGGAAGAATAATCACTGATGCTATAGAAAAGGATTGGACATGATGGACTTACTTCTATCGAGTCATCCTTATCTTCTGAAACCTTTCTTCTAGTCGAGGAAGGAATGAAGGTGGTAAATTTAGCTTTAGGTTTGAACCAATATGGGGATTATTGTCTCCTTGCTAAGTTTGGAGAGAGTGTTATTCAGCTCTCTGTCTTCTAAAATATGTATCTTAAAGGGATTAAGTCTTCCAATTGCCCACATCAACAAATCCCAAGCATATTGAGTGCATAACCCACCTTTCAATAAAAAATTACCATTGTATGATTTCTTCACTAAAGTAAATTTTTTTCTGTTTTGCCAGATTAATAAGGGTTATATGTCGCCCCATTTCATTACAAACCGGGATAGACCTCTCGTGAAGTTTAGAATGCCAAAGCTCTTGTAACTGATCAAAAGATTTCAAATGTCAATGAAATGATCCTTTGTTGGAGAAGGCAACTCAATTAAGTGTCCCCTTGCTAATAATTGTAGAGGATATCTCAAGGCAAGTATTGGAAACACTTGTTGTGAACAAAATTTCTAAATTGGAAATGTCCTCAGAGATAAGGTAATTGGACTAAGTCTTCGAAATCAAAATTCTTTATTACCTGCGACTCCATCAGAAAGTCATATGAAAGTGATTCAGTGTTGTCGTTATGTATAAATATCTGAGATTTCTATTTCATATTAAGCAATGTGGGGTCAAATATGTTAGGTACACTTTCTGAGGTAGAATTTCCGATGAATTGAATGTGTTCTTGACTTGTGAGTAGACTTGGACTCTCAGTCAATTCGGATTTGCGCTGTAAGTCATTGATGGATCTTGGAAAGTATCCGTAAGCACGCGGCTTGACGAAATGGTGCGGATTGGACTGAGAAATAGAGCTGTATACTTCCTCGAAGGGATCATGTTTGGAAAACTTCGACGTGAAATCTAGAGCACGACACAACCTGCGGACGTACAGCACGGGGCACAGGACCCTCAGCGGCAAAATAATCCCGAACCATTTATTTAGAATTCCGTCGAGATTTAAAATAATATCTGCATTTTGAAAAGTATGAAAAAAACAATTAAATTTGAATTCATGTGACGTCCTGGATTTCGACCCACTTTGGCACGTGTGAAATGATTATTTCATTAATGCGCTGTTGGTTACGTTTACTCTGAGTTGGTCCCTCATGAGTTAACTGACTATTCGGAAAGGGGATTAAGAAAGGATGCGTGTATGACTAGTGAATTCAATCAAGGACTGACCACTCGACCATAAGGATCAAGCAGGGATGATACCACGCTGTTGCAGGTCAATTAGCGAACGGAAATAAATTGATTCGACGGAGTACAAGGTTGGATCACGGGTGATTCCGCACAACTTTGATATTAACGACGAACGATGTTAAACCGATTTTCTGTTGGTCCTGTATTCAGGATGAGCAATCGATCCCTTACGATTAGATGACAACTGAGGATCGCCCTGATCTGGATAGATACGATCGTAGATTGAAAAGCTATCAACCACGGGTCAAACGTGTGGAACACCCTAAATGCTGCCCAAAAGTCAAGTCGTACCAAAGTCGCGACTAGTTGAAATTAATCACAAAATTCAGTCCGATTTCGGATACCGAACTTTCAAGGACGTCGAGACAAAAATATTGGACAATGTCTCATTAATTTCCCAAATTTTTCATTAAGCCAGGAAATTGCCCGAATTGGATTAACGGGCCGAGATTATGACCGGATTTTTGGGAATCGCGCTTCAGGGGTAAAAAGACCGGATTGCCCCCCCTTCTTGAAGCTTGTTTGATTTTGATTTTTGGGTTTTTCCCTCTCTCTCTCCCTCTTGGCCCCTTTGGCCGTGACTTGGACACGCGGCTGCCCGTTGCCGCAGGTCACCGCCACAGGCCGCCGGAGGATTGTTCTTGAGCCCCTTCGCCGCCTGAAGCCATCGCGAAGACTTCCTTCCCCGATGGTCAGCTTGGTCTGAGACGTTTCGGCCGAGATCCGGTTCCGAAACACTTGGTTTCGGTGAACCGGAGGCACCACTCGTCCGCCTCGTCATCGCCGTCGCGCCGGTGACGTTGGTCTCATTGCCAAGTGAGTTTACGCTCTAAATCCTCGATTAGTCTGTTAAATTTGTTTAGGGGGAGATTAGATTAGGGTTTATATTAGTTAGGAGGCCGATTAAGTTAAATGGGATTATATGTGTTTACATGATTAATCGTGGTTTGGGAATTATCGGTGATTAGTTGGAGTAATTGAGGATTAGTGGGATAATCCGTATTAGTGTTATTTTATTAAAAATAAATAATTTATTTTTAATTATTATTTATTAAATTCCAAAAATAATTATTATTGTTTATTAAATTCAGAAATTATTATTTATTGAAATTCGGAATTAATATTATTTGTGGAAATCCGGAATTATTATTATTTATTTTTAATAATAATTGAATATAGTTTAATTATTAATAATGCTATTTATTTATGATTAAATTGTGGGAATTATTTGACGTGTCGTTTATTATGAAAGCATGTTGGATTGTTGATTGGATTAATTGCGTGATTGTTGGAAATTATAGTATGCTTGACTGTTCTAATTATTTATGCCTTAACGTATGCGTATTGATTGCATGAGCTATAAAAAGGCAAAACCCCGAGGTGTCGGGTGTATATATGTCAAGCTTTGTGAAAAAAGTATGAATGGTATATCCTTGGATAAGGCATGAAAATGAGACGGGTTTGGAAATAAAATGTGACCACGTATCTTTCTTTCCTACAAATCATATTTGAGAAATGTGCAGTGATTTATATTGTGAGCATGTACCACGTTTGCATCAACTAATTTGCAAGATTAAAATGGATCATAGTGGCATGCTTGTGTGGTTAGTTAAGTGAACCCGTCATCCCGGCAGTAGATCAGGGGACGAAGTCCGATTTGTCGGAAACCCGACAAGAGCGTGAAGGGCACAGTTGCGTCTCTGCGGAGGAAGGGCGCCGTAGCACCGTGGCGCCTCAGTTGTAGGCCAGATGCGGGTCGCGGTAGAGGCCGGACCTATGCTTCTTAGGGAATGTCGTATGGGGGGAGGCCCATTACGTCGCCGTGCCTTACGGGGGAGGACGATGCCTAGTTTACAACCAGTAAACCGCCAATTCGAGGGTTGTGCCATGGTCCAGGGGGTCATAATAATTGGAACATGCATGAGTGCAAGAGTGCATGAGAGACAAGTTGACATTGTGTTCTGATTACATTTGTGCTTGTTGCACTGTTTATAATATGCCTGAGTTGGTATCGTGCAGGGTGTAGCAATAGCTAGGTGAGATCACTTGCGATACGACTCGAGTGTGATTGATTAATATAATGCTGAGAGTGCAAGATGCATTAATGGTGAATTGCATGTGTATGGCATAACCGGGTAAAATTGCTTGCTAGTCGATTGCTTGTCGATGTGTTCATGATATTACTGATTGTATTAAGTCATTGCCTAAGACATATGGTTGTTCTGCTTTTGACCTACTTAAGGTGTTAGATCGTGCCATAGGTACCCCAAGGCGAGTTGGTGTCCTAGCCGGGGATTAGGGCGAGAACTCGCTGAGATTTATATTTCACTGGTTATTGTATAACCATTTTCAGGTCCGTTGGAGGCAAATTCAACATGTGGTGCGTTTTGGAAGAAATAGATTAACCCTAGCCTATTTGTTTGGTTGGCTCTGTAGGAAGTAGCTCATGGTAAGGGCCTGTTTGTGTAGACTTCTTAAGGTTAATCAAAAGATGAATAAACTGGCACCATTGATTGTGTTTCTATTTGTTTTTCCTGGCTATCCCAATTCGTTAGTTGTACAGGGATTAATTATCGCTTCTGCATGCGCTTAATTGAAAGATAAAAAGAATGGTCGGCGACGCGTCTTGAGACTTCACATTCAAATGATCGAAAGAAAAACATGGGATTGTTGTGTGCTCGAAGGTCAGGGCGTGACAATTCATGTGTCGAATATGATAAAAATTTCGAGGTAAAAAAAAATTTAGAACGTGTTTGTTGTAAGGTTTAAATTCAATAAAAATATTAAAATTAAGAGTCTATCCAGACATACAATGAACCTTACTCGAGCTGATCTAGCTTTGAAATTCAATGTCTTGTCCAAATCATCCGATTTTATCTCCGTGCCCGTTGCTTTGGAGCTGTACATCCCATTAGATTTCGTTTGTCACTGCATATTTGAATGGAATTTGCAATACCCATGGGCATGACAATTGGGTCTAGGAGGGTATCATCCAACCAGTGATCACCTTTAAAATCCACACAGAAGTTGAAAGAAGGATTTTTCCAAAAAAAAAAAAAATCTGGATCTCGACCAGGTAGTATGTACTACTATAGATACCATATGCCTTGTTACGTGATGAATCGGTTCATGCTCGCTAATCATAATGCAACGAGAGTAATCGTCTTAACATGTGCAAAATGACCAGGGCTCTGTTTGTTTCCTCTCCTCTGCTATACGTTTTCCATTTATCCAATACTTCATGTATATTGGGCCTCGGGAGAAATTGATTTCAAAAGGCAATCTCCATGGTGCTTCAACAACTTCAAGCCATAAAATTCTCCTTTTCTTATTCAAACATGGTGCACCCAAACATGGCGCCTGTGCTAGGGATGGTAGTTGGACTACAAATGGCAGCATCGAACCACATTCATTGGTCCGCAACAAAGCATAGTCCATCAAAAATAGGGAGGTCAGAGTGCATCTTTTTAAGAAATGAGGACATATTTATTGCAAGATAAGATTTTCCCACGAGAGTGTTTATTTGGTTATTGACAAAAGACCAAAAAGCTGTTCAAAAAGTCATAAATTTAGTACACTTTTGTTAATTCAATCATAGACATTTCGTTTTTGTCAATTTAATTCCAAATCTTTTCACATTTTGTCAATTGAGTGCATCTGGCCAACTTTGACCAGAAATTGTTAATGTGAGTACCGGTGGTGTCACGTAAGATGGTTGGTGCTCACATGGACAATTGTTAATAATATTTTAATATATTTAATATTTTAATCTGATTTTCTTTTTTTTTCTTTGTTCTTCCTTTTGCCGAAGGCTGAAGAAGAAAGGTAAAAAGAAAAAAAATAAGGAAAAATAAAAAAATTAATAAAAATGTCGAAAGAATATTAAAATATAATTAAGTGTCTCATTTCATTACAAACCATGATAGATCTCTTACGGAGTCAGAATGTCAAAGTCCTGATAACTGATCAGGAGATTTCATATGTCGATGAAATGGTTCCTTCGCTTGAGAAGGCAACTCAATTTGAGTGTCCCCTTGCTAATAGAGGATATCTCAAGGCAAGTACTGGAAACGCTTGAAAATAAAATGCGAGGCTTGATGAGTGTAGTTCTTGTGCAATGTCCAGGATATGGAGAAGGAAAGAATGGTGTCTTTGTTTGCTGTCTTAAGTTCCTTCAAGAAGCACTCTTACCCAAACCGCGTGATGAGCATTTCCATCCTTAAACCGCATGTTCTGCTTTTTTTTTTTGGGTTCCATTAACATTGTGATAACATCATGAGTCATGAGGTGCTAATTTTCTATCTGGAAACTTGGGTCTAATTAAGGATGGCGTGACCTCTGATCAGCTTGGCATGGCTAGAAAAGTAACCATCAATAGTAACTCAATTATCATTGTTGCTGATCCTTCTTCTAAAGCTGAAATAAAGGCATGGATTTCACAGATCAAGAAGGATTTAGCTGAAACCGACATCGCATATCATTCATGAAAGCTTGTAGAAAGAATTGCCAAATGGAGTCGCTGTAATTAAGGTTTGCCAGATCTGACATTCTTTTGGAGACAATTTTTACTCACATGTTCTCTCTTTCAGCACCTTGTTTGAATAACTAAAGATCTAAAAAAATCATGAAATTTGAGATCTTCCCTCCCCCAAAAAAAAAATCAGAATTATTGCCTGCAAGTCCACCAGAAAGTCGTATGAAAGTGACTCAGTGTTGTTCTTCTGTATAAATATCTAAGATTTCTATTTCATATTAAGCAATGTGGGTTCAAATATGTAGGTACACACTCTGAGGGGGAACTCGAAGACTGGAAACTTAGAATAGAGGATGCAGAGCAGGCCAAATTTGCTGCGATGGATGAGAGTATGGTACCTGTTGGCGGTGCAGCTTATATACATCTTTCTACGAGGAACAAGATGGAAGATCAAGAGGAGCAAATTTGTTCTGAAGTCATAGCATCAGTATGATTCCAGCTTCTTTTTTTGTTTTTTTGGTAAGGTAAGATTTTATAAAACAACCAGAGAACTGTACAACAGAGGGGGGGAGACACGGTACCAATAGATACTCATATGGACAAAATGTCCCTAGAGTAGAAGGGTGCCGCGGTCCCAAAAGAAATATACAAAGGGCAAGACGCCCAAGAAACTAAAGAGGATCTAAGCCATCCTATACTAAGTCATGGGCGGCTCCCTCCAAAAATCTGAGGGTCTATCCCCCAACTACGCTGCATCCTTCTATTTCTGGGGTTGTCTTCAACCGATTTGAAAGTTAGAGCTTTATCCTTGACCGCCTTATGCAGATATTGCTTCATGGATGAAATACAAAGGTTATGGCCACTGAAAAGGATGTCATTTCTGGTTTTCCAGATAATATAGCAGAGTGAGCCAAAGGAGAAAAGTGCTATCTCCCGGTAAAATCCTTTCCCAGACAAAAAGTTGATAGCCCAAAGTAGGTTATCCGACCAAGAAGAGTTGCTCCAAGGGAGATTACACTTGGCGGCCCAATAATTAGCCAGAGAATTGGAGATGCAGTAGGCAAAAAAGAGGTGATTAATAGAATCCAGAATAGAGTTGCACAAAGCACAGACCGAATTAGGAATTCTGCTATAGGACATGAGATAAATCTGAGTGGGGAGGCGATTTTTGGTAATCAGCCAAAGAAGAAATTGATGTCTAGGGGTCAGAGCCTTGTCCCAGACAAAAGAGGACCAATGAATCGGGTTGGATTTGCGCCGGATTGTGGCCCAAGCCAAAGCTATTGAAAATTTTCCGAAGGAGTCTTCCAACCATGCGAAAGTGTCTTGACCGATTGAGAGATGGGGGATCGGTATTTGCCACAAGACCAGCTCTTGGAGTAACTGGGTCCCTTCCGGGGAATACAGGTCCTTAACTCTCGCTTGTCTATTAAGATCCGATTGGTAGATATAGCTGTTTGAGAAAAATGAATTTAGAAGACCAAGGTTAAGCCATGGGTCAAACCAAAGCGATGTCAATTCACCATCTCCTATTTTCCACCTGAAGTGGGGTAGGAAGTCCTCCCGTAAGGAAAGGATCTTTCACCAAGCCCAAGAGCAATGGGTAGGAGTCGAAGTATCCCAAAAATTCTTATGCTTGAGATAAGTAGCATGGATCCATTTGCACCATAACGACTCTTTATCGGTGAATAGTAGCCAAATGTGTTTAGCCATGGCTGCTTTGTTGCTATCCCTAATCCTTATAATTCCAAGGCCTCCTTCCTGATGGGGAAGGCAAACATCGTCCCAAGACACCTTTGCACCTCCTGGCCCCATAGTTGGGCCATTCCAAAGGAATTGTCTGCATGTTTGTTCTATCTTGTCCACTACCGCCGACGGGAGCCAAAAAATGGAGGCCCAATAAGCTTGAATAGCGCGTAGCACCAACTTAATGAGTTGAAGTCGGCCTGCAAAAGAAAGGAAACGGTGGGTCCAAGATTGGACTCTAGCAGTGAGCCGGCATACTAAGGCATTGCAGTCCACTTTGCTCAATCTTGATGTGATGATGGGTACACCCAAGTATCGCACAGGGAGGGAACCACTGTTGAAGCCAAGAGCTTGTATAATCTGTTCATTAGTGGTTTCAGAACCTCCTGCAATGAAGACTTCACTTTTATTGGTGTTAGGGATCAATCCACTCCAATTAGAGAATAAGGTCAGCCCGTTTTGAAGGCAAGAGATAGATGCAAGTTTCGCTTCACTAAATAGAAAAACATCATCAGCAAAGAAAAGGTGGGATAGCCGTGTAGCCTTGCACCGCCAGTGGTATCGAAAATCTGGGTGCTGAGTGTGGGAGTCAAGAATCCCGGTAAAAACTTCCATGATCAAGGTGAAGAGGTATGGGGACATAGGGTCACCTTGCCTTATACCTCTTCCACTTGCAAAGAAACCATGGAGTTCGCCATTTATGGAAATAGAAAATTTTGGGCTCCGGACGCATACCATAATGAGTTTTGTGAAATGAGAAGGGAAACCAAAAGCTTGAAGAGTCTTCTCTAGGAAGTTCCAAATCGAGGGTATCATAAGCTTTCCTGAAATCCACTTTGATGGCACACTTCGGGATATAAGGCTTATTATGAAACCCGCTGAAGAGTTCTTGGGCAAGAAGGATGTTGTCGCTTATTCTCCTACCTTTTACAAATGCAGTTTGAACCGGACTAATCAGGTAAGGGAGCACCGCGGCAATTCTAGAGGAGAATATCTTGGTGATACACTTGTAAATTGTATTACAACAGGCAATAGGGCGAAAATCGGAGACCGATGTCGCATTAGGGATTTTAGGCACCAGGGCAATGATAGTGTTGTTGACTTCCTTCAGCATACAACCAGAAACAAGAAAATCCATAATCGCCTTAGTAACTGAAGGGCCAACCTTGTCCCAATTCTTTTTGAAGAAGTCAGCATTATAGCCATCTGGTCCGGGGGCTTTATTTCCAGCCAACGAGAACATAGCATCTCGAATTTCCGAAGGAAGAAACGGTTGGGATAGAAAGGTAATCTGTTCTTCCTTGAGAGGGGAATGGATGACATCAGTGATATCCTGTATAGAAGGCCTCAAGGTCATAGTAGCCGGAGCAAGGAGGTCCTGAAAGTAAGAGACAAACACCCTTTGTACTTCCTTCATTTCTGAAATCATTTGTCCTGAGCTGTCCACGACAGAAATAATACGGTTGTGGAGGTGTCGGTGGTTGACTGAATGATGGAAGAACTTGGTATTATGATCCCCTTCTTTTAGCGAGCAAATTCTAGACTTTTGCTTGAAGAATGATTCCTCAAGAGAGCGGAGTTCATAATATTCCTTGAGTTGGGAATGTTCTTCAGCTGCCAAAGAGCAACTTTGAGGGTCTAGGTGAAGAGCCTCTTGAGTAGCTAAGAGAATGCTTTTAGCCGCAGCTACCCGCATGGAGATATCCGAGTAGGCATCTCTATTAAGGCACTTGAGCCGGCCCTTCAAGAGCTTGAGTCTAGCATAGAGTCTGTACATAGGAGAGCCTGATACTTGGGCCTCCCACGACTGAGAAACCAGCATGTGGAAGTCCGGGTGGCTCATCCATAAGTTAAAGAATTTAAAGGGAGTTCGCCTAGAACCAGGTGCAAGAATTTTCACTGCCATCGGAGTATGGTCAGATAGGCCAGGGACCAAGAAGGATGCTTCAGAGAAGGAAAAAGCGGAGCACCAACAGTTGTTGACTAGGACTCGGTCAATCTTCCTTTGTTTCCTCCGAGGGCCAGAGGAGGTGGACCAGGTAAACCGGAAATCGACATAACGCAGGTCAAATAGTTCAGCTTGGTCTAGGCAATTCTTGAAATCATCAAAGGCAGGGATCCAGATATCCGGGCTTCCCAAGCGATCCGAAGAGTCCCGAATGGCATTGAAATCACCGGCAACCATCCATGGACTTTCCTTTAGAGAAGAGCTCAAATGAATAAGTTCACTCCAAAGGGGTCTACGATTAACAAAAGTATGCTCCCCATAAACAACCGATAAATAAAGTGTAATCCCCGAGTTCCAAAATTTTACATCACCATGGATGATCTGGTCAGTACTAATCCGAGCGGAAAAGCATACCAAAAGCGGGTTCCATCCAACCCAAATCCGCCCTCGGGGAGAGGACTCATAATTAGAAACCCAATTCCATCCAGGGAGTAAACCGGAAGAGAGATTGAGAAAACTAGCAACTGGCACTTTTGTCTCTAATAGGCCAATACAACATAGATTATTGAGGCGCACGAACTGTCTAACCTCAGCTTGCTTAATAGGATTCATAAGACCCCTGACGTTCCAAAAGCCAAAAGACATAGAATTATATACAAAGGAAGAGAAAGCGGACTACTTTCTTTTTGGGTGCCTTCTAGTGGCAACTGGTTTAGGAGCTTTACCAGACGAAAGTCCAGACTTACTACCGTGCTTTGATATTTTTATCTTTCCAGAAAGAGTAACAGAGGAAAGCCCTAGCCTACTAGCTTGCTTAACTCTCACCTCAGTAAGTTTAAAGTCAGAAAAGTCGGACTCAGGAGGGGTAGTAACAGGTCTCAAAGTTTGGCATGAACCAACATTATTTGAACCTTCCGGTGTTAGGCTAACAACAGAATCTGTGAAGGGAATTCCAGCATAAGTGCCCTTCTCACTGCCTGACCAGATGGCTCCAGCAGAAGAGGTAGCAGCAGCACCAGGAATCGTCGAAGAAAGAGCAAGATCAGCAGCAGCATCAGCAGCAGCAGCATCATCATCAGCATCATCATCAGCAGCAGCAAGAAGCTGGGAATGTCCCATGGCAGCAGCAGTGGCAGCACCTACAACAGCAGCACCAACAGCAGCATTTGCTCCAGTAACATCAGCTATAGCAGCAGCAACAGAGCATTCTGACTTCTGGTTTAACCGAATAAGACCATCACCAACCGCTTCGAGGCAACCTGCAGCATCCATATCCTCATCCAGATCATCATCCGAGTCAAAGGAGGATGGGGGAGCAGGTTCAGGCCGCGCAGGAGCAATCTGCTTGTTCTTGTTTCCAACCAGGCGGTTCTGATTTCTGCTAGCTTGTTTCCATTCCTCAGCAGGGGCTGGTCTAGTCTCCTTTGCTTGTATGGGTGCAGCAAGTAAGGGTCCTTGACCCTCCCTAATAGCAGGGAGTTGAGAAGCCTGCGCATGAGCTGGGATCATCGGTTGAGACTCAGTTGGACAGGGGACTTGAGCAGGGCACCTATGACCAAATATACCACAAATATGGCAAGATATAGGCTTCCATTCATATTCAACATTCACTGTACGGCGTTGCTCATTCATGAAGACCGTGATAGTATCATAGTAGGGCTTAGAGGCTACTAGTTCGACACAGACCCTCGCAAATGAAATCATTTTCAAATGCTCCGTACGCTGGTCTACATAGAGCGGTCTACCCACGACACTGGCCACCTTGCTAATCCCCTTAGCAGACCACAACCCATAAGGGAGATTCTTTAGTCTAATCCAAACTGGAATCTTTGAATGATCTCCTTGTTTCAACTCTAGCATGGGATGCCATTGTTGAAGGATTAGAGGCACACGTGCCACTGTCAATGGACCTCCCTCCAGTACCTTTCTCCTAAACTCAGGATCAGATATATGGAAAAAATAGAACCCTTGGTCATTAGCTTTGACCTCTAACAAGTGTTGGCCCCAAAGGTGTTTAAGAGCCGTCTCGACTAATTTAAATGGGAGTTTCTTCCCAACAAAGTAGCCAACTAAACAATTATGCCAAATGTGATCAGCCGCATCAAAATCCTCCTCCGAACAATGAACTACATTACTCCCATTAGAGCAAGGTTCAATGAAAGAAAGGGAATACCCTTGCATAGCCGCCTTGGCTACATTAGCCCAGGAGCGGGTGGTTGTGGCCGACGTTCCAGCATTTTGGGGCAACAATCCTTGCCTTTGCTCAGTATTCAGACCTTGGCTAGGCCGGCATCATCTGTAATAGAGAGAGCACGTTATGCTCTACTGTCATTGACCACAGTAGTATAGTTTTGGCTTAAATTTCTGCCTCTCCTTGACTCACCAGCAGCAAATCGAGCAGCAGCGACTCTACTTCGGCTGCGATGACGATTTCCAACCGAACCTAGCTGGGATTTCGCAACAACAGCATCCTTTTCCATGATTATAGCAGAAACCAGCTATCCGACTAGCTAAGTCCAGACTTTTCCATCGCAAGCTATAATCTTGAGGATAGAAGGCCTTACCGGAGCAGGGAACAGCAGGCAGCTTGGCCGGTTAAAGCTTGGCCTCTCCCCCGAAATAGGGCTTTGAATGGAGAGGGCAAATGCCGGCAACAACCAACCCAGATTTGGAACTGCAGCTAAGAACTTCTGCAATCTCTCCTTGGAAATGAGGCGTTCACCAGAGCCAGACGACGCCTGAGTTGAGCTACACCAGAATCGGATTGCTGCAGATGGAAGTTCAGAGATAAAGAGAACGATGAACAGTAAAACCCATTTGGTTGTCGATTGATTCCTGCTTCTTTTCATGTCTTCTTATGCATCATTTTGTGTGTAATTTAAATTCCAGTGAGTAGTTTGAAGGAAACTGAGGTGGTTGGCGCTCGACCAAATGTCGTTCATGCATATACCTAGTTTGGTCCAGTGAGCTTCCTCTGGCGCCTCTAATCTCTAGCAAATCGTCAATCTTGTGGTGCAGTGATACTGAGGCCTTGGAGGATGTGCAATGACAAACCATGGCCAAAGTAAATAAGTTGATTGTGCTCTATATATTTGTAATAGAACATGAGCAGGCAGATCTACGAATTAGTCGATAATTATTTATCAATAGCTTGAGACAACATTGAGGCTTACATGTCGGATGAAAAGTTCAAATTGGCAGGAGAAGTTCCCATTTCCGGACCAACAAATTTGACAACGTAGAAAAGGCTCAAAGCTGGGATTGCCTGATGTTGGGGGGTGCGCAATGGCTCTGGAGTGAAGATGCTTTCTCTCTGTTGATCACTGAATTCTGAGAGCAACTTTTCTCGGTGGACCAGCGTAGCCTCTCATGTGGGCTTGAGGAAACTGTATTTTACCTTTGCTTTTGTGATTAACTGCCTTATGTCTTTAATAATTGCTTGGGCATTTTAAGTGGAGTGCCTTCCCTCTTCCTATGAAAACCTCCCTCTCAACAACGTTAGCATGGCTTCTTTTTCCATGCGTGCCTGATCAGATGTTAGCTTTCAAGGAAGATGAAAATGCTAGGGAATGAGATATTCCCTTCTGGTGATTGAGTACATTGTAGTATATTTCAAGGTATGTTAATGCATCCCTATTTTCATTTTCTCATTTTGTTTTCTGAGTAGTTATAGTAAGGAAGATGTACCAGACTTAATTTGAAGACAATCTGTATTTTGGAAGATTGCATTGTAATTCATCACAATAGCAACTCCTTCATGGCACCTTCAGAGAACTAATTAAGATGACTGGTCTTTCTATTGTCTGGACATTTTTCTCTCCTCTGTTTCTTCCCTCGGTCTCCCTGCTCTCCCTCGCTTCTTTTATAAAGTTAGACTTGTCAAATCCGAACATGAGACAATTGTTAGTCGTGTCGCATCTGAATCCACCAACATGTTTATTAAACAAATTACATAACATGACATTCCCAACATGTTTCTAAACTCCAATAGAATTCGTCACCAGCCTTCAGAATATTAATGCAAATGATGAGACATATGATCATCAAGCGAAACCTCGTAGAACCGCTTATGCTAAATATGAGTTTTTACTAGCTCCAGGAATTAATCTATATTCTGTGGAGGGGGACGGTGGAATCACGTTAGGGATTCTTCAATATCCTCGAAACCTCTTTGACAACCCGTTTTACAAGTATCCCTTCATGCCTGTCAAATGCCAAATATACTTGAAGTAAGCTTTAAATAGTATAGAAGTTTCCAGTAATAGAGGTTTTGGTGGGAAAATTGAGATTAAGTACCCATTGGCGATTTTATCTGATACCCATCCTTTGGAGGACCCAACCTCCTTGAGAGCTTGCTCCCACTGCTCGTAAGTACTTCCATCGACCAGCTCCTTATGTTGAAGCATGTCCTCTCCAAAACAATGCGATATGTCTTGCACGTATGAGGGCCTGGCTTTATAGAAGATGGGCAATATCTTTTGCCCTTTTGTTCTCTTGCATTCAACCATTTGGGCCAACTCGTTGAGGCACCAATGAGAAGAGGCATACCTTTCAGAGAGAATCGGAATAGATATTTTGCAATGGTCGATCGCATTGTAAATCTCATGAGCAACATCTTTACCAATGAGGTTCGGATTATCATCGCCAAACACTTTGATTCCTGCAGCCACAAGGCTGATATAGAGGAAAGCAGCAAAGCCATGTCGAGTATCGGGGCCACGAAAGGCTAAGAAGACTTGGTAATTACTTTCTCTTCTCTTCTCCTCTGAATGGTGAAGATATGCTGTAATCCAGCAAAACAAACCAAAGTAACGATAATGAGATATAGCCCATATGAATCATACAGAAATTCCAAAAGACAAAGGTGACTTTCAAAAGCCACGAAATTGGCGTAATCATAGACCATGCGAACCTTACATGCCTTCTCTACATGGGAATTGAAGAATGGCCAAAGCTCTCACGTGATCAACCCAGAGAATATTCATGAAAGTTGGGCGTTTGGTTTAAATGAAATTGGGAAATACCTGATCTTATGAATATGGGTAGTCGTTTGATCCACGTCATACTCAATTCACTCGAAACCTTTGCCACCATCATTTTCACCAGCTCTCCTTCATGCCTGCCCACAAATTATATGTAAAACCAAAGTTAGGCGTACAATTTGATTACCTTCCTTCACTCAACTCTGCCATTCTGGATAAAGATGCGTAGATTTGTTAATAAAAACATACGTACGTACAAACATTTATACATACCCATTTGCAACTGTCTTTGATATCCATCCTCTAATCCTCGCTACAGAAGTCAACGCTTCCCGCCATTCTAGCACTTCTTCTGAGCTGCACTGCTTCTCATGTTTAGATAGAGCCTCTTCAAAGTTACAACCTTGGCGACTTACATCAACGACATGCACCTTATAGAATACAGGGAAGACTGATTTGCCATGCTTTTTGTGGCAATGCATAATCTCGGTGAGTTCACGAAGGCACCATTTACTTTGAGCATACTGTTCAGAGATGATGGGGATTGCAATCCTGCAACTTCTTATGGCCCGGAGAATCTCTGGGCCAATCTCCTTGCCCATCGGGAGCGCGTCATCGTCCCTGAAGACGTGGACCCCAGCAGCTACCAGGCTGTTGTAGAGAAAATCAGTAAAGCCAGTGCGAGTGTCTCCACCTTTGAAACTCAAGAACACATCATAGTTCCAAGGGACTGCCCTTCTTTTCTCTTGCAGGAATCTGTAAGCGTACATGGACAGATGAGCTAGTAATAGAACAATTGCCAGGGCGTACATCTTCTTCTTTGTTCGTAACTTCCCTTTCCTCTTTTCGGATGCAAGTATGTGTTCTCTCAATGCTTTCTCTTGTTAAAAGTGTCGATGCTTTCAAGTCATTCTTTTTGCATTTCCACAACTACCAGCGCACCATCGTGAAAAGTTGTCTTTTCTTTAATTCTGTCTTCTTCTCTGTTGAAGGGAGAATAGTATATTGTTCTTCTATAGAGGATTAGACTTGATGCTCTTGATTTCTCCCGCACGAGTCTGTTGGCGTCCACGGAAAAAAGGGCCAGTAGTAGACCAATTGCTCGGCATACATTTTCTTCTCTTATTCAATAGTTCTTTCAAGACTCGAGTCATAATATAATTGTCTAAAAAGTCATAAATTATTATACATCAGTTAATTCAGTTCTAAATCTTTCAATTATATAAATTTTGTATTACACATTTTGATGATTTGCCATTAAAATCATTTTGGCTTATTTTAACCGAAAGTCATTGACGTAAATGCCAGTCGTCTTTAATGGTATGGTCAACATTGATGCGAACGATTGTTATGTATATTTTTAATTTTGTAAATTTTTTCTCTTTTTTTTTTTTCTTCAGTTCCTATTTTCCGCTGTCCCTGGGCCTTGGTGATGGCTGAGACGAAGGTCACCTGTCCTCTTGGCGACATTACTTTCCACATAGCCATGTTTCCCGACCACGACCACACGAAATGGTAAGAAGATGAGACAATTGATTAGTTACACAGTTTAAAGGTTTCGTCTTAAGACAATGGCAAATGCATTTCTTTTATGCCGCCCACCCTATTGATGGTCTGATCTTTCTTTTCTTTTTTTCTCTCAAAAGTTTTCAATTTTTATGAGGTAATCAATTACCACCAAAATAAAAATGATTATGATGTTAGTAGTATGGGGATAAGATTAGTAGAAGTGCTATAACTTTCCTACAGTGCTAACTTGAATGTCATAATTTTTTTGATTATTTTTTTTTTTTTTGGGTAAGGTAAGTATATTAAGCTTTCAACCAAAAGATCCTGTACAGAAAAGATGTCCACGGCACCGGCAATCACTCTACGGGACAACATGTCACCAGAGTGAGGGGGTACCGTAAACGCACGGGGAAGGGAAGATTACAACTTCACAAAGGAGCCTGGGTGGCCCTACAAAAGCCTCAGTCAGTACCTGTACTAAAAATACATTGGTCTATCCCCCAACTATTTTTTTGATTATTTGAATGCCACATAAGTGAAAAATCGTTAACTTGAGTGTTTATTCTGGCGATTCTTCTTACATGACTTTTTCAATAAAGTTTATAATCAGTAGCTCAAGAAAAAGAAAGGGAATCAAGTCCAAAGTGGTAAATGGACAAGAGGACATGGTGATGGAGACTAAACCGATGAAACTTCTTTGCAAAAGCATCGGTTCTGTCTCTCTCTCTCTTCGTCTCTTGTCAACGACCATGGGCTACGCCTTCACACCTGTCTTCCTCGAGGAATTTGCCCAAGGAGAAACTCTACGTGACCAGGTTATTGGAGGCACATGAGAGAAAACTTGATGAGCTCTCTCAAATTGTCTCTCTCCTCTCTCGAGCTTGTCCATCCATGGATGCGACATCCTCTTCTTCCCGGCCTAAGCTATGGTGAGCTATTAAGTACCAGCCGTTTGCCTCTCCAGCTCTATCCAGTGGTTCTCGCTTTGCATCAGCAAAACAAAGTTTCACTACAAAAGACTTTTAGGGCATTAAGAAAGTTATAATGGTTACGTTATCTTTAATGAGTCATTTTGTATTTTTAGATAGGATGATTGTTTCTTGAAATTTGTTGAGATATGATTAGATATGGTGAGATTTTGTGATTATTTTGAGAGTTTCTAAAAGATTTACTTTCCCTATATGCTAGTTGTATTTTTGGAGAAGATCAAAGGTCATGTAACAAGTCTTTAAATAAGGAGTCTTGTAATTTATTTTAAAAAGGTGAAAAAAAAATCAAAAAATAGATCTATCTTCTTTTCTTCATCTCCATCTCGTCTCCACGTGAGTTCAAAATATTTCACCTTCAAAGTTTTTAACCTGATAAATAAAAATCCCTATTACACCTCTGACGCATTCAACACTAAGTAGACAAGTCTAGAGAAGTGAGCCCTCTTATCAAATTCCTTCCTTCCCTTGAAAGAACCCTTTAAATCCTCCGTTAATAGAAACAGAAAAGAGGATCAGTAATATTTGAACCCGTTAGTGAATTAAATTGGGACATCAATAGCCTCAAGAATATTTAAAATGAATTCCCACTTAATTATGATAATTACTTGCAAGTCATGATTGCATTTTGATTCGAGCTAACAAGATATGGCTAAATCTGCTCTAATCTCGAAACAAGAATCTTAATAATGCATTTATCTATAACTTTGTAGAAAGGAATGGGTCTGAACTCTATTTTTCTTACATAATACTCTACCTTAGAAGCTAGGGTTGTAGCTGTTGCATTCACAAATTCATCATTTGTATGTGTGAGCTGATAAAATCAGTTTTCCTTTCTTCCAATTCACTTTCGAGGAGAAAAAACAGTTCAAGATTTAAAAAGACAAGGAGCAAGTGACATATAAAGATAAGTTCATCAATTCTCCTATAATGCATTCTGTAACTCATAAACTTCATTTTCCTCCTAACAAGCATACAATTGCATTCTTTAGGTTTCTTTCCGAACATTGTAGTCAATACATAAAAGTAAATATATTGAATGAGTTAAATGAGTAGTATCCTAAATTAGATACGATAATACATAATGGCAGACCTCTAGTTATCGACATTGTGTCACGGTGGATTTTTGTGCCTTTTAGAATTCAGACTCGCTTATTAAAGAAATCTCTCACGTGAGAAGCCCATTATGTTCAAAATGTTTCTACGCTGGAAGGTCCTCTCTCTCTCTTTCTCTTGCCCCCTCCCCGCAGCAACCCAGCTCCGCCTCTCATCTTCTTCCAGCTCGCCAGTCGGTCATTGAAACCCAGGTGAGTGTCGTTCACCTCTCCGTGAGTGCTTGTCATATAGTGATGAGCGGTGCTTTTTAGTGTTTGCAAGTTGCACTGCTCTGTTTTTGTTGAAGTCCAATTTGTTATTGATGCCTTTTTGAGATTTACGTGTTGACGCCGCTATCTTGTCGTGGTGGCTCGTTGCTTGTTGTCATTGTTGTTTGTAGTCATATCCAATGGAGAGTTCGCCCCATGGGAGCATCTGATTTACAAAGCACCCTGGGAGCACTAGCGCTGGATGATTTTGTTCAGGAGTGTGATGATTTTGCTGCTGAAGACATAAGCAAAACGCATTAATGAATGGAACATTAGTTTCACAAGGCATAAGTAGCCTTTTCTCCGTAATCTTCCAATTATGCGAAGTTCTGCTTCAGGAATTTTCTGTGAAGGCGCTGGGAAGAGGCTTCTCCGCACTACCTTTTAAAAGATTTGCCATATGATTCAGGAAAGCCGAGAAGAAGGCTCTTGTCCTTCTGGTGAATCTCATAATGAGGTACAAACATAGTCATTTAACAGACCTGCAACCTGCTTCGGCTTTCTCCTTTATGCTTCACTTACAAATCTTAGCAAGCGATGATTTGCATCTGGCCAAATCTAAAAGTTCTGCAGTCAGTCCAGACCTGGAATCCTTTTCTTCATTGCTTACAGTATAGCTGCTGAAGTTGCCCGTTTTCCTCGTGTTCATCTTGAGACCTAAAATTTAGGTCTGGATTATACCAAACACCATTGCGATATAGCAAATATTTAGATGGGATTGTCATGCGCTACATTTCATGCCTTGAGACTCATCTTCTATTTGTTCAATTGCAATTAGAATCTTCTAATATACTCAAACGGGTGTTCTATAACATAAGTCTGTTGGAAAATATGTATGTCCTTCCTTCTTTACTTGAACGGTTTGGCTCTCTCAAAATGATATGATAGAATAGAATACTAGCAGTTGATATTTCATCCTTCTATGCTTGCATCTCTGACGGTGCCTCCATTTATTGCCATTTTAATATCTTAGATACTCAACCCATGCAGGGCAATGTCTGTCCCCTCAACCGTTATAAATTTCAAATACTGATAATGCTGATGGCTCATGCTATTCATTTTGTTGAAGTAGAGCTCAAACACGTAATTATTGGGGCACTCTTTTCTCGGTAAGAGTTTATTATTGTGAGTTTTAAGACAATTCGTGGAAAGGCTGGCTAACAGAATGGATTTTGGTGTACTGTAAAAATTGATCTGCTATTGGCTCTGTTTTGATATTTGTGGAGAAGTAATGTTAGTTTGTTAGTTTTAGCAGCCAGTTTTATGTGATGAAGTCAAAAATATCTTTGCATCATTTATTTTTCTTCTTTTCCAGGATCAACTCAGAAAAGCTATGGATAACCACTGGCAGTTACATTTTGTAGTCCTCCCTATTAAATGCGAGGATTAAATGTGCAGGTTGTGAAAGAAAACCAGATAATTTATAAAGGGCACGCAAAAATAGAAGGGGAATCTTCTAGTCTTGCTGACTTTAACATATTTGCTGGCGATACACTTGGGTGAGGGATTTAAAGATCCATGAGGATCGAGATATTGTTGTAATTACCTTTGTGAGTCTTATAATTGGAGAATTCTATGATGGAGATGGGATTCTCCGAAATTTTGTGATTGCCTTTCTAATGGGAGAATGGTACCACATTAATTGTTGGGTTTCTTCTGCTTTGACTTTTGTTTCCATTTTCCCTTAAGAATAGTCTTGATAGTTATACGGACAATGGGATGTGTCAATGTGCGTGTTGGTGATTCCTTAAGTGAGGTTTTTTCTTTTGGCTTGACACTCAAGTGAAAGTTATTGATAATTGCATCTTTTATCAAAGACATAAGTACAGATGACAGGAAAAAACAGAACAAAGATCAGAAAAGGAAATACTTATGGAAGGCTAGCAGAATAGCAGGAAAGCAAGCGAGGAGTTCCTTCTGGCACAACAAAATGAGAGGCCAAGTGGTTGAATCTACATTATTTTCTTTCTGAGAATCCTCGTACCAGCAGACCTGCTGAAACAAACGGGCAAATTTTCAACTCCTCTCACAGTCATCGGTTCTGCAACACTAAAGCATTTGGAAAACAACAAGATTTACCGTCAAAGCATCAAGAGCGTTCTTGGTCATAGAGTTCTTAACGACCCATCAACGACTCAAGGGTGTATCAATTCCCCGGCAACAGATTCATCAAATTCTATATTTCTCATCATGAAAGTGTGTTTTGGTTTTCTTTTTGGTCCTTTTTGAGGGCTAAGTTCTGGCTGGAGTTTATATGCCAGAGAAAACTTGCGTTACCATAGGATCGAACCTCGGTAGCCCATCCATCGAGTTTGAAGTTCCGTTCAATTACAACGGCAGTGGGGGCAGCAGACTTTCGGCAGACTTAATGTAACAAATTCCTTTCTGTTGGACGGACTATTCCTCACGTGGATTTGGAGAGAAGTTTCTTTACATAGAAATACTTAAAGAAACTAAAAAGTGAGGGGTTCTTCGGTAATAGGACCGACTGAAAGGGTAAGTACAAACTTTTGGAGTTGTAAGAGGAGTACCGGTGGTCAAATTTAGCACACCACTAGCTTCGGCAGTTTAGAAGTATATGCATTTTAGAAAAGAAATAGAACAGGGAAAATATAGGAGAAGGAACCCAAGATGTCACAATAGCAATTTAACGGAGGATTTCTTTGTAGCCGTACGAGGTTATGTAGTGCCAATTTCATGCTCGACCTTTTCTTCTGCTCCACAGATCTTAAAGATGCACAATTCTCTGTATGCACATGTTGACACCTAAATTTTGGCTACTCATTTAAATGTTTATTAATTGCATTAGAAAATTAGGGATTAATTTTTAACCCTTTAACAAAAAAATTTCATTGAAATTGCATTGCATATAGATATTAGGGGCATTTGCATTAGTAGCTTTAAAATTAAAAATTAAAAAAAACAATAATCAAAAAATTAAAATATTAAAAATAAATAATTAAAAAATCGAAAAAAAAGAGAGAGGCCGGGCCAGGGCTGGGCCTATTCGGCCCTATCCCTTTCCTCGCATGGGCTTGGCCCATTTCATTTATTTCTTCTTCTCCCTTTTGTTTCGGCTCGGCCCACCCGTCTCCTCCTTCTTCTCTTCTTCCACGCGCGGAAAAGCAACAAGGCAGCAAGTCAAAGCAGCAGGTGGCAGCAGAGAAGGCAGCAGAGGAGAGGCAGAGCAGAGGCAGCAGCAGACGCAAAAAAAGCAGCAGCAGCAGCAAAGCAACAGCAGCAAGTCAGCAGGAAGGCAGAAGCAACAGAGCAGAAAATTAGGAGGGGGTTAGGTCGGCAAAACAGAAGAAAAGGGACTGAGGAAGACCAGAGAAGAGGGGGGAAGGAGAGAGACGGAGAGACGGAGAACGAGAGAGCAAGAGAGAGCCGAGTGGGTTTTTTTTTTAAAAAAAAAAACCAGATCTGAGAGGACTCCGGGGTGAGCTCGAGGGACGAAGGAGTAACTCAGACAAAAAAGGGAGCCGGGGTTTTCTTGCTCAGCCGAGAGTGCTCGAAAGAGAGAAAACCGGAAACAAAGAGGACAGAAGAGACCGAGAGACTGAGAAGGAGAGAGCAGAGGGAGAGAGTGGGAGAGTGAGAGACCGCCGGCAGCCACGCTTGACCCGAGGTCCACGTCCCGTTGCCGTGCCTCCGCTCTTTTTCCTTGAAGCCAACCGGTGTTTAGTCGCAGCTGGAGCGAGGAGACAGGGCAAAGTCAGAGGTGAGAGAGAAAACCCAGAAGAGCGTTTGAACGCCGTCGGAGTCCGTTCGTCAGCCGCAGCCCGTCCCCGAACGAGGTAAGTCTCCCTGAACCTCGGTTGCTTTATTTCTGGAAAATACCGGGCCGGAGCTCGCGGCCGACGGGCTCGCGCAAGCTCCGGCCCTCATCGTCCTCGCATTTTGTTCCCACGTCCCTCGTATGCCATGGTCGAAGACCCCAAGGTGTATTCGAGGCTCGGTTGAGCCGGAAATCTTTGAACTCGGTAGTGCCCGTTAACCGTTCGACGAAATGCCCCACCGAGAAAACCGACCCTAGCCCTTGACCGGAGTTCGGCCTTTAGATTTTTTTTGCGTCGCTAGGAGGTATACGGTGACCACGCATTATTTTTGGTGTCTTCCTCGCTTTTTGGAGCGTTACCCCGTGCTGTTCGGATCGGAAAGTTTTTGTCGTAGCTCGCCGGAGTCCGTCCGACGGCTCTCGGAATGCCGGTCAGCTGGTCGCCGGCAGCGCTCGGCGTCGGTCGGACGGAACGACCGACGCCAGGCGATCCGAAGGTCGGCGAAAGAGAGCGGCGGTCGCTGCAGCTTCGGGAAGAGGAGTTGCAGGGAGAGACGTCGGGCCTGCATGGAGAAGAAGACCAGGCATAAAAAGAAAAAGAAAAAGAAAAGATTAAAAAACAATTAAAAAAGGGAAAAAACAAAAAAAGGCCAAAAATGAGATGGGGGCCAAGGAGATGGGCTTCGCCGCGGGCCCGCTCCAGCTGGGTTGAATTTTTCACGGGCCGGGTTTTCAGCTGGGCTAGAAAAATAGAAATCAAATTGGGCTTTCTTTTTAGAAAAAAGAAGAAGAAGAATTGTTCATGGGCCTTCCTCGTGGATTTAGGGCCGGCCCGCCCGTTTCCTTTTAACCACCCAGGACCAATAGGGTCCGGGTCAGCTTAGTAGGGCCGGGTCTTTTGACCCGGTCCGAATTATTTTTATTAAAAAAAAAAAAATTTCAGAAAATATAAAAACATAAAAATACTAAAAATCATAAAAAATTCGAAATTTCAGAAAATTCATGGAGAATTCAGAAACCTGAAAATTTATAAAAATTTCGAAAAAAAAAAAAAAAAATATTTTTCTTTAAAAAAATCAAAAAATATTAAAAATTCCAAAAATCCCAAAAATTCCAAGTTTGTTTTAGAGTTCCCTAAAAAGCTCTAAAATAATTCTTGGACAATTTTCTCAAAAAATTGTCGGAAAATCATCGATTTAAGATCGTGTTTAAAATTGAACAAGCCCTCACGGCTTCATCTTAGGATTTTAATTCTCGATACAATTGCCCTTGATTGCACACTTATGATGCGATGATTATGGTTTCCCCTTAGTTTAATTAGGATAGCCATTTATTTATCTCTTAATGCTAGGTGTTTATTTTTTCACTTGCAATTTATTTAATGCTTTCTTTAATTGTTGATTGTTATTTTGATGATTGCACACCCGTGTGATCACCTCACATGTTAGTGGCTAAGTCTAAAATCAATCCAAACTGCCTGACAAAATTTTTTTTGAAATGAACAAGATTAGGTACCGAAAGGGCACTAATTGGTTAATTAGTGTAATCAAGTCCCCGACTCTAGGATCTCTAGTTGCGTAGAAAGTGAGGCACACTCCCATGCCCCGCTTGGTTTCTAGCCGACCCCAATAGGCTAGTGGCGACTCCTCCTTTGAAGATTTTCATGAACACCCAATGTCATGCGGGGTATGGGCTTGGGAGAGCCTATGTCTAATGAAGGTCTCAGACTCACCTTTTGGACAATACCCCTAAACCTATTTATATTCAGATATTCCTTCCCCCTTGGGATGGAAAAAATAGGTCGTGACAGCACATACAAGCATGCATGACCCCCAACCCAATACGTCTCCTTGTGCATGTGAATGTCTTTGGGTCACTTGGTTATCATTTGGGTATTCGTATTTTTCAATGAGTTCTTTTGATGTTGCATTGCAAATTTGGATATGAGAAACATCTATGGGTTGAGAGGCATTCCTTTGTGCTTCATAGATAGATATTGTATAATCTTTTGCTTGAGATTGATTACTCCATTCAAACTAAACTTGATTTATTCCTCGAAAAATTGTTAAGTTTTCTAAATTAACCTTTTCTCCCCCTCTATAGCCTCAACATGATCAATGAATTAGCTGATGCAGTTCCTTCTTCTGAAATTGTTTGTCATTTTAATCTTGGGTTTATTTGTTTATTTAAATTTTTATTATTTCGGGGGGTTTGGGCTGGAATTGGATTAATGTCAGTAGCCGTTTGGACAGAGAGTGAGAGATGGTGTTTTTGCTTACTAGTTATGAGGGAGGTGGCTAGTTCAGTCTTGTGCAATATTGGAGTTGAGAGTTATCTTGTAGGCATATGTCCGGACTGTGCTCGTTTAGCTTGAGTTTTATTGATTAGAGTAGAAGTTATGATTTGGTCTTGAATAATCTAATTGCAGGTTATTTTGATTCTGAATAAATTCTCAAATAGTAGCAAAGCTGAAAATCCTGAGTTTGAATCTTTATAGGTTCCATTTGCCTTTCCAATTAAATTTTCGCGTTTGATACTAGACAAAATACCAGATTAAACGTGAGAGGGAGTAGGCTCTACATGGCAACGATTTTGTTAGGAACGTTTCGCTCGTAAATGTTTTTTTTTTTTTTTTTGTTCAGGGAACAGGTTTACAAGCATTTGAAGACGTTTTGGCAACCTGAAAATTTTTTTTCCGGAAACGAAATGTGTTTAGTAAAAATTTCCGATCTTTTAATTTTTTTAATTTTCTTTTTCCTTTTTCCTTTTTTTTTTTTTTTTTTTTTGCTCCCTGTTGGCTGCCGCCGGCGAGGCGCCGCTTGGGCGAAGCGAGGCGAGGCTCGCCGATGGCGGCCGGGCGAGGCTTGGCCTCGCCCAGATCTGCGAGGCCGAGCCTCGCCGGTGGTCGGCGGGCTCCGGGCGAGGCTCGCCGCCGCCGGTGGCGGTCGCCGCCGGGTGAGCTCGCCGAGGCTCGCCGGGCGCCACCTGGGCGAGGCTTCGGCGAGCTTGCCGGACCTTGCCCTGGCCTGGCGAGGCGCCGGCGAGCTCGCCAAACCTCGCCGGCGGCGGCGGCTCGCCAATGGGGCGGCGATGGGGCGGGCGAGGGGTGGGAGAAGGAAGGAAGAGGAAGAGAAGAAGAAGAAGAAAAGAAAAAAAAAAAAAAAAAAGTGTTTCTTGAAATTGTTCCAGGGAACAAGAAACAACTTTTCTTTTTTTGATTTCTACTCCAAATCGTGCAGGGAACAAAAAATTTACCAAACGCGTTTCGTTCCTAGGAACAAAAAATCTGCTCTCGGGAACAAAAGAACAGAAACAAGTGTTCCCGGGAGCGTTACCATGCAGAGCCTTAGAATATTTAAATATTAAACCGCACTTTCATTTAATAACTTAAACTTTTAGAGTGGTCAATTGTGGTCTTACAAAATCTCATAAGTTTTGAGTACGAACTTTTGGAGGGCAATGCTAGATGCTCTGAACATTTCATTCCAACATTCTAAGTCGATGGGAAATAATTACAAATGGAACATGTTCCTTTGTTAGAAAAAGAAATTTCTACAACATATCAGTATTTTGTGGAACCGTTCGTAAGATCAATGCAAATCCATCTTGGGGGGGAGGCAAAGGAATTATCCAAAAAGTTTTAAATTTATTGTACTTTTGTCAATTTAATCCTAAATCTTTCAATTTTGTCAATTGAATATGAAATCTTTTCACTTTGCTAATTAAATCCACTAGTCAATTTTAGCCAGAAAATCGCTGATGTGGACATTGAACGTCCTATGTGGTAATGCGAGCGTTGACGTTGATATTTTTAATAATGTTTTAATATTTTTTTGAAATTTTTATTATTCTATTTTATTTTTCCTAACCCTAGGCCTGTGAGGTCACCAGCAGACCCACTTAGTTGGTAATTTCTTTAGTAAATTCTAAATTATATCATTAGTAATGTTGAGGTAGAAACGACTACTTAGAATTATGGGCGCGCTTTAAGTTCAAGGCACATATCATATTTATTGTAAAGGGCGTGTGATTATTAAAGGAGTGTTGTGACATGCTTCTTTTCTTTTCCCTTGTTTCACATAGGCCAATTTGATAGCAGATTGGGTTTTTGTGTGATCTATTCTTCTTCTTAAGGGGGGGAGATACTGAAATATGATGCAATAACTAGATGTTTGCATCAATTTTTATAAATATATCAAGTTAAACTAAAATAATCCTTCCCATATATGCTTTTATTTATTTATTTATGTTGACTAAGATCAAGCTCATGATAATATCGCAGTTTTTAGATGCCTATAACAACAAATAAAATCTTATGATGCTAAATGTTATTGATTATACGAAATTAGTTTTGCTATTATTGTGCCAATATGCCCATAGTTTACACTCATTTTGTGTGCATATCAAAAAAAATTTTGCCCCTCAGTCCGTGTCTTAAGACTTCACTAGCCTTATCATCAATCTTATGAAAAATTTCCTTCAACTGATTAAGTGGCATTTCAGGACAGCTCAAAAACCCAATCACACTTCACCCATAAAATAATATTCTAAACTCGATGAGTGAGACCTATGTCAATTTGCTTTTTTTTTTCCTAAATTCTTTGGAAAAATAGATTTGAATAGAACATATTCACTCCTTAGTCCTCCAAGTCCTTACCTTACTTTTGTCAACCTTATTTGTAGTTGACTCTTAAATATTGGCAACCCCTTTAATCATTCATTAATTACAAAAAAATTAGGGATTAATTTTTATCCCATAGCAAAAAAAAAATTTCATTTAAATTGCATAGTATATAGATATTACGAATATTTACATAGAATTTACTAATATTTAAAAAAATATATAAAAAAGCTATAAACGAAAAGAGAAAAAATAGTAAGACTGGGCCAGATCCAGGCCGGCCCGGCCTTTTCTTCTTTTCCATCTTCTTTTTTCCCCACACGGGCCAGTCCATTTCCCTTTTCCTTGGCCCGGCCCGCGGAGCTCTTCCTTCCTCCTCCTCACTCGCGGCTCGCACGCGGTCTGCAAAAGGAAGAGAGGACGGCGTACAGGGCAGAGCAGGGACGTCGCGTCGTGATCGTCCTGTCGGGGGCCAGGCGGCATCTGGCATGGCGGAGGCCGTGCGCGCCGGTGGCCATTAAAGGGAAAGAGAGGCGGAGAGAGAGGGGGGAAGTTTCTTGGAGGTTCGAAGAGGGCAGAGAGAGAGAGAAATTGAGAGGGAGAGTGAGCGGTGGAAGGGAGCTTGAGCGAGGGTAGAGAATGATGTAGAGAGCCTCCAGTGGCCACCGCGGCTCGACCGCAGCTGATGACCGGCCGACGCGTCCTTTATCTCGGGCGGAAGCCACGGTAGGTCTGGATTTGGCTTTTCCTTGTTTTCTTCGATATGGAGACGTTTTCAAGATGGCTGCCATTAATACCATGATTCTGTGAATTGTTGCTGTTAAGTGTTGGTGATAGCTGGCAATAAAAAAATAGAAAAAGTAAAGAGAAGTGTTGGTGATGGCGGATATCACTGTGATTAATATCTTATTTACGTTGCATTCGTTACGCGCATTTCTTGATAAGTCTGCTTTTGGATACTTGCTTTCATCATTTCATTGATCCCATTACCCATGTTGCAGAAAATGTGTGTGAGAGTGGTTTTCATAGGTTGCACATCGCTATATGTCTTGCACTCGCCAGGCCTTCATTTTACAGTAGGTGGGCAATTATCTTTTGCCCCTTTGTTCTCTTGCATTCAACCGTGTGAGAGAGGAGGTATAGTTTTCCCACAATATCGGAATGTTATATTACTTGGAATGTTGACTTGAAGGCGACTGAAGTTTGATGGTTGGCCTTTAATATTATTATGGAAGAGTTTCGAAGAGTTGACAACAATTGAACATGAAACTTGAATCCAGAGACCGCGTCCCTCGGTCCAACCCTCGAGGGCATGATCTGCTCCATGAGCCTCGAGACTGCCAAGTCGGTCACTTCGAAGAGCTCGAAGCGTCAAATGAGAGGCAAAGCATGAGCTGGAGACTTCTAGTGCTAGGTTCAAGGAAGAGAAGAAGGCGAGCGAAGGCGGCGGAGGCGGAGATTTGGGAATTGAAGGAGGCGGCGACTAGGGTTTAGTTTAAACGAGAGTAAGTAGTGAAATTTGGGATTAAAGTATAAGATTTTGGGATTAAGGTTAATTTGGGAAATTTAGAAATTGAGTTCAGACAATTTTGGATGAAAATGCCCCTATTCATGGCATGGCATGGCATGACATGCGTGTGGATTTATTTGGCAAAGTTTCGTACCACCAGCGAACTAGAGGATTATAAATCACGAATTTCAGGAGCTTCTTTGAAACAAATACTGCCCTAGAGTTATTTTACGAAAAATGTCCCATTTTTTTGAAATTTTCCTTGAAAACTCTGGTGGAAGACTTGCTATAGCATTTCAGAAGGAACTATAAGAAAAAATGGTCCCAAAACCTACTGGTAATTGACTGCATGATGCCATTGTGGCTATATATGGCAACCATCTGGGAGTATATTCTTTATATATATATAATGTGGCTAGGTTGATGCTTTAAGTGCACATTGAGCGGACATGGTCTCCTTAGGTTTGTGTGGGGCTGGTGTTGGCTTTTATAATTTTATTGGTGGTGCAAGATGGCACACAGGTATTCTAAGATACGAAATATTGGCCGGAAGGGAGAAAGTTTAATCAAGCGATTCAGTGACTTATGATGGGAGGTTCATACACCGCCGACCCTTTTCTACACTAATCATCCTTAAATAAGGATACAACATATCCTCAAACAAATCAATTAACAAAAACGTGTCAATTTTATAGTTGTACATAATTCACTATTATCAAATGTAAACAATTCTGACAATAGTGAATTATGCACGACTCCTCAATTGACACTTTGTTTGTAAATGGATTGGTTTGAGGATAGTCTAACAATAGTGAATTATGTACAACTATACAATTAACACTTTGTTTGTAAATGGATTGGTTTGAGGATATGTTGTGCGAGATGATTGGTGTTGAAGAATGTTGGACAGTGTCTGAGCCGGCCACCCCGTCATAAGTCACTTAGTAGTTTTGATTAAACTTACTCGCTCCCTGCTAGTATTTCGTTTCTTGAAATATGAAATGCCAACTTGTACCATTAATAAATTTATAAAAGCCAGCACCGGTCCATTTGCGCTCAATCTGCACTTGAACTATGAAGTTAGCCACATTGTAAAGAAGGGAATATACCCCAGATGGTTGATGTATACAACCACGATATCGTTTGCCTTGCTTTCCATTTCCACTAGTTTCTTTTATATATCAACCATTTTAGTTTCAATATTGTCAGCGGTGCTATGGGGTCTTTCCCATTTAATCTCAATTTCACCTATTTCATCTAGAAAAAAGAAGAAAAGAAATAAACTTACCAATGATAGAAAACAAGAGAAAAGAAGTAAATTATAAATTGGATCCAACAGGTCAATTGCTAGTAGAGGAAGCGTTTTGGGATTTTTATTTTTTAAGTTCCTTCTGCTATAGCAAGTTTTCCACTAAAGTCGTTTGGTGGACGAAGAATGTCTTCTACCGTGGAGTGGTCGTTGTTGGAAGGTAGGAGAAATCAGCCGTGGCTTTCTTCTTCTTCTTCTGGTGGGTTTCTGATGTACTGTCGTGATTTATGATCTGTGATTATGGTTGTGGGGGGTTTTGTTAGCCTCTGTCTTTGCTCTGTTAATGGTAGCGGTGGGGAGAGAATTGTGCTCAACCGCGAGCTTCCTGTAGACTTCCCTAAACAACTCTTGATCCAAGCGATCACGGAGTCGCAGGGGAGCTCGAAGCTTTACGGGGGCAGCAGATGGTGATAGAGATGGGAAATGGCAAGGAGGAACGAGAGGCGGAGATTGTGCTGGCTAAATGCGGGAAGCAAAAAGTGGGGACTGTGGGGATCTGAATCACCTTGGGCTATTTTGCCGTGTTAAGTATTTAAGGGCGTGAATAAGCAAACGGGGAGGGTGGAAATAGGGGCCCCTAGGTTAAAGTCTAAACCCCTCAAAAAACCCCAGAAGAGCTGCCTTGAGAATGCCTGCCTCCGTCACGGCATCTTCAATCCTCCATCAGGATCTGCTCTTTCCGGTAAGTTCCTCTTTTTCTTTTGCTTTCCCTCAATTTCTTCATGCCCTTTTGTGAATTATACTCGTTGGATTGAGATTAAAGAATTGGGTGTTGTTCCCTGTTCAGAATCTGAGTGGAAATAGGAGGGCATTGGGTCTATGGAGAAACGGGCAAACAGTTGGCAACTTTATGGTAAAAACAGGTCCAAAGAAGATATCTTTTAGCAAGGAATGCAGAGAGGCTCTTCAATCTGGGATTAATAAATTAGCTGGTGCTGTTTCTGTTACTATAGGGCCTAGAGGTGTGGGTTTCTTTTATTTCTTCTTCTAAAATTCTTGTTTCTGTCATTTTAATCTTGGAATCATCTGTTTATTTGGTTATTTATATATTGTGGAGGGTTGTGCCAGAGTTGGAGTAATGTAGTGGCCATTTGGACAGACTGAGAGATATAATGTTTTTGCTTATTAATTATGAGGGAGATGGCTGGTCTAGTTTTCTGCAACACAGGAAATGAGAGTTATTCTGAAGGCGTATGTGCAGAGCTGTGCTCTTTTAGACGTTCTGTACATTTTGATGCGACATTCCAAGCTTACTACTTGTCTTGCTTTCCAGATTATATCGTTATTCTTTTCTTCATTGTCTCTTTTCTTCACTATGGACTTGAAGTAATTCACGAAGTATCTTAAGATATCCTATTCCCAGAAAATAGTTGCTTGACATCGTGCACGCACAAAAGAGTTGTTTTGGTTGCTATGGGACATAATTACAGACAGAACACGGTCCCCTTGTTAGAAAAATAGATTTTTTTTTTTCCAATGTATGAATATTTACAGTGCCATACGTAAGATTTGTGCAAATTATATTTAGCTAATCTAGAGGCACAACGCTTTCTGGAAGTACAATTGTTCATGCATATCAAACATGCATTTAGGGTCAATTTGACGGGGTCTATTACTTATTCTTACTGTCCAAATTAGGCTTGTCAAACTTAAAAATTATAACTAATTAGACAAGTTATATTTATTGATTCTATAGCATGTCGGGGAAAACAGTTTTTTAATGAAATACTTTAGCTTGTAGCATTTGCACTCATTAAAATAATTGACAACTTGTATGCTTATGGCATAATAGTGTGATGCCACATATAATCGTATCACGACTTTGAAATCCAAAGATGACATGTATTTAAGCATCTAACGTGACATGTTTGACAAATTTTGGAAGTAGGTTCTCATGTATAAATTCATAAAGTTTTTATATATACATCAATATGTCACTCATCAATGTGTAAATGCGTAAAATGTGCTGTGTTGTTATCAAAAACATATTGACTTTCATCACTGAAATTCCCCAATGTGTTTGAATGGGTTGACCCATGCAGGACACACATGCTTAGTGTAATCCAAATCCATGTTCATTGTGTACACAAACATTTAGTTAAAAGGTGGAGATGGTTCAAAATGAAGAGAGACAATGGATACCGAAAACTAGAAGTCCAATGTTAGTCTTTTGCGGACAACCAAGGTTGCACTTGTAAAAATGCTCTTCGAACTGGAATTCGGCTCATGGAGTCAAGTAATTTATCAGTTTTCTTGTCAATAATTTATGTTTAGGCAAGAATTTCAAGAATATCAATGCTATTCTGGCGGATTATGTTTTTATGTTTATGTTATTGTTAACGTAGAGTGCTATGAGAATGCCCTTTCAAAGGAGAATTCCTCAGAACAATATAATTTTGTCTTATCAGTTATTCCTCGGCCGACCATAGTGTAGACTTACGTTATTTCTAGTTATTTTCAGAATAGTGGACGGACTCCATTACGGCCTGATCGATTTATTTGGATTCATTTTACTTCAGGATGCAATGTTGTCTTCTCAGAGTCCAAAACTCTGGAAGTCATGAATAATGGTGTCACGATCGTTTGAGCAATACAACTTTCAAATGCAATCGAGAATACTGGGGCAATGTTAGACCAAATGGGTCATTCATGGTTAGTTGTTACTTACTCTCCCAGTAGCTTTCTCTCATGCTTATGCTCTCAAATTTCAATTTTTTGCGCTCAAATGTATGCACTTCCAGATAGCTGCTCGCATAAATGACTTAGCTGGTGATGGCACTTCCACCGCAATCATCTTGGCTCGAGCAATCATCAAACCTAGGTAGTTGGCAGTTTCATTTGGAGCTAATCCAATCTCTATAAAAAAGAAAGAAAGAAAAAAGAATGGATAATAATGTAAAAGAATTGGTCAGGATTTTGAAGGAAAATCCAATTTCAATAAAAAAGAAGAATGGAGCTAATCCAATCTCTATACAATGCAATATTATATTAGACGAAAATTAGTTTGGGAAAAATGTATTATAAGGGTTAGTGTCATTTTTTATTTAACTACTAATTCAAATCAAAATAGATTTTATAATGAATCCATTGATTTGAGTGTTAATCATATGTTTAAAAACTCACTTGATAAAATGTCAAAAGGTTTATTATAAATTGACAAAATTAAAAAAATTAAAAACTAAATTCGCCACTCTACAATAGGTTTAATACTTTTTGGATAATTTTCTCGAGAGAATAATTACTTTAGACAGGTTTATATATATATATATCCTTTATGCATAAGATTCAACGGATTAGAGAGTAATTCTCCCATCCCTAAAGTGATTACTAGTGAATTGATAGGAATATGCCTCGAATTATCCATAATGACTAACGAGGACGAACATGGGGAGACGAAGGATAAACGAAGACTTATCCGGTCTTACAATGTGAAAATTGCTTCGATGGACACGTAGGGAATCCCTTGGGGAGAAAAAATAGTCAAAGTGGTGGACGGTGGGAGGATATTTCCTCTTTCATACTCGATCCGCGTTAGAAAAATCTCGTCTCCATCGGATTCATATACTCGGGCGAAGGCAGTCTGTGGAATAAAAAGCTCATTTACGTAATAGTAGTAAGTTACAATGGAAGCCATCTGCTTGAGGGAGGCCAACAAACGATGAAGATTCATGAGGATCAAAAAGGAGCCATCGTTAATCTTGATAAAGCAACTCCATGCCGTAATCAATGAATGGGTAACTAGTTTTATAGCATTTAAGGAATGTCTTTGGTGGACTTACCTACCGAGTGCTTTCGATTTGAAAGACTATGGAGAGATTAGCATTTATTAAAAAAGAAAGAAAGAAAAAACACGAAAGAGGCATTTAGCTAGGATGAAAAGGGAGAGTATCATAATTTTAGGAGAAAATTCTAAATAAAAGCTCGAAGTATCTTCATTTTCTCAAGCAATGGGTCGAAGTGGATATTGTTTCAAATAAGGACTTAAAATGTCATTTGTCCAATAAGGACATGAAATGAACATTGTTTAAAATAAAAGCCTAAAGTGTTCATACCATATTAGTCTCAAATAATGACAAACTTATTGGCTAGTAAAGGGCAATTTCATCTTTTATTTTTAAAATTTTTTTCCTTTTCCTTTTCCTTTTTAAATTTTTTTATTTCCATAAAATAACTAAAACTTAAAAAAAGAAAAAACATAGGCGGGCTGCCACCCCATCTTGATTGGGAAACGTCAATGGCTAGTGCCGTTGCCAGTGCCTGGGTAACTGTGATGGCCCGGGTGACGGTGCGTGAGGAGGAGGGATGGCGGTGCGTCCGCGCCTTAGTTCTCAAACGTGCGCAAGGGCAAGGATGTTGTGCCCGAAAGGGGGAAGAATGTGACGGCCCAGGCGACGGTGCGCGAGGAGGAGGGATGGCGGTCGCGCCTCAGTCCTCGAACGTGCGCAAGGGAGGGGGTCACATGTCTCTTGTCCCATACCACCTAAAGGAGTCTTGGGCTAGTTTATAAGGCTGGGATCCCTCTTCCCTGAGTAACGCGTTTTAAAGCCGTGCGAGTCTTGGCCTAAAGTGGACAATATTACTCAGCGAGCCCCAGGTCCTTACAATCCTCACTTGAAAATAATCCTGAACTGTTTATTTAAGATTCCATCTAGATTTAAGATACTATCCGAATTTTGAAAGGATGAAAAAGATTCTATTTGAATTTACGTGTCAAATGTAATGAAAATTTCAGGTGTTTCGAATAAAAAGATCTTAGCAAGGCTAGGCGAGTCCCGTTGACCACCGTGGGAAAAAAGCAAAAGAAGGAAGAAGAGAAAAAGGAAAATAAAAAGAAAAAAATTCAAAAACAAATTCAAAAAATATTATTAAAAATTGTCTATGTCAACTTCAATCGGCAAAATTGGATGGATTGAATTGTCTCAATTACAAAATGTTTAGGATTGAACTAGTAAAAAAAGAAGTTTAGAACTGAATTAGCACCATCGTAATAGGTTTAGGACTGTTTCCATGATTCTCCCTTATAGAAGTTATAGGTTGTCTCAAAAACGAATAAAGAATGATAAACTTACTCGCACAAAATACATCTTCATTAAATACATTATACAACATCATAACATTCGTAACATGTTCCTTCACTCCAAAATAATTCCTCAACAATAGAAAATTAATGCAAATGATGACACATTTGATCGTCGAGGAAAATCCTCTTGTGAAATAGGAATCACAAATTCTAAAAATGAGTTGTTTCTAACTCTAGGATTGAGTCAATATTAGGTGGACGGGATGGTGCGGCATGTGTTTGGGGATTCTTTAACCAACTTCGAAACCACGTTGACGACCCTTTTTACAAGTTCTCCTTCATACCTGCCAATTGCCAAAAGTAAATTTTAAGTAAGCTCTAAGTCGTATAAGAAACAAATTAAAATTTTGATGGGCATGAGGAAACTAAGTACCCATTGGCGATTCTGTTCGATACCCATCCTTTGAAGGTCCCAACCTTCCTGAGAGCTTGCTCCCACCGCTCATAAGTAGTTGCATCAACCAGATCCCTATGTCTAAGTATCCTCTGTCCAAAAACACCTGATAAGTGTCGCACGTGGGAGCTCTTTATTTTATAAAAGATGGGCAGTATCTTTTGACCCTTTGTTTGATGGCATTCAACCATTTTAGCAAGCTCATTGAGGCACCAAGAAGAGGAGGCATAATCTTCAGAGAGAATCGGAATGGATATTTTGCCGTAGTCGATGGCATCATAAATCTCATTATCAATATCTTTACCGATGAGAGATGGATCATCATCGTCAAATACTCCGATTCCTTCAAGCTTAAGGCTGACGCGGAGGAAAGCAGCAAGGCTGTGTCGAGTATCAGGGCCGCGAAAAGCTAAGAACACTTGGCATTTGCTTTCTCTTCTTTTCTTCTCCGAGAAGTGGAGATGCACTGTTATCCAATAAGACAAACCAAAGTGATGATGATAATAGATAGCTAAGACGAGTCACACAAAATTCCCAAAAGACTGAGGTGACTTTGAAAGCCCCGAACCTGATCTAGGCCATAAACCGCACGAACCTGCTTTTTTGGAATTGAAGAATGGCCAGGTCTCTCACGTGATGAACACAAAGAATACTTTTGAAAGGTAGGTGCTTGGAGGAATTGGGACATACCTGAACCGATGAACGTAGGAAGCCGTTCAATCCACACCATCTTCAAGTCACTTGAAACCTTTGCGACTATCATTTTCACCAGCTCTGCTTCATGCCTGTGCACATATATGAATAAAACCAAAGTTAGGCGTCCAGTTTGATTTCTTCCTTTAACTCTACGATTTTGGATGGGTCATTCCCATACAAGTGCACAGGCCTTCCGGATTCATATATATATACACATATACACATACCCGTCAGCAATGGTCTGTGATACCCATCCTTTAATCTTTGCAACAGAAGTAAACGCGTTCCACCATTTTTTCATTTCTTTTGCACCGATCTGCATCTCAGGTTTACATAGAGCCTTTTTAAAGCTAACGTGCTGGCGATGGATATCACCAACATCCACCTTATAGAATACAGGGAAGACTGATTTGCCATCCTTTCCTTGGCAATTCATAATCTCAGTGAGCTCGCGGAGGCACCATTTACTCTGTGCATACTGTTCAGAGATGATCGGAATTGCAATCCTGCAACTCTCAATGGCCCTGAGAATCTCTGGGCCTATCTGCTCGCCAACCGGGATGGAGTCATAATTCCTGAACACTTGGATACCAGCAGCTACTAGGCTGTTGTAGAGGAAATCAGTGAAGCCGGTGCGAGTGTCTGGGCCTCTGAAACTCAAGAACACATCGTAGTTTTGAGGGACTGCACTTCTTTTCTTCTGTAGCAATCTGTAAGCGTACACAGATAGAGGAGCTAGTGGTAGAACAGTTGCTAGGGCAGTCGTTTTCTTCATTGTTGGTAACTTCCCTTCTTTTGGGATCTAAGTGTTCTTTCAATGCTCTCTTATTCAAGACTTGACGCTTTCGAGATTCGACTCATAGTGCATATTATTGTTGGAAGTTGTGATCCATTTAAAACAAAACTTAGAAACTACTCGCTTAGACACGAGGAAAAGAAGACGAAAGATCATGGGGACAAGATAAGTAACTCCTCGTCAAAGTTGAAGCCAAGTTGAACTTGAAGACTCTTACGTGAAGAAGTATCTAAGAAAATCCTAGAACAAGCTAAAGAAGTTTACGTGCATGGGAAACGCGTTTTCTTCCTCTAGCAATGTTAAACCGCATACGAGACTCGACCCACACATGAGATAGCTAGTAGAGGGGTGAATAGGTGAATCTAGGGAATTTAAAAATTTGCTGAATAAAATACTTCAAGAATTAAAATTTTGAATGACAACAGACACATAAATAGTATTCCAGACTATTTAAGCTCGATCTAGAGGTCTGAAGTATTCATACAGTGTGCAGTAAATAAAATGCAACAAAGATTAAATGATAAGAGAAATCACATACGAGCTTTATAGCGGTTCAGCTTAGATTAAGGGTGCGTTTAGTAATATTTTTACCCTTGGGAACAATTTCTTTTGAGAAATAGTTCTTTTTTATTTCTACTCATTGGAAAATTTTCTAAGTAAAAAAAGGTGTTTGGTAACTACAAAAAAATTTTATCTGCCAGTCGCCACCGCCACCGATTGCCGCCATTGGTCGCCATTGCCGGCCGCAGGTTGCTGGACGCTGGATGCCAATCGTCGGGCTCTGCAATCATTGAGCCAAGGGTGGCAGTTAGCCACCGATCAATGATCTCTAGTGGTTGGAGGTCGACGACAACCGGCGGCGATCG
This sequence comes from Corymbia calophylla, assembly GCA_014182845.1. Classification (NCBI taxonomy): domain Eukaryota; kingdom Viridiplantae; phylum Streptophyta; class Magnoliopsida; order Myrtales; family Myrtaceae; genus Corymbia; species Corymbia calophylla. Next base: position 904,707 of record CM024696.1, on the reverse strand, counting down.
GAGGTCGACGAGCGGTGGTTGGTGGACGACGGTTGGTGGTCAATGGATGGCAGTCGGTCATGAGTAATAACACAATAAATAGTTTATAGAAATTGTTCTCAAGAACAAGAAGTTACTTTTTTCTAGTTCTTATTTCTATTTCAAATATATTCCTAGGAACAACTTTTTATTCTAGGGAATAGAAAAATCAGTTGGCGTTACCAAATGGAACCTAAGCCTACGTTCATCTTCCCACACTAATAGTTAATTGGCTTGGTTCCACTATATGATTAAAGAGTAATTACAATCTTGAATGCCTTGTGAAATATTCTTACAAATTCACTCAACCACTCAACTTTGAGTATCTCATTCTTTTCTTACAATTTTAAGCTCAAAGAATACAATGAAGTTTTTTAATAACACTTAGACTTTAGAATTGCAGATTCTGGATCACATCCCTTGTATACTCTAGGACATCTTTATCTCCTTAAATACTCCTCCATCTCCATTAGCCGTTGGAAATCTCCGAAGGATAATCTTTTAATCTTATCTAGTTGAATAGATTGTATCTTAAGGATTTTGTAGCTGTAGAGGGACACAAATTGAATCTCCTTGTAAAATCTAGTCGCCCATACATTTAGATTCTAGATTTCCATAAGTTGAGTCTCTTCAATTAGGAAAGAAACTATCTTGAAGAATTTGATTTTCAATCATAAATTGATAACAAATATATTTAGGCATGAAATCCAATCGTGATTACTAGCTGTTAGAAACATAGATTTTGAAGATATTAAGTTTGGAATATATAGAATTCAAATTTGAATGTTTTTGAATTTTGGTCTAGATTCACTCTTGACGTATGAGAATGAGAATGGTTCCTCCGTCTATATAAACTCTTTACATAAGGCTGAATAGATATTGTTTGAGAAAATCATTCTTTAAATTTAGTACCTATCTTCAAATGCATCAAATATTATATATTAGAACTTATATAATTCTGGATAGTTTTGTCAACTTCAAAATTGATTGGGAATTTTCTCCAACGTGGACCCACATTGGGCTTTTCTTTTTTTCTTTTTGGTCTGAATCACCTTGGGTTATTTTTCCATTTTAAGTATTAAAGGGCTTGAATAAGCAAACAGAGGGGCGGAAATGACTGCCGCATGAATGACTTAGCTGGTGATGGCACCACCACCGCAATCGTCTTGGCTCAAGCAATGATCAAACCTAGGTAGTTGGCAGTTTCATTTGGAGCTAATGCAATCTCTTAAAAATTTTTTTTTTTTTTGGATAAGACTATAAAAGATTTCGTCATGATTTTGAAGGAAAAAGAGCTTTCCTGTAAGAGGGAGTGATCCTATCAAGGGTTATCGATTGATTTTTCTTTTTGGCGCTTTGTTCAAGAGATGAGCTATTCATGACGAAATTCTGAAATTTCTTCAGCATTTTGCAGCTGTGTTATCAATCTCTGTGGAAAACGATGACTTTGTTGGAAGAATAATCACTGATGCTATAGAAAAGGATTGGACATGATGGAGTTACCTCTATTGAGTCATCCTTATCTTCTGAAACCTTTCTTCTAGTCGAGGAAGGAAAGAAGGTGGTGAATTTAGCTTTAGGTTTGAACCAATATGGGGATTATTGTCTCCTTGCGAAGTTTGGAGAGAGTGTTATTCAGCTCTCTGTCTTCTAAAATATGTATCTTAAAGGGATTAAGTCTTCCAATTGCCCACATCAACAAATCCCAAGCATGTTGAGTGCATAACCACCTTTCAATAAAAAATTTACCATTGTATGATTTCTTCACTAAAGTAAATTTTTTCTTTTTTGCCAGATTAATAAGGGTTATATGTCGCCCCATTTCATTACAAACCGGGATAGACCTCTCGTGAAGTTTAGAATGCCAAAGCTCTTGTAACTGATCAAAAGATTTCAAATGTCAATGAAATGATTCCTTTGCTGGAGAAGGCAACTCAATTAAGTGTCCCCTTGCTAATAATTGTAGAGGATATCTCAAGGCAAGTATTGGAAACACTTGTTGTGAACAAAATTTCTAAATTGGAAATGTCCTCAGAGATAAGATAATTGGACTAAGTCTTCGAAATCAAAATTCTTTATTACCTGCTACTCCATCAGAAAGTCATATGAAAGTGATTCAGTGTTGTCGTTATGTATAAATATCTGAGATTTCTATTTCATATGAAGCAATGTGGAGTCAAATATGTAGGTACACATTCTGAGGTAGAATTTCCGATGAATTGAATGTGTTCTTGACTTGTGAATAGTCTTGGACTCTATCCAACCCAAAAAAGAAGAAGAATAGACTTGGACTCTCAGTCAATTCGGATTTGCGCTGTAAGTCATTGATGGATCTTGGAAAGTATCCGTAAGCACCACGGCTTGACGAAATGGTGCGGATTGGACTGAGAAAGAGAGCTGTATACTTCCTCGAAGGGATCACGTTTGGAAAACTTCGACGTGAAATCTAGAGCACGACACAACCTGCGGACGTACAGCACGGGGCACAGGACCCTCAGCGGAAAAATAATCCCGAACCATTTATTTAGAATTCCGTCGAGATTTAAAATAATATCTGAAATTTGAAAAGTATGAAAAAAACAATTAAATTTGAATTCATGTGACATCCTGGATTTCGACCCACTTCGGCACGTGTGAAATGATTATTTCATCAATGCGCCGTTAGTTACGTTTACTCTGAGTTGACCCCTCATGAGTTAACTGACTGTTCGGAAAGGGGATTAAGGACGGATGCGTGTACGACTAGTGAATTTGATCAAAGACTGGACACTCGACCATAAGGATCAAGCAGGGATGATACCACGCTGTTGCAGGTCAATTAGCGAACGGAAATAAATCGATTCGGCGGAGTACGAGGTCGGATCGCAGGTGATTCCGCACAACTTCGATATTAACAACGAACGATGTTAAACCAATTTCCTATTGGCCATGTATTCAGGGTGAGCAATCGATCCCTTACGATTACATGACAACTGAGGATCGCCCTGATCTGGATAGATACGATCGTGGATTGAAAAGCTATCAACCACAGGTCAAACGCGTGGAACACCCTAAATGCTGCCCGAAAGTCAAGTCGTACCAAAGTTGCGACTGGTTGAAATTAATCACGAAATTCAGTCCGATTTCGGGTACCAAACTTTCAAGGACGTCGAGACAAAAATATTGGACAACGCCTCATTAATTCCCAAATTTTTCATTAAGCTCGGAAATTGCCCGACTTGGATTAACGGGTTGAGATTAGGACCGGATTTTTGGGAATCGTGTTTCAAGGGTAAAAAGACCGGATTGCCCCCGCCTTCTTGAAGCTTGTTTGATTTTGATTTTTGGGTTTTCCTCTCTCTCTCTCCCTCTCGGCCCCTCTGGCCGTGACTTGGACACGCGGCTAGCAGCCTCGCCGCTACCCGCTACCGTGGGTCACCGTCGCAGGCCGTCGAAGGACTGTTCTTGAGCCCCTTCGTTGCCCGAAGCCGCCGCGGAGATTTCCTTCCCTGATGGTCAGCTTAGTCCGAGACGTTTCGGTCGAGACCCGGTTCCGAAACACTTGGTTTTGGTGAACCGGAGGCACCACTCGTCCGCCTCGTCATCGCCGTTGCGCCGGTGACGTCGGTCTCGTCGCCAAGTGAGTTTATGCTCTAAACCCTCGATTAGTCCGTTAAACTTGTTTAGGGGGAGATTAGATTAGGGTTTATATTAGTTAAGAGGCCGATTAAGTTAAATGGGATTATATGTGTTTACGTGATTAATCGTGGTTTGGGAATTATTGGTGATTAGTTGGAGTAATTGAAGATTAGTGGGACAATCCGTATTAGTGTTATTTTATTAAAAAGAAATAATTTCTTTTTAATTATTATTTATTAAATTCCGAAAATAATTATTATTGTTTATTAAATTCAGAAATTATTATTTATTGAAATTCGGAATTAATATTATTTGTGGAAATTCGGAATTATTAGTATTCATTGAAATTCGGAATTATTATTATTTATTTTTAATAATAATTGAATATAGTTTAATTATTAATAATGCTATTTATTTATGATTAAATTGTGGGAATTATTTGACGTGTCGTTTATTATGAAAGCATGTTGGATTGTTGATTAGATTAATTGCGTGATTGTTGGAAATTATAGTATGCTTGACTGTGCTGATTATTTATGCCTTGACGTATGCATATTGATTGCATGGGCTATAAAAAGGCAAAATCCCGAGGTGTCGGGCGTATATATGTCAAGCTTTGCGAGAAAAGTGTGAATGGTATATCCTTGGATGAGGCATGAAAATGAGATGGGTTTGGAAATAAAATGTGATCACGTATCTTTTTTTCCTGCAAATCATATTTGAGAAATGTGCAGTGATTTATATTGTGAGCATGTACCACGTTTGCATCGACTAATTTGCAAGATTAAAATGGATCATAGTGGCATGCTTGTGTGGTCAGTTAAGTGAACCCGTCACCCCGACAGTAGATTGGGGGACGAAGTCCGATTTATCGAAAACCCGACGAGAGCACGGAAGGGCACGGTTGCGACTCTGCGGAGGAAGGGCACCGTAGCGCCGTGGCGCCTCAGTTATAGGCTAGATGCGGGTCGCGGTAGAGGCCGGACCTATGCTCCTTAGGGAATACCGTATGGGGGGAGGCTCATTACGTCGCTGTGCCTCACGGAGGAGGACGATGCTTGGTTTACAACCAATAGACCGCCAACCCGAGGGTTGTGCTATGGTCCAAGGGATCGTAATAATTGGAACATATATGAGTGCAAGAATGCATGAGAGATAAGTTGACATTGTGTTCTGATTATATTTATGCTTGTTGCACTGTTTTTGATATGCCTGAGTTGGTATCGTGCAAGGTATGGCAATGACCAGGTGAGATTGCCTACGATACAACTCGAGTGTGATTGATTAATATAACGTTGAGAGTGCAAGATGCATTAATGGTGAATTGCATGTGTATTTACCGTGCAGGGTATGGCATAATCGGGTAAGATTGCTTGCGAGTCGATTATTTGTCGATGTGTTCATGATATTACTGATTGTATTAAGTCATTGCCTAAGACGTATGGTTGTTCTGCTTTTGACCTCCTTAAGGTATTAGACCGTGCCATAGGTACCCTAAGGCGAGTTGGTGTCCTAGCTAGGGATTAGGGCGAGAACTCGCTGAAATTTATATTTCACTGGTTATTGTATAGCTATTTTCAGGTCCGTTGGAGGCAGATTCGACAGGTGGTGCATTTTGGAAGAAGTAGATTAACCCTAGCCTGTTTGTTTGGTTGGCTCTGTAGGAAGTAGCCTGTGGTAAGGGCCTGTTTGTGTAGACTTCTTAAAGTTAATAAGAAAATAAATAAACTGGCACCATTGATTGTGTTTCTATTTGTTTTTCCTGGCTATCCCAATTCATTAGTTGTACAGGGATTAATTATCGCTTCCGCATGCGCTTAATTGAAAGATAAAAAGAATGGTCGGCGATGTGTCCTGGGATGTCGCATTCAAATGACCGAAAGAGAAACAGGGGATTGTCGCGTGCTCGAGGGTTAGGGCGTGACAATTCATGTGTCGAATATGATAAAAATTTCGAGTGTTTTGGGTAAAAAAAATTTAGAGCGTGTTTATTGTAAGGTTTAAATTCAATAAAAATATTAAAATTAAGAGTCTATCCAGACATACAATGAACCTTACTCGAGCTGATCTAGCTTTGAAATTCAATGTCTTGTCCAAATCATCCGATTTTATCTCCGTGCCCGTTGCTTTGGAGCTGTACATCCCATTAGATTTCGTTTGTCACTGCATATTTGATTGGAATTTGCAATACCATGGGCCTGACAATTGGGTCTAGGAGGTTATCATCCAACCAGTGATCACCTTTAAAATCCACACAGAAGTTGACAGAAGGATTTTTCCAAAAAAGAAAAATCTGGATCTCGACCAGGTAGTATGTACTACTATAGATACCATATGCCTTGTTACGTGATGAATCGGTTCATGCTCGCTAATCATAATGCAACGAGAGTAATCGTCTTAACATGTGCAAAATGACCAGGGCTCTGTTTGTTTCCTCTCCTCTGCTATACGTTTTCCATTTATCCAATACTTCATGTATATTGGGCCTCGGGAGAAATTGATTTCAAAAGGCAATCTCCATGGTGCTTCAACAACTTCAAGCCATAAAATTCTCCTTTTCTTATTCAAACATGGTGCACCCAAACATGGCGCCTGTGCTAGGGATGGTAGTTGGACTACAAATGGCAGCATTGAACCACATTCATTGGTCCGCAACAAAGCATAGTCCATCAAAAATAGGGAGGTCAGAGTGCATCTTTTTAAGAAATGAGGACCTATTCATTGCAATATAAGATTTTCCCACAAGAGGAGTGTTTATTTGGTTATTGACAAAAGACCAAAAAACTGTTCAAAAAGTCATAAATTTAGTACACTTTTATCAATTCAATCATAAACATTTCGTTTTTGTCAATTTAATTCCAAATGTTTTCACATTTTGTCAATTGAGTGCATCTGGCCAACTTTGACCAGAAATTGTTAACGTGAGTACCGAGGTGTCACGTAAGATGGTTGGTGCTCACATGGACAATTGTTAATAATATTTTAATCTGATTTTCTTTTCTTTTTTCTTTGTTCTTCCTTTTGCCGAAGGCTGAAGAAGAAAGGTAAAAAGAAAAAAAATAAGGAAAAATAAAAAAATTAATAAAAATGTCGAAAGAATATTAAAATATAATTAAGTGTCTCATTTCATTGCAAACCATGATAGATCTCTTACGGAGTCAGAATGCCAAAGTCCTGATAACTGATCAGGAGATTTCATATGTCGATGAAATGGTTCCTTCGCTTGAGAAGGCAACTCAATTTGAGTGTCCCCTTGCTAATAGAGGATATCTCAAGGCAAGTACTGGAAACGCTTGAAAATAAAATGCGAGGTTTGATGAGTGTAGTTCTTGTGCAATGTCCAGGATATGGAGAAGGAAAGAATGGTGTCTTTGTTTGCTGTCTTAAGTTCCTTCAAGAAGCACTCTTACCCAAACCGCGTGATGAGCATTTCCATCCTTAAACCGCATGTTCTGCTTTTTTTTTGGTTCCATTAACATTGTGATAACATCATGAGTCATGAGGTGCTAATTTTCTATCTGGAAACTTGGGTCTAATTAAGGATGGCGTGACCTCTGATCAGCTTGGCATGGCTAGAAAAGTAACCATCAATAGTAACTCAATTATCATTGTTGCTGATCCTTCTTCTAAAGCTGAAATAAAGGCATGGATTTCACAGATCAAGAAGGATTTAGCTGAAACCGACATCGCATATCATTCATGAAAGCTTGTAGAAAGAATTGCCAAATGGAGTCGCTGTAATTAAGGTTTGCCAGATCTGACATTCTTTTGGAACAATTTTTACTCACATGTTCTCTCTTTCAGCACCTTGTTTGAATAACTAAAGATCTAAAAAAATCATGAAATTTGAGATCTCCCCCTCCCTCCCCCACCCCCCAAAAAAAAAAAATCAGAATTATTGCCTGCAAGTCCACCAGAAAGTCGTATGAAAGTGACTCAGTGTTGTTGTTCTGTGTAAATATCTAAGATTTCTATTTCATATTAAGCAATGTGGGTTCAAATATGTAGGTACACACTCTGAGGGGGAACTCGAAGACTGGAAACTTAGAATAGAGGATGCAGAGCAGGCCAAATTTGCTGCGATGGATGAGAGTATGGTACCTGTTGGCGGTGCAGCTTATATACATCTTTCTACGAGGAACAAGATGGAAGATCAAGAGGAGCAAATTTGTTCTGAAGTCATAGCATCAGTATGATTCCTGCTTCTTTTCATGTCTTCTTATGCATCATTTTGTGTGTAATTTAAATTCCAGTGAGTAGTTTGAAGGAAACTGAGGTGGTTGGCGCTCGACCAAATGTCGTTCATGCATATACCTAGTTTGGTCCAGTGAGCTTCCTCTGGCGCCTCTAATCTCTAGCAAATCGTCAATCTTGTGGTGCAGTGGTACTGAGGCCTTGGAGGATGTGCAATGACAAACCATGGCCAAAGTAAATAAGTTGATTGTGCTCTATATATTTGTAATAGAACATGAGCAGGCAGATCTACGAATTAGTCGATAATTATTTATCAATAGCTTGAGACAACATTGAGGCTTACATGTCGGATGAAAAGTTCAAATTGGCAGGAGAAGTTCCCATTTCCGGACCAACAAATTTGACAACGTAGAAAAGGCTCAAAGCTGGGATTGCCTGATGTTGGGGGGTGCGCAATGGCTCTGGAGTGAAGATGCTTTCTCTCTGTTGATCACTGAATTCTGAGAGCAACTTTTCTCGGTGGACCAGCGTAGCCTCTCATGTGGGCTTGAGGAAACTGTATTTTACCTTTGCTTTTGTGATTAACTGCCTTATGTCTTTAATAATTGCTTGGGCATTTTAAGTGGAATGCCTTCCCTCTTCCTATGAAAACCTCCCTCTCAACAACGTTAGCATGGCTTCTTTTTCCATGCGTGCCTGATCAGATGTTAGCTTTCAAGGAAGATGAAAATGCTAGGGAATGAGATATTCCCTTCTGGTGATTGAGTACATTGTAGTATATTTCAAGGTATGTTAATGCATCCCTATTTTCATTTTCTCATTTTGTTTTCTGAGTAGTTATAGTAAGGAAGATGTACCAGACTTAATTTGAAGGCAATCTGTATTTTGGAAGATTGCATTGTAATTCATCACAATAGCAACTCCTTCATGGCACCTTCAGAGAACTAATTAAGATGACTGGTCTTTCTAGTGTATGGACATTTTTCTCTCCTCTGTTTCTTCCTCGGTCTCCCTGCTCTCCCTCGCTTCTTTTATAAAGTTAGACTTGTCAAATCCGAACATGAGACAATTGTTAGTCGTGTCGCATCTGAATCCACCAACATGTTTATTAAACAAATTACATGACATGACATTCCCAACATGTTTCTAAACTCCAATAGAATTCGTCACCAGCCTTCAGAATATAAATGCAAATGATGACACATATGATCATCAAGCGAAACCTTGTAGAACCGCTTATGCTAAATATGAGTTTTTACTAGCTCCAGGAATTAATCTATATTCTGTGGAGGGGGACGGTGGAATCACGTTAGGGATTCTTCAATATCCTCGAAACCTCTTTGACAACCCGTTTTACAAGTATCCCTTCATGCCTGTCAAATGCCAAATAAACTTGAAGTAAGCTTTAAATAGTATGAGAAGTTTCCAGTAATAGAGGTTTTGGTGGGAATATTGAGATTAAGTACCCATTGGCGATTTTATCTGATACCCATCCTTTGGAGGACCCAACCTCCTTGAGAGCTTGCTCCCACTGCTCGTAAGTACTTCCATCGACCAGCTCCTTATGTTGAAGCATGTCCTCTCCAAAACAATGCGATATGTCTTGCACGTATGAGGGCCTGACTTTATAGAAGATGGGCAATATCTTTTGGCCTTTTGTTCTCTTGCATTCAACCATTTGTGCCAGCTCGTTGAGGCACCAATGAGAAGAGGCATACCTTTCAGAGAGAATCGGAATAGATATTTTGCAATGGTTGATCGCATTGTAAATCTCATGAGCAACATCTTTACCAATGAGGTCCGGATTATCATCGCCAAACACTTTGATTCCTGCAGCCACAAGGCTGATATAGAGGAAAGCAGCAAAGCCATGTCGAGTATCAGGGCCACGAAAGGCTAAGAACACTTGGTAATTACTTTCTCTTCTCTTCTCCTCTGAATGGTGAAGATATGCTGTAATCCAGCAAAACAAACCAAAGTAACGATGATGAGATATAGCCCATATGAATCATACAGAAATTCCAAAAGACAAAGGTGACTTTCAAAAGCCACGAAATTGGCGTAATCATAGACCACGCGAACCTTACATGCCTTCTCTACATGGGAATTGAAAGAATGGCCAAAGCTCTCACGTGATCAACCCAGAGAATATTCACGAAAGTTAGGCGTTTGGTTCAAATGAAATTGGGAAGTACCTGATCTTATGAATATGGGGAGTCGTTCGATCCACGTCATCCTCAATTCACTCGAAACCTTTGCGACCATCATTTTCACCAGCTCTCCTTCATGCCTGCCCACAAATTATACGTGAAAAACCAAAGTTAGGCGTATAGTTTGATTACCTTCCTTCTCCCAACTCTGCTACTCCGGACAGAGATGCGTAGATTCGTAGATAAAAACATATGTACGTACAAACATCTACATGTACATACCCATTAGCAACTGTCTTTGATATCCATCCTCTAATCCTCGCTACAGAAGTCAACGCTTCCCGCCATTCTAGCACTTCTTCTGAGCTGCACTGCTTCTCATGTTTAGATAAAGCTTCTTCAAAGTTACAGCCTTGGCGACTTACATCAACGACATGCACCTTATAGAATACAGGGAAGACTGATTTGCCATGCTTTTTGTGGCAATACATAATCTCGGTGAGCTCACGAAGGCACCATTTACTCTGAGCATACTGTTCAGAGATGATGGGGATTGCAATCCTACAACTTCTTATGGCCCGGAGAATCTCCGGGCCAATCTCCTTGCCCACTGGGAGCGCGTCATCGTCCCTGAAGACATGGACCCCAGCAGCTACCAAGCTGTTGTAGAGGAAATCGGTAAAGCCAGTGCGAGTGTCTCCGCCTCTGAAACTCAAGAACACATCATAGTTATGAGGGACTGCCCTTCTTTTCTCTTGCAGGAATCTGTAAGCGTACATGGACAGATGGGCTAGCAATAGAACAATTGCTAGGGCGTACATCTTCTTTGCTCGTTACTTCCCTCTCCTCTTTTCGGATGTAAGTATGTGTTCTTTCTATGCTCTCTCCTTTTAAAAGAGTTTCTGCTTTCAAGTCGTTCTTTTTGCATTCCCACAACTACCAGGGGCCCCATCGTGAAAAGTTGTCTTTTCTTTAATTCTGTCTTCTTCTTTGTTAAAGGTTCATCGTTCCTGTAGAGATGATTAGACTTGATGGTCTTGACTTCTCCTGCACGAGTCTGTTGGCGTCCACGGAAAAAAGGGCTAGTAGTAGGCCAACTGCTCGGCATACATTTTCTTCTCTTATTCAAGAGTTCTTTCATGACTCAGTCATAATCAAATTCATAAATTATTATACAGTGGCTAATTTTATTCTAAACCTTTCAATTATACAAATTTAATCTTAAATATTTTGACGATTTGCCATTAAAGTCATTTTGACAAATTTAACCGGAAGTCATTAATGTGAATATTAGTCGTTTTTAATGACACGGTCAACGTTGATATAAACAATTGTTATGTATATTTTTAATTTTCTAAAATTTCTCTGTTTTTCTCTTTTTTCTTTTATTCCTATTTTTCGCTATCCCTAGGCCTTGGTGATGGCTGACGAAGGTAACCTATCCTCATTGTGACATTACTTTCCATATAGCTATGTTTCCCGACCACGACCACATGAAATAGTAAGAAGATGCAACAATTTATTAGTTACGCAGTTTAAAGATTTATTTTTTGCCGCCCACGCTATTGGTGGTCTGAGCTTCTATTTTTTTTTCTTTCAGAAGTTTTTAATTTTTTTGAGGTAATCAATTACCTCCAAAATAAAAATGATTATGATGTTAGTAGTATACGAGGATAAAATTAGCAAAAGTGTCATAACGTTTATACGGTGCTAACTTGAATGTCATAATTTTTTTTATCACTTGAATATCACATAAGTGAAAAATCGTTACCTTGAATGTTTATTCTGGTGATTTGTCTTACATGAATTTTTCAATAAAGTTTATAATTAGTAGCTTAAAAAAAAAAGGGAATCAAGTTCAAAGTGGTAAATGGACAAGAGGACATGGCGATGGAGACAAACGATGAAACTTCATTGCATGGGTCTGGAAGCATCGGTTCTCTCTCTCTCTCACTCTCTCTTCGTCTCTCGTCAACGACCATGGGCTATGCCTTCACACCTGTCTTCCTCGAGGAAGTTGCCCAAGGAGAAACTCTACGTCACCAGGTTAAGCTGAGAAAATGTTCATGATTGAATTTATCCATAAACTACAAAACTTGCACTTCTTTGACTGTGGACACAAGGCAATCATCATGATCGTCTTGGCTTTGTTCACACGATCTAAGCCGCTTCTCTCTATTGCAAATTTAAGATTAGGGTTTGAAGCATTCTTCAATTTGGGAATAGGGTTTGAAGAATTAAGCTCTAATTCATTGATTTGGGGCAAACAAATGGGCCAAACATCGTCGTTTAAACATTATTTTGCTGACTTCATTTCGCCGACGATTTCATGCCATGTTAGATTTTCTGGACACATAAATCGCAAATGGCACTCAAGTGAATGATTTTTAAGATTTATAGCGCTCGACGAAATGACTTTTAAGATTTGTGACATTTGAGTGAGTACCGATGAAAGTTATAACACTCCTAATTTTCTTATCCTGTTGTATATGCCTAAATGGCTCTTCAACTGATTCTCTATTTTTACTGAAAACTATGTGGTTAGTTCATTTGAAGAAGAAATAGATGTTGTGATCTCCTTTATCTTGACATGTGATTAAATGGCAATGTTTATGGTTGTAATGCCATTTCAAGATAACAATATTGGCAAATGACATTGTTCATTCACTGAGGATAATTTCTAGAATAAGGAAAAAGGAAAAAGAAAAAAAAAAAAAAGAAACGAGAGGAGCTCAAGAGACGACTTGCATTAAAAGAAATTAAAAGAAATGTCATGTAACATGCAAGTTTGACTTAAGAAGTCAATTGAGTCAAGAGAACTCCAGGAGGAGGTAAAGGACCACCATCTGATGTCGGACCATCTTCAATGAGGAAGTTGGACTTTTCTTGATGTTGCTGCACAGGAATTTATTTTTGAGTTGAAAGACTTCTTGGCTCACATATAGTCTCTAAATATATTTTATCTTGTGGGCCGAAGAAGAAGATAAAAGCGTAAGTTTTGCTTATTTTCTAAAAGGCCTGCCGCAAGAGAAGAAAAAGAAGTCGTGGGTTTTCCTCAGTCAAAAAGAGCCGCCGCACGGAGAAGAACGAAAACAACGTGAACGGCAATCTTGGTTCAGCCGCGTTTTAAAGCTTTTGTGCCGGGAGTTTTACCTTCAATTGAGTTTTTTATTTATAATTTTTGCATTTGAACTTAATTTAAGTGTAAAAAATACTCAAATGTTTGAATGATTATAATTTCGATTTTCCGATTATAATAGATTATTTATTACCGATTCTCCTCGTGAAGTAGATAACAATACTTGTATCAAATCACGTATATCTTTATTGCCTTATATTGGTCCTTATTTATTTCTCTGATAATTTTGTGTTATTTAATTGCAAACTCCGATATATATTCTGCATTAATATTACAACATGAAGCCAGAGATTCCTTGCACCACACTTGTCCCGCTCTCCGACGTAGCACAAGGCTAGAGCTAAATCGCACAGTTCGTTGTACTTGGATCCGACAGTGATGAACAAGTGAGCAAACGTGAAGATGCACGACAAGCTGGGGGTGATGATGATGCTTTGGGTCTCGTTTGATCAAAGCAATAGAGACCTGCATACGTCCAGGTTCTTGCTGGCTTTGTGGTTCAATAATAAGTTACTTAAAATTTAAGATAAATACATCACATGAGCATAAATCTGAGATTTTTGGTGTCATAAAAATAATTTAAAATAAATATGTCATATAGATATAAATTTAGGATTTTTTTGGGTAGAGCTTCTAATAAGTTGCGCTGGGAAATGAATGTGTTGACTTGTGAGTAGATTTGGACTCTCGGTCAATTCGGATTTTCGCGGTAAGTCATGGAAAGCTCTTGGAAAGTTTCCGGAAGCACCACGGTTTGAAGAAATGGTGCAGATTGGACTGAAAAAGAGATCTGTAAACTTCGTCGAAGGGATAATCCTGAACCGTCTGTTTAGAATTGCGTCAAGATTTAAAATAATATATGAATTTTGAAAAGTAAGAACAAAAGGCCAGTCGAGTCAAGAGAATTCTAAAAAGAGATGAGGGACCACCATCCGATATCGGACAATCTTTTAATGAAGATAATGCACCCTTTTTACGGTTGTCTTTTTCTCTTCGAAATATGATTAGTTGATATCTTGAACTATTTTTCATGTATCAAATTTAAGTCTATTTTTAAGCATAAAAACCATAAAAAAACTCGAAATTATACCTATTATAATACATTTATTATAAACTTTTTTTGTGACACGAAAAACTCCATACTTATATAAACTTGTACAATATGACATATTTATCCTAAATGTCTTCTCGTGACACAAAAACTACAAACTTGTATCCGTATCACACATTTAGTTATAGAATATAGTTTATGATAAATATGTCACAACGTATAAGTTTTAGATTTTTGGTGTCAAAAAAAAATAATTTAGGATAAATATATCACAGTAGACAAAAATTAAGATTTTCTGTGGAATTTTCCCTTTTTTTAATGAAAATTATGAAAGAAGCAATTAGTTAGAATTAAAGGAAGAGTATCATAATTTTAGGTTGGTTCGTTCAGCTGGCTTGTTATGGGTTGTTTGCTCGCGACTGACCAAGACAAGCTCAAATTGTACTCCCACATGACAACAACGATTACATTGATGAATACTTTGTATTATACTTTGCAATTGACTCTAAGATGCTGACTCTTTTCTCCTTTATTTTTCCAGGACAACAAGATATTCATTGTCCCAGGAGTTCAAAACACATACTAGTGTTTTTCTTTTTCTTTTGTTTGCTTGCCGATCAAACATGTTATTGATTTAAGCTTTCAGCATTTGACTATTAAAATCAGTACCCTAGCAAATAAGCGATCACCTAAGCTAGGATCTCTGTATACTCTTCTCGTTCCCGTTGCACTCCAACACCTATGGAGTTTTGTCCGTTAGTTTGACACATTTGTGCTCGAGAGCCTCGCGAAACAGCCGAGTGAAGGGCAGAGAGTTCCTGGCACCATGCCAGTCCCATTCCCTGACACAGTACGAGGCTAGAGCTATGCCCTCGCGCATGGATCCGATGATGATGAGCAAGTGAGCAAACATGAAGATGCACGACAATGGCGGGGGAGTTGACTATTATCTGGGTCTCTGTTCAGGGACCTGCATATGTCCAGGTTGTTGCTGGCTAGGCGATTCAATGATAAGTTACTAATAACTATTATAATAATAGAATTTCTGATGAGTTGCGATGGGAATTGAACGTATTCTTGACGTCAGTAGACTTGGACTCTCAGTCAATTCAGATTTGCGCGGTAAGTCATTGATAGACCTTGGAAAGTACCCGTAAGCACCACGGCTTGAAGAAATGGTGCGGATTGGACTGAAAAACAGATCTTTACAACTTCCTCTAAGGGATCATGTTCAGAAAACTTCAAGGTGAAAATCAGGGCAGAGACAACCTGTGGAGGTACAGCAAGGGGCAAAGGACCCTCATCCGAAAATTATCCTGCGCCATTTATTTAGAATTCTGTCAATATTTAAAGTAATACTTGAATTTTGAAAAGTGTGAAAAAAAACATGTGTAAAACTTATAGCGAAAGTTCAATTAAGTCTTAAAACTTTCAAAAAGTATAATCAAGTCCTAAAACTTATCAAATTGGTACAATTTTCATTGAACTTCTAGGATATTCCTTGGTTGGGGGATTTTGAATCCCCACCTTCTCGGGAGGATTGGGTGGGGATGATTTAATTTCAAGTGTGGGTTTTGACTCCTACATCCTATAAGAAGGTAGGAAAAAGTTTGAGATTGAGAATTAGAGTAGACGTAAAGTAGAATCGACAAAAAAGAAGAAGAATCTCTTATGTAAAATGTTGATATGACATTTTAAATTTAATTTCCCTCCTAGGTGGCATTTTTTATTTATTTTCCTATTCAAGTCTTATTTAAATTAAATTTAAAAACTAAAAAAGGCTAAACTTTTATTTAGAAAAAAATTGAACAAAAAAAGAGAATGTGTGCCTCGATGGGATGTTGCTACTGTTATCACCCATTTCTAGAGGGGTCAGTGGAGGTTGCTAGCCAAGGGGACCCTCGCTTAGGTCTGGTGAGGCTCACTAGATCTGGTGCCTAGGTTGAGGGCACTTGGGTGGTCGTCGACCATTGCATGTGGCTGGCAAGAGCTAGCCACCCCCGCTTAGGACCGACGACAAGGACCACTAGTGAAGCCTTACCGTTCTTGTTTTTTTTTTCCCTTCATTTTTGTTTTTCTAAATTAAAGTTTAGCTTTTTAAAAAAATTTTACCAATTTAAATAATACTTGAATAAAGAAAATACCACATAAGAGCCACCCTCGCCGGATAAAAATTTTGAACGTTTATAAAAAAAAATTTGAATGTTTTTCTCTTCTTCTTTTTTCTTTGTACCTTTTTGTTCCTATTTCTCTCCACCGGCTGGGCCTTGAAGCCGCCCTCGCCGGATCTAACTAAGCCTCACTATGAAATTACTTTCCACACAGCTGTGTTTCCCAATGACTCCGACCATGATCATACAAAATAGTCTGCGTTTCTTTCTTGCCGAAAGGTTTCGTCTTAACACCACGGCGAATGCGTTTCTTTCTTGCCACCCCTGCCATTGATGGTCTGATCTTCTTTCTTTTAGAAGTTTTCAATTTTTTTTTTAGGCATTCAATTACAACAAAACTAAGAATGATTATGATGCTAGTAGTATATGCGTCTACTAATAATTAGGGATAATGATACAATTGGTTTTTGAACATTAGTCTAATATGCAATGTGATTCTTGAACTTTAAATTTGTTCGATGCAGTTTATGAACTTTAGCTTGATGTTTAATATGGTCCCTGGTCAATGTAGTCCATGAATCATATGAAAATATATGATATATGTTTTCCATTAATTCAAGATTAATGACAACATGGAACATTTTCTTATAATCCCAGGACTAACTTCTATTTTGAATAAATCAAAAGTTCAAGGAACATGTTGCATATTGTGCTAAAGTTCATGAACCATATTAAATAAATTAATAATTCATGGACCATATTGCACTTTAGGCCAAGGTCCAGAAATTATTTGTGTCATTTTCCCTAACAATTATGTGGTTCTTTTTATGAAAATATGTCTTGAATTTGAGTTTGTTGAACAAAACCTGACTGATAAAAATGTGTGAACATGATCACGCACAAGTAAAAAATTAGCGTACGAGGATCGTTGGCCGAGATTTCAACGGGCGCGAAAAAGAATTCATTATGCGTGACTTTGTTGCCTTCTCCAAGTCCAAATTGTCCTGCATGTTGGATTCTTTAGCATGCTGAATTTATTGACACAGAAAGACTTCTTCGGTTCATACAGAAGTTGGGGCTCACACATCATATATATTTATATGTGGAGTCAGTGGTTTTTTTGGGTCAAGGAGTCAATGGGTCAATGGGTTGAATAATTAATGAAAGGTTTGTCCCTTTCATTAACTCTCTTCAAGCGTGACCGCACAAAGGGAAAGAATTGGTGGAGCTCCTATGTTACCTTTCTGCTGTTTTCAACCCACCGAAGAAGGCTTCCTCGAGGCTTCTCTCAGCTATTGATTGAATAATTAAATATTAAATTATGCATTCATTTAACAATCTAAATATTTAGAATAGTTAGTAGTAGTCTTACAAAATTTTATATGATATCAGAATAAGATGTCCTAACTTCAAATTTTTTCAAGGATTAAACATGGGATGAGTTATCAAATGTGATTGAGACTTGAGAAATATTGAGAGAGTATTTGAATGTTCAAGTGATTGTAATTTCAAGCAATACAAAATTTCATAGTTATAAATAGAGATTTAGCCAATTTGTGTGAATTATGAAGGGTTAAACACCGAATGAGTTATATTTGTGTAATTCTTAAAGTGACAATTTGTGTGAATTATGTAAGGTCAAACACTGAACAAGTTATATCTATGTAATTCTTCAAGTGAGATTTCATTCCTCGACATAGTATGAGGCTAGAACTATGCACGGTCGGTCGCACTTGGATCCGATGACAATGAGCAAGGGAGCAAACGTGCATCTGCACGACAATGGCGGGGGATGATGATGATGATAGAATTTCTGATGAGTTGGGATGGAAATTGAATGTGTTCTTGACTTGTGAGTAGACTTGGATTCTCAGTCAGTTCGGATTTGCGCAGTAAGTCATTGATAGATCTTGGAAAGTATCCGTAAACACCACGGCTTTAAGAAATGGTGCAGATTGGAATAAAAAAGACATCTGTAAACTTCCTCGAAGGGATCATCTTCGGAAAACTTCAAGGTAAAATTCAGAGCAGAGACAACCTGGGGAGGTACAGCCAGGAGAAAGGACCCTTACCCTTAAAAAATCCCGAACCATTTATTTAGAATTCTGTCACGATTTAAAATAGTATATGAATTTTGAAAAGTATGAAATAAAAAAGGGATATGTTCACTAGGAGTACATTTGGTAATATTTCTATTTTTGAAAACAAATTTATTTTGAAAAATAGCTCTTTTCTATCTTTACTCTCTTAAATAATTTTTGAGTAAAACAATGCATTTGATAACTATGCAAATTTTCAATTCTCTAAATAGAAAAATAATAGGAATGCGTTTAGTACCCACTAAAAAACAATTTATTCCTTTTTTTCAATAGTAGCAACGATCGGTGGACGAGTGACCCATCAAGTGACGACCGGTGACAGACAACCAGCAACCGGTGATCGACATGTGACAAGCGGCGAGGGACGAGCGGCGTGTGGTGGGCGGTAGTCAGGAATAACGGCAATCTAAGAAATAACTTTTTATAAATTGTTCTCAAGAATAAGAAACTCTTTTTCTACTTGTCATTTCTATTATAAATCTATTCCTTGAAATAACTTTCTATTCCAAGCAATAGAAACACAAGTGGACATTACCAAACGGTACCTAGAAGTCCTAAAACTTATCGCAAAAGTATAATTAAGTCTTAAAATTTTCAAAAGTGAAATCAAGTCTTAAACTTTGTCAAATTGATGCAATTAAGTTCTTTCGTTAGCGCTGTTAATTTAAATGAAGGAAAATGTTGATGCAAGATTTTTGAATTAATTTCTCTCTCCTATGTGACATTTTTATTACTATTTTCTTATTCAAATCTTATTTAAATTAAATTTAAAAACTAAAAAAGGCTTAAATTTTATTTAAAAAACAAAATTAAAAAAGAAGAAGAAAATGAGCTCTGCCCCCCTAATGGGATACTGTTGCCCCCTTTATCGAAGGGGTTGGAATAGGTTGTCAGACCTCGCCTGGGTAAGCAAGGCTCATGAGATTTGGACGCCTAGGTTGAAGGCACCCAACCCTGGGGGATACCCAACCTTTGCTTGGGGTTGGCGACCCTCACTTGGCCTAGGTGAGTGCCGACATCACCTAGATTTGAGGGGCCATCAACGAGGCCATACCATTCTCTCTCTCTCTTCGTTTTTCTAAATTAATTTTTTAAAATTTTTTTAATCAATTTAAATAAGATTTGAAATTCCTCATAAGAGAGAAATTGATTTAAAAATGCCATGTTAGGTGAATTGCAAGCACACAACATTTACAAGTATTAAAGTGATGAGTGAGTATCGTCCTCATAAGGATTGTCTCTAATTATCAAATTACTTATCGAAAGTGATCAATCTAAAGATCTAGCTAACCAAGGCAAGTAAAAAGTGAACTAAACCGATTAAAGGACTGAATATAAAAGAGCCAAAATTTAAAGGATTCAAAAGCTAATTAAAATTGTAAAGTAAACCTAATCTAAAGCAAACTGAAAATTAACAAAGCAAATTATCAAGATTTTAACCAAAATCACAATGTGTTAGAGCATCCAACTTCACGTAACCACTCATAATCAATTTTCTTAACTTATCATGTAACAAATTAGTTTCCGATTGTGCTGGCAGAATTTCCCCAAGTTAGATTACAAGTTGATCTCGGTCTAATAATTCATAATTAGGTATGTTAACTCAAACTAACCTTAGGTGAATTTAAACTATCTAAAGGCATCAAGTTCTTCTAGCAATTCCTGGATTCAATCCAAGTAGTCCTAACCCAAATCTACTATCATAACCACAAAAATAACCTAGTGTACCTTGATTTAGATTTAATTTATGATTCAATATCATTGATGCACTTGCACATAATCTCCACCTGGTATATTGCATACATAAAAAATCATTCAAAAATTGGTCAAACTTCTAAAAGCATTAAAATCATGATAAAAAATGCCACAATCAAAATAATTATATTATATGAGAAAATCTTGAAAATCAATTAATTATGATTAAGATCCATTGTAGCTCTAATAAAAAAAATTTACTACATAGTAAAAGTTAAACTAACAATAAAAATTAAAGAGAACATAATGCTAAATTAAAACAAATTTACCAATTTGAGTCACAAAGAGCTTAGGCTTTGTTTCGTCCTTCTCTCCTTAACATGCGCCAACTCCTCCAATAAAATAGAAGAATAAAAACTAACTAAGGAAACCTAAAATCTTCCTCTGAGATGGCGTCTCCAAGGCTTCTCCTCCCTCTGAAATATGTGGCACAAGAGGGATTTATATAGCCTCCAAAAATCTATCCTATGTTAGCCCTTCATTAGGTGTTGAAAAGGACTCATCCTTATCTCCTTGTTTTCTTTGAACCTATCCTCAATTATGGTCAAATTCTCTAAATTTCCAATCTTGGTTGGCTTTTTCTTCAAGATGAAAGATATTGAAATATTCTACAAGATGTGGAAACATTCTGGGAGATGCGGAAATCATATTTCCAACAGAATTCAATAAAACTACATAAGTAGCAGTTAAATTCACCAAAATTCATCAAAAACTTAGCAAATATTATGCTTAAATTAGAATTAAATAGGATTCAAGATATATTATTCATATGCGTACAATATCATAGTCATGTAATTCACAAATACTTAATACTTTAAAGCTTCTATTGCGTCTCTTTCTACGCTTTACGATGAAGTTCCTCCCTAAGTCCCTCTCATAGTGCAATGCTAACCATTGAGTATCCAAAAGATTTACTTAAGTTGAAAGTCAGCGGTGAGGATCTGTATAAGCTATACTAAAGTAAACAACTTCCACTTTATAACTTGCACTTAAGACTTTTTCTTCCTTTTTTCTTCTTTCATTGCCTTTTTTTTATATACTTTTCATGACTATTTCAAGCTTCAACGACTTCAGACACATCAAGAATCCCTAACTATTGAAGTAGCTCTAAGGATAAACATGCTTATGGGGTATAGGATAAAGTAATACACTTAACTTGGATTAACATTATAAGGTCATCATAGAAAAATAGGCCAATTAAAAACTCAAAAGGTTACTGGGGATCAATTAACAAGGTAGGCTTGAAAGGCTCAAATGATCCAAAGAATGCTTGTATCACCTTCTTGATTGAGTGTAGCATATTCATTTGAAGAGAGATATCAGACAAATTCTAAGACTTAGGTGAGTTCTAGAGAATCACATACTTCCCATTGATTTTTTCTAAGCACACATAACTCAAAACGCTAGGTAAAACTATGCACAATCATGGAGTGAAATGATTTACTAGTTCTCTTTTCAATAGCATATGTTTGGGCAAGAATTTTCGAGAATGTCTGTAGCTTATCTTATTTTTCTTTTTTATGATATTGATATATGTAGAGTGCTATGAGGACGCCTTTCAAAGGAAAGTTCCTCACGAGTGCTAGAATTATTTTGGAAGATGCAAGCGTAAAAGTACTGTGGAAGCTTTCAGATAAGTCTCACATACCTTCGACAATGCATGATTTTGGCTGATTTTTTGTATGCTCAAAATGTTTCAAATGGCTTTAATATAACATATTTAACAATGCAAAGATGAGTAAGAGTTCATAGACTACCTCAAGCTAGAATGGCCAATAAAGGTTTCTTTCAATTTTTCCTTTGTTGTTAAACAATACTTCGGCCTCTGCCTGCCCAAAATTCCATCTATCACATGAAGGCACTCTTGTATGGGCATGGACTTATGGTTTTTGAGCTGCATTTTGGGAACAAGCGTATGGCATTGTGTCATAGTTTTGTTTTTCGTAGAATAGAGGAACTTGCAACATGAACATATATCGGTTGAATTATGCTGAAATTTTCTATTGTAAAGATGAGAAGATTGCATAGGATTCTGAATATGCATCACCCTTGTTGGATGCTAATTCTGCTCTTCCTATTTTCAATTATTTTCGCTAATGAGGCTGTTTTTTCCATCCAGAGTGGAGAGTAGAAGGAGAAGCTCAAGGATATTGCGGCTAAGTATGAAAAGTCGGCTTAAGCAATGCATGGCCGATTAGAGAGAAAACAGGAAATTTGAGGTTTGCTTGGTTTTCATTCAACCATTTGGCTTTCTTCTTGTATTGGTGCTTTGTGATGATCGTCGAGAGTATAATAGTGAACTTACCTTAAATAATCATGTATTTGTGCCTGATTCATGCATCAAAATTATGTGGCTTCTATTGTGATTTATGTATCTAATGTTGCGTGGCCAATGCTTGCAGCAGGTTACGGTGGTCATATGGTGATTTCGCTGCTGGTGCTGCTGCTGCTTTTGTTTTCTTTTTCCTTTTAAGCCGAATCTATCGCGGAACAGCTGAAAAATATGCACCCTGTAAGGTATCTATGTTGACGAGGTATGCTCAGAGTTTTTCGTTCAAAGCGTGTAATTTGTACAAGTGGAACGATCACACCAGAGAGAGAGAGAGAGTTGCAATTCTGGTGGTGAACGGAACAAAGAGTAATTCTATCGAGTTCTCTGGGAAGGGCAAGGGAAGGTCCTCCAAGCTCTCATCATTGTATCTTTCTTTAGTTTTTTTTTTTTGGTCGGAATCTTACTTTTCTATTAGAATTTAGAATATTCCAAAGAAGACGAAAGAGTTTTATACTCATTGATTTACAATATGACCCATCCTGCACATTAGATCCTACTGTTCAGACAGCTATTCCAATATTCCATTCTCTTTAATTTGGGGTTTCATGGGGGAGAGTTCAAAAGATGAAACTGATACCCACCAAAACGTTTCGTCATCTGCAACTTTATCAGTGAAGAGAACAATGGCATCCAACGAATATATGGAAGTATTGCATATTACTACGTTACCTTTGCCAAATTATGGGTAATATTTGAACACTGGAACGCTTTTGTTCTAAGAGAGGGACGATGCACCAACTACCAAGTGCAGCACATTGTTAATATATCAACAGATTCAGTGACCTTCAACGCCCAAAATAGGCGAGAGCGGTCCATAAACCATGTAGGTATATACGATCTAAACCTTTAATTTACAGTGGGCCCACATAAATCGGTGGTCTAGATGAGCTTATTTTATGTGGTCTAGTAAACCATGCTATGGCCTTATTTGGTTCAGCTTTTGCAAGGAGCTTTTAGCTCCCAAAGCCCCTTGGGAAAAATATTAAGTATTTGGTTCAGCATTTGGGGGTCTCATTGGCCAAATGCTAAAAGCTCAATGCTGGTGGGTTACATTAATATATTAAAAGTGACAATGTTTAGTCACAACACTTCAAGTGTAGCCATGAAAAAAAACTAGACATGTATTGACATGGATTAAGTATATGTCAATATTTCCTAAAAAATTATTCAAAAAGTCTTAAACCTATTATACATAGGCTAATTTAATTCTAAACTTTTGACAATTTGCTAATCTAGTCATTCCGACCAGATATCCAAATATCAAAATAATAAGTTTAGGATTAAATTGGCAAATTGTCAAAAGATTATAATTAAATTGGCATAATTGAAAGATTTAAGATTGAATTGGTTGCTATAGAATAGGTTTAGGAATTTTTGAACAATTATCACCAAAATTCCTACATAGGCACATGTGAAATTATAAAGATTAGCACCCAAGTTTGATTTAAAGATTGATGCAACAAACTCTAATTAAGTGTTTTGAATATGACTTGGTTTATTTTTCCTTTCTTTAAGGCATAATGTCAAAAATAGTCCGTGTAATCATATCCGATGCATACTAAAAAATTGGCATACGTACAGCGGAAGTGCCAAAACTTATGAACGATACACTTAAGTGCCACTTTTAAAAAAAAAAATGGATCATTTCGGTCAAGTCATCGGAACCCTATCGGAAATTCTACGTGGCAATTTTTTTTTAATTTTTTTGCCTACGTGGCTCGCTGGAAATTGAATCGTTGAAAAATTAGCGCAAAACGACGTCATTTTGTGTTGACGTGGATTTTAAAAATTATTAATTAAATAATAAAATAATTAAAATATATATTATTATAAAATTGATTAATTTCAAAAAAAAAAAAAAAAGGGTGGAAGGGGGAACCGGCGAGGGTTGTGCAGCCCTCGCCGGTTCCCCTTCCCCCCTTTTTTTTAAAATCAATTTTAAAATTTTTGTTAATCTGACGTGGCAATTTTTTTTATTAAAATTGCCACGTGTATTTTTTATTTTGAAAAAAAATGCTCCGTCGGCAAATAAACTCACCGGAAAATGGACATGTGGCAGTTTGGCCGGATTTTCTCGCCGTTGGCACTTAAGTAATTCATTTTGCTCCGATTTTGGCACTTAAGTGTACTGTTTGTAAATTTTGGCACTTAAGTGTCTCTTCATGCTAAGTTGTGGCACTCCTGAGGACCATACGTCCTAAAAAATCAGCCACACTACTTTATAAGGATCGATATGTAATGTAATTATTCATTGCCTAACCGCCTGCCAATGAATGGAAGTAATACAAAGCAATAATCAGAAGACAACTGGTGGACTGTTGAAAGCTTTGTGAGGGTATTCTAAGAAAGGGAATCTTTCACCCTAATGATCGTCGAATAAATCCAAGGCTTTTCATCTGTTCTCCACTAGCACTTGTTTGTACTCTTCCCATACGACTTTCATCTAGGAATTTTCATTGGAGAGTCTAATCTAAAGAGACAAACGTGTTTCTTCAACCCGTGTATTATTATCTTACTTTTGCCAGCTTTTTGTTGTTAACTTATCTTTGCATCGTAATTATATGAACATTGAGACGCTTCAGATTGCACCGGGTGCGCCCCATCCGAGTTGTGCACGGATCGTCAACATCCAAGGATCCAAAAATCTGATTAGCGACAAAAATATGTTCCTTAAAGTTCACCAAGAATGCCATAATAATCACAGATTGCCCATGAAAGTGCGCGCGTTGTGCTGCTGTAAAAGAGGTTTTATTATATGATTTGAAGAGTTGTTTTCTTCACAGATTCTTTGTGATTATGAAGTTCATAAAGCTTTGCCCTTGTGAAGTTTGTCAATCATCTGTACATTAATCTGACCGAGCTATGATAATTTGTATGTAAATCGGACAATCTATACCACTTGGAAAGTTGACTTGAAGGCAACGGAGATTTGAGGGTTGGTCTTTTATATGAATATGGAAGAGTTTTGACTTTCGAAGAGGCGAATGATGGGACATGTAACTTGAATCCAACATTATCTTGATATTTGGAAGGGTTAATAACCGGATAGGTGAAATGTGATATTGGAGGGTTGTTTAATATTTGAATCTAACAGAGCTTTGATATCTAAGATGTCAAAATTGCAAAATCTCTGTGCTTTGGCCTTAGTATATGAAGAGTTTTGGAGAGATGAAGATCGTTAAAGTCACTGCAACCAAAATTTGGTAGAATTGATGATCACACATTGAATTAGAGTTCAATATTTGAGAGATGACAAACTAGACAGGTAAAGCTGTAGATGTCATCTATGATTGCCATCCAATTAATTTTCAGTGTTTAGCTTTCGGCGTCTAAAACGGTGAAAGTGATGAGGATTTATGTGACTTGGATGCAGCAAAGACTCTGAATTTTTACTGGTCAAGATCACCAGGTTTGTTGATTGAAATCTAACAGGTTTCTGAGTTTTTTTTTTTTTTTTTTTTTTGGTAAGGTAAGTATATATAATAACGACCAACAATGTACAACAATCGTGATGCGTGGCACCAGTAGGCACTCAACTAGACAACAAGTCATTGGATTGACAGGGTACCACGGTCACAAATGAGAGCAAACCATGTACAACAAAACCAGGGGGGGCGCTAAAAGGTCCCAATCATTCTAGGATTGAGCCCGAGCCAGTTCCACATCAAAAATACTGGGGTCTATTCCCCAACCCCGCTGCATCCTCCTATTCCTAGGGTTGTCTTCCACCCTTTTGAAAGTCATAGCCTTATCTTTTACCGCCTTGGATAGTTACATCTTTAACGATGGCGTGTAGAGATTTCGGCAACGGAAGATAATTTCATTCATGGTTTTCCAAATGATATAACAAAGTGCTCCATAAGAGAACCGAGCTATCTCTTGGTAGAAACTTTTTCCAGAAATGACATTATTAACCCAGAGGAGGTTGTCAGGCCAAACAGTATTGATCCAAGGAATATTGCAGTTAGCGGCCCAGAAGTTGGCAAGAGAGTTGGGGACGCAACATTAAAAAAAAAGGTGATTGATTGAGTCAGGCCTAGTCTGACAAAAGGCATAGACCGTGGAGGGAATTCTTTCATAGAGCATGAGGAGTACCTGCGTTGGAAGACGATTTTTGGATATGAGCCACATGAGGAATTGGTGTCTAGGGGTAAGAGCCTTATCCCAAACAAAAGTAGCCCATTGAACCGGGTTGGTTTTACGGCGAATAGTGGCCCATGCTGAGGCCATCGAGAATTTCCCGGAGGAGTCCTCCAACCAACAAAAATTATCCTGGCCTTGAGAGCGAGGAGGAACCGAGATTTGCCACGTTGACAGGACTTGCATGAGTTGAATCCCATCCGGAGAGTATATATCATTTACCTTCGCTTGCTTGAGAAGGTCTGACTAGTAGATATAATCATCAGAAAAGAGCAAGTTGAGGAGACCACACTCTAGCCACGGATCGAACCATAATGATGTGTGTTCACCATTACCTACCTTCCATCTAAAGTGTGGTCGAAATACTTCTCTGAGCGCAAGTATTTTCCGCCAGGCCCATGAGCAGAGTGTTGGAGTAGAAGAGATCCAAAAGTTTTGTCTTTTAAGATATGTGGCGTGAATCCATTTACACCAAAGAGATTCTTTATCAATGAATAGCAGCCAGATGTGTTTGGCCATGGCTGCCTTATTACTGTCCCTTATTCGCCTCAAGCCAAGTCCACCTTCAGGAGTGGGGAGGCAGACATCTGCCCATGACACTTTTGCGCCTCCTGGTCCCATGATTGGTCCCCTCCAGAGGAACTGTCTACAAATTTGTTCTATCTTGTTCACAACCGAAGCTGGGAGCCAGAAAATGGATGACCAATAGGCTTAAATGGCATGTAACACCAACTTTATAAGTTGTAGCCGGCCCGCAAACGAGAGAAATCGGTGGGTCCAGGATTGGACTTTCGCGGTGAGATGGCTGACTAGGGTATTGCAATCCACTTTGTTCAACCGGGAAGTGATGATAGGCACACCTAGATAGTGGACTGGAAAGGAGCCTAGTGTGAAGCCCAGTGCTTGTATAATGTGATCCCTCTCAATATCAGAGCCACCAAAAATGAATACTTCACTCTTGTTGGAGTTTGGAATCAAGCCACTCCAAGAGGAAAATAGAGTGAGCCCATCCTTAATACATGATATGGAAGCGAGACTTGCTTGGCTAAAAATAAGAACATCAACAGCAAAAAATAGATGAGATAGCCGTGTGGCCTTGCATCGCCAATAGTACCTGTACTCCGGGTGTCGGGTGTGAGCATCAATGATACCTGTAAAGACCTCCATTGCCAAGGTAAATAAATAAGGAGACATAGGATCTCTTTGCCGTATTCCTCTTCCACTAGAAAAAAAGCCATGGAGTTCACCATTTATGGAAATGGGAAACTTAGGGGTGCGGACACATACCATGATCAATCTAGTAAGATGGCTAGGGAAGCCAAAGGCTAGGAGAGTGTTCTCAAGGAAGTCCCAATCCAATGTGTCGTAGGCTTTCCTAAAATCTACCTTGATAACACATTTCGGAATGTGGGGCTTGTTATGAAACCCATTGAAAAGTTCTTGAGCAAGGAAAATATTATCAATAATCCGCCTTCCTTTTACAAAAGCAACAGGTTTCTGAGTTCATAGGTTGACATAATATATGTGTCTCGAAGTTTCTTTATTCTAAATTAAAAAGGTATTTTCTTTTTCTTCCATAATTCTAACATGAGAAAAAAATTTTAATATTTATAAAAAGGATGGTGCATGCTCAAATTTTCGTATTTCAAAAGATTTTCATGTATCAAATAGTAAATAAAATTTCAAATTCTACAAAAATTTAAAATCACTTTAAATAGATCTTTATATTTGCATAAAATCCTAAATAAGAATGAAACTAGATAAAATCCTTCAAAGGCTAAATAATAAGAACTTTCTTTTTTTGTCATTCTAATATCTCTCTTTATATAATTTTAATATCGCGCAAGAAGAGAATGAATCATGTCGTGATTGCATGCATGCGATCAATGCTGTTAAATATTGCTAACACATTGTTAAAAATTTATCGGCCTGAAATTTTTGCTCTCTCCTTCCTCCCTTCCTCCCCCCCCCCCCGCGCCCCTCTTCCCGGTTGACTCTATCTTCTTCATTGTCTTCAAGTCATTTTTCATTCCACATCGTCTCTCTCGCACCTCTAGCCACTCGCCGCAAAGCGAACAAACTTATTATTGATGTTTACTCTCGAGAAAAAACAACTATTAAGAAATTAAGGGGACTAAACCCTAATTAGGATTGTATAATTATAAGAGATTAATTACAATTAGGGTACAACTAGAAACATAATTAGGATACCATAATACATATAAATTACATATTAATACCTCAATTCGAAGTTGATGTAATAATTGCCAGATTGGATTTCAATTACGTGTAAATGTCTGCCAGTTGATCCATTATAGGCATGTAGCAAGCATGTAGATCATCGGAAGTAACTTACTCTCAAACAAAGTAAAAAATTTATCTCTGTGTATTTGGTGCAACCACGAAATATAGGGTCGAGAGCAAGATAGGTGATAGAGATGTCATAATAAATGGTGAGATGATCAAAAGGGGACCCTCAACTCACAAAGTAAATGATGAATCCAAATAGTTTTAGCAACATGGTAAGCAATAGCATGATACTCAGCCCCTGTACTAAAACAGATTATAGTGGATTGCTTCTTGGCACTCATGAAACAAAGATCGACACCTCGAGAAACACAAAAATCCAAGGTCAACCTTCAAGTATCGGAGCACCCAACCCAGTCTATATCTGCATAAGCATTCAGTGAAGCGGGAGGATACTGTTCAATGAGCAATCTGTGAGTGGATGTACCAGCTAAATATTGGTATATACGTTTGACAGCCTAGAGATGAGTTAATCTGGGTTAATGCAGTAATTGACTAACCAAGATCACAGCAAAAATAATATGTGGTCTGGTCGTGGACAATATTGCGTGCACCAACCATCTGTCAATACAACGTTGGAAGACCAAGAAGCTCACAATTGTCAGCGAAGAATAGAGTTTTCGATGCCAAGGCAAAAGACGCGGGTTTGGCCCTAAACAATTCAAACTTGCGCAAAATCAGAACGGTGATGATCCTCAATTACAAGAAAATAGTGAAGCGGTCTAAAATATTTCATAGCAAATTCCTATGAGGGTCAAGTAATTAAATATGCTAATACATGATGAGTATAACCAATGATAAGGATATCATCAACAAACAACACAAGATACAGGCTGCTCTGAGAAAAAGCATAGATGAATAATGATGGATAAACTTACTCACAGAAGATACATGTATATTAAACATATTATACAACATCATAACATGTGTAACGTGTTTCTCAACTCCAAAATAATTTCTCATCAGTCCTTAGAAAATTAATGCAAATGATGACACATTTGATCATCGAGGAAAATTCTCTTGTAAAACAGGGATCACAGATTCTAAGAATGAGTTGTTACTAACTCCAGGATTGGGTCAATATTCGGTGGACGGGGATGGGGGATCATGTGTCTGGGGATTCTTTAAAAACCTCGACACCTCCTTGACAACCTCTTTTACAAGTACTCCTTCATGCCTGCCAATTGCCGGATAAAATTTGAAGTAAGCTTTGAGTAGTATAAGAAGTGTCCAGGATCAAATTAAGGTTTTGATGGGGATGAGGAAAGTAAGTACCCATTGGCTATTCTCTCTGATACCCATCCTTTAAAGGACCCAACCTCCTTAAGAGCTCGCTTCCACCGCTCATAAGTACTTTCATCGACCAGCTTCTCATGTTTACATATCTTTTCTCCAAAAGCACCTGATAGGTCTCGCACATGCGAGGTCCTCACTTTATAGAAGATGGGCAATATCTTTTGTCTCTTTGTTCTCATGCATTCAACCATTTGAGCAAGCTCATCAAGGCACCAACTAGAGGAGGCATAATCTTCAGAAAGAATTGGAATGGATATCTTACAGTGGTCAATGGCATTGCAAATCTCATGATCAACATCTTTACCTATGAGAGATGGATCATCATCGTTAAAAACTCTGATTCCTACTGCCACAAGGCTGATATAGAGGTAAGCAGCAAGGCTGTGTCGGGTATCAGGGCCGCGAAATGCTAAGAACACTTGACATTTACTTTCTCTTCTTTTCTTCTCCAAAAAGTGAAGATGCACTGCAATTCAGTAAGACAAACCAAAGTAATGATGATTAAATATAGCCAAAGTGAATCATACAAAATTCCTAAATGACATTACTTTTGAAAGCCACGAAATCGGTTTAGGTCATAAACCGCACAAACCTTACGTGCCTTCTCTACATGGGAATTGAAGAATGGCCAAAGCTCACAGATGATAAGCACAAAGAATACTCCCGAAAGGTAGATGCTTATCTCAAATGGAATTAGGACATACCTGATCTTATGAATGTAGGGAGCCGTTCCATCCACATCGTCTTCAAGTCACTTGAAACCTTTGCAACCACCATTTTCACCAGCTCTGCTTCATGTCTGTGCACATATATGTGTAAAACCAAAGTTAGGTGTCTAGTTTGATTCCTTCCTTCTCCTAACTCTGTGATTTCGGACCAGTCATTCCCATACAAGTGCACAGGCTTTCAGGATTCATATAGACATATATGCATACCCATTAGCAACAGTATGTGACATCCATCCTTTAATCCTCGCTACAGAGGTCAACGCATTCCACCATTTTTCCATTTCTTCTGCGCTGATCTGCATCTCAGGTTTACATACAGCCTGTTCAAATTTAATGCGTTGGCGACGCACATCACCAACATCCACCTTATAGAATACAGGATAGACTAATTTGCCATGCTTTCTGTGGCAATCCATTATCTCGGTGAGCTCACGGAGGCACCATTTACTCTGCACATACTGTTCAGAGATGATCGGGATCGCGATCCTACAACTCTTGATGGCCCTGAGAAGCTCCGGGGCTATCTGCTGGCCGACTGGGATTGAGTCCTCATCCCTGAACACCTGGAATCCAGCAGCTACTAGGCTGTTATAGAGGAAATCAGTGAAACCAGTGCGCGTGTCTGGACCTCTGAAGCTCAAAAACACATCATAGTTCCAAGGGACCGCACTTCTTTTCTCCTGCAGCAATCTGTAAGTGTACACAGACAGAGGGGCTAGAGGTAGAACAACTGCTAGGGCATTCATTTTCTTCATTGTTCGTTAACGGTTCTTTTCTCTTTTCAGATCTGAGTCCATGTTCTTTCAGTCCTTGTTGTCTGTCAGTCTTTTCATTGCACAAACATTTTTTTTTTTTTTATTTTGGCCGTCAACTAACATCCATTTATTCTTTTATCGCACAATTTATATACAACAAAATTTCCTTACATGACGGGTGCGTACAGTACTTTAAAAGAGGCATATTATCCATGTTCAAACCTGCATTTCGTTACTTCACTTTTGCCAACCTATGAATAATATATTTTAACATTGAAAGACTTGTGTTCCAAAAGAGGGAAGAATTAGCGGGCACCAAGTGCAGCACCAAATTTGTTAATAAATCGCGCTTCGCGTATTTCACGAGCAAGCAATTGTGTTGTGGGCCATTATAGGCAAGACCGGTCCATGAACCATGTAGATATATATAATCTAAACCATTAATTATAGCGGTCCCACTGTGGCCCCACGTAATCAGTGGTCTAGATGAGCTTTAGTTTACGAGGTCTAGTAAACCATTCAATGTCTTTCAATGTCCTATTGCAAAGTGGGCTGCAATAATATATTACAAGTTATAATGTTCAGTCACACCACATCGAATGTAGCCATGGAAAAACACTGAACGCATAATCGAGTGAGCAAATATCAATATAGGCACATGCAAAAATATAAAAATTAGTACAGAAATTTGATTTAAAATGTGATACAGTAATCTATGATTGAGTGCTATGAATATGACCCAGTCTCTTTTTCTTTCTTGTCGGCTCTTTGTAAAAAAATAGTCCGTTCAGTGTAATCATATGCGTCGCATACTATAAAGTTAGGCACGTTACTTTCTAAGAATCGTTTCGTGATGTAATTATTTATTCCCCAACCAAATGCCAATGAATAGAAGTAATAGAAAGTAATAACCAGAAGGCAACCAGTGGTCGGTTGACAGCTATTGTGAGTGTATTTCTAAGAAGGGGAATCTTTCACCTGCTCTCCACTTGTACTTGTTTGTACTCTTCCCGCACGACTTCCGTGTAGGAATTGTCATTGTAGAGTCTAATCTAGGTCTAATCCCGCACAACCCGTGTATTATTATCTTACTGTTGCCAGCTTTTGATTATTAACTTATCTTGCATCGTAATTATATGAACCATTGAGACGCTTAGGATAGCACCGGGTGCGACCCACCCGAGTTTTGCACGGGTCGTCAACATCCAAGAGCCCAACGAATCTCATGAGCGACAAAAGAATAATGCTTAAAGTTCACCAAGAATACCATAATAATCACAGATGCCCATGCGTGCGCGTGTTGTGCCGCCGTAAAAGAGGTTTTATCATATGAATTGAATGATTACTTTTCTTCACAGATTCTTTGTGCTTATGAAGTTCATAGAGCTTTGCCCTTGTAAAGATTGTCAATCATCTCTACATAAACGAGCTTTGATAATTTGTACGTAAATTGGACAGAGCCATACCGCTTGGAAAGTTGACTTGAAGGCAACAGAGATTCAAGAGTCGGTCTTCAGTACAAATATGTAAGAGTTTTGATTTTCAAAAAGGCGAATCGATGGGACATGTAAATTGAATCCAATAAAAATCTTGATATTTGGAAGGGTGAATATCTGGATAGGTGAAAAACGATACTGGAGACTTTTTATTAAGTTGAATCTAACAGAGCTTTGATATCTCAGATGTCAAAAATTGTAAAATCCCTCTATGCATATCCCACCAAAATTCAATATTTGGGGATGATAGACAGATAAAGTTGTGGATGTCATCTATGATTGAATCCCATAGATTTTCAGTGTTTAGCTTTCTATGTCTAAAAAGGTGAAAGTGACGAGGATTTATGTGACTTGGATGCAGCAAAGATTCTAAATTTTTACTGGTCAAGATCACCAGATTTGTTGATTCATATCTGAGAGGATTTCGAATTCGTAAATTGACATAATATAAGTATCTCGTGGTTAATTTATTCTAAATTTAAAAGGTGCTTTTCATTTCCATCCATAATTCTAAAGATGAGCAAAAAATATTCTTAATATTTATAAAAAGGATGGTACCTGCTCATATTTGCGTATTTCAAAAGATTTTCAATTCTACAAAAACTCAAAATCACTTTAAACGGATCTTTACTTTTGCATGAAATACTAAAGAAGAAGCAATGCTGATGAATATTGCTAATACAACGTTAAAGCTCTTAAAAATCTATCGGCCTGAAATATTTTGTTCTCTTTTCATATTATCTCTCCTTCTCCCTTCTCCCTCCCTCCGTTGACTCTATCTTCTAAGTCGTCTGCAAATCATTTGTCATTCCCCATCTCTCTCTCTCTCGCATCTCCGACCATTTGCCGCAAGTGAGAGTTCCTATTATTAATGTTTAGAGTCAAAAGAGAAAATAAAGACAAATTGATTAATTACAGCTCAGCTCCAATTAGGATTACATGATTATAAGAGTAATTAATTACAATTAGGGTACATCTAGAGAAAGACCCCATGAAACATATAAATTATATATTAATACATCAATTCAAATTAGGTGTAACAAATGAGAGATTGGATCTCAATAATTCGTAACTAGACTAGATAGTCCCTTGATGAAGATGTTTGCCAGTTGTTCTGTTGTAGAAGATGTTTGCCAGTTGTTCTATTGTAGGCACATAACAAACTCTTAGATGTCGAAAATAACCTGCTCTCCAACAAAGTGAAAAATCCAACTCATGGTTTGGTGCAAGCACGAAATGTGGGATTAAGGGCAATATAGGTGGTGGAGATGTCACAATAGATGGTGATGAAATGAAAAAAGGGAATCCCCAGCTTATGAAGTAAATGATGAATCCAAAAATTCTTAGCAACATAGGAGTGACAGCACAATACTTAGACTTGTACAAAAATGGGCTACAATGAATTGCTTCTTGGCACTTCCATGAAACAATATTGACGCCTAGAGAAACACAAATATCCTAGGTGGACTGTCAAGTATTAGAGCACCTAGCTTAGTCTACATCTGCATAAGCATGCATAAGCAGTCAATAAAGTGGGAGAATACCACTCAATGAGTAGTCCGTGAGTGGATGAAACAGCTAAACACTAGTATATATGTTTGGCAGGCTAGAGATGATGTAATATGGGTTAAATGTAGCAATTGACTAATCAAGTTCACAATAAAAACAATGTCAGCTCTGGTCATGGACAAAAAACTATAGTGCACCAACCATATATCGATACAACGTTAGAAAAGTGAGAAGCTCACCAGCATTAGCGAACAACAAAGTCTTCGAGGCCAAGGTTGTAGGCACTAGGGGTGTCCAAAAAACCCATCCAACCCAAACCGAACATGACCCGAACACGATCCGAATACAAAATAAGTATGGTACATGTTTCAGGTCTTAATATTGTTCGAGTAACAATTATAAACACAAATGGAATACATGTTTTAGGTCAAGTTAAGGTCGGAACATTGTTCCACCCAAACACATTAAAGACTTCAACCCAAACACACCCCACCCAAACTATCTCCTCTACAACTTCTTCTACTCGCAACTCATCCAGCACATCTCGTCTCACGGGTTCATTGTCGTCTCTCTCCCTCTCCCTCTCTCTCTCTCTCTCCCCATCTTCCATATGATTTGCTTCTTTTTCGCAGCCGATGCAGAACTTTAGAGGGAGGGAGTATCTATTTGCGGAGATGTTCACGGATGGATTGGACGAGGCCTCGTGGCATCACGTAAGAGCATTTCGAATTCCCTTTGTCATATTTTTTATTAAAAAATTATCTGTCTGTGGAGATGTTCACAGACGTAAGAGCATTTCGAATTCCCTTTGTCATATTTTTTAATAAAAAAGCCAAAACCCAAACCAAACCAACTCGAACCGACCCGTTTTTTTTTTTCTTCAGGCATGGTCAAATGACATGACCCTTATTGTTCGGGTCGGGTCGGGTAACATCAAGACCCGTTCAAACTTGTGCTTAATGAGTTCAAAGGCCATCAAAATACTTGGCTTAAAATAAAAACATATAATCAAAGCAGTGATGATCCTCAATGACAAGGAAATAATGAAGAGTCAGGTAATGAAAGACATAATAAATGAGGATTATAATCAATGATTGGGATATCAACAACATAAAATAGAAAAGACAGGCGACCTTCAGAAGAAGTATAGACTAATAACAAAGGATAAACTTATTAGCAGAAGATACATGTTTATCAAACAGATTACACAATATCATAACATGTGAAAGACGTTGCTTAAGTCCACAAGAATTTCTCACCGGTCCTCAGAAAATTAATGCAAATGATAACACAGTTGATTGTCGAGGAAAATCCTCTGTAAAACAAGAATCACATATTCTAAAAATGAGTTGTTACTAACTCTAAGGTTAAGTCAATTCGGCAGATAGGGATGGGGGATCATGTGCTTGGGGATTCTTTAACAACCTCGAGACCTCCTTGACAACCTCTTTTACAAGTACTCCTTCATGTCTGCCAATTGCCAAATAAAATTTGAAATAAGCTAAAGTATAGGAAGTTTCAGTAATAGGATCAAATTAAGGTTTTGGTGGGATGAGGAAAGTAAGTACCCATTGGCGATTCTCTCCGATACCCATCCTTTGAAGGATCCAACCTCCTTGAGAGCCAGCTTCCACCGCTCGTAAGTACATTCATCGGCCATCTTCTCATGTTTAAGCATCTTTTCTCCAAAAACACCCGATAGGTCTCGCACGTGTGAGGTCCTCACTTTATAGAAAATGGGTAATATCTTTTGTCTCTTTGTTCTCTTGCATTCAACCATTTGAGCAAGCTCATCGAGACACCAACGAGAGGTGGGATAATTTTCAGAGAGAATTGGAATGGATATCTTACAATGGTCGATGGCATTGCAAATCTCATGATCAACATCTTTACCTATGAGAGATGGATCAGCATCGTTAAACACTTGGATTCCTGCAGCTACAAGGCTGATGTAGAGGTAAGCTGCAAGGCTGTGTCGAGTATCAGGGCCGCGAAAAGCTAAGAACACTTGGTATTGACTTTCTCTTCTTTTCTTCTCCGAAAAGTGAAGATGCACTGCAATCCAGCAAGACGGACCAAAGTGATGATGATAAGATATAGCCAAGACTAATCATACCAAAATCCCAAATGACAAATAACTTTTGAAAGCCACGAAACCGGTCTAGGTCATAAACCGCACGAACATTACGTGCCTTCTCTACGGGGAATAGAAGACTCGCCAAAGCTCTCACATGATGAGCACAAGCAATACTTCAAATGGAATTGAGACATACCTGATTTTATGAACATAGGGAGCCGTTCAATCCACATCATCTTCAAGTCACTCGAAACCTTTGCAACCACCATTTTCACTAGCTCTGCTTCATGCCTGCGCACATATATTTGTAAAACCAAGTTAGGCGTCCAAATTGATTCCTTCCTTCCCCTAAATGTGCGATTTCGGATTGGTCATTTTCATACAAGTGCACAGGCTGTCAGGATTCATATATACGTATATACATACCCATTAGCAATGGTCTGTGATATCCATCCTTTAATCATCGCCACAGAAGTCAGCGCATTCCACCATTTTTCCATTTCTTCTGCGCTGATCTGAACCTCAGGTTTACGCAGAGCCTTTTCAAAGGTAACCCGTTGGTGACGGACATCACCAACATCTACCTTATAGAATACAGGAAAGACTGATTTACCATGCTTTCTGTGGCAATCCATAATCTCGTTGAGCTCACGAAGGCACCGTTTACTTTGCGCATACTGTTCAGAGATGATCGGGATCACAATCCTACAGCTCTTGATGGCCCGGAGCTTTTCCAGGCCAATCTGCTCACCGACTGGGATTGAGTCATCATCCCTGAACACATGGAAGCCAGCAGCTACTAGGCTGTTGTAGAGGAAATCGGTGAAGCAGGTGCGAGTGTCAGGGCCTTTGAAGCTCAAGAACACGTCGTAATTCCGAGGGACCGCATTTCTTTTCTCCTGCAGCAACCTGTAAGTGTACACAGACAGAGGGGCTAGAGGTAGAACAATTGCTAGGGCAGTTATTTTCTTCATGGTTTGTAACTTCCCTTTTCTCCTTTCGGATCTAAGTCCGTGTTCTTTCAATGCTTGCTCTTATTCAAGACTTGATTCTTTCAAGATTCAAGTCAATTGTATTTTATTCTTTCTCCAGGAACTGGAAGGGCACATTTCTTCTCTTATTCATACTTGAAGTTTCAAGGCCCGAGACATTTTTTTTGTTTAATCCCTGTTGGTTATTTTTTAAGTCATCTTCTTGTCTTCTCGAAGGGTGAATAGTATGTTATTCTTCCCTTAAATTTGAGGGTTCTCACAATTTGGCTCATGGTATTAGGGTGCGTTTGTTTCAATGAAAGTATTTTTCTGGAAAGTGTCATTCTTCCCTCTAGTCAACAGAAATAATGTTTTATTTTAGGAAAATTTGAGGGCTCTGGAAAATGATAGAAAATTTGGCTCAAAAATGGTTTTAATTTTCCCCGATCGCTCTGTTAGAGAGAAAAATAACACCGATGAGAGCTACTCTTGAGAGCAGTTGCAAGACTCAAAAATTTAGACGCAATTACTCTCCACATCTACAATCTTGGTTCAAATACCTTCCCTATTTACTTTTCAACTACATAATCATCTTGGATCTAAGACAATTTTTCCTAGGGTAAAGAATACCCCAAGTGGCAAAATTTGGTATGGGTGATATCAAAATCGATGAAGAAAGAAACACTTAAGCACCAATAGCAAGCCACGTTGGATTTCCAGTAGCCACGTAGACCAATTTTATCAATAAAATAACGCCACATTAGATTTCCGGCAAGTTTCGCCGGAGTTGACACTTAAGTGTGCCTTTTAGAAGTTTGATACTTATGTGTCCTCCAATGCCAAATTTTGACAATTGAGGTGTTCTTCTGCCATTTTTCCTGCTTGTAGGGGCTGATCAGCCAAGGGATTAAGTGTTCTTCTTTGGCTAAATCTGAAATATCTGACGGCATAGCTAAAATATTTACAAAGCTACAAAACACGTGTTCTTCTTTGGCTACTAGGCGGTGAAATATCCAACAGCATAGCGAAGACATCTACAAAGCTGCAAAACACAATTAAGTGTTCTTCAGCCACTTGGGAAGTAGCCAAAACAAATGCATATGTTGGGAGTGCATGCTACAAAAGCCTTATACCTACTTCTAGAAAGATCACCAATAGGAGCTTAAGTTTGAATTTGTCAACATATTTAATTGGATCCATATTCACTAAAAACTAAGGTAATGAATTATGGGTCAACTATAATATATTAACTTCTCATACCACCAATTTTTTGATGTAGGAATTTCTAACACAACTCATGTGCACAGTTCAATAATTATTCTCTCATGTGAGCTTAGTGATAGGTTTGCTTTCTTTTAATTCAAGTATTATTTTGCATCAACATACCTCAATTTAAATCTCCATAAAAAAGACAATTAAGGAAAGCGATGGAAAGGAATAAACACACAATCAAGAATGAAATCAATAGCTAGTAAGTAATACACTTTCAAGGAAATGATGGAAACTGACCAAATGCAGTATCTAACAGATAATATACAAAGCCAAGTTTTCATCCCTGAGATTGATCCGATACTTGCCAGGCAGAGAATATATAAAGTTTTGTTGATAAGCCCCAAGGCACGATCCATTCTAAACTCGATTTTAGAGACTACCCTATCTTAAAATGGGTAATGTGGGTGCTTGAAACCTTAAGAAAAGCAAGAAGTATCGCGTTGGGACCTTGCTATCCCATCCCAATACGACTTTAGAATATCTAGCATTCCTTGGTTCAACACCAACTTTTCGATAAAAAAAAACAGCCCAAGTGTCAAAATTTGATATTATGGGACACTTTACGAAAGGTATACTTAAATGTTTTTTTTTTTTTTTTTTGAAAATTGGATCATTTCATTGTCAACTCCGGTGAAAACCACTAAAAATCCTAAATGTTATTTTTTTAATAATTTTACTCACCTACATGTCGCGTAGCCCTCGCCACCGCTACCTCTCTTTTTTAAAAAATTTAGTTTAATTAATTTTTATATTAAAATTCTAATCC
Organism: Corymbia calophylla; assembly: GCA_014182845.1. Lineage (NCBI taxonomy): Eukaryota > Viridiplantae > Streptophyta > Magnoliopsida > Myrtales > Myrtaceae > Corymbia > Corymbia calophylla. The sequence continues at coordinate 864,923 of CM024696.1, read as the reverse complement.
AATGCAAAACAACATTGTTTTGGTTAACCTAGCCACATCATCGCCCAAAACGATGTCATTTTAAACTTAACTTGCCGGAAAAATTACCATTAGTATTTTGGACTGGAATTTCTCACCATTGATACTTAACTGTTTTGCTCTGATTTTGACACTTAAGTATACCTTTTTGAACTTTTGGCATTTAAGGTTGCGCATGGTAACCATTCTATTTTTTTTATTTAAACAGATTTCTATTACAGACTGTTTCGGAATAGAATTCCGTTTGGCAAAATAATTTCATTTTTCTATTTCGGAACAGATTTATATTCCAGAAATCAGAAACAAAAAATTTTTACTTTTCTATTTATGGAATAGAAATCAGAAATTGTTTCTCTCTTTCTTACTTCTCACCTGAAGGAGTTTATTGCCGCCGGCACCCCTCCTATTGCCACCGTCACTCAGGAAAGTGAAATTTTATTGATTATCAAACGAATTTCTATTTCAAGAATAAATTTTTTTGTCGTTATCAAATGCGTTTTTTGGCTTAGAAACTCATCTAGAAATAGAAATAGAAAAATCTATTTCTCTTCTATAAATCAATTTCTTGCCAAAAATGTTATCATTTGCGCCCAGTGTGTCTCCCATGCCAAGTTTTGGCACTCCAAGTGTTTGCATGTCCAAACTTTCCCTATGAAGTAGTATTTCCCAAATCACCTATTTAATTATTTGAAGTGATTCTTAACTTAAGCTAAGTTGAATACTATTTTTTATCTTGAGGGTGATGTTTAATCTATGAATTGAAGCTATGTCTACATGTTATTAAACTATCGAAATCCCTAAAATTATTTCAATTAAAGACTAAGTCCACGACTAAGTTTTAGTCTAGAATTTAAATTCTAAAACTAACTTTAATCCTAATGAAAGTTGAAGGAAATCTCTAAGCTCCTCCTCCATGGCACGGCTCCTCCAACGTCATAGGGCATCCATTCATTCATGCACCGCACTCAATGAGAACAGTAGATTGTTCACACAAAAATTAATCGAAGAATTCATTTAAGTCATGAATTCACACAAGCAAGAATGGATTTTTAAATGAGTATTTGATCTTATTATCATGGAAGTTTCCCCAATCCACCTCCTATTTGTCGACTCGCAGAGTGATTAGGTGGATTAAGCGAAGACCGGCCTCCACTATGCAGAATCCATAAAGGTCTTTCTTTATATTTTCCAATTAAGGCGTTCCCATTTAACTACCCACCGATACACGTACAGATGAACAATCAAATGAGCAATTAAATAATGAATTATGCTTAGCACGTTTCAATTGGTTAACATATCAATCAATGAAAGTCAAAGTCAATTAGTCAACTCAAAAAAAACGACTTCTCTGGTTTAGTCCCCAATCTGCCCAGTTGAAGTCTGGAGCCTTAGATTGACCAAATGACCTCTAATAAAATGTAACATATATGCTTGGAAAGCATTGGAATTCCACCTCAAGTTCTCAGTTGACAACTTTTCGTGATGTTGCCCAGAAAAGTACAGAATTTGCAATTTAGCTCCTAATATCCATTTTTTCTCCAAAACAAGCCCTTTTTTAATATAAAATTCAGAAAAAAAAAATTCAATCATTTTGGAACATCTTGCAATTTTCCGGTATAAAAGTTCAAGGAGTGCTCTACAATTTCACAGGTTATCACGTTTTCTTATTTGACCCAAACTATGTGACATTACGCGTTTTCCACAAACTGTTAAATTTGACTCCTAATTTTAACCCGATTTTGACTGTGGTTTTGAGAAATCAAATCACATATCAAATTAACATGCAATTCAATGAAACTTTCCCGATTTAAAGATCCAAATGTTCTTTATAACTTCTTAGTTTATGAATTTTTCAAAATTCAATCATCTTCAATTTTTTCTTCTACATCAATCATCCTAGTATCACAGTAAAAACTCTGCAGCAACACCTAGTCGAAATCGGTACTTTGAAAAATATTTTGACCTATCCAGTGAACTCCAATTTGAACGAAAATATAATTGGAAAGTATGGATGTCCCCTATAACTTTTGTGTTCAGAAGTTTTCCAGATTTTGCTGTAAAGATTTCTTAATCTTCGAAATACCAAGACACGTTCCTTCATGATTCTAGTTTCAGATTCAACTCCAGCTTTCATCCGATATGTGCTCAGTTTTCTAATAGTCTTTTACCTAGTAAATTATCCTGTATTTTAGCTCATGACTTATCAAATCGAAGCTTAGGATGTCTACAACAACCCTTTTTTTGGGTCGGTGTCCACAACATTTTTATTAGTTGATCATTTCTCCTAATTGCGAAGTCATCTTAGTCAAATCATGCGAAAACAAAGAGGTCCTCCAAGAGTTCCGAATTTCCAGAAATTTCTAACGTCATGTGCTCTAATCATCAAATCATACTCAAAGAAGCTTAGAACACTCGAGAACAACATCATCAAATATCGTGAACAATCATCATAGGACATGGACAAATTTGAACTTCATGAGTCGAAATTGAATTCAAACCCTAAAACAAGGTAGCAAAGGGCGAAAGAGGGCTGAGCTAGGATTTCTGCCCGTCGATCCGCCCGCTTATAAATCCCTAGGAATCGACAGCCCAGATCATTTGGGGCGATCGGACGGTTCTAGATAGATCGAGGGGCGTAGAGAATCCAACGGTGGGTATGGGGCCGAAATTAAAGGATCCAACGGTCAGAATTTTGCCACGTCAGAAAAGAATTTTGGGCAAAATAACAAAGGGAAAGGTAAATTATATTGTGATTACTACAAGTGGCCGCATCATACTATTAATAATTGCTGGATATTGCATGGTAAACTTGGGGAAAAAGGAAAAAATCATCAGTTGCGGCTTATCATGTTGCCAGCTCAATAGGTCCAAATATTGATCAGCCCATGACACATGGACAATTTCAGTAGCTTATGCAAGCATTGCAAAAATTGGACATTTCCAACAAAGGAAGCGTTTTTTCAAGTATCTCTCATTGCCTGATAAGTTCCATTTCAAGAAATACTTGGATTATTGATTCAGGAGCCAGCGATCATATTGTCTGCAATAGGGATTTTTTCTTTGAGCTACACGAAAAACTAAATATTCCTATTAATGTGCGTTTGCCGAATGGAAATGTTACTCATGTTACTTTCACAGGCACAGTAAAAATCAACCCCCAAATTATCCTGCAAAATGTCCTTTATGTCCCAGAGTTTCAATTCAATCTCATTTCAGTGTCTAGAGCCTATAAGGAAAACTCTTGTCAAGTCTTGTTCAATGCTAATACTTGCTTATTTCAGACCCTTTCGACTGACAAACTGATGGGCTCGGATAGTCTCTCTGAAGGACTTTTCTTGTGGAATGATTCCCAAAAGACTCTTGATTTGTCTAGCTTTCCTTTGAATAAAAATTCAGTATGTAATGCCACTATCAGTGATTCCATTATGCATTTAAGAATGGGCCATAGTGCCACTTATCCTTTCCCTCAATGTCATGTTTGCCCCCTTGCAAAACAGTCACGTACAGCTTTTCCTTTAAGCAACACTCATGCAAATGCCATTTTCTCATTAATCCATGCTGATGTCTGGGGACCCTATCATACTCTGAATCATGATGGGTCACATTTCTTTCTCACTATTGTGGATGATTATTCTAGAGCCACATGGATATTTCTTATGCAATCCAAAAGTCAAGTATTTTCATATTTGAAGGCATTTATTTCCTTATCAAAGAATCAGTTTGGGAAGTCTATTCAGCGGATTCGGACGGATAATGGGAGATAATTCTTCAATCATGAATGCACTTCTTTATTTTCAACTCACGGGATTCTGCATGAAAGCTCGTGTGTCTAAACCCCACAACAAAATGGGGTAGTGGAAAGGAAGCATCGCCACCTTTTGGAAGTTGCACGTGCCTTAAAATTTCAAGCTTCTGTTCCAGACGATTTTTGGGGCGATTGTATCATCACGGCAACCTACTTGATCAATCGCATGCCCACAAAAGTGCTGAATGGACAAACACCTTTCGAGTTATTATTTGGGAAGAAGTTGGGATGGGACACCAGGAGTGCCATTACTTTCGTATGGAGCTCACTTTTGTGCCAAAACTTTTTTTTCGCTCACTTGAGTGGCAAATCGGAGTGAAATCGATCACTTGAGTGCCACTTCGCCGGAAAAACTGACATGGCCGCCAGAATGCCGACGTGGCAACCCAGGAAAATAATATTTTAATATTTTAATTAATTTTTTTGATTTTTTTGATTTTTTTGAATTTTTTTTTTTTTTTTTGTTATTTTAAGGCCGGCAAGGGCCATCGTTGACCCTCGCCGTCGGCCGCGAAGGCCTTGGGTGAGGCCGTTGAAGGCCCTAGGTGAGGCCGGCGAGGCCATTGACGGCCTCACCCGCGGCGGCGACGGCGAAGGCCAGGCAGCCCTTGCCCAGATCTAGCCCTGGGTAAGGCCGCAATGGGCCTCGACAGCCGCGGGGAGGCCGCGACGGCCTCACCCAAGGCCTTCGCGGTCAACGGCAAGGGCCCCCTCACCCAATTTGGGCGAGGGTCAACGGTGGCCCTCGCCAGCCTTAAAAATAAAAAAAAATCAAAAAAAAACAATCAAAAAAATCAAAAAAATTAATTAAAATATTAAAATATTATTTTCCGGCTGCCACATCAGCATTCCGGCGGCCACGTCAGCTTTTCCGGTGAAGTGGCACTCAAGTGATCGATTTCACTTCGATTTGGCACTCAAGTGAGCGAAAAAAAAAGTTTTGGCACCAAAGTGAGCACCGTACGAAAGTAATAGCACTCCTAGTGTACTTACTCCAGAAGAAGCCGGACTTGGATCATCTCAAAGTTTTTGGATGCTTATGTTATGCCCACCACAGTGGGTCCTTGGGACAAGTTAGGTCCTCGTGCCCGGAGGTGTATATTCACGGGATACCCAAATCTTCAAAAGGGATACTGGGTTTTTGAGCCAATCACGAAGGAATTTTTCGTAAGCGGAGATTGTTTGTTTCATGAGGATGTTTTTCCTTTTACTGAGGAAAAATCATCAAGAGAAACAACAAGCACCAACAGTGACTTGCGGGGATAGGCAAATGAAGAAGAGGCGCCTAGAAATCCAGAATATGTCTTGATTCCTCAAAATTTCTATGGCACCACCCAACCAAGTCCAGTTGAGAATCCTCCATCCACGAGGATATCAGAAGACACATAGACAATGCACCCATTGAGGATGCTATTCACAGCAATGAGGAACAGCCGGTAGAAGAACAACTTCCTTTACCGAAAAATCCCCCACGACGTTCAGGAAGAAGCACGCGTCTGCCAACATGTACAAAGGATTACATCTACGCTACGATGAACTCACTAAGTATTCGCTACCCTACTTCATCCTATGTTTCTTTCGACCAGCTGTCTTCGGAACATAGATGTTGTGTCAATCGCATATCAAAAGAGCATGAGCCATCCAATTATGATGAGGCATCTACTGACTCGAAATGGCAAGAAGCAATGGCAGCAGAACTGCGAGCCCTCATTGAGAATGACACATGGGAACTTGTGACATTGCCCTCAAACAAGAAAACCATCAGATGCAAATGGGTATACAAGATTAAATATCGAGCAGATGGGTCTATTGAGCGTTATAAAGCTCGACTGGTAGCGAAAGGTTTCACCTAACGGGAAGGTTTCGACTATCACAAAACTTTCTCTCCAGTAGCCAAAGATGTTACGGTCCATTCTTTCTTATCAATTGCAGCTGTTAATGATTGGTCATTACATTAGATGGATGTAAATAATGCATTTCTTCATGGAGATTTAGATGAAGAAATTTATATGGAAGTTCCTTAAGGATTATGGAAACAAGGGGAGAATAAAGTGTGTCGTCTCCGCAAATCCCTCTATAGTTTAAAGCAAGCATCCAAACAATGGTACGCCAAGTTTACCAATGCTCTCACGGCTGCAGGTTTCAAGCAATCCAGATATGATTATGCCTTGTTCATGTGGAGAAAGGGTATGTCATGCATCTATTTAATGATATATGTTGATGATATACTAATCATGGGCAATGATCTTAATGCCGTAAACAACCTCAAGGAATATCTGCACTCCACTTTTTGCATCAAAGATCTTGGAGCGCCTAAATATTTCCTTGGGATTGAAATTGCTCGATCTGACCAAGGGATTGCACTACCACTAAGTCAGTAAAAGTTCTTACTGGAAATCATATCAGAAGCAGGCCTATCAGGGTGCAGACCAGCAGTTATTCCAATTGAGCAGAATATTAGATTAACTACAGCGGAGTATAATGCATGAACATCACAGAATGATGATGCTGTACTTGAAGATCCGTCTAGTTATCATAGACTTGTTGGGAAACTCATATATCTGACCATGACTAGACCAGATATATGCTATCTTTGTGTGCACCCTCACCAATTTATGCACGAGCCCAAACAATCTCACATGAATGCAGCATTGAAGGTTGTGAGATATTTGAAGAAATGTCCAAGACTTGGGATACTTCTCTCTCTATTCTATCTTCACTTATGTTCCTCAAATTCTTTCACAATTCACTCTAAACATCTAATTGGAGCATACAAGAGGCTTAATCATCAAATTCGGAGCCAAATCAACTTGAAATATGCAAAGCACAGTCACCGTTGGCAAGCAAGGATATTCCCGAGGTGTGCTAAGCATGCATTTATATTCAATTTTTTTACTCTTGAGCTAATACTAATCAAGGATTCCTCACGAGCTGACCATCATCATATTCTCTCCTAAACTATAAATCATAGATTGAAGATAATACTTTATCAAATTTCTACTATTATTGATGAAGGACTCATAGGATGATCCTATGAGTTTCGATCATCAAAATTGGAGAGCCTACCTTGAACTATAGCAACAATCAAACTGGAGGACTAGAGGAATTCTGTTGAGATAGGACTTCGGAAGAATCCAACAAGGTGGAGACTCGATTGGCACGATGGAATGCCAGAGATGTTGAGGCAACAACGGTGAGGCTTCAGGGTGACTGGAGCTAGCTCAAACCATCGATGAAGTTTGAGAGAATTTTGCCAAGAGGCAGTGATGTGACCTTCCTATAGATAAGTCACTGAAAGGAAAGCTAATGGATTACTAAGGTAAAGATTTAGCACCGACTCTCCCTAGCCCATATAAATCGCAAGTTTGGGTTTTTAATTTAATCAATTTAAGATGCAATTTCATTCAATTAAGAGTTGCCACTAATCTATTACGGGTCGATTAAAAACTCAAGTAAAATATGAGAGAACATTTTATTTCTGTGAACTAAAGATTCATATACACGGACCTGGTTACGATAGAAAAATCTAATGCCTTTTTGGTGCATTTTCTCTTTATTTGAAAAATAATTTACATGCAATCTTGGCCAATTTTAACCTTAAGCCACTAACATATAATGTGTGATCATGCAGGTGCACAATAAAAAATACAACACTCAATAAATTACTACGGTTAATATATTGCTAGAAAGGGAAATAAATCCTCAATGCATTAATGCATTAAGTAAAGCATGGCTTTATTATGATAGTGCCCCAATGATACCCCAAATGTTCTCCAAAATTGTTAATAGAAGATGTATGCATGACTTAAATATGATTTCTAAGTTTTGTCTATATGATCCTTATTTATCTATGAGAAGCAATCTAAGTTATGTCTATGTGATCCTAATTTTAGGTGATCCAGTCGTGTTATTTAAGAGTAAGAGTGCAAACTCGTTGTGTAACATTTTTCTCTGTGCAATTTTAATATCTTTGGACAAAGATGTCAAAAGCAGCAAAGAGCTGAAGCCCCTCACTTGGATCCAGGTGATCCAGTCGTGTTTGGCGAGCATCAACAGCTTCTCGACGAGCACTGTCGTCATGCATTACAGGTCTGGCGAAGAGGCTTAGCATCCCGGACTGCCACGCCTCTCACCGTGACGAGGCAAAACATTCTTGCGATCCATATTAGTAATTAAACCAAGTTCATGAATGTCCACCTATATCTATAATGTTTATGTATGTTTAGATTCATGTTTTAATGATTGGTTCAATGTTTTGTAAATTCAAGGAATGTATCTCCTTAAAATGTTGTATACTTTTGAGTTATTTAAGAGTACAAGTTATGTAACAAATTGAAAGGTTTATAATGGCAAATCGTTACAAGGTTTATGATTAAATTGACACAATTAAAAAACTTAAGATTGAATTGGTTACCATACAATTAGTTTGGGACTTTTGGATTTACCAATTAATTAGATAAGCTATATTCAATGATTCTACAGCATCTCGTGAAAATAGTTTTCTGTAAAATATTTCAGTATGTAGCATTTGCACTCATTAAAATAATTGACAATTCTTATGTTCATGACATAGTAGTTTGATGACAGATGTAATTGTACAACTTTGCTTTTGAAGATGACATGTTATAAGCTTGTAACATGACACGCTTGACAATTTTTGAAAATAGGTTTTCCTATATATATTTGTAAAAAATTTTATATAAACATCGAAATGTCACACATCAATATGTCATAATGCCTTGATATCATTGACATATTCTTTTTTCACTAACATTCCCAAGTGTGTTTAAGTGAGTTGACCCATTTGTGATACACATGCTTGAGTCTAATCCAAGCCCATTTCACATCCTACATCGCAAACAATTCATAACGTTGGAGACATTTCAAAAGAAGAGAGACAAGAGATGCCGAAAGCTAGAACTCTGATCTTAGTCTTCCTCAGGACTACCGTTTGCCATGGAATGGGATAATTTACCAGTTTTCATGTCGATAGTACATGTTTAGGCTAGAATTTTTGAGAATATCGATACTATCCTGGCCGATTTTATTTTTGCTTCTATGATATTGATACATGTAGAGTGGTATGAGAATGCCCTTCCTAAGGAAAAATCCTCACAAGTGCTAGAAATATTTTGGAAGATGCAGAGCTCAAAAGTGCTGGGAAAGCTTTCAGGAAGTGTCCCCTCTTTTGACAATGCATGGTTTTGGCTGGTTGTTCGTATCACCTTTTACTTGTACGCTCATAATAGTTCATGCCTTTGATATAGCATATTTAACAATGCCAAGATGATTAAGTGTTCATATACTACATCAAAGCTATAGCGGCCAATATTGGCATCTTTCGAATTTTTCCTTTCTTGTGGAATTAAATACTTTAGCTTCTAGTATTTTCCTAGAACACCATCCATCACATCAAGGCGCTCTGGAATTGGTAAACTTGCATTTTGAGAACAAGCATTCGGCATTGTGTCATGGGTTTTGTTTTTCCTAGAATAGGTAAACTTGCAACATGAACCTATGTCGGCTAAAATTTTCTTACTGGTCATTTCTTTTGCAGCAACTGGCCCAAGTTCCCCGAGATATTATTCATCAAGGGGGGCTTCATTGAAATTTCTAACATTATTTTGAATGTGCACTTCATTTGATACCATCTCTGCTCTTCCTACTTCCAATTATTTTCTCTGATGTGGCTGTTCTTTCTGTCCCGAGTGGAGAGTACAAGGAGAAGCTCAAGGATATTGCAGGTAAGCAGGAAAAGTCGGCTTAAACAATATATGCCCGACTAGACAGAGAACAGGAATTATGAGGTTTTTTTTTTTTTTTTTTTTTTGGTAAGGTAAGATTATATTAAAACGACCAGAGAAACTGTACAGTAGGGGAAGAGCCCGGTACCTATATATACTCCACCAAGTTTACACTGGAGTAGAAAGGTACCGCGCTCTCCAAAATGAGAGAGACAACATAAAGATCGGGTTAACAAGAACCCAGGTCATCCTAGACTAAGCCAAGTGTGACTCCTCTCCAAAAATACGGGGGTCTATGTCCCAGCTACGTTGCATCCTTCTATTTCTGTGGTTATCCTCAACCGACTTGTAAGTGATACATTTATCCTTTACCACCTTAGAAAGATAGAGTTTCATGGAATTATGAGGTTTGCTTGGTTTTCATTCAACCATTTGCCTTTCTTCTAGTTTTGGTGCTTTGTGATGATCATCGAGAGTGTAGCAGTGAACTTATCTGGAATAATCCCTGTGCCTGATTTATGCATCCAATTATTTAGCTTCTATTGTGATTTATGTATAAAATGTGGCATGCCCAATGTTTGCAGCTGGTTAGGGTGGTCGTATGGTGATGTTGTTGTTGTTGCCGCTGCTTGTTTGGTTGAGTGTGAAATGTTTGAGGCAATGTCAATGAACCTCTGTTATTTTTCTTAGCTGAATCTATCGGCAAATGTTGATACTTGAATTTTGGCAAATTACTTAGGCATTCATCGCATAAAGAAAAATTAGGAATCGATCTTGACCCCTAAAAAGACATTACTTAAATTACATATTGATATTAGGGGCATTTTAGTTAAGCCCATATAACTGCATTGGAGTCGATGGATTTATGCAAAGAAAGTTCTGAGCTAATTAAGTTAATCAGACTAAGCCCGTAATAAAATTCGGCCAAGCCCTTTAATCCTACATATTGGCTGAAATTTGTGCATAGAGAGGTGCCAAGTTGGAAAGTATTAATTATTTAAAATCAAACTCGATGAGCAATTTAACTTGATATTATTGCAATAAAAGATATTAAGAGGGTTTTCTTTTCTTTCTTTTTTATGTCAAAGTAACTTTTCATTCATTTTCATGGAATATATATAAGAGAGAAATTTTGCGATTCATCTACAAATCAAGACAAATCCAAACAACTTCAAAACAAAACAAATTCCAAATAACAAGATGAATCGTTAAAACAATGTGAGGAACTACATGTTCAAAAAGCATATTTGTAACTTTTTCAAATCAAAATTGGCGCCCAATCACCAAATCCGTCTTCCATAATGAACATGCACTGATATCTCCATATATTACTATAGTCTTACCTTTCGATGGTGCGTACCTAGATTTGGCGTCTCCAACACCATCACCGTTCAAAGTAATAATATTGTAGAAACATAGATTTAGGCCTTTGAGAGCATTATCTTTATGAAACTCCTCCGATCTCTTTAAAACTAAACTTGTACACCAACAGAACCCAAGGGAAGTGAAGCCCCGAATTCATATTGTGAAAAACTTCAAATCTAGACTAGATCAAGATAGAAACCTTCTAAAAAAAAAAGGAGAGAGAAGCTTCCAGCATACTAGATTAGAAGATAAATGCCCCTCAAAACATAAGGAAAGGAAGAAAAAGAAAACATAAAATTAAATTAGCCAAAGAAAAAGGAAAAAAGAGGGGAGTGAGAGATAAAGCTCAAACTCTCCCCTCCATGAAGAAGCTTGTGCGAAGATAAGAGCGATGGGAAAGAACCCTATCTAACTGGGAGTTGGCCCAAAAGTCTTTCTCTCTTCCTCTCTCTTCTCTCTCCATTATCTTTTTTAACCTTTATTCATAGGGGGTTTTGACCTAATCTCACCCTCCCCTCCCTCTCTTGTCAATTTTGTTTGAGTTTTCTTGTTTTTTTTTTCTTCTCTCTCGATCTAGATTTGGAAGCTTTCTTTTCCCGATTTAGGTCTAGATTTGAAAGTTTGAACTTTCCTGATCTAGTTCTAGATTTATGATATATCCTCTCCCGATATAGATTTGGAAGATTAATAATGTTTTCAGGGATTCAATACCTTTGTGCTCTGTCCAAGTATAGCTCCTTTGCCTCTAACTTCAATGTTGATCGCAAGAATTCTAGCATCTTGTTGAACTATGAAGCTTTTCTCATCCAAGTGTTAGATATGTGTTTACTCAACCTATTTTGAGTATCTCCATACGGCGATGGTGCAGAGGAAGACAGACCTAAGTGCACACCACCAATTGACAACGCCGTAGTTACTAGAGAAAAAGTTTCCGACATGTGCTCATCACCAATGACGATACAAGATCCAGTGATATGTCACGGACTATTTTGCTTAACAGATTTGTTCTTATGGAACGTGTGTGTGATTGACCTTGCCGGTGCTCTATTGATCCTCCTTATTTTCTGGATTTGACTTATAGTATTTTGAACTTGCCCTACTTCAATTTGTGTTACAAAAGTCTGTGTACTTTTCATATACCATTTTAAGCAATTAATATAATTTTCCTTTAAAAAAAAATGTCTTTGCAACTGCCAGGCTTTTTTGCCCATTAGATGTGGATTCAACTTGATTAAACCCCTAGGCACATTGTGGAGAGAATTTCTCTGTTCCGATTCTATTTAGTTGCAGAGAGCGAAGTCCCTCGAAATAAGGGAATTTTAAGAGGCATAAATATATGGTTTAGCTTAGAACAATGGGTTTTTCACAATACAGTGCGCACCTTACTGGTTGAGAAATTGTTATTCATCATGACTAATATGTCTAGATACCTGCAAACTCTTTCACATATGATATATAAGTTTTTTGGGTCCGATCCAGATGAGGAGATTTTGCTTGTACTTGTATTCATGAGCACACTTTCCGTCTTGTAGGAAATTGGAAAAAAGAAAAAGGAAAAAAAAAAAAGGAATCATGATGGTTTGTGGACCCACTGGGAACCAGACCAGACAATGGAATCATGTTAGTTCTTGGACGCACCTAGGAACCTTCAAAATTAGGTGAGCCAATTTTCAATTATGCAAATTGATAATTAACCCTCTTGGTCTGGTTCTAAGGTGAGAACCGATCCACCCTAGAATCGGTCACCTCTAGTGAGGGCCTCGATGCCCTCACCGACTAAAGTGAGAAGGCATGGCCTTGGCCCAAGGTCGGTAAAGGTCACAACGCCCTCGCCTAGCCCAGATTTACTGAGGGTTTTGCTACCCTCGCCGATTCTAGGCGAGGCCACAATGCTCATATCAGGCAAGGGCATTGCGGCCCTAAACTAATGTGAGCGTCTAGGGCTTTAGTAAAACAAAGTAATAAAATATAAAAAAAAATGAAAAATGCAACCAAAAATCATAAATTATGTCACTTGTGACAAATTTACTTTGAACTTTTTTTGCAATACAAAAAATCATAAACTATACCATCTGTGACAGATTTACCTTAAACTTGTTTTTGTGATGCTAAAAACCCTAAACTATACCCATTGTGACACATTTATCCCAAACTTTCTCTCGTGACATAAAATACCATGAATCTATACTCGTGTGACATATTTACCCCCAAAATTCTTTGGTCAAAGAGTATTTTCATCTTTTTTCCTTTTTCTTTTCTTTCTATTTTTCTTTGTCTTTTTTTCTTTTTTTCTTTCCTTTCTCTCTTCCCTCCACCATGGCCAACGGAGGGAAGCCGGCAAGGGCCACCCTTACTAGCATCGGAGTCGAGCGATGGCAGCTCTCACCAACGTCGAGCAAGGGTCACCCTTGCCTAGGCAAGCGAGCTGCTACCCTCGCTCACCCAAGCGAGGATGACCCTCACCTGAGTCGTGAAAGGGATTCGGCGAGGGTGACCCTCGCCTGACTCAAGGACAACCCTCTCCTAAGTTGTGCTCCAGCGAGAGTGGCCCTTGCCCAAGCCCACCCAAGGTGAGCATCACCCTTGCCTGACTCTAACTCTGGTGAGGGTGGCCCCGCCAGCCATGGTGAAGAGAAGAGAGCCCAAAAGAAAAGCAAAAAAAGAATTAAGGAAAAAGACAAAAATGGCATTCCGTCAAAAAGTTTGGGATAAATGTATTACACAAGTACATGTTCAGGGTTTTTTGTGTCACAAAAGAAAGTTTTGGATAAATGTGTCACAATGGGTATAGTTTGGGGTTTTTAGCATCACAAAAAAAAAGTTCAAAGTAAATCTATCACAAGTGATATAACTTGGGATTTTTTATGTCACAAAAAAAAATCATAATAAATTTGTCACAAATGGCATAGTTTGGGGTTTTTTGTAGTATTTTCCCAAAAGAAAAAAATCAAAAAATTATTAAATATTATTAAATATGTCAATGTCTGCTTCAATCGTGTCATGTAATTATGTCAAAGATTTACCGGACATACGGCTATGAAGATGATATAGTCTTGAACGGAGAGGATCCAAATCCACGTAGAACCCGTTCAATGAAAAGAAATTAGATCGGAATCAGACAAACGGGAAGGTTTGACTATGTGAGAAAATAAAATAACAAATTCAGGAGAATACTTTTAATTGAAACAGTGATTTAGCATCAAATAAAATATCATTCAATTTGCTTTTTAAGGATATTTAATAAGCAAAGAATTTGGGTACTTGCTCTTCCTGGAGGCACCATAACAAATGTACAGGAACATATGTATGTTGATTTTGGAGAAAATTACCTAAAAAATCCTAAACTTGTCAATTCAATCCTAAATATTTTACATTTGTGTCAATTCAATCCATTTGGCCAATTTTGGTTGACCGGTGCTAACGTGTACACTGGTCATTTGGCTAACGCTAATGTGGATAAATTTTTAATAATATATTTTTTTTTTTTTTTTTTTTTTTTTTCCTTTTTATTTTGTCCCTCCTTCTTCCATGTTCCTCTGGCCAATCGCTACCGACCAAAGGCGAGAGCCAATGAGGTCAGCCTCGCCAACCAATGGCGAGGCTCGCCCTTGCTGACCACTAGTGAGGGCAAGGCTCGCCCTTACTAGACCTAGTAAGGCTTGGCCTCACCTAGCCATGATGAGGCTTGACCTCACCAGTGACCAGTGGGGTGGGCCTCGTCATGGTTAGGCAAGGTCGAGCCCCGCCATGGCTAGGCCAAGCCCAACCTCACCAAATCTAAAGGGCCAAGCCCAATGATGGTGAGGCCTCACCATCGGCCGGCTAGGCTGACCTCACCAATCAAAGGAAGAATGAGGTAAAAAAAAATAAAGAAGAGAAAGACAAAAAATTCAAATTTCAAAATTTAAAATTCAAAAATATAAAATATTTTTAAAAAATTATCTTTGTCGGCACCGACAGCCTAAAATTGGCCGAATAGATTGAATTGGCACAAATGCAAAAAAGGTTTAGAGCTGAATTTACCAAAAAAAGTTTATGACTAAATTGGTACAATTATATTAAATTTTAAAAAAATTTGGTAATTCTCTAGATAATTTTGGCTGCAATCATAAATCCCACAAACAATTAAAAACTAACATATTACTTCTATGTAGTCTTGAAAATTCCACATCAATTCATCAAGTTTAAAATTAGGCAAGTTTGCCATTTTTCTATGTGGTGACAAAGAACTTTTCCGATGGTGGAGCCCAATAAGGGTAAGAAAAAGATTAATCATATGAAGCGAATGGAATTCGAAAAAATGAATTAATTAAATGAAGGAAATGGAAAGCTATGTTAACCCTACATAAAGGAGTTATACAAGCCTGCGGAACTGCTTTAGCTTTTCTAACGTTGAAAAAGTCAACCTAGGAAATTTCGAGGTAATTTATGTCACAAGTGATGATTTTTGTATTGCGTGCTTCGAGGTTTATTAAGTGTTGTGTTAATTTTTTGGTCATTATTTTGCTGGGATCATTAAAAGGAGGACTTTCCCGTGCAACAATAGTAAAATTTAAGGGTTGATAATTTACATGTGATAATGATAAAATTTAAGAGAAATTGATAATTTACTATTTCATTAGATTATTGATAAATTTGTTACGGTGTTGATTTTCGGGCAGGCAAATTGCTAGTCATATTTTATTCTATGTTTTTTGCCAATGAGATCGAAAATTACCAGCAACTTTAAAATTCTACCAACATGGAGTTTTCTGCTTCTTCTGTTTGATAAGTAAGATAAAAAGGTTAAAAATTAACAAGCATATCTCGTTGGTAGATTATCCAAGGGTCTTCTCTTAATTATATGTATATGTAGGAATTTAACCATCTTCCATGGAATGGATGAATGAAATCGAAATTTCATATTCGATCTTATCTTGTTTTGACGTCCTCTTTGAAGTTTTATCTCCGACAGGGTAGAATTTTCTGCATAATTGAGGTGGACGGCTGCATGGCCTACCTCCTTTTTCAAATATGATTTGTAGAACACTGTAGAACCGCCCGGGGTTCTTACTTTCGATATAAGAATTTCCCTTCTCCTTTTCTAGGTATATCGAGGGAGCGAATGAAAAAAAATTTTATCAGAAATAAATTTTTTTATTTTTATTCTTGAATGAGTTTCTGAGAAAAATATGTGTTTGATAACGATACAAATTTTTATTCCTAGAATAGAAATTCGTTTTATAACGACATAAAATTTCTCCCTCTCAAGTGACGGTGGTAGGAGGAGGAGGCAGCGGGGTGGCAACTAGTAGGTGGTGGCAACGGACAGCTGAGAGTTAGGGAGAGACTATTTTGGGTGAGAAGTAGAAAAGAGAGAAATAATTTCTGATTTTTATTCCAGAAATAGAAAAGTAAAAAAAAAAAATTGATTTCTATTCCAAACTTATCTCTTGAATAGAAATCTGTTCCCGAAACAACATAATGAAATTATTTTACCAAACGGATTTCTGTTGCGGAAACAAATCTGAAATAGAAAAATATTTCTGGAATAAAAATAAAATGATTATCATACATGCCCCCAAATAGCTTTGTTCTCCCAATGGGCATAATCGATATTTGTTTTAAGAAAGACGAAAAAGCTAAAAAGGAGATATCTTCCTTTGATCCAGCACATTGAAGTAATTTTGAAGTTATTGTAATGCAAATTGCAATTGTTTTTCCATTTTAATTTTCTCATCTTGTTTTATGCCGGAACAAGCCGAGGTTTCCTCTAGTTAAAGTAGGAAAGATTTACTAGAATTGATTACAAGGCAATATGTATTTCGGGAGATTACATTTTACTTCATCTCCATAGCAAATCCTTCATTGCACTTTTAGACAACTAATTAAAGAGGATAATTACTAACAAAATCTTAAACTTATTGTAAGAATACTAGTTGAGTCCAAAATCTTTCAATTTGGCCAATTGAATCCCAAACTTTTTGACGATTTATCAATATAGTTTTTCCATCCAAGTATGGAGGTGGTCACCGGCCTACTCTAACATCAATGGCCAGCAACTAGCTACAAATAAGGGTTAGCCTTGCCAAAGGCCAACCAGGTCGACCCTCATCGACCTTGGGCAAGGGCAAGGACGAGCCTTGCCCAAGGCCTAATGATGGTGAAGGAAGAAAAAAAGAAAAAAAAATTATAAAAATTCAGAAAAAAAACGTCCACATCGGTGTTAGCAATGCCATGTAGGATAGTCAACATTCATGTTAACAATTACTGACCAAAATTACTTAGAAGGATTATATTAGTAAATTATCAAAAAGTTTAGAATTAAATTGTTATCCGTATAATAGATTTAGAACTTTTCCTTGATTAAGGTGACTGGCCCAACCAAAAAGAAAAAAAAAGGGACTGGACCATTTTATTTTTAGGACATTTTTCTCTCCTCCTTTCGTTCCCTTGGTCTTCTTGCCCTCCTTCCCGTTTCTTTTCACATCCTCTCTCTTTCTGTAACAAAGTAGACTAATCAAATCCGAATATGTGTCATTCATTAATCCTGTCACATCTGAATCAAAAAATGACATGTTTATTAATCGATAACGCAACATAGCATGGGTAACATATTTCTTAACTCCAAAAAAAAATTCCTCAACAGTCTTTAGAAAATTAATGGAAATGACGAAAGATAAGCGAGGACACATTTGATTGTCGAGGAAAATACTCTTGTAAAATAAGAATCACATCCGGGAGATGTGTTTGGGGATGGGGAGGGGGGGATCATGTGTTCGGGGATTGTTCAACAACTTCGAAACCTCCTTAACGACCCGTTTTACAAGTACCCCTTCATGCCTGTCAATTGCAAATGAACTTGAAGTAAGCTCTTAAGAGTATTAGAAGTTGTCAGTAATATGATCAATTTTAATTTGAGTGGAAATGATGAAAAGTACCCATTGGCGATTTTCTCCGTTGCCCATCCTTTGGAGGATCCAACCTCCCTGAGAGCTTGCTCCCACCGCTTGTAAGTACTTGTGTCAACCAACTCCTTATGTCGAAGCATGCACTCTCCAAAAAAATGTGATAAGTTTCGCACATGTGAGGTGCTCACTTTATAAAAAATGGGCAATATCTTTTGCCCCTTTATTCTCTTGGATTCAACTATTTGAGCTAGCTCGTTGAGGCACCAAGGAGAAGAGGCATAATTTTCAGAGATAATCGGAATGGATATTTCACAGTGGTTGATGGCATTGCGAATCTCATGAGCAACATCTTTACCTATGAGGTACGGATCATTATCATTAAAAACTCTGATTCCTGCAGTCACAAGGCTGATGTAGAGATAAGCGGCAAAACCAAATCGAGTATCAGGGCCCCTAAAAGCCAAAAACACTTGCCATTTACTCTCCCTTCTTTTCTTCTCCGAAAGGCAAAGATGCACTGCGATCCAGTAAGATAAACCAAAGTGATGATGATAAGATGAAACCTAGGATTTCAAAAGACCACTTTTAAAAGCACCAAATAGACCTAGGTCATTAACCACGGGAACCTTAAGTGCCTTCTCTACGTGGGAATTGAAGGGAGGCCAAAGCTCTCACATGATGAACACAGAATATTTACTAACGGTTGGCGCTTGGCTCAAATGGAATTGGGAGATACCTGATTTTACGTAATCATTAGACGCCAATAGAGGAAACAGGGGAAGTCGTTCAATCCATGTCATCTTCAATTCACTAAAAACCTTTGTGACCACCATCTTCACTAGCTCTCCTTCGTGCCTGCAGAACTCGTAGACAAGCCCATTTCACGAGTAAACTGGATTACAAACAACATGTGAAATTTGACAAGCAGGTTTGCACATGCGAAATAAAGCAGAATCTGACTTAAATATTAAGTTAAAATGTTCAACTCAGATGCTTAAGCTTATAAATGGAGAAAAACCAAATGTATATAAATAAAATATACACGACCCGCATATAAGCGAAAAGTGATATATGATACTTTTAACATGTGAATCCAAAGTTAGGCGTCTGATTCCTTCCATCCCCTGACTCTGCGATTCTGGTCACTCCCATCCAAGAGCACAGGGGATTGAATTGAGATTTGCTACGGATATATATTCGTGGATTCCTAAACAAATAAGTGCAAGCGTACATACCCATTAGCAACGGTATCTGATATCCATCCTTTAATCCTCGCTACAGAAGTCAGCGCTTCCCGCCATTCTAGCACTTCTTTTGAGTTGAACTGCATCTCATGTTTACATAGAGCCTCTTCAAAGTTACCACGTTGGCGACCCACGTCAACAACATCCACCTTATAGAATATAGGGAAGACTGATTTGCCATGATGTCTATGGCAATCCATTATCTCAGTGAGCTCACGGAGGCACCATTTACTATGCGCATACTTTTCAGAGATAATGGGGATCGCGATCCTACAACTCCTGATGGCCCAGAGAATCTCTGGGCCAATCTGCTTGCCGACTGGGAGCGCATCATCATCCCTAAAAACGTGGACTCCAGCAGCTACCAGGCTGTTGTAGAGGAAATCGGTAAAGCCTGTTCGAGTGTCTCCGCCTCTAAAGCTCAAGAACACATCATAGCTCTGAGGGGACGTGCTTTTCTTCTTTTTCAGGAATCTGTAAACGCACACGGAGAGATGGGCTAGTGGTAGAACAATTGCCAGGGCATTCATTTTCTTCTATGTTTGTGACTTGTCTTTTCTCTTTTCAGATCTTAGTGTGCCTTCTTTAAATGCTTTCTCTTATTCATACTTCATGTTTTCAAGATTCAAGTCGTTTTTTTTTAACCCACAAATTCCAAGGTCGTTGTAACGTTGACTATATTTTCAGTTCGTCTTCTTTCAAGATTGAAGGTTTTTTTTTTTCATCACTAACTAATATTATTCCTCCGTAGCGAGGACCTGACTTGATGCCCTTGTTTTTTCACTGAAGGAAACTGTAAGAATACACCGGCAGAAAGGCTAGTGGTAGAACAAATTGCGGAGTCATTTATTTTCTTCTTTGTTCCTTACTTCTTTTTCTCTTTCGCATCTAAATATGTCTCCGTCCCATGCTTTCTCTTATTCAAGATGTAAAATTTTGTGAAATCATTCTCTAATTATTCTAAAATTTTAAGCAGTTAGATGAATATGTTGATTAATATGTAAATATTTCAACACTTTCCCTCACATGTAGGCTTAGACACAAAGGGTACAAACATTGGGATCCTATCACTAATATTTTTCACGTGTCTTGTCATATTACCTTTTGGAAATACAAAATGTTGTCATCTCTCCATCCTTTCGAATCCTCTCCAGCTACTCCTTCTAATACTAATTCTTCACGGATTTAATCCATAAAGACAATATACTTGGTTCTACTTTTGAAATCTCCCTTTTCAGAGTTGTCTTCTCCTAGTCAATGAAGTACTTCTAGTGGTACCACTACGACGGTTCCATTGCACCATCGACGAATTTTCCACCCTTGATCAATCCCCCATCTCCTATTACCCGTTCCACCTGTGAATGTCAACCTTTTGTTTGACTACATGATTTCCATTGTTACTTTGCCATTGTTTCTTTTCATAAGCCTCATACATTTAGAGAAACTAGTATTGATCCTCTTTGGCAGCAAGCTAATTCATATAAATTGTCAAGCTTTAGACAAATCTCATAGATTTGGTCGATTTGCTTTGTGAAAAGTCTACTATTGATTGGACATAGGTGTATAAGATTAAAACAATGGTACTGTTGAGCATTATAAAGCTTAATTAGTAGTAAAAGGTTTGACTCAGGAGAATGGAATCAACAATGATGAGACTTTTGCTCCTATTGCAAATCTTACTTATGTTCAAAGTCTTCTCGGTGTCACCTCTATTAAGGGTTGGTCTCTATTCTAGATGGATGTTAAAAATCCATATCTCAATGGCAATCTTACTAAGGAAATCTATATGGAGTTTGCTCCTGGAGACACTCATATTTCTAATGAGATGTATCAATTATGTCAAACATTATGTAGATTGAAACAAGCTCATCCTGCATTATATTCGAAGTTTTGCTAAACCAAGAAATGTCTTGGCTTTTGATCCAATCCCAGTGGCCATGCTCTCTTTTTTCATTGTATATCTCGTGGGTATCTTCTACTACTATTATATGTGGACGATATGGTCATTACCAACAATATCATACAAGCATTACAAAACTACAACAATATCTCAGTCAATAGTTTAAAATGAAAAATTTTGAATAACTTAGCTATCTTCTAGGCTTGGAGGTTGCTTCAAATTCCTCTAGTTTGTTTAGTAGGACTCACTAATAACAAAATTGCTACATCTCTCACTAAGACTAATGCCAAATTTGATGACAACAATGAGACTCCTCTTCCAAATCCTACAATCTATTTTCAATAGGTTGGCATTCTTGTACATCTTCCTATTACTACATTGTCTATATACGTTTTGTTAGTCAGTTCATGGTTGTGTCACATACACTCACTTTGCCTCAGTTTTTCGAATTCTTCGTTATATCAAGGTACCTTTTTTTCATGGTCTTCACTTTTTTGTTCACTTTACCTTAGAGTTCACAACTGATTCTAATTTTGACTAATCTAGTGTCGACTATCGCTTCACTGCAAGCTGCTGCTTGTTTCTAAGTAACTCACATATCTTATGGTGTAACAAGAAACAAACTCTTGTCGCTCAATCTAGTTGAAGGCAAAATATCATGCTCTGGCCAATATGCTATCAAAATTACTATATGGTTATTAGAAAACACAAGACTCTATCATAATGGCGGAACACTCATTTACTATGACAATTGAAGTGCCATCCAAATAAACATAATGATGTTTTCCATTGATGCACCAAGCTCATTTAAATGGATTGTTATTCCATATGATATCGTGTGCTCCATAGTACTATTTCTCTTGTCTCTGTTTTATCGGTTGATCAAACCGTTAATATCTTCACTAAGCAAATTTGAGTGTTCTTCTGCATCATCTTGAGTTTGAAACATGTTAGAGATACATCTAGAAGATTTTTTATATCTCCCTTCTTTAATTGTGCGTGTCCCTTATTGATGTTGATTGATTGTAATTGACGTTATAATATCTTATTACATTGTATAGTCATCTTATAATAAATTTTTCATTATGGACTCTAAAATATTACGCAAAATTCTCTGTTCCGCATTTTCCTTATCTCCAAACTTGATGCTTTCAAGATTCCAGTCATCGTTTTTGTTTACTCACAAAATACTAAGGCCTTATCGTGAAAACGTCGACTTTTTTTTGTTCGTTTTCTTGATTATTACAATGGGTGAAGAGAATATTATCCTTCCCCTAAAATTTGAGGCTTGTCGTAATTTGACTCGTGTTTGAATATTCCCTAATCGTTCTTTTAAAAAGAAAACAACACCGAGAAGAGCAACGCAGGCTTAATGTTGGGCCTCACATAGCTCATTCACCGAAGTCGGCCACTCTTTGTGGTACTTGCCAAGCCTGACGATAATAGCATAGGGTTAGTGATTTAGTGTTGAAACTTTAATTTAAATCTGGATTTACCACTTCTCTAGGGTTTTGATCCATAAATATACACCACTCAATTACTTGACCTTCGGTTACTTTTTAAGATGATAGTCTTGAATCGAGAAGATCCAACATAGAACTCGTTGAAAAGAAATTAGATTGAGTAAAAAAAATATTTGAATACACCACGAGCACGCCAGCGGGTTTGGCCATATGAAAAAATAAACTAACGAATTCATGAAAATACTTTTATTAAAAAGGCGATTTTGCATGAAAATAAAATATCATTCAACTTGCTTTTGCATGGATATTCCAAGAGAAATTGGATACTTGCTTTTCCTGGAAGCACCATAACTTATGCGTGTTTATCATTCAATACAAAGACTCGTTTCAGTCTGAAGTCGTAAAGAATACGCCAAGTGGGAAACAGATGAATGTTGATTTTGGCAAGGGAAGTAAACATGCCTTTGTCATCCATGCTATCAGCAGATGACCATAAATTCCACAAATTGGAAGCTGGCATATTATATCTCTATGTTTTTGAAAATTTGGTGAGAAAGGAAACCCACACCTATTCTCTACGTCTTCATGTGATAACAAAGAATTTTCAAATGGTGGAGGCCAATAGTGATTAAAAAAATGATTAAATGAAGTAAATGGAATTGTAGCAGCGAAGTCAATAGCACATGGTGCAACGCGAGGCCTGCATAAGATGCTATGCAACTTCGTAGAATACCTATAGCTTTTCCAACGTTGAACAGGTCAGTCTAGAGAATAACCAGGTAACTAACCTGATTTGTGATGGTTTTGGCATGATGTGATTTGAGGTTATTTAAGTATTGTATTAGTATCTTTTGGTCGTTATTTTAGTGGAATCTAACTATATAGGAGGACTTTCTCGTACAACAATGGTAAAATTTAAGAGTTGGTAGTTTAAAAATATAATAATGACAAAATCTAAGAAGAGGTCATTTATAATTTATCGGATTATTAAAAAAATAATTTTTTTATAGTGTTGGTAATTCTCTACCAGTTTACCTGGTAAGAAAATTATCAGGCATGTATTTTTTTTCATTAACACACTTGGAAAATTGCCAGCAACTTTAAAATCCTATCACTACGGAATTTTTTTCAGTTTTTGACTACACGATATGCGGTTACTTGAATTGCATGCAAGATGGTTAAGTGAGATTGCTTGCTATGATTATGCTCTGCTGTTGTGTACAAGGACATCAGTTGAAGGTGGTTTTATTAGAAACCAGAAAATGAATATTTTAAAAAAAAAAATTTTTTAAATGATCGCTTATATTGGTTATAAATATGAATAAACGAAAAATATTTTCATTATACACAAAAATATTTATATATAAATTATTTTCGATATTTTAAAAATATTTTTATTAATTAATTAATTCAAGTAAGTGATTAACATTAAGAAAATATATTTTAAATTATTTATTTTTTACGAAACACACCAAGTCTTAGTTTATATTGTGCATGGGAATATTGAGTGCCAATACAATGAAACTGCACTTCCTGACAAATGAATCTGTTTACGTCAGTGACCCTGAGATTCTCGTATGAATGTGAACAAAGGCTTTGGCTGGCTTTTCCCAATGACATTGGAGCTGACTCATCGATTAATATTTTATCAAGACCTTACTTTTATAAATTGACCTGGAAAGTGATGGTCTTCCTTCGCATTTCGACGAAGCAACTTATTTACATGCTGGCTCTAAAATCAATAGGCTTAAATGAACAAGTGGCCATTTTAAAGCAAACCCAATTGCTTAACCTATTGACGGATTCCTCGATAGTAACTTCCATCTTTTCTAAGACTTTACCAACCTGTAATTCATCTATAAAATCATAATTTATATGATTTATAATGGCAGACTATCTACCGTTGTGAACATACTATCAATAAATTTATATACAGATTTGGTAGTTTTAGCCTTTCCAGTATGTAACATAGTCAGCTTATAAATTCTTCAAGAGTTATTGTCCACATGTCAAGTTACTAACTCATTATAGGTGCATTTCATTCAGCATTTGAAAGTCTATTGAAAAAATGCAAAGTAGTTTAGCCTAAAGAGATTTGGGCAAATACAAAAGCCGTCTGGTAAACTACGATTTGAGAAGCAACTTTGAGAAAAATACCGTTTGGTGAAAAACACATTTGAAAAGCCCTCTAGGTAATTAATATTAGTTTTTTAATTTTTATTTATTTTAAATTTAAAAAAAAAAGAAAAGAAAAAAGAGAGAGACCAAACCTTTCGCCAGATCAACCGCTGGCAAACTAGATTTGGCATCAACGGCTGTCGATCAAGGTTGCTCGAGGTTGGGCGAACCAAGCGACCACCACTTCGGTCTCGCAGCCTCAGGCGGCCCTCACCTAAGTCTCACAAGGGTTGTGTGATTGATGTCCACCATTGCACGACCCTCACAAGACCTAGGCGAAGGCTGCCTGAGGTCGCATGACCCAAGTATTTGTCACCTAGGTCACGCACCATGAGGGTTATGCGAGGTCGTGTGACCTTTGGCAACCCTCGCCAAGGTTGCATGACCCTTACTAGAGGTCACTAGACCTTAGGAAACCTCAATCGACAACTACCAACACCAGATTTGGCTCGTTGGTGGCCATAGCCCTTGGCCAGACCAGCGGAGGGTTTGGTCCTTCTCTAATAAAGAAATATATATGATGAGGGACAAAATTGGAAATTTAAAGAATTGGTGACAATAGTTTTGGAAGAAAAATGTATTTCAGCATTTCGCCAAATGCCTAACATTGGACTTTTAGCCTTTCCAATACTAGCTTTCAGTGAAAGCTACTTCAAAATAACTATCAAACAGTCTAGCATTTTCCTGAAGGGCTTTGGAGGCCAAAAACCCCTTTAGGAATACTGAACCAAACACACCATATAATAATAAATACCATGATGTATTTTTACCCCATAAAAACATGATGTGTGTTATTATTCCAATTTTACCACCATGACGGGTTAACTTTCCAATTTTGTTAGGAACTACCGGTGATAGTTCGTAAAAAATATATCGATTCATATATCTGAGTCAGAAGCTCATTGGAGTACTTATCAATGCATATATGGATTGAAACTTATTAGTGGTGAAAATAGTTACTGCATCAAGTGGGCTCAGTTAACAGAAGGAGATTAGGCCCAAGTGCAAGTCTAAACCCAAAGCCCTCAGCCCACATTCAAGCTTTTTTCTTCTTCATTGTGCAGAGTTGATTGTGCATGCAAACTCCGAGCGTTTGGACGAGTCGGATTCCCTCTGTTTTGCAAAGCTCGATAAGTGTTCGCAGCCTTCATTCATCTAATTGGAGAAATTTTCAAAACCGAGCTAATTTTAGGATCCTTGGGAATTCTGAGCTGGTGAGTTAAATCTTGGAGTTGTTAAGTTAAAAAAATTATGGAGGATTGATAGTTTAAAGTGTTGTGAAGCTATAGGATTTCACATAACTTAATTAGAACTTTTTGCCCAAAACAAATTCTTGAAGTTACGCACTCATGCTGGAGCAATAGTCAATCCTGTAGTGACAATTTTCACCTGTCTTCAGCTGTCTATAGAGTCAGCGAAGCTTAGGATATTTAAGTATATCGAAAGGGCTTTCAAAGGAGAAAGTTGTGGTGTGGACAAGTTCAATGCACAAATTACGCATAGCGGACAGCAGTGAACGTCTGCTAGGTGATGGTTCATAAAAATGTACTAATCCATATATAGGAGTTAGAAACTCATTGCAATATTTTTAAATGCGTAGATCAATTGAAACTTATTAATGGTGACAATTGTCACTTAAATCATCGTCACACTACATTGACTCCCCAATCTTTTGACCTTGCTAGCAATGGTTCAATCACATGTACTAATTCACTACTAACTCCGTGCAACATTTACTACCAACCCCTCCTAAAATTACTATCCATCAACAATCTTTAACTTCTTTCTAAATTATATCAAGAATGTTCATTTGAATAGCATGTCCTAAATTTCACTAATGGAATCTCTCTGCCCCTCTGGTTGCAGCTCTCTCCCTGCCCCTCCGGTGGCAGCTCCCCCCCAAAACCCTAGCTGATACGAAGGAACCCAATGCAGATTCCCCATGTCCTACCCCCTGACTAAGTGGGGTTTCACTCTTCGCCCCTTTCTTTTCTTCCTTTCTTCCTCGTGTCCCCAGAGAGCCATGGGTAAGACTGGCGAGAATGAAGTGGAATTCTGGAGCTCAATGCCACCTCAATGCATTCGTCCTCCATCTTCCAACTTGACATAACGGTGAAGGTATGCTGTTTCTCAACTTCCAGATCCCATAGTGTAAACATTTTAGGGCTCCCTTCATTCCAGAATAGCAGTAACCCTAGTCCTCAATCCCTGCTCACAATCCCTGTCGGAATCATAAAATCATCACATACACTCCTCCAAAGTTTCGTTTGTTTTTCTTAAGATCAAATGGAAGAAGAGAACGAGAATCACCTCAGATTGTCCGCCCTCTGCAAACGAATGGGTAATTTATGGTCTGCGGAGGATATCACCGATCTGTCTGGCAGCATACTAGAAAAAGTGCAGCATGAAAGTGTCCTCATCCTCTATGGTAAACTGTATTCCAAACCAAGTGTCAATTTCCAAGCATTCATTACAACAATGAGACGAGTTTGGAGATTAGACACTGTCAAATGTGAAATGATAGAGCCAGGCTTCTTTTTGTTCATATTTGAATCCATAGATGATAAAAGAAGAGTGATGGAAACGAGCCCATGGTCTTTTGCTAGCAATTTACTGGTTTTACAGGAAGGTGATCCTACAATCCCAGAGCATTGTTATGAGTTCACGCATTATGCGTTTTGGGTACATTTAGTTGGCCTCCCAAGAGCAGGACTTACTGATGAGGCTATCAACTGTATCGCTTCTAAACTGGGAAATGTGGAGGAGGTGAAAATAGATGCCAGGAACAACAGCTCTAGTAAAATTGGGAAAGCCAAAGTAAGACTGAATCTTACCTTTCCCCTAAAAACTGGCACTATCATCAATTTGGGTGGTAGGAAATGATGGATTGATTTTAAATATGAACGATTACCACACTTTTGCTACTCATGTGGGTGCATAGGCCATTATGCAAACCTTTGCCAGAAAATTCCATATGAAGAAACAGAGCTGCCAAATGACAAACCTGGAAATTATGGTTCGTGGTTAAGGGCTGAGGTCAAAGAGCATAGCCCCTGCTAGAAAACTTTCTTTGGGGACATTCATTCAGCTTTGGAGGAGAAGGAACCCGAACCTGCATCTCAAAACACCCCAGAGGACATGGCCATACAGCAAACACCGGAGAACAACGACCGGGCCCTTGTTCTTTACAGCCCCACAGGCCAAGAATGCATCCAAGAAACCTGCCCCACAGATCCTCGAGCCATAGACAAAGGCAAGAAAATACAGCAGTATAAGCCCTTTGATCATACAGGAACAGCAAGTAAATGTGGGAAGGGAAAGCAGGAGAAAGAGACGAAGTTGGGGTATAAAAGCCCAGCAACAAAAAAATAGAAACGATTCGCACCCTATGGGAAGAAAAGCAACTCTGATAATCTGTTGAACGAAGCTAACTTACTGGAAACACCCATTATTCTGTGGGAAGATGTTAGTGAACGGGCCCCGGTGGCTAGCCCAAATCAGCCACCCGCAAAGACATGAGGATACTAGGCCAGGCTGTCGCAAGGGCGGGCCCCTTGACAGTCCAGAACCTTCGAGCCATAGTGGCTCGAGACAGGCCTAACTTAGTCTTCCTTATGGAAACTAAGAATAAAGAAGTGGTACTTGAGCGTCTAAAAAAACGCCTCCAATATAAGAACTCAACCATTGTAAATCCGGTGGGTATTGGGGGTGGTTTAGCACTATTATGGGATGAGGAGAGTCAGGTGGAAGTGTTATCGAGTACGCGGGAAAGGATGGACATAAAATGTGAATTTGACAGCAGTGGTTCTCAAATGCGGATCACATTCATTCATGCCTCAACTAACTACCAAGAGAGACTCAATCTATGGCATTCAATGTACAGCTATGCGGGACAGTTTAGAGGACCTTGGATTTGCATGGGGGATTTCAACGAGGTCCTATATGAGTGGGAGAAGGCTGGTAAAAGGGAAGCGGACCGCTATCGAATGGAGTCATTCCGGGATTTTGTCAACTCATGCTCACTAATGGATATGGAGAGTAAGGGGTGTTTCTATACATGGTCTAACAACCGTGACGGGGCTGAATTAGTCAAAAAAAGACTGGATAGAGCACTATGCAATTCCCAATGGTGAGTACTCTTCCCGAATGCCGAAGCTTATGCGCTACCTGCTATTGGATCTGACCATTGCCCTATTCTTCTATCCCTAGACGACACGGGAAAGAAAAAAATTAAAGTTTTCCGTTTTGAAGCATTCTGGACAGAACATCCAGATTGTAAGGAGGTTGTAAAAACTGCATGGAGCAAGGAAACTAACTTTCAACAGGGAGTTGTGGTTAAAATAAGGAATGTAGTGGCTGCTTTGGAGAAATGGAGTAAAGCTAACTTCAAACATGC
Source organism: Corymbia calophylla (assembly GCA_014182845.1). Lineage (NCBI taxonomy): Eukaryota > Viridiplantae > Streptophyta > Magnoliopsida > Myrtales > Myrtaceae > Corymbia > Corymbia calophylla. Next base: position 835,920 of record CM024696.1, on the reverse strand, counting down.
AGCCAGAAGAATAGACCATCTTAAAAGACAACTGACTGAGCTTAGTAACTCGAGGGATGATAATTGTAATGCTGCAGAATACAAACAAGTTGTAGGGAAAATTGAAGATCTATGGAGACAGGAGGAGCTGTACTGGGGCATGCGGTCCAGAATCAATTGGTTGAAGTGGGGAGACAAAAATACAGCATACTTTCACGCAACAACCATTCAAAGAAGGCAACGAAACAAAATTTCAATGCTCCGTCTAAATGATGGCACATGGAGCAGGGATTCGACATGCATAGTACAGCATATAAATGAATTCTACACATCCCTGTATAAATTAGTAGGGAGCAGAAATTACCAGCTTGTCCTGGAACAATGCCCACGAGTAGTCACCCATGATATGAACAACGCCCTGCTGGAAAAAGTGTCTAAAGAAGAAGTATACCGTGTTGTTTTTCAACTGGGTGCCACCAAGGCTCCAGGTCCCGACGGTTTGAATGGCCTCTTCTATCAGTGTTACTGGGTAGATATTCAGGAGGACCTTTTCGAAATGGTGGACAAATTCTTCAGTCAAAGTACCTTCGACCCTGTAATAAACAATACTCAGATTATTCTCATCCCAAAAATAGCCAATCCTGAGGACATTACACAGTATAGACCAATCAGCCTCTGCAATTTTCTCTACAAAATTATTGCTAAAGTCATGGCAAATAGGTTGAAACCTTGGCTTCCAGACATAATAGCTCATGAGCAAAGTGCTTTCGTGGGAGGGAGACAAATACAGGACAATATCTCCATTGTACAGGAGGTCTTTCATCACATGCGCATAAGAAGAAGAAAAAGGAAATTTCAGGCAGTCTTAAAACTTGACATGCAAAAAGCCTATGACAGGGTCGAATGGGACTTTCTCTGTGACTACATGAGACAGCTGGGTTTTGAGGAGAAATGGGTCCAAATGGTTAACTACTGCATCTCCTCAGTTTCCTTCAGAGTACGGGTCAATGGAGATTGTTGCGAGTCATTCAAACCAACTAGAGGGCTAAGACAAGGGGACCCACTATCACCCTATCTGTTTATAATCATGGCTAATGCTCTTTCCTCCCTGATTTCTAAAGCGATGTCTGATGGAAGCTTGAAGGGTATAAAATTGAATACCTACTGTCCAACTCTGTCCCACTTGATGTTCACGGATGATGCGATTTTTTTCCTGAATGCTACCACACAAGAGGCAGAACAACTATCAAGTACCATAAACCAATATTGCTATGCATCGGGCCAATTGGTGGACCTAAACAAGTCTGGTATTTTCTTTGAAAAAAGCTGTCCCCAGCCCTTAAAATAGAACATTGCCAATGGTCTAAGGGTTCCAATTATAGAGAAAACGGGGAAGTACCTGGGAATACCTTCAGACTGGGGCCAAACAAAAAAACAACTCTTCTCATGGATCCTAGCAAGAGTGGAACAGAAGCTGGCTGGGTGGAATGAGAGGTTAATCACGAAGGCAGGTAAGGAAATCCTAATCAAAGCTGTAGTCCAAGCCCTCCCCCAATTTGCTATGTCAATTTTCAAAATCCCGGTGTCCTTGTGTCGAATGGTTGAATAGAAAGTCTCTTCCTTTTGGTGGAAACAAAACGCTCTGAAGAAGGGTATCCATTGGAAACAATGGGATAGACTAAAAGACAGGAAAGACTGTGGGGGTCTCGGTTTTAGAGATCTTGTCGATTTCAACAAAGCAATGTTGGGAAAATAGGCTTGGCAGCTCTTAAATCACCCGGACAACTTGTGGAGTAAAATTTTCAAGGGAATCTACTTTCCTAGAGGGGATTTCTGGTCAACGACAAAAGGCAACAGACCATCGTGGGGATGGCAAAGTCTACTCGAAGGAAGGGAAACAATTACACCTGATGTTAAATGGGCGGTCGGGGACGGACAAAGCATTCGTATCAAAGAAGACTGATGGCTAATTTCAGGGATAATAGGAGGCCCGGCAAACAGAAACGACCCGATTTTGGTTGCTGACCTGATAGATGGAACAACTAGACAATGGAAAACCCGAGTAGTGGAAAACCTCTTTGATGAAGGACGAACAAGAGAAATTCTTGCTACACCTTTCAGCGCACTACCCACCCCAGACAAGTTAGTGTGGACAGCCAACACTTCAGGAAAATATACTGTAAAGAGTGGCTATAATAGACTTCGGTCTACCCAAGCAACCCGCTCAACAGATCAGCCATCCCCTTCTTACCAGGTTCCTAAAAAACTATGGTCAGAGATCTGGCACCTTCAGAGTTCGCCAAAAGTCAAATTTCATCTATGGAGCTTATGCAACAATGCCCTACCGACGAAGGAAAACCTAGTAAAGCGGCAAATCATACCTGATATGTCGTGCCCCCTCTGCGGTGATGGCCCCGAAACAACAGAACATCTTTTCATTCTTTGCCCATGGACAAACGCAATCTGGTCAGACAACAGAACGGGGGTAAAGTTTCCGATGTCAAATATCACAAGAGCAGACAAATGGGTTTGGGAAATTCTTACCGCCCAAACAGAACCGCAAGCACGGGAACTCTTCGCCGAGATCCTCTGGTCGGTGTGGAAGGCCCGAAACAGATCCATATTCCAGGCGCGCACAACAACCAAACAACAGCTGTTAGATGAAGTAGAGCAGAATTTGCAGATGCACCAGAAGTGGAATCGCAGAAAAAAAAGACAAGGAACACCTTACCCCCTCGCATCTATCGGACGACCCCAGAACCGCAAATCCCCCCAACACCAGAATAAACGTCGACTGCTCATGGACTGGCTCGACAATGGAAGGCTCGGTCGCCGGAGTTTGGAGGGACCGAGCAGGAGTGATGATTGATGGCTTTGCAAAGAGGGTGCTCGCTCCTTCGAGTCTGATCGGCGAAACCCTAGCGATCCGAGACTGTCTTCTCTTTCTCAAGTCAAAAGGGGAAAGTACGAGCAGTCGACAACAACGGGGAGAAGAGACACGAATTGAACTGCTCTCTGATAGTCAAACTGCAGTTCAGTTCATCTTGGGCCGGGCCACAACTCCATGGGCCGCGCAACAGCTGGTAGAAGAATGCCGTGGACTTCTAAAAGAGATGAGGCACGTTGGGCTGATATACATTCCCAGGGACCAAAACCGAGTCGCCGACTGGGTTGCAAAAGCCCACAACGCGAATAACCTCCCGATCAATTGGATTGCAAATCCACCGCATAATTTTATGCTCAGAACTTAATCTTTCCTGTAATCCCTTATTTACGGATATCTAATGCAAAATCGATATTTCCGACCAAAAAAAAAAAATTAGCATGTCCTAGACTTTTGGAGAGTAGCCGCCAGTTGGTACAATATTTACCTACTTATTTTCATTCGGAAGGTATAGTTTACTATGATTGAATAAAAATGTATTAGTGAGTATTGATAACTAAGTGATGGTATAGCTAATTTAAGGTGAGGTCGCTCAATTTGAAGGAGAAGAGATCCATAAATCAGTTCGAAGATCGGCCGGCGATGCTAGTGAGGTTTATCTTCTACCCGCTCTGTCCCAGGACTGAAGTCTTTTGGTGTCAAATTTCATTCAGACAGATCGCATGAAAAGTTGGAAAGTTTCCGATTGTTGGTAAATTTATGAAGCGGGCGGTAAATTTCTATTGACATTGATAACTTATTACGAACTTGCCAACAAGCAGTAAATTCCAGCTCCTCTGAACTTTTATGTGTTGTAAGCAAATCGTCAGCACAATCATAAATTTACCAACATTCTAATGAGCTGTAAATCATCAATTCTTTTTTTTAATTTTATTAGTATGGTAAATTAATTATAAGCACTATCACGAATAAAGTAGTATATTATAAATTCCTCCGTAATTTACAAACATTCCAACAAGTTGCAACCTAACTACTATCACAAAGTTTACCAACATTCCAATAAAGTAGTAAATTACCAATTATTTTGAAATTTTACCAAGTAAATTACCAACACCATCGGGAATTTACCAATATTCCAATAAAATAGTATATTATCAATTCCTTCAAAATTTTACCATTGTTGTAAGTAAATTGCAATCACTATGAGGAATTTGCCAACAGTCTTCTTTGCATATCTTCTCAATCCATAACTAAATAGACTTGTCAGATATGAACATGAGATATTCATTAATTGTGTTACATTCGTCCAAAAACAACATTTTCATTGAATAGATTATTATGACTGTTGTGAGTAAATCACAATCACTATGAGGAATTTGCCAACATTCTTCTTTTCATATCCTCTCTATCCATAACTAAACAAACTTGTCAGATATGAACATAAGATATTCATTAATAATGTCATGTCCGTATCCAAAACCAACATTTTCATTGAACAGGCTACACAACGCAACATCACATGGATGGCATCATGTATGTTAACTCCGAAAGAATTCCTCACCTGTCGTTAGAAAAGTAATGCAAATAATGAACAATACATAATTCTGTTGTTTGATTGTCGAGGAAATTCTCTGGTAAAATGGGAACCAGAGATGCTAAAATGAGTTGTTACTAACTCCGGGATTGAGTCAATATTCGGTGGATGGGCATGGGAGATCCTGCGTTTGGGTATTCTTCGACAACCTTGAAACCTCCTTGACGATCTGTTTCACAAGTACCGCTTCATGCCTGCCAATTGCCTAAGAAAACTGAAGTAAGATTTGAGTAATATAGAGGATTTTTCCGTAATGGGATTGAATTAAGGTTCTTATGGGAATGATGAAAAATAAATAACTATAGAAGTTGATTGCCACTTCACTCGAGAGAAGATTCAAGAAGGGGTTATTGCAACTCGAGGAATTGGAACTATGGAACAACTTGCAGATTTTTTCACCAAGCCATTATGTCAGAGACAACACATATTTATTGAGCAAGCTAGACGTCTTTAACATTTATAAGCTGCCAACTTGAGGGAGAATGTTGGATTGATCTTCAATTGATTCCCTAGCCAGATTCCAATCTCGTAATTGATACTAGGGAAAACAATATTGTATATATTTCCTTTGATATACATTTCTTGTACTATAAAATGCAAACATGTATTTGTATATTGGTAGACAAAAAATATAATACACATTTTCCATTGCTCGACGTTTTGTGTCAATCAGACCAGAGAGAGAAGGGATCGCCAGTGATTTTTGTCTCCACGAATCTCTAAGTGAACTCGCTCTCCTTTGCTTCATTGTGATTTAGGTCAATTTCTTGCTTGGGCCGTCGCTTGTTGTTGATTTCCAATGATTCCCTTGGCCAGTGCCTGCGATTCGGCATTGCGTCCCTGATTTCCGTTAGGTGCTTGTCTTATGTCGAGTTCAAGACAGCATTGGCACTGTCCCCATTTTGAGGTAAGTATTTCCTCCATGTATTAATTATCAGAGTAAAGAAATGCCTGCAAATTCCCTAATTGCATAACAGTGATTATAGTACATAGCTGCATTACAGTTCAATTGAATAATGCCATGACTCGTGCATTGCCCTTATCTTACTCAACCATTGAAAGCACCACATCCCCATCAGTATTATTCCACTTCTTTTTCGAACTTCGCCAAATAAGTTCTCTCTCATTCACAAGTTGATCACAGAGAGTCAAATGAGCACATGGTCTTGAATGTCATCTATTCGTCGACGGCTGGAGATGACTGGTTCCTTTGCCTTCGGTTTTTTTTTTTACCCTCGTTGTAAATTTTGTTGGAAATTCAAACGACCCTAATTGTTAACGCTCTCGTTTTACAGAAAATCAAAGGTGGAGTGGCAGGAAAAAAATCCCTCCCTAAGGTTTCACATTCACTTTATCTCAAGATGGTGAAAACCTGGTAAGCTGGTGTCAATTTGATGCGCACATTTGTTTGACCTGACAATCAAGTTACCGCGGTCAAAAAATTTTTACCAATAAGATTGGAAAATTACTAGCAACTTTGACATTCCACCGAGATGGAATTTTTTCAGTTCTTTTACCCGACTGGAAAGCAGCATAACCAAGGTCACAGGCGGTTGCATAGCATTCTCCCATTTTCAGATTATGATTTCACTGAGCACTGTGTAGCATTCAAGTAGTTATAAGAGAGATTTTCTTTTTTCCATCACATTGGTGTCATTTTCCAGATTCAGGTTTTCCAATCTAAATGTATACAAATTGAAATTCGGGTATCGGTGAAGTGAGTCGGGAACATAAAACTTGTGTTTCTTGCAATTAGAGGTCATCTAAGGTTTACCGTTGCAGTAAATAATTTTACTTAGGGCACCAGCTTGATCATCATGAACGCATGTGCCACATCTGTTTGTTGATAAGAGAAAAACTAGAAGATGGCGACGGGGACACGGGTCTGAAATTTCATCATCATGTGTTTTTTGATTTCGGTTGCACTTTAATATTTCTCCATTATTTGATTGATAGGAGCATTCACTAAGCGAAATTCTTCCTTTGATGAGATCTCCAATCAAATGAGTTATGCCTTCCTTACACAAACCCCGTCAAATTTGACCCAATTTGTATTGAAGTTAATTTTTTTTTTACAACGAAGAAACAAAAAGGAGGAAATGCTTAACATGGACACTGAAGCTGATATTATGGGCGCAAAAACTGTCAGGTTGGTTTCATCAGGTACACAATGCATGATGAAACAATAGCATCACATTTTTTTACGTACATTAGGAAAATGTCAAGGGATAGATCTAATATATCGAAGCTGATTATTGCTTTATCTACCTCCTATTGATAACAAAAAAGGCATGATCATTGAAATTAAAAATAAAATACATAATGGAGGATGGTGTAAACACTTATATCATGTTGTATTATATGATAATTTTGTGATGGTGTTAATTGATGAGGAAAAAAAACTTGCTAATGATTCATCTCCAACTGTAGTACATTCTTTCACAAGGCGTCAAGTACAAGAAAACAAAGGAGTAAAGAAGAACTTGAAGTTTCGGAGGAATCAAATTACGGAATTGGGAGTTGGAAACGAAACTAAAAATTCTGCCACTAGAAAAAAACTTGTAAAGTTGGTGAAGTTATTTTAACACTTATAGCGATTGAATCAATGACAGGTGATGTTATTTATGGTTCTGCCATAGCAGGTTTTGCATTTGCGATGGTGTTGTATTCAAGAAGGAAGGAAAACCTCATTGATAATTCGTCTCTAAAAAAAACTTGTAAAGTTGGTGAAGTTATTTCACCACTTATAGGGATTGAATTAGTGACAGGTGATGTTATTTATGGTTCTGCCATAGCAGGTTTTGCATTTGCGATGGTGTTGTACTCAAGAAGGAAGGAAAACCTCATTGATAATTCGTCTCTAACTGCAGGACATTATTTTTCACTTGGAAGCTATAGTAATATTGAAATGGTATCAACAAAAAAATAAGAAACAGTGAAAGCAAGTCAAAAATTTGTAAATATAACTGGTTAATTTGATTATATTTTTATGGATAAAGTGATAATTTTGGCATTTTACAAGGCATGGTATGTGTGGAGAATGCCATATGTTTAACAATTTCGACAATTGACGAACTCAATGACTTGATTAAAAGGGTACATCAAAGGCGCAAATGAACGAAAAAAGTTCAAGACTTCAGTTAGTACTTTCAATTGTCATCAAAACTATATACTTGCAAAATCATTCTGTCTTTTGCAGCTTAGTTTTATTGATCTAGCTTGGTAAAAAAAAACAAGAAGTCGGGCGCTACGGGCGCTCAACTTAAGGAGGCCAAACGTATTAATTAGTCTCTTTCTGCTCTGATGAACGTTGTCGATGCCCAAAATTCTGATGCTAAGTATGTGCCTTATAGTAATAATAAGTTGACACTCCTAATGAGCGACTCACTTGAGGGTAATGCGAATACATTGATATTTGTCAATATATCACCTGTTGAGTCAAAATTGGAAGAGACATATAATTTTTTGAGATAAGTTTTTTATGTGCTTTTTTGCTCAAAGAATTTTTTGCCCTCATTCTTTGAGGTAAGTTCCTTAAAACAATTATGTTAATCCTAATGTTATGATGCTAATGTCACGGGTTGACTATTCTAGTGTTCCCTTATTTGTTCACACTTAAAAATTTGGTTCCACTTTACTCACACAAAATTCTAGAGAGAGAATAGCTTTCGCTAATACTTATATCGCTCAAATGTTTTCTGAATGATGGAAACGAGACTGAGGGTATCCTTTTTATACAAGAACCCTTCTAACTACAACCGTAGATCTACAATACAATACGACGGTGGAGATTAATAGGAAGTCTCTAAACAAGTGGATATTTCCTATTTTGCCATCAAGAATACTCTAGAATATTAAAACCTTTTCGTGGAGATTAATAGGAAGTCTCTAGTCAAGTGGATATTTCCTATTTTGCCATCAGGAATACTATAAAATGTTTAAACCTTTTCGTGGAGATTAATAGGAAGTCTCTAGTCAAGTGGATATTTTCTATTTTGCCATTAGGAATACTCTAGAATATTTAAACTTTTTCTAGATTTTTCGACATTTGTTTCACCAAAATGTACACTGGTTGGGGAAAACATTTTCCTTCAAGTGGATATTTCCGTATATCGCATCACCTGATCTATAATAAAATTCATTGTTCTCTCCCGTTAACATAGGTCACTATGATTGAATCACATAAATCTAGTATCAGATTTATTCTTCTTTATTCTATCTATTTTATTATTCAGATAAAGAAATGCTTTCTACCAAATTCCCCATATTTCCTTTGTTTTGTGCTACATAATTAATTATCAGAGTAAAGAATGCCATGACCCTTGCATTGCCCATATCTTACTCAACCATTGAAAGCACCACATCCCCATCAGTATTATTCCACTTCTTTTTCGAACTTCGCCAAATAAGTTCTCTCATTCACAAGTTGATCACGGAGAGTTAAACGAGCACATGGTCTTGAATGTCATCTATTCGTCGACGGCTGGAGATGACTTGTTCCTTTGCCTTTGTTTTTTTTTTTTACCCTCGTTGTAAATTTTGTTGGAAATTCAAACGACCCTAATTGTTAACGCTCTCGTTCTACAGAAAATCAAAGGTGGACTGGCAGGAAAAAATCCCTCCCTAAGGTTTCACATTCACTTTATCTCAAGATGGTGAAAACCTGGTAAGCTGGTGTCAATTTGATGCGCACATTTGTTTGACCTGACAATCAAGTTACCGCGGTCATAATTTTTTTACCAATAAGATTGGAAAATTACTAGCAACTTTGACATTCCACCGAGATGGAATTTTTTCAGTTCTTTTACCCGACTGGAAAGCAGCATAACCAAGGTCACAGGCGGTTGCATAGCATTCTCCCATTTTCAGGTTATGATTTCACTGAGCACTGTGTAGCATTCAAGTAGTTATAAGAGAGATTTTCTTTTTTCCATCACATTGGTGTCATTTTCCAGATTCAGGTTTTCCAATCTAAATCTACACAAAATTGAAATTCGGGTATCGGTGAAGTGAGTCGGGAACATAAAACTTGTGTTTCTTGCAATTAGAGGTCATCTAAGGTTTACCGTTGCAGTAATAATTTTACTTAGGGCACCGGCTTGATCATCATGAACGCATGTGCCACATTTGTTTGTTGATAAGAGCAAAAACTAGAAGATGGCGACGGGGCGACTGGTCTGAAATTTCATCATCATGTATTTTTGTGATTTCGGTTGCACTTTAATATTTCTCCATTATTTGATTGACAGGAGCATTGACTAAGCGAAATTCTTCCTTTGATGAGATCTCCAATCAAATGAGTTATGCCTTCCTTACACAAACACCGTCAAATTTGACTCAATTTGTGTCTAAGTTAAAAAAAAAAAATTTATAACGATGAAAAAAAAGAGGAAATACTTAACATGGACACTGAAGCTGATATTATGGGCGCAAAAACTTTCAGGTTGGTTTCATCAGGTACACAATGCATGATGAAACAATAGCATCACATTTTTACGTACAATAGGAAATTGTCAAGGGATAGATCTAATATACCATTATTGCCTTATCTACCTCCTATTGATAACAAAAAAGGCATGGTCACTGAAATTAAAAATAAAATACATAATGGAGGATGGTGTAAACACTTATATCATATTGTATTATATGGTAGTTTTGTCATGGTGTTACTTGATGAGGAAAAAAAAAACTCGCTAATGATTCATCTCCAACTGCAGTACATTCTTTCACAGGGCCGTCAAGTACAAGAAAACAAGAGAGTAAAGTTTCGGAGGAGTCGAATTACAGAATTGGGAGTTGGAAGCAAAACTAAAAATTCTGCCGCTAGAAAAAACTTGTGAAGTTGGTGAAGTTATTTTAATACTCTGCCATAACAGGTTTTGCATTTGCGATGGTGTTGTATTCAAGAAGGAAGAAAAACCTCATTGATAATTCGTCTCTAAAAAAAACTTGTAAAGTTGGTGAAGTTATTTCACCAGTTATAGGAATTGAATCAGTGACAGGTGATGTTATTTATGGTTCTGTCATAGCAAGTTTTGCATTTGCGATGGTGTTGTATTCAAGAAGGAAGGAAAACCTCATTGATAATTCGTCTCTAACTGCATGACATTATTTCACTTGGAAGCTATAGTAATATTGAAATGGTATCAACAAAAAGAATAAGAAAGAGTGAAAGCAAATCAAAAATTTGTGTATATAACTGGTTAATTTGATTATCCTTTTATGGATAAAGTGGTAATTTTGGCACTTTACAAGGCATGGTATGTGTGGAGAATGCCACATGTTTAACAATTTCGACAATTGATGGACTCAATAACTTGATTAAGAGGGTACATCAAAGGTGCGAATGAAAAAGAAAGTTTCAAGTTCTAAGCTGGTATTTTCAATTGTCATTAAAACTACAGACCTGCAAAATCATTTTGTTTCAGAAAGAAAGGTATGCTATCATTTTTATTTGGTACTTACTTTTAAATATGATGAAGTGACACTGCGAGTTTTTTGCAGCTTTTTTATTGAACTAGCTGGGTCAGAAAGTCGGGCGCTATGGGCGGTCAACTTAAGAGGCCCAACATATTAATCAGTCTCTTTCGGCTCTGGTGAACGTTGTCGATGCCCTAAATTCTAGTGCTAAGTATGTGCCTTATAGGAATAATAAGTTGACACTCCTAATGAGCGACTCACTTGAGGATAATGCGAATACATTATGTTTGTCAATATATCACCTGCCGAGTCAAATTTGGAAGAGACATATAATTCTTTGAGGTAAGTTTTTTATGTGCTTTTTCGCCCCCATTCTTTGAGGTAAGTTCCTTAAAACAACTATGTTAATCCTAATGTTATGATGCTAATGTCACGGGTTAACTATTCTAGTGTTCCCTTATTTGTTCACACTTAAAAATTTGGTTCCACTTTACTCACACAAAATTCTAGAGAGAGAATAGATTTCGCTAAAATACTTATATTGCTCAAATATTTTCTTAATGATGGAGACAAGAGTGAGGGTATCTTTTTATACAAGAACCCTTCTAACTACAACCATAGATCTACAATACAATACGACGATGGAGATTAATAAGAAGTCTCTAGTCAAGTGGATATTTCCTATTTTGCCATCAAGAATACTCTAGAATATTAAAACATTTTCGTGGAGATTAATAGGAAGTCTCTAGTCAAATGGATATTTCCTATTTTGCCATCAGGAATACTCTAGAATATTAAAACCTTTTCGTGGAGATTAATAGGAAGTCTCTAGTCAAGTGGATATTTTCTATTTTGCCATCAAGAATACTCTAGAATATTTAAACTTTTTCTAGATTTTTCGACGTTTGTTTCACCAAAACGTACACTGGTTGGGGAAAACATTTTCCTTCAAGTGGACATTTTCGCATCACTTGATCTATAATAAAATTCATTGTTGCTCTCCCGTTAACATAGGTCACTACGATTGAATCACATAAATCTAGTATCGAATTTATTCTTCTTTATTCTGTCTATTTTATTATTCAATCGCTTGCTTTCTACAGCACTTCCCATATTTCCTTTGTTTTGTGCTACATAATTAATTATCAGAGTAAAGAAATGCCTGCAAATTCCCTAATTGCATAATGGTGATTATAGTACATAGCTGCATTAGAGTTCAATTGAATAATGCCATGACCCTTGCATTGCCCTTATCTTACTCAACCATTGAAAGCACCACATCCCCGTCAGTATTATTCCACTTCTTTTTCGAACTTCGCCAAATAAGTTCTCTCTCATTCACAAGTTGATCACGGAGAGTCAAACGAGCACATGGTCTTGAATGTCATCTATTCGTCGACGGCTGGAGATGACTTGCTCCTTTGCCTTCGGGTTTTTTTTTACCCTCGTTGTAAATTTTGTTGGAAATTCAAACGACCCTAATTGTTAACGCTCTCGTTTTACAGAAAATCAAAGGTGGACTGGCAGGAAAAAATCCCTCCCTAAGGTTTCACAGTCACTTTATCTCAAGATGGTGAAAGCCTGGTAAGCTCGTGTCAATTTGATGCGCACATTTGTTTGACCTGACAATCAAGTTACCGCGGTCATAATTTTTTTACCAATAAGATTGGAAAATTACTAGCAACTTTGACATTCCACCGAGATGGAATTTTTTCAGTTCTTTTACCCGACTGGAAAGCAGCATAACCAAGGTCACAGGCGGTTGCATAGCATACTCCCATTTTCAGGTTATGATTTCACTGAGCACTGTGTAGCATTCAAGTAGTTATAAGAGAAATTTTCTTTTTTCCATCACATTGGTGTCATTTTCCAGATTCAGGTTTTCCAATCTAAATCTATAAAAATTGAAATTCGGGTATCGGTGAAGTGAGTCGGGAACATAAAACTTGTGTTTCTTGCAATTAGAGGTCATCTAAGGTTTACCGTTGCAGTAAATAATTTTACTTAGGGCACCGGCTTGATCATCATGAACGCATGTGCCACATTTCTTTGTTGATAAGAGCAAAAACTATAAGATGGCGACGGGGACACGGGTCTGAAATTTCATCATCATGTGTTTTGTGATTTCGGTTGCACTTTAATATTTCTCCATTATTTGATTGACAGGAGCATTGACAAAGCGAAAATTCTTCCTTTGATGAGTTCTCCAATCAAATGAGTTATGCCTTCCCTACACAAACACCGTCAAATTTGAACCAATTTGTGTCTAAGTTAATTTTTTTTTATAACGAAGAAAAAAAGAGGAAATGCTTAACATGGACACTCAAGCTGATATTATGGGCGCAAAAACTGTCAGGTTGGTTTCATCAGGTACACAATGCATGATCAAACAATAGCATCACATTTTTACGTACATTAGGAAATTGTCAAGGGATAGATCTAATATACCAAAGCTGATTATTGCTTTATCTACCTCCTATTGATAACAAAAAAGGCATGGTCACTGAAATTAAAAATAAAATACATAATGGAGGATGGTGTAAACACTTATATCATATTGTATTATATGATAATTTTGTGATGGTGTTACTTGATGAGGAAAAAAAAACTCGCTAATGATTCATCTCCAACTGCAGTACATTCTTTCACAGGGCTGTCAAGTACAAGAAAACAAGGGAGTAAAGAAGAACTTGAAGTTTCGGAGGAGTCGAATTACAGAATTGGGAGTTGGAAGCGAAACTAAAAATTCTACCGCTAGAAAAAACTTGTGAAGTTGGTGAAGTTATTTTAACAGTTATAGGGATTGAATCAGTGACATGTGATGTTATTTATGGTTGTGCCATGGCAGGTTTTGCATTTGCGATGGTGTTGTATTCAAGAAGGAAGGAAAACCTCATTGATAATTCGTCTCTAAAAAAAGCTTGTAAAGTTGGTGAAGTTATTTCACCACTTATAGTGATTGAATCAGTGACAGATGATGTTATTTACGATTCTGCCATAGCAGGTTTTGCATTTGCGATGGTGTTGTACTCAAGAAGGAAGGAAAACCTCATTGATAATTCGTCTCTAACTACATGACATTATTTCACTTGGAAGCTATAGTAATATTGAAATGATATCGACAAAAAGAATAAGAAACAGTGAAAGCAAGTCAAAAATTTGTGGATATAACTAGTTAATTTGATTATCCTTTAATGAACAAAATGGTAATTTTGGCACTTTACATAGCATGTATGTGTGGAGAATGCCACATGTTTAACAATTTCGACAATTGACAAAATCAGTAACTTGATTCAGAGGGTCTTGAAAAAAAGGCATACATCAAAGATGTGAATAAACAAAGAAAGTTTAAGTTCTCAGCTGATACTTTCAATTATCATCAAAACTACAGACTTGCAAAATCATTTTGTTTAAGAAGGAAAGGGATGCTATTGTTTTTGTTTGATACTTACTTTTAAATATGATAAAGTGACATTGCGAGTTTTTTGCAGCTTAATTTTATTGACCTAGCTAGGTCAGAAAGAAACAAGAAGTTGGGCGCTACGGGCAGTCAACTTAAGGAGGCCCACATATTAATCAGTCTCTTTCTGCTCTGATGAACGTTGTCGATGCCCTAAATTCTGGTGCTAAGTATGTGCCTTATATGAATAATAAGTTGACACTCCTAATGAGCAACTCATTTGGGGGTAATGCGAATACATTGATGTTTGTCAATATATCACCTACCGAGTCAAATTTGGAAAAGACATATAATTCTTTGAGGTAAGTTTTTTATGTGCTTTTTCGCCCTCATTTTTTTAGGTAAGTTCCTTAAAACATATGATGCTAATGTGACGAGTTGACTATTCTAGTGTTCCCATTCTAGTGTTCCCTTATTTGTTCACACTTAAAAATTTGGTTCCACTTTACTCACACAAAATTCTAGAGAGAGAATAGCTTTCGCTAATACTTATATGCTCAAATGTTTTCTGAATGATAGAAACGAGAGTGAGAGTGTCCTTTTTATACAAGAACCCTTCTAACTACAACCGTAGATCTACAATACAATACGACGGTGGAGATTAATAGGAAGTCTCTAATCAAGTGGATATTTCCTATTTTGCCATCAAGAATACTCTAGAATATTAAAACCTTTTCGTGGAGATTAATAGGAAGTCTCTAGTCAAGTGGATATTTCCTATTTTGCCATCAGGAATACTCTAGAATATTTAAACCTTTTTTAGATTTTTTGAACCAAAACATACACCGGTTGGGAAAACATTTTCCTTCAAATGGATATTTCCTATTTTGCCAGCAGGCCGGCCCGACCTCTTCCTTCTTTCCCTTCCCTCTCCTCACCAGGGCTGGGCTCTTCCCTCTTTCCTATCCTATTCGGCCCGGCCCTCTCCCCATTCCCTCCTTTTTCACGCTAGAGGCAAACGGGAGGGAGGAGGACGACGCGACGGTAGCAAGGAAAGGGCAGAGAGGACGCTCGGCCAGGAAAGTCGTGCGGTACGGGGCAGGTCAGCACAGCTGCCGTCGCCGCTTAAGAGAGAGAGAGCAGCGTTTATTTTTTTGGTTTCTTCGGCAGAGGGGGAGAGCTCGTGGTCAGCTTGAGAGAAAGATTGCGCGCCACAGATAGAGAGGGGGAGGGAGCTCGAGAAAGTGATTGACCATCGCCGGAGACCCGTCCATCAGCCGCCGTTCGACGCATACCCTTGACCGAACCAGGTAGGCCTTCTTCCGACCGTCGTGCCCTGTTTTTGGGAAAGCGTCGGGCCGGAGCTCGTGGCCGACCAGTTCGCACGAGCTTCGGCCCTGTCGGCCCTCTATGAAAGCTGCTGTGTATTAGGAAGCTGGGCCCGTGTTCGAGTCCCTATCGAGTTCGAATCCCTGGTTTCAGGAGCGTATACCAAGTGCTTGTTAGAATGTTTAAGTGAGTTCTGGGTTCTGTGAGTTCGTCGTGGCCGAGAATAGTCGTTCTTCGTTCATATCTGTTTCGAATGTGATTAACATGTCTCTGAGCGGATCTTGAGTGTTGCTTGTGCATGTTTTGTTGATGTTTGCTCGAATCTATGTCCCAAGTGAACCTAGGTCCTCTCTAGCTAATGCACTCATGTGTTTGATAAAATGTCCCAGAGAGAACTGAGAAGCAACCCAGGTTTAAACTCGCTCTAATTCATGCTTGCTCTTATATACGTTGGACCGTGCCTGTCTTTATGTTTTCATTGCGATTTCATGCGATTTTCGTGGAGTAATCATGTATTGTTGAGCCGGCGGGGATTTTTGCACCCGAAAATGGTTTAGCCGTCGCCGGAGTTAGATTCGTGGACTTCCGACGCAATTTCTCGCCCGGGTTCCGCTTCTGCGGCGAGGAAATCGCGTTCTCCGCGCACGAATTCCGCCAATGGGACGAAGATCTTCGCCAATCCTTCGGGTCAGCATCCGGTTCAGGCCGAGTCTCTCCTTCAAGCGTCGACTTCGTCTTGCGATTGCTCGAATTCCGGATGATTGAGCTCGCGAAAACGGGACTCGAGCGGGGACTGTGGGACCCACCTTGGTTATTGTTATTGTTATTATTATTATTATTATTATTATTGTTGTTGTTTTTTTTTTTTGGGGTCGGAATCACCTTGGGCTATTTTGCCATTTTAACTTTTGAAGTTCGGGAATAATCAAACGGAGGTTAAAGTCTTGAAGCCCTCGAAAAACCCAGGAAGGAACCGCCCCTGAGAATGTCTGCCTCCTTCACAGCATATTCAATCCTCCCTCAGAATCTGCTCTTTCCGGCAAGTTCCTCTTTTTTCTTCTGTTTTCCCTCGATTCCTTAATGCCCTTTTACGAATTATACTTCTTTGGGTTGATACTGAAGGATCGGGCGCTGTTCCCTGTTCAGAATCTGAGTGGAAACAGGAGGAGGGTATTGGGTCCATGGAGGAACGGGCAAAAAGTTGGAAACTTTGTGGTAAGAGCAGGGCCAAAGAGGATATCTTTCGGCAAGGAATGCAGAGAGGCTCTTCAATCTGGGATTGATAAATTAGCCGATGCTGTCTCTGTTACTATCGGACCTAGAGGTGTGTTGATTCTTCTGTTTCTCCTTCTGAAATTCCTGTTTCTGGCATTTTAATTCTGGAACTATTCGTTCATCTGATTATTTATTTATTATGTGGGGGTTGAGCTGGAGTTAGTATTTTGGACAGAGGGAGAGATATTGTGTTTTCTTCTTATTAGTTGTGAGGGAGCTGCCTGGTCTAGTTTTGTGCAAGATTTGGAGTTGGGAGTTATTTTGATAGCGCATGTGCAGAATTGTGGTCTTCAAGCTCGAGTGAAGTGTATGGACTTTTCCTTCTGTCAAGGGAGCGATGCTTGATGTTGCAAACTTTTCATTCATACATTTCAAGCTGACTGACCTGTCTTTCTTTCCAGACTCCATTGTTATTCTTTTCTTCATTTTCTTTTTTGTTGCTTCAGTCCTTAATCTTCACCATGATCTTGAAGTAGTTCACAGAGTATTCTTACATATCCTATTCACAGAAGATAGTTATTTGACACCACATGTTCATAAGTGAGTTGTTTTGGTGGCGATGGGAAATAATTATAGACAGAATGCAGTTCCCTCGTTAGAAAAAGAAATTTTTCAATATATGGATATTTTACAGCACCACACATAAGATGTATGGAACTTATGTTTAGGGCATGCTAATCTAGAGGCATCCAGTGTTTCTCTAATCCTTTTCTGGAGGGCAGTTGCTAACTCATATGCATTTAACATGCATTTGGGGTCAATTTGACATGGTCTATTTACTTATTCCTACTGTCCAAGTTGTTGAACCCAACAAATATAAATTGCTTCTATAGCATGTAGTGAAAGGCACTTTTTAGTAAAATATTTCAGCATTTGGCATTTGCACTCATTAAAATAATTGACAGTTTGCATGTTCATGGCATAATAGTGTTGATGCCACATATAATCCTTTCGCATCCTTGAAATCCGAATGACGTGTTTTTAAGCATGTAACATAACATGTTTGACAAGTTTCGAAAACAGGCTCTCCTAAATAAATTTATGTAATGTTTTATCATGTGCATCAATATGTCACACATTAATATGTAAAGGTGTATTGATTCTTTTCACCAACATTCCCAAATGTGTTTAAATGGGTTGACCCCTTATGACACACATGCTTTTGTCTAATCCAACCCCCTTTCACATAATACATTGTAAACACTTCGTAGAATGGAGGAGAAAGTGAGGAAGAGAGACAATGCATGCCAAAAACTAGAAGTCTGATGCTAGTCTTCTGTAGGACAACCAAGGCTACACTTGTAAAAATGCTCAGTCGGTTTAGGCTTATGGAGCCAGATGATTTATTAATTTTCTTCTCAATGATGTATGCATAGTCAAGAATTATCAAGAATATCAATACTATTCAGGCGGATTTTGTTTTTCTTTTTATGCTGTTGATATTTTTAGAGTGGAACAAGAAAGCCCTTTTACTGGAAAATTCTCACAATGAAAAAACATATATTTGTCCAATTGGTTATTCCTCAACCAACAATAGTATAGATTTACATTTTTTCCAGTTATGTTTAGATTAGTAGATTGATTATACCATTATGGCCTAATTGATTTATTTAATTTCTCTTTACTTCAGGACGCAATGTTGTCCTCTCAGAGTCTGAATCTCTGAAAGTAATAAATGACGGTGTCACGATTGCCCGAGCTATAGAACTTTCAGATGCAATCGAGAATGCTGGGGCAATGTTAGTCCAAGAGGTCATTCATGGTTGATATTTAATTCTCTCCTGATGCTTGCTCTCATGATTAACTCTTAAAATTCTATATTTGTGCTCAAGCGTATATAATTCCAGGTAGCTGGCCGCATGAATGACTTGGCTGGTGATGGCACAACCACCGCAATCATCTTGGCACGAGCAATGATTAATTCTGGGTTGTTGGCAGTTTCATTTGGGGCTAATCCAATCTCTATAAGAAAAGGAATGGATAAGACTGTAAAAGAATTGATCAGGATTTTGAAGGAAAAGAGCTTTCCTGTAAGAGGGAGTGATCATATCAAAGGTTAGTGATGATTTTTTTTATTCTTTTTGTGCTTTGTCCAGTACGTGAGCTATTCATGACGAAATTCTGAAATTTTGTCACCATTTTGCAGCTGTGGCGTCAATCTCTGCTGGAAACGATGACTTTGTTGGAAGGATAATTGCTGATGCTATTGAAAGGATTGGACATGATGGAGTAATCTCTATCGAGTCATCCTCATCTTCTGAAACCATTGTTATAGTCGAAGAAGGAATGAAGGTGGTGAATTTTGCTTTAGGTTTGAAATAATATGGAGTTGGATGCTCGTCTCCTTGCAAAATATAGAAAGAGTTATTCATTTCTTATGCTCTTTCACGAGCTCTCTACTTGTAAACTCTGTCTCCTAAAGGGATAAAGGCTTCCAATTGGATGAATCAATAGATCCTGAGCTTATTGAATGCATACACAACTTTCAATAATAAGTTCCCCTTTGATGATATCTTCACTTAAGTCATATTTTTTCCTGCCAGATTGATAAAGGCTATATGTCGCCTCATTTCATCACAAACCAGGATAGATCTCTTGTGGAGTTTGAGAACGCCAAAGTCCTCGTAACTGATCAGAAGATTTCAAATGTCAAAGAAATGATTCCTTTGCTGGAGAAGGCAACTCAATTAAGTGTCCCCTTGCTAATCATTGCGGAGGATATCTCAAGGCAAGTACTGGAAACACTTGTTGTGAACAAAATGCAAGGCTTGCTTAATGTAGCTGTCGTGCGATGTCCAGGATTTGGAGAAGGAAAGAAAGGTGTCTTGCAGGACATTGCTTTATTGACAGGTGAACTTGTACAGCATGGCAACCTTTGTTTTTGTGCTGTCTTAAGTTCCTTCAGAAAGCACTCTTATTCAAACCGCATGAGTATTCCCATCATTAGAGCGCATTTTCTGCCATGTTTTCATTCCATTAACATTGTAATAACAACATCAGGTGCTGATTTTCTCTCTGGAGACTTGGGTCTAACTCTCGATGGTGTGACGTCTGATCAGCTCGGCATTGCTAGAAAAGTAACCATCAGTAGTAACTCAACAATCATTGTTGCTGATCCTTCTACTAAAGCTGAAATCCAGGCAAGGATTTCACAGATTAAGAAGGATTTAGCTGAAACTGACAGTGCATACCATTCCCGAAAGCTTGCAGAAAGAATTGCCAAACTCACTGGTGGAGTTGCTGTAATTAAGGTTCGCAAGATCCCACATTCTTTTGGAGGCTATTTTTACTCACATATAGTCTATTTAAGCACATTATTTGAAGAACTAAAAATGTACAAAGTTCATGAATTTGAGATTCCCTCAAATGTCCTCAGAGATAAAATAATTGCACTTATTCATCAGACTCGTAATTCTGTATTGCCTCAGAATCTGAAAGCAATTCAGTGTTGTTTGTGTTTCATATTAAGCAATGTGCATTCAATCTAGGTAGGAGCACATACCGAGGTGGAACTTGAAGACCGTAAACTTAGAATAGAGGATGCAAAGCAGGCTACATTTGCTGCAATGGATGAGGGAATAGTACCTGGTGGTGGTGCAGCTTATATACATCTTTCTGAGTATATTTCTGTGATAAAGAGCAAGATGGAAGATCGAGAGGAGCAAATTGGTTCTGACATAGTAGCGACGGTATGATTTCTACTTTTTTGCTTCATCTCTTTTTGCGCATCATTTTGTGTGTAATTTAAATTTCAGCAAGTAGTTTAAAGGAAACTGAGGTGGTTGGTGCTTGACCAAATGTTGTTCATGCATACCTAGTTTGGTCCCATTGATCATCCTCTGGTGCCTTTGTTCTCTAGCAAATCGTCACTCTTGTTGGGCAGTGTTAATGGCAGCTTTGAGGATATGCAGGGACAAACTATGGCCTAGTTAATTAAGTTGATTGTGCTCTATATTTTTGTAATAGAATATGTGCAGGCATATCTATCAACTAGTCTATGCTTTATTTATCAATAGCTTGAGACAACATTGTGCCTTGAAAATAAACCTGTTTTGAGTATATAATGTTCAGCAAGACTTGGGAATGGTGGTGTTGTGTGTCAGATAAAAGATTAAATCGGCGGGAGTAGCTGCCATTGCCAAATCGATAAATGCCAGACAAAACAGACAAAGCTGGAGTGTAGGATAGTTTTTAGCATTTTGCTGTTGTTCTGGATGTGCCTTTGTTCTTATAGGTGGTCCATTGCGGATTGCAATTGCAGGCACTCCTTGCTCCAGCCAAAGCCATTGCAACTAATGCAGGAGCAGACGGTGATACTGTAGTGGAGAAAACCCGAACATGCAGTTGGGAAATTGGTTATAATGCAATGACGGGCAAATATGAAGATCTTCTCAGTGTTGGAGTCATAGATCCATGCAAGGTTTCAAGGTGTGCACTACAAAGCGCAGTCTCCATTGCAGGGACAGTCCTGACAACCCAAGCGATATTGGTGGAGAAAACAAAGAACCCCAAGCCACCCATTCCACTTGTGCCTGGAATAACACCTTAAAGTAAAACGAACGAGCGCATGCTTCATTGCTCAGGATAATTGCCAAGTCAGAGCTCTTCTTGATAAAAAGTCAGTGCTTCACGGATGTGTACCTTTCCAAATGAAGATGGGCATGACATGTTTCAGGGAACGTGAGAGGTGCAATCTCACTTATCCGGCTGGTCTTCAAGATCTGGCACTGTCATAATTGAAGAAACCGAGGTTGGATGTCAAAAGTTGGATGGTTTCCCTGATTTGCTTAACGGCAGTCACATTTCTGCAGTCGGTGCAACATGTGAAAATCTCTCTCTCGCACACGGATTGTTTGAAAGAGCATTGTTTCAGCCGATAATCTTCAGTGTCCAATAGCTTGTACTTTCTTGTAAGACTTAAAAATGTAATGCCTTGTGCTGGGTATAAATTAGTGTCTAAATTAATCACAAGAATTTTACTACTTTCCATGCTTATGGTGATCTGTTTACATTATTCAGATGCAGAGAGGCCAGCAGATCAGTTTCTTCAAGATTCTGATTGCATGAAAAATAGAAGATGCTAAGAACACCTGAAAATTTTTATTTTTAGAGCAAGGCACCAAAAAAATACAAAAGAACTGACTTTTCCATTAGTAATCACACTAAAGACACTGGGAAAATTTTGTATCCAGAGCAAGGCACAGGAAAATATAAAGAGCGACTCTTCTATGTCATGTATTGTGATGCTGCTGCTGTCGTCTCTCTGACTTTGAACTAACACTAGGAATTCACTCTGAAGTGACCAGCCCCAGCCTAGCAGTGATCCCATTGGAGACATTGCCCGTCTCCGTAGGCACCGCGTAGTGACCAATCCCGCGCGCTTAGAAGGTTGAACCAAAATATTAACATCTTAATTTGTTGACATTTTCACATGTGAAGGATCAAGAAACAAAAGCCAGACCCGTCAAAGATTTCAACAAAGTCAATCTCCTGCAGCAATTGTATTTGCATGAGTCAAGATGCCATTGATCATTGAACAGGACTTTAATTTTTTGTATTGGCCTGACAAAAGAGACAGGGCTCAAGTTTTTTGGCATTTGCCGAATCAGATGAAACATAGAGAGAGTACCATTAGCAAATTAGCATGAATGCAGATCTTCTTGCGGCCTCACCGGACCCTTCAGTCTTATTCCTCAAAGCTCCTTGTGCAGTCGAAAGCCTTCTTCAGTTTCTAAATTTGATCATTCAACAAATAGTCTCGGTTCGAGCTAATTCCTTCTGAGAGTATACAATTTTGGTATGAGGTTTAAGCTACACCTAGAGTATACAATTTTGGTTAAGGTACACCTCAATCGATTTCCCCTGGCAAAACATTTTCAATGTTTCAAGTGGGAAAAAGTGGTGCTCAATCTGACTGAAAGTCCTATTAAGATTAATCTCATCGTATGCAATAACCTAACATCTCATTCTGAGCATAGATCTATATAAGTAGGACAACTATTAGATAAAAAGTAGATGATTTTTACATGTTTTAACTGTGGCTTTAACTCACAACTTTATGTTCCAAATATTAAAGACAAATTATGAAGAATCTTTAAATTATACTATTATTCATAAGTCCGCATCATATTGATTGTAATACCTGTTCAAGTTATGGGGAGGCTGTTTATTATCGAGTGCCAATCTCAAATCTCTTTATTAAGTAATTTAAAAAATTCATTGAATTATTTTAACAAAGCCATCAATATTAACTCGAAAACCCTTATACATACAATTTTATATGAATTGAAAATATGAAAAAATTTACCTAAATTCGTAATAATCAGTGCTACGAGGACATTTAAGAGAAATATCTCTATGAGGACTAAAATTATTGTAGAAACAAAATATTGAAATCAAACTCAAAAATTCCTAAAAGTACGTGGATTGTAAGTGTAATTGTTGTAGGCATAGGTGGTTGGTGTTTTCTTTTTCTTTTTTGTCAGTCTTACTTTACTCTTAGTATAATTCTCAAACTTTTGCCTTGTGAGGATGTAGAGCGTGAGAGTCGAAATCCACATCTGAAGCTAAATTATCCCCACCACAACCCCTAGACTTTTGCCCTACCATGTATCGATTGTTGTTGTTGATTTAGCATATTTTGTCCAATTTCAAAAGAAAATTTGTTCTTGTCGCGAGACTAACTCGGGAAGTAAATTGTAATAAAAAAAAATCTACATAACCAAAACTGAATTTTGGGTAATAATGAGGATGATTTTTGCGATTTCCTTTATTTAATTTATAGTGACATGTCACTGGTAAAAACATGTCAAAAATCCGAAGGAATTCTTAAGAATCATTTAATCAACATGGTGATTCGATCTTCAACATCAACTGGACCTAAGGACCCACTACCCATGCCTGGCTCCCCTTGGTGCCCTAGCTTGAGATCCCAGCACCTACACTTGGGACCCCTATCAATGAACCCCAATGCCTAGGCTAGGGTCCATCGAGGCCTTCCAAGCACTCGCACCCTAGCTTGGGTCCATCGAGGCTCAGCCTTAGGCCTTAGCACCCTCGCCCAGAATTGTGGAGGTTGGGCTCAAGACCCTAGTGCTGTGGCCCAAGTCCTCAATGCTTAGGCATAGGTCCATTGAGGCTAGGCTCATGACCTTGGTAACGTTGCCCTTGTCCCTCATGCTTGGGTCCATTGAGGTCGGGCCTTAGACTAGGTGTCCAGCACCTGAGCCTAGGCTTGGGTCCTCAATGACCATGTCTAGGGGGCACTAGGGTCCTAAACTCAATCTCAAGCCTTTGTGGACTTGTGCTCGGGCGTTGTAGGCTTGATGAAACTATATTTTAACAACCTCTCGTGTGGGCTCGAGGAAACTATGTTCTAGTTTTTCTTTTGATTGATAACCTACCTTATGTCTTTGATAATTGATTGGGCATTCTTGGGCATTCTAAGTGGAATGCATCGAGTCGAGGATCGTTTCTGGCATTTTGCTCTTTTTCTGAAGGTTTCTCTGGTCTTATAGGTGGTCAATTACGGCTTGCAATTGCAGGCACTCCTTGCTTCTGCGAAAGCCATCGCAACTAATGCAGAAGCAGATGGCGATACCGTAGCAGAGAAAACCCGACCCAAACATGCCGTTGGGAAATTGGTTACAACGCAATGATGGGCAAATATGAAGATCTTCTTGGTGCTGGAGTCCTAGATCCATGCAAGGTTTCAAGGTGCGCGCTACAAAGTGCAGTCTCCATTGCAGGGACAGTCCTGACTACCCAAAGCGATATTGGTGGAGAAAACAAAAAGCCCAAGCCACCCATTCCACTTGTGCCCGCGATAACACCTTATAGTAAAGTGAATGAGAGGATGCTTCATTGCTCCGGATGAATGCCAAGTCAGAGCTCTCCTTGCTAAAAATTATCCATGCTTCATGGATGCGTGCTTTTCCAAATGAAGATGGGCATGACATGTTTCGGGGAACTGGAGAGGTGTAATCTCACTTACCTGGCTGGTCTTCAAGGTCGGGCACTGTCGTAATTGAAGAAACTGAGGTTGGATACAAGGAATTGCTTAATGGCAGTCGCATTTCTGCAATCTGTGCAACATGTGAAAACCTCTCTCTCACATATATATTGCTTGAAAAGGCGTTGTTTAGCCCATGTTCTCTAGTGTCTTATACCTTCTACTTTCTTTTAAGTGGACTGCTTTCATTGTTCAAGTAAATAGTACCATTACTGTTGTTTTTATTATTATAGTATCCAAATAACCTATCTTTTTATTTTTTAAACGGTCTTCTCGAGTGACTGCAATTCAAAGAAAGATTTATACAATGCTATTGAATATTAGTGGCTTTCGGATACATTCATATCATGCATCCAAGTTATCTATCTGTATTACTAAGATCCTCCACATTAAAGAATTTTGAGATATTGAATCAACGACTGGAATGTGTCATGCTTCCAATTTTATTATTCACTTTTTCCGTTTCTCTGTTGTTCTTTTCTCTTCTTCTCTATCAACTTTGCTCCGTCACCGACGCTCCATCCTCTGCGTGCCGCAAACCACTGCCATTTGTGCTGCTCTTGACTTGGTTGTGCCAGCCATCATGTTTCTCTCATAGAGGTCGTATCCTCAGATTGAATGTCGCTAGAGGTTTTAACTGTATCCATCATCCATTTACCACAACAATATACAGACAATATAATATGAATCTTGGGGGACTCATCTATTTCCTAGGCTTGGAGTTGCTTTGGATTCCTCTGGTTATTAGCTATGTCAAGCCAATCGCGCCATTGATTTTTTGTCTCGAGCAAGACTTAGCGATAACAGAACTCCTAGTGAGATTAATGCCAAATTTGACACAAGAAAAGGGATTCCTCTTTCAAATCCTACGTGATAGTCTGGTATATCTTCCTTTTATCGACTTGACACCTGCTATGTTGTCCTTATTGTCAGTTGGTTCATGACGGCATCACGTTCAACTCACTTCGTTGTAGTTTTTCGGATCCTTTGTAACGCCAGAATACTTTATTTCATGGCCATCAATTTTCATGGCCTTCAATTTTCTTATCGCTCTACCTTAAAGTTGCAAACTTATTCTCATGCTGACTAGCCAGATGACCCTTTAGATCATCGCTCCACTATAGGTTGCTCTTATATGGGGAATATTGCCAAAAAAGTTATAAACACTTTTCCGATTGTGCCAATTTAGTCCATCCGGCCAAATTTGGTCGGCCGAAGTTGACGTGGACACCGGCCGGCGCCGGCGACAATATTTTAATAATATTTTAATTATTTTTCGAATTGTTTTTATTTCCGAATTTTTTTTTAATTTTTCTGTTTTTTTTTTTTTTCCTTTTCTTTTTTGTCTCTTCCTCCCTTGCCCTCCTCCCTTGCCGGTGGCAGTGGCTGGCCAGCTCCGACAAGGCTTGCCGGCTACTGTGCAAGGGCCGCGAAGCCCTCGCCGGCAACCAGCGAGGGTCGCGAAGCCCTCGCCGGTGGCCAGTGAGGGTCATGGCCCCCGTCAAACCGACCACCCTCACCGGCGGCCTCGCCCAGACCAAGGCGAGACCTGAGGGCCACGACAAGGCGGCTTCGCCCAGATCTGGACGAGGTCGCCTTCACCCGCGACTAGGCCATGGCGAGGCTAGCCTCGCCTAGATCTGGACGAAGCCGCCTCGCCATGGCCCCCAAGCCTCCCCCAGGTCTGGGCGAGGCCGCCAGCGAGGGTCGCGGCTCTCGTTCGACTGCCCACCCTCGCTAGTAGCCTCTCCTAGACCTGGGCGAGGCCAACCTCACTATAGCCCCTAAGCCTCCCCTAGGTCTGGGTGAGGCTGCCAGCAAGGGTCGCGACCCCCGTTCGACTCCCCACCCTCGCCAACGGCCTCTTCCAGATGTGTGCAAGGTGGTTTTACCCAGATCTGGGCGAGGCCAGCCTTGTTGCGGCCCCCATTCGACTCCCCGCCCTCGCCGGCGGCCTCTCCCAAACCTGTGCGAGGTGGCTTTACCCAGATTTGGGCG
The DNA here is from genome assembly GCA_014182845.1 of Corymbia calophylla. Taxonomy (NCBI): domain Eukaryota; kingdom Viridiplantae; phylum Streptophyta; class Magnoliopsida; order Myrtales; family Myrtaceae; genus Corymbia; species Corymbia calophylla. The sequence continues at coordinate 809,030 of CM024696.1, read as the reverse complement.
AGGCCAACCTCACCGTAGCCGCCAGGCCTTCCCCAGGTCTAGGCGAGGCTGCCAGCGAGGGTGTGTAATCGAGCGAGGACCACAGCGAGGCGACCTCGCGTAGTGGCCGGCAAGCCTCGTCAAAGTTGGCCAACCACTGCCACCGGCAGGGGGAGGGCAAGGGAGGAAGAGACAAAAAAGAAAAAAAATAGAAAAATTAATAAATTAATAAAAAAAGTCGAAAAATAATAAAAATATTATTAAAATATTGTCGCTAGTACCGACTGGCGTCCATGTTAGCTTTGGCTGGCAAAATTTGGCCAGATAGACTAAATTGGCACAATTGCAAAAGGTTTAGAACTGAACCGGTAAAAAAAAAAGATTTAGGACTGAATTGACACGATTGCAATATATTTAGGACTTTTTTGGCAATTTTCCCGCTTATGTGTAAGTAACTCACTTAGAATTACAAGCTTATTCTTATGTTGACTGGTCAGGTGACCCTTTTGATCATCACTTCACCAAGGGTTATTGTTTGTTTGTATGTAACTCACTTATCTAATGGCGTACCAAGAAGCAAATCAGTCAATCTAGTATGAAAGCAAACTATTGTACTCTTGCTAATACTATATTGCAATTACTATTATTACAATGGTGGGATAGTCATTTATTACGAATATTGCAGTGCTATTCAAATAGCATATTGTGATATTTTCCATGAGCACACTAAGAATATTGAAATAAATTATCATTTTATACGATATCACATGCTTCATGGTAATGCTCGTCTCATTTCTATTCAGACTACCGGTGTCTTCACTAAGACACATTCATCAAGGTGTTTTTCTTCTTCTTCTTCTTTTAAATCTTTTCTCCTTTCAGTAAACATCTTTTAAGTTGTCTTGAGTTTGAGGGGATGTTAAAGGTAATTGAGAGATTCTTCTTATCTCCTTTGATTGCCAAATTCATTGATTCATCGTAATTAATTGAAATTAATATTGTAATATTTTGTTATTTTAGGTAGTCATACTATAAAGTCAATAAATACCTTATGTTCTCTTCACTACGAGACACACAGAATAATTATACAATTTTCTTCCACGTATTTTTATCTATCTTCTCCCATGTCCTACCTCCCATCTCTTCCATCTTCCGAATCAACCAACATCGTAGAATCCCAACAAATAAAAATAACAGGCACATAAACTGTCACAAGGCTCCAATCACCACTGGCTTCTTGTTGCATCCCAATGACAATAACTCCACCTGGATCATTCTCTTTCTCCTTCAACCATCATCACTGTCGCCGCCACCGCCCGTCGTTGCCAACACTGTGAAGATGTTGACCCCAAATAACCTCACCATCTGGACGGGATGGACTGGCCTACCCCGACTCAGCCTGCTCCTCCTCATGCAATTGATATGAAGCTGCTTCTCCAGCCCGGCTGACCGGCGGAAGCTGACGATGTCTCCAGCCCTCAAGCTCTTCTCCTTCACGAACCGGGTCCAACCCCGCATCAGCACGTAGCTGTGGCTGCTGTTCCAATACGAGTACCTGAATCTCCACACTTTGCCTCCACTGTCTATGAAATTCAGCAAAGCGCCCTTTGAAGTCGTAGGGCTTGTGAGGTTGCGCAGGGGGAAGTGCTTCTCCGCGTGTTGCTTCGGAATCACGAATCGATTCAGCTTTCCTACGTCACTCGGCGTGACCTCCTTCTGGAAAAGGAGATGACAGGCCATCACAGCCCGACCCGGCCCGGATGAATCTCCTAGGGCTTCCATCATACTTACCCTTTTGCCATCGCCGTTTGCGTGGAAGTACCTTCTCTTGTACCGCTCCAGCTCCTCATAGTATGCGTGCTTCCGCAGCATGTCAACGATCTCATCCTTGGAGTGAGAATTCAGGAAAAAGGCTTCAACATCGTAGTCTTCGGTGTCAGACCTCTGCTTGAAGTTGGTGACAGCATCTTGGCTGTGGAAGCGCTTGACAGCGACGTCGTAGGCCATCGCGGCCTCATCCTCCTCATTAAAGGTGCCGATCCACACCCTCTGGTGCTTCTCATAGATTTGCACGCCCCAGCGGCCATTCGGCTGAGGGACGACGCCCTTGTACTTGGACGAGGGCAGCTTCCTCAACTCAGCTTTGATGCCGCCTCCGCAGTCCAATATAACGCTCGTGTCACTGCCAAGACGGCAGAGGCCATGCGGCGGCGTAGCAAGCTGCAATGATTTTGACGACAGTGGAATGGAGATGGAGTCGCTTGTTGAGCTGAGCTCATCTATGCAGATGCTGTTACCATCCATTATCTATTCTTTGTCGAGAGAGAGAGAGAGAGAGAGAAAAGTATAAGATGGTGGCTATGAAAGATTGGAGGGACTCCAGTGAATGGGATATAAATAGAGGAACTTTCCAAGTGATCAACTCCGAGAGATGGGTTGTGCAAGGAACTAGGAAACTTCCATTTATAGACGAGATGTGATACTATAGATTAAATATTAAAGCTGACTCCGTTCCTTGTTGAAGTAATTATTATCATTGCTGCTGTTGTTATTACTATAGTATCCAAAGAATCTATGTTTTTATATCTTATCAGTCCTTCATGTAATGCAACTTAATATTTAATTTAACGTCGCTGGAGGTTGTCTGCTTGGAGCATGTGTGAATTCCATGTAATGTAACTGGATCCATCATACAGACCATGCAAAAGGTATAAAATGAGAATAGGATTCCACATTTCCAAGTTGATATTGGGGGTTCACATGACGAGAACTACAATTTGCAGCAAAGAGTGGGACCTTGATTTTTGCCAAGTTCATCTCCCCCCCGGCGGAGTGCTGACCCCCAACATGGCATTTCCTTTTCCTGGCATTATCTTCTTCTTTTTTCCCAAAGATAATAAAATCTTCCATGTTTATCCAGAAAAGCATTAGTGGACATGTCAAGCGAAGTCAGTCGTGTGATTTGAGGTTGTTTTTGTTTTGCATAGAATGAATAATTTGGAAAATATTTACTTAAAAATAATCTTTGGTATGACTTGAAATAATTAGCTAATGGTTAATATTTAAATATTTTTGTGGATGATGAAAATGTTTTTATTCTTTCATTTATTTTTGTAATCGATATAGATGACAATTTTTAGAGAAATATTTTCTATATCATTCATTTTCCACGAAACAAATGGAGTCTCCATATCTAGAGTGGACGTATTATCATTTTGTCCTTTAGCTTCCACTAGGTCTTCTCGCGAGCCTTAGACCACAACTTTGATCATTGAGGATTGAGACTAGATACTAATAGAAAATAATTTATAAGCTCAACTTGTATTGTAACGCAAAGAATTCTATATTGCTAACTAAATTCTCGATGAACCTGGATCGAGACAACTATTTCTTCCCTTCTTCGTTGGGAAGTATTCCGGGGCATGAATTGATTTATTCCTCTCGATCTAATATCCCTTTTGTTCTTATTAGCTAGGTCAACTTTTGTTTTGTGCCAATCTTGGCAAATCAAATTCAATCCCTCCATAAGATCCGACCAAAATCGACTTTTTCTTTGGGGCCAACACTAGGCGGGGGTTTATCCTCGGTTGTTTCCTTATTTGTAACATTTTTCTCACCTCGGACACTTTGAACTCCCCCAAAATACAAACTCGAAATCTAATCTGGACCATGACTTTTGGGGCCGTTGGACTCGTGGTTTGATCCGGTCATGTACTTTAGTTGAATATTCGACTGGCCTAGCGTGAGGAAGACAAAAGTTGTGCTTAAAAATGATGGAAGTACAAGAACAAGATGCTGAAGGGGTCGTTAAATAGGTGTGCTTTTATCCTCGGGTCGCTCGGTGTTGGACTCCAGAATCCCATGCTAATCATGGTGTCGCAAGCGACGGGCGTTACTCGTGTCTATCTCGACGCCACCAGTGAAAAGAATGCTCGTATAATGGAACCAACTTTGTTGCTATCGATTTTAATCCGGTGTTTTACGTGATTTTCACAATCCGAGTGGGGTATCCCCAGTTGTCAAGTTGATGAAAACGGAGAGCTGGAGACCGTGGGTTCTTCGTTGGTATTCAATGGTTTCTCGATGTTCCTGATTTTGACCAAAAGAGGCAACCACACGAGAGTAGATTTCCCACCCCTATCCTCATCCTCCTCACAAAATTGGCAACTCTTATATCATCCGATGCGACCCCGACTAATGGAGCCCTCCCTGTTCTCGAGCTTCATTCTGCCGTGCATCGTTCTCAGTCGTGGTCATAGTTTTGCACATCCGTCGAAATCAAATTACTGCCCTTTGTTTGTTTGCTGGTTCTAGCCTTAGCTTCCTTTTCAAAAAAGTCTAAACCTTTGTGGGGTTGTCCAATTCATCCTAAACCTTTTTTTGACCGATTCAGTCCTAAACCTTTTGTGTTTGTGCCAATTGAGTCCATCCGGCCAAATTTGGCCGGCCGGAGCTGACGTGGACGCCGGCCGGCGCCGGCGACAATTTTTTATTATTTTCCGAATTTTTTTTTTATTTTTTCCGAATTTTTTATTGTTTTTTTTTAATTTTTTCTTTTTTTTTTTTTTTTTTTCTCTCCCTCCCCTCCCCCACCGCCGGCGGCAGGTGGCGGCCAGCTCCGACGAGGCTGCCGGCCACCGCACGAGGGCCGCGTGCGAAGCCCTCGCCGGCGGCCGCCGAGGGTCGCGGCCCCGTCGGCCGGCCACCCTCGCCGGCGACCTCGCCGGACCGGGCGAGGCTCGGGGGCCGCGGCGAGGCGGCCTCGCCATGGCCTGGCCGCGCGGCGGCGGCCTCGCCCGCCATGGCCTCGCTGGCCGCGGCGAGCCGCCGCCCGCGGCCGAGCCATGGCGCGGCCGCGCAGCCCGGATCGGCGAAAGCGGCCTCGCCGAGGCGGCGCCGCCCGATCCGGGCGAAAGCTGCCTCGCCGCGGCCGGCGAGGCCATGGCGACCTTCGCCCGAGCCCGCCATGGCCTCGCTGCCCACGGCGAGCGCCGCCGCCGCGCGCGCGCGCCGCCCGGATCAGGCGGGCGGCCTCGGCCTCGCCGCGGCGGCGCCGCCCAGATCTGGGCGGAGCGGCCTCGCCGCATCCGGGCGAGCTGGCCTGCGCCGCGGCCGGCCTCGCCCGGATCCGGGCGGCCGGGCCGCGACCCTCGCCGGCGACCCCAGTGCAGGCGAGGTCGCCGGCGAGGGCTTGCGGCCCTCGCGCGATGTGGCCGGCAGCCTCGTCGGCGCCGGCCAGGCCACCGCCGGCGGGGGAGGGGAGGGGAGGGGAGAAAAAAAAAAAAAAAGAAAAGAAAAGAAACAGAAAAATTAAAAAAACAATAAAAAAATCAAAAAAATTATTAAAAAATCAAAAATTATTAAAAAATTAATAAAAAATTGCCGCCGGCGCCGGCCGGCGTCCACGTCAGCCGGCCGGCCAAATTTGGCCGGATGGACTCAATTGGCACAATCACAAAAGGTTTAGGACCGATCGGCCAAAAAAAGGTTTAGGATTTGGCACAACCTCAATAGGCAGTGACTTTTTGGCATTCTCCCTCCTTTTTTGTGATCTTTGTCCTTTTCAATTCCCCATAGAATCCCTCCCCCAAAAAAAAAAAAAAAAAAAAAAAAAAAACCTCGAACATGAAAAAAAGAAAACTTTCTACTTAGTGCTCCGATCTCAGCATCTCATCTTCAAAGACTTCCCCACTTGCACATCGCTCAACAATGCCTACCGTGAACGTTGTTTGTTGTGGTACTACTTTTCAATTGCAAGAGTCATTGATGAACGAAGTCGTCGTTAAGTTTCCAGGCAATTGTAAACATCGGAGTCAAGCATTTATGTAGCAGCCAAAGTTGAGTGCCATGTGGTGATGCGATTTTATTTGATGCAATTCCGGTTAGATTTCCACATGGTTCTCTCAAGATTATGTGAGAAAATAGGTGCCAACTTGCTGATCAAACACTTGTCTTAAAGCTAATTCAATGTATTCATATTACTCATCTAGTGTAAGGCACATGGCGCTTTGGGTGCAGACTTTAGAAGAAAGTTGCACCTATCATATATAGACTGAATGTTTTTGCTTGAGGGGAGTATTGAAGTACATTAATGAACTAGTCAGCAGTTTGTTAGTGCTCACAAATAAAGAAATAAAAATTTTATTAGTATTTCTTATGTTTTATAAAAGGAGGCATCTTGTGTAATCTTTCACTAAGAATGTTGAGATGCACATGTGAATTGTGTTAGAAAAATTATACATCGGAAAATTGTTATGATGTGGAGTAGTTAAATATATCTTAGTTGACCCAAAGTTCATTAACTTAAATTTATAAGTGAAAGTGGGTAAAAATATATATATTGACTAATTTAGACTTAGACTCATTTTCAGTGATCTTAACGCTGGGTTTTATGGGATCACTATTGATCGTTCTAAAAGTTTAAGCTGTTAAATAAATGCAGTGTTTATTATTTAAATATTCAAATACTTCCCCTCATACTTAGTCTAGTCTTTTGCTTAGTACTAACTGTGAAAATTTAATTGGGAGACAAATGAGATATGGAAAGATTTGAACTCAAAACCTCTAGCTCAGAGGCAAATGGGGCCCAAAAAAATTTGAACTCAAAACCTCTAACTCTATAGCATGTGAGATTTTTGTAGGACTATTATCAATTTTTTTAAAAGATTAAGTTGTCAGAGACATTATTTATTATTTAAATATTCTAATAATCAATTTGGCTCTTATCTGATGTTATGCCTAACAAAGCTGAAAACTTTGGGCGTGCAATAAACTACGGTCTAAAGATTGATAAATTTGTTATTTTGTAGTGTTGGAGATGACTTGAGATACGACTTACGATCAACATGAATATCGTGTCCACCACGCAATTATACAATCATGCAGTGAGGGGAATCTTCAATTTGGATGATCTGGATGTATGATTATGAATCTACATGCAAAATTTTTCCAATTTGATAATGATGCCTCCAAAAATACGATCTTCTAATAAGATCGACAAATCCCTTGGATTGATCGGAATTTTCCCTTCAAAAGGTGATTCTTTCCTTCTAAAGTTGTGCCAAGAAGTTTAGGCCTCCCAATAAAAATTCTATAATTAGCAAGAAGCATTTCACCTATACAACTTATTGAACAACAAAATCATACAACTTACAAAGAATACTCATAATGATAGTCTTACTATCGAGTTTCCCAAAGCACTCAGTAGACATACTTAAATCATAAACCTAGGTCATTCGGCAACCCTTATCAGCCATAGTTGAAAAATTAAGTAAAAAGCAAAGAAAGAAAAGGAAAAGGCTAAAGTAAAGAATAAACTATAAAAAAATTTTAAAAAAAATTGCAAGATTATATACGTTAGCCTAGTCATGCCATATAAGATAACTGACATCCATATATGTAATTTCTAGCCAAAATTAGCTTGAAGGACTATATTGGCAAATGCTCAACGTTTAGGTTTAAATTGTCCAAATTGAAAAGTTCATGATAGAATTAACATTCTTACAATAGATTTATGATTTTTTTAATAAATTTTTTCCAAATTGTAGGAATATGTTATATCCATCGGACTCAGTCTTAACATGCACTCGTGATCGACGGTCAATGACTCTCGCTCTTGCCAATTAGCGACATGATGTCAAGAGAATGAATGATCATGTGCGACAAGAGCTTAAGAAGTAAATAAAATGCGCGTGCAAGTTTTTTTTGGTGGGTTTGAGAAAAACTCTCAAAACCCAGGTAATGAGTTCGAAAATTGGTCGAGAGCAAGACCTTTTATGCTTCTAGGTGTTCGCTAAGACTTATTCACCGAATGACATAAAAATGCTCATATTATTTTTCATCAAAGGGTTCTTTAATTCTTTGATGGCAACCCATCTGAGGTAGGTTACGTTCAGGCCTCGGGATAGTGTATCTAGTAAGATCAGAAAAACAAAGAGAGATGCTAATTTAAGGAATCAGGTAACGTGCGAGCCGAAACATAGATATATGCCCCCAACACGGGATTAATGTCTGCACTTAGGCGGTTCAAGATATTAAACCTAGGTTGTTCATCTTATTCACACGTACATTTCCATACATGATTGAATGTCACTCTTTGTGAGACATATCATCACCAAGTGCGAACACTCAAAAGTGTGTAATTACCTTTGATCACATAGTGAAATCTAGTCTATTGATTGATCGCCTGGAGAGTGGACGTAGGCTTGTCAAAAGCCGAACCACTATAACTGTGTTTGCAATCTTTCCTACTTTCTCTATTTAATTTCTGTTTGTAGATTACAAAAAATTCATATACTTGCGCGTAAAATTCCTCTACACCTATTCACCCCCTCTAGGTGTTGATACTAGCAATATCACCTAGTGCTTGGCCCAAGTCCTCAATGCTTAGGCATAAGTCCATTGAGGCTGGGCTCATGACCTTGGTAACGGTGCCCTTGTCCCTCATGCTTGGGTCCATTGAGTTCAGGCCTTGGACTAGGTGTCCAGCACCCGAGCCTAGGCTTGGGTCCTCAATGACCATGTCTAGGGAGCACTAGGGTCCTGAGCTCAACCTTAGGCCTTTGTGGACTTGTGCTCGGGCTCTGTAGGCTTGATGAAACTATATTTTAACAACCTCTCGTGTGGGTTCGAGGAAACTATGTTCTAGTTTTTCTTTTGATTGATAACCTACCTTATGTCTTTGATAATTGCTCGGGCATTCTAAGCGGAATGCATCGAGTCGAGGATCGTTTCTAGCATTTTGCTCTCTTTTTTTAAGGTTTCTTTGTTCTTATAGGTGGTCAATTACGGCTTGCAATTGCAGGCACTCCTTGCTTCTGCGAAAGCCATTGCAACTAATGCAGAAGCAGATGGCGATATTGTAGCAGAGAAAACCCGACCCAAACATGCCGTTGGGAAATTGGTTACAACGCAATGATGGGCAAATATGAAGATCTTCTTGGTGCTGGAGTCATAGATCCATGCAAGGTTTCAAGGTGCGCGCTACAAAGTGCAGTCTCCATTGCAGGGACAGTCCTGACTACCCAAAGCGATATTGGTGGAGAAAACAAAAAGCCCAAGCCACCCATTCCACTTGTGCCCGCGATAACACCTTATGGTAAAGTGAATGAGAGGATGCTTCATTGCTCCGGATGAATGCCAAGTCAGAGCTCTCCTTGCTAAAAATTATCCATGCTTCATGGATGCGTGCTTTTCCAAATGAAGATGGGCATGACATGTTTCGGGGAACTGGAGAGGTGTAATCTCACTTACCTGGCTGGTCTTCAAGGTCGGGCACTGTTGTAATTGAAGAAACTGAGGTTGGATACTTTGAATTGCTTAATGGCAGTCGCATTTCTGCAATCTGTGCAACATGTGAAAACCTCTCTCTCACATATATATTGCTTGAAAAGGCGTTGTTTAGCCCATGTTCTCTAGTGTCTTATACCTTCTACTTTCTTTTAAGTGGACTGCTTTCATTGTTCAAGTAAATAGTACCATTACTGTTGTTTTTATTATTATAGTATCCAAAAACCTATCTTTTTATATTTTAAACGGTCTTCTCGAGTGACTGCAAATCAAAGAAAGATTTATACAATACTATTGAATATAAGTGACTTTCGGATACATTCATATCATGCATCCAAGCTATCTATCTGTATTACTAAGATCCTCCACATTAAAGAATTTTGAGATATTGAATCAACGACTGGAATGTGTCATGCTTCCAATTTTATTATTCACTTTTTCCGTTTCTCTGTTGTTCTTTTCTCTTCTTCTCTATCAACTTTGCTCCGTCACCGACGCTCCATCCTCTGCGTGCCGCAAACCACTGCCATTTGTGCTGCTCTTGACTTGGTTGTGCCAGCCATCATGTTTCTCTCACAGAGGTCGTATCCTCAGATTGAATGTCGCTAGAGGTTTTAAACTTTATCCATCATCCACTTACCACAACAATAAACAGACAATATAATATGAACATTGGGGGACTCATCTATTTCCAAGGCTTGGAGTTGCTTTGGATTCCTCTGGTTATTAACTTTGTCAAGCCAATTGCGCCATTGATTTTTTGTTTCGAGCAACACTTAGCGATAACAGAACTCCTAGTGAGATTAATGCCAAATTTGACACAAGAAAAGGGATTCTCTTGCAAATCCTACGTGATATTCTTGTATATCTCCCTTTTATCGACTTGACACCTCCTATTTTGTCCATATTGTCGGTTGGTTCATGACGGCATCACGTTCAACTCACTTTGTTATAGTTCTTTGGATTCTTTGTTAAGCCAAAATACTTTATTTCATGGCCTTCACTTTTCTTATTGCTCTACCCTAAAGTTGTCACGTGTTCTCATGTTAACTAGCCAGATGACCCTTTAGATCATCGCTCCACTATAGGTTACTGCTTATGTGTAAGTAACTCAGAGTTGCAAGCTTATTCTTATGTTGATTGGTCAGGTGACCCTTTTGATCATCGCTTCACTAAGGGTTATTGATTGTTTGTATGTAACTCACTTATCTAATGGCGTACCAAGAAGCAAATCAATCAATCTAGTATGAAAGAAAACTATTGTACTCTTGCTAATACTATATTGCAATTACTACTATTACAATGGTGGGATAGTCATTTATTGTGAAAACTGCAGTGTTATTCAAATAGCATATTATGATATTTTCCATGAGCATACTAAGAATATTGAAATAAATTATCATTTTATACGGTATCACATGCTTCATGGTAATGCTCGCCTCGTTTCTATTCAGACTACTGGTGTCTTCACTAAGACACATTCATCAATGTGTTTTTCTTCTTCTTCTTTTAAATCTTTTCTCCTTTCAGTAAACATCTTTTAAGTTATTTTGAGTTTGAGGGGATGTTAAAGGTAATTAAGAGATTTTCCTTATCTCTTTTGATTGCCAAATTCATTGATTAATCGTAATTAATTGAAATTAATATTGTAATATTTTGTTATTTTACATAGTCATACTATAAAGTCAATAAATACCTTATGTTCTCTTCACTACGAGACACACAAAACAATTATACAATTTTCGTCCACGTATTTTTATCTATCTTCTCCCAAGTCCTACCTCCCATCTCTTCCACCTTCCGAATCAACCAACATCGGAGAATCCCAACATATAGAAATAACAGGCACATATACTGTCACAAGGCTCCAATCACCACTGGCTTCTTGTTGCATCCCAATGACAATAACTCCACCTGGATCATTCTCTTTCTCCTTCAACCATCATCACTGTCACCGCCACCACCCATCGCCGACAATTTGAAGATGTCGACCCCGAATAACCTCACCATCTGGACGGGGCGGACTGGCCTAGCCCGACTCAGCCTGCTCCTCCTCATGCAATTGATATGAAGCTGCTTCTCCGGCCCAGCCGACTGGTGGAAGCTGACGATGTCTCCAGCCCTCAAGCTCTTCTCCTTCACGAACCGGGTCCAACCCCGCGTCAGCACGTAGCTGTGACTGCTGTTCCAATAGGAGTACCTGAATCTCCACACTTTGCCTCCATTGTCTATGAAATTTAGCAAAGCGCCCTTTGAAGTCGTAGGGCTTGTGAGGTTGCGCAGGGGGAAGTGCTTCTCCGCGTGTTGCTTCGGAATCACGAATCGATTCAGCTTTCCTACGTCACTCGGTGTGACCACCTTCTGGAAAAGGAGATGACAGGCCATCGCAGCCCGACCTGACCCGGATGGATCTCCTAGGGCTTCCATCATACTTACCCTTTTGCCATCGCCGTTTGCTTGGAAGTACCTTCTCTTGTACCGCGCCAGCTCCTCATAGTATGCGTGCTTCCGCAGCATGTCAACGATCTCCGCCTTGCAGTGAGAATTCAGGAAAAAGGCTTCGAGACCGCAGTCTTCAGTGTCAGACCTCTGCTCGAAGTTGGTGACGGCATCTTGGCCGCGGAAGCGCTTGACGGTGATGTCGTAGGCCATTGCGGCCTCATCCTCCTCATTAAAGGTGCCGATCCACACCCTCTGGTGCTTCTCATAGATTTGCACGCCCCAGCGGCCGTTCGGCTGAGGGACGACGCCCTTGTACTTGGACGAGGGCAGTTTCCTCGGCTCAGCTTTGATGCCGCCTTCGCAGTCCAATATAACGCTCGTGCTACTGCCAAGACGGCAGAGGCTCTGCGGCGGCGTTGGCAGCTGCAATGATTTCGACGGCAGTGGAATGGAGATAGAGTCGCTTGTTGAGCTGAGCTCGTCTATGCAGATGCTTTTACCATCCATTATCTGTTCTTTGTCGAGAGAGAGATAGAGAGAGAGAGAGAGAGAGAGAGAGAGAGAGAGAGAAGAAGAAGAAGAAGAAGAAGATGGTGGCTATGAAAGATTGGAGGGACTACAATGAACGGGGATATAAATAGAGGAAGTTTCCAAGTGGTCAACTCCGAGAGATGGGTTGTGCAAGGATCTAGGAAACTTCCATTTATAGACGAGATGTGATACTATAGATTAAATATTAAGCTGACTCCGTTCCTTGTTCAAGTAATTATTATCATTGCTGCTGTTGTTATTACCATAGTATATAAAGAATCTATGTTTTTATATCTTATCAGTCCTTCATGTAATGTAACTTAATATTTAATTTAACGTAGCTGGAGGTTGTCTGCTTGGAGCATGTGTGAATTCCATGTAATGTAACTGGATCCATCATACAGACCATGCAAAAGGTGTAAAATGAGAATAGGATTCCACATTTCCAAGTTGATATTGGGGGTTCACATGACGAGAATTACAATTTGCAGTAAAGAGTGGGACCTTGATTTTTGCCAAGTTGATCTCCCCCCGGTGGAATGCTGACCCCCAACATGGCATTTCCTTTTCCTGGCATTATCTTTTTTTTTTCCCCCAAAGATAATAAAATCTTCCATGTTTATTCAGAAAAGCATTAGTGAACATGTCAAGCGAAGTCAGACGTGTGATTTGAGGCTCTATTTGTTTTGCATAGAATGAATAATGTGGAAAATATTTACTTAAAAATAATCGTTGGTATGACTTGAAATAATTAGCTAATGGTTAATATTTAAATATTTTTGTGGATGATAAAAATGTTTTCATTCTTTCATTTATTTTTGTAATTGATATAGATGACAATTTTTAGAGAAATATTTTCTATATTATTCATTTTCCACGAAACAAATGGAGTCTCAATATCTAGAGTTGACGTATTATCATTCTGTCCTTTAGCTTCCACTAGGAAGCCTCACGAGCCTTAGACCACAATTTTGATCATTAAGGATTGAGACTAGATACTAATAGAAAATAATTTATAAGCTCAATTTGTATTGTAACTCAAAGAATTCTATATTGCTAACTAAATTCTCGATGAACCTAGATCGAGATAACTGTTTCTTCCCTTCTTCGTTGGGAAGTATTCGGGGTCATGAATTAATTTATTCCTCTCGATCTAATATCCCTTTTGTTCTTATTAGCTAGGTCAACTTTTGTTTTGTGCCAATCTTGGCAAATCAAATTCAATCCCTTCATAAGATCCGACCAAAATTGACTTTTTCTTTTTGGCCAACACTAGGCGGGGGTTTATCCTCGGTCGTTTCCTTATTTGTAACATTTTTCTTACCTCGGACACTTTGAACTGCCCCAAAATACAAACTCGAAATCTAATCTGGACCATCACTTTTGGGGCCGTTGGACTCGTGGTTTGATCCGGTCATGTACTTAGTTGAATATTCGACTGGCCTAGCGCGAGGAAGACAAAAGTTCTGCTTAGAAATGATGGAAGTATAAGAACAAGATGCTGAAGGGGTCGTTAAAAAGGTGTGCTTTTATCCCCGGGCTGCTCGGTGTTCGAGTCCAGAATCCCATGCTAATCATGGTGTCGCAAGCGAGACGCGTTAATCGTGTCTATCTCGACGCCACTAGTGAAAAGAATGCTTGTATGATGAACACACTCCGTTGCAATCGATTTTAATCCCGTCTTTTACGTGATTTTCACAATCCGAGTGGGGCACCCCTAGTTGTCAAGTTGATGAAAACCGACAGCTGGAGTCTGTGGGTTCTGTGTTGGGGTTCAATGGTTTCAAAATGTTCCTGATTTTGATCAAAAGGGGCAACTTCACGAGAGTAGATTCCTACCCCTACCCTCATCCTCCTCACAAAATTGGCAACTCATGTCATCTGATAGGACCCTACTAATGGAGCCCTCCCCGTCCTCGAGCTTCATTCTGCCGTTCATCGTTCTCGGTCATGGTTTTGCATATCCGTCAAAATCAAATTACTGCCCTTTTGTTTGTTTGCTAGTTCTAGTCTTAGCTTTCCTTTTCTGATTTTTGTCCTTTTCAATTCCCCAAAGAGTCCCGAACCCCCCCCCCAAAAAAAAAAAAAAACCCTTAAACAAGAAAAAGAAAACTTTCTACTTGGTGCTCCAATCTCAGCATCTCATCTTCAAAGACTTCCCCACTTGTGCACATCGCCCAACAATGCCTACCGTGAACATTGTTCGTTGTGATACTACTTTTCAATTGCGAGTGCCATTGACAAGCGAAGTTATTGTTTACTTTCCTGGCAATCGTAAACATCGGAGTGAAGCACATTTTTATGTAGCAGCCAAAGTTGAGCGCCATGTGGCGATGCGATTTTGTTTAATGCAATTCAAGTTAAATTTCCACACGGTTCTATCAAGACTATGTGAGAAAATAGGTGTCAATCAACTTTCTGGTCAATCACTTGTCTTAAAGATAATTCTATGTATTCATATCCCTTTAGAAGAAAGTTGCACCTATCATATACAGGCTGAATATTTTTACTAGAGGGGAGTATTGAAGTATATTAATCCATGTTATTAGTAAGCAGCTTTTTAGTGGTCCTAAATAAAGAAATAAAAAATTTATTAGTATTTCTCATGCTTTATAAAAGGAGTCATCTTGTGTAATCTTTCACTAGGGTATTGAGTAAGAATGCTAAGATGTACATATGAATTGTGCAAAATAAGTTCTACATCGGAAAATTATTGTGGTGTGGAGTAGTTAAATATATCTTAGTTGACCCAAAGTTCATTGGCTTAAATTTATAAGTGAGAGTGGGTAAAATTCTATATATTGACTAATTTAGACTTAGACTCGTCCTTAAAGATTTTCTTGGGTGAAGGTATTAGCTATTGCACACTCTCAACAAAAGATTTAGGTTTTGAATTTTTCTCTCCCTCTCTTTTAGATCATTAATGTAAGATTTTATGGAACCACTGTCCTCTCTCTTAGGTTATTAATATGAGATTTTATGGATCACTGCCGAATATTTTAAAACCTTAAACTATTAGATTAAGGCATGGTAATTATTTAAATATTTTAACAATCCTCTTGACACTTAGTCTGGTCTTTTACCTAATACTAAGTGTGAAAATTTAAGTGAGAAGGCAAAAAAAGCTTGGAAAGATTTGAACTTAAAACTTTCAACTCTAATACCATGTGAGATTTTTGTATGCTACTGTCAATTATTTTAAAAGTTTAAATTGTTAGATGAATGCATTGTTTAATAGTTAAATATTCTAACAATTAATTTGGTTCTTATATGATGTTGTGCCTAATAAGGCTCAAAACTTTGGGCGTGCATTAAACTACGGTCTAAAGATTGATAAATTTGTTATTATTTTGCAAAGTTGGAGATGACTTAAGAAATGTCTTACGATTAACACGACATATCATGTCCACCGTGCAATTATACAATCATGCAGTGAAGGGAATCTTGAATTCGGATGATCTGGGTGTATGATTATGAATCAACATGCAAAAATTTTCCAATTTGATAATGATGCCTCCAAAAAAATGATCTTTTAATAAGATCGACAAATCCCTTGGATGGATCGGAATTTTCCCTTCATAAGGTGATTATTTCCTTCTAAAGTTATGCTAGGAAGTGTAGGCCTCCTAATAAAAATCCTGAAATTAGCAAGAAGCATTTCGAATGTACAACTTACTGAACAATAAAATCATACAACTTACAAAGAATACTCATAAAGATAGAGTCTTAATATTACATATCCCAAGGCACTTAGTTAGCCATACTTAAATCATAAACCCAAATAATTCGACTATCCTCGTCAGCCACAGTGAAAAAAATAAATAAAAAGCAAAGAAAGAAAAATAAAAGGCTAAAGAAAAAATAAACTATAAATTTAAAAAAAAAAATTACAACATTGTATATGTCAACATTGGTCATCCTATATCCATATCTGTGATTTTCGACCAAAATTAGCCTCAATGACTACATTGGCAAATGCTCAACATTTAGGTCTAAATTGTCTAAATTGAAAAGTTCATAATAGAATTGACATTCTTACAATAGATTTATGATTTGGTAATTTTCCTCCAAATTGTAGCAATATGTTACATCTATCTCATTGAGTCTTAACATGCACCCCATGATTGACGGTGAATGACTCTCGTTCTTGCCAGTGAGTGATATGATCTTAAGAGAATGAATGATCATATGCAACAAGAGCTTAAGAAGCAAAAACACGTGCTTGCAAGTGTTTATTTGTTTTGACTGTTTAGGGTAGTTTGAAGAAAAATTCTCAAAACCCAGGTAATGAGTTCGAAAATTGGTCCAGAACAAGACATTTTATGCTTCTGGACTCATTCATCAAATGACATGAAAAATACTCATATTAATTTTCATCAAAGGGTTCTTTAATTCTGTGATGGCAACCCATCTTTGGTAGGTACTTTCGGGCCTCGGGATGATGTATCTAGTAAGATCGAAAAAACAAAGAGAGATGCTAATTTATGGAATCAGGTAATGTGCAAGCCAAAACATAGATGTATGGCCTTAACACGGATTAATGTCTGCACTTAGGCGGTTCAAGATATTAGACCTAGGTTGTGCATCTTATTCACACGTACATTTCCATTCATGATTTAATGTCACAAACATCGGAAGATTCCCAGAAGGAATTGACTTGGAAGAAGTATTTGGTGGGGGCTGCTCAGAGAGAAGTACGCGGTTTTTGAATGACAAGACAACAAGTAAAATTGCCAGGCGAAGCATTTTAGTTAGGTACATAAGTTCCGCAGTCATTTTTATTTCCATTTTCTTAACAAGACTTTTCCATCTCTCGTAAAGAGGTCCACTTTTCTACGTGCAGAAACAAAAGATGAAGCAGACATCAAGAGTGACTTGGGTTGGGTGGGAGTTCTTTGGTGTCAACATGGCTTCCGATGTCCCCACGTGAGACGAACGGTCGAAGATGATTTGGCCACTTTGAGTCGTTTCCGGTGTCCGCCAATATCCCGTTTGAGATTGATCGTATTTTGTCGTCTTCTGTTCCGGAATGCAACCTATCTCTCTCAGTCAAACGTCGGCGCTATTGTTGCCAACTTCGTGTATATAGGCTTCAAGTAATCCACACCCATTTTTAAAAATGCAATGAAATATGATGAAAATGCAGATGCTGATACAAAGATAGAATTCATGCCTGTTGTTACTTGCTTAGAGATTCGAGAAAGCATACTTGGGCACAAAAATGGTTTCTTAGGAATTATCAATCAATCAACTGGATGACCTACATATATTTAAAAGTTTCTTTAGACAAGCGCCCGCACAAGTTGCAGGTTTAAAGCACTTGAATAACCACAAGCACTTAAATCATTCAAACAATTGGATAACTACAATATTTAAAAGTTTCTATAAACAAGCGACCGCACAAGCAACGGAGCTTGGAAGGAAGCACCTGCATGACCACGAGTACTTAAGTTTTACTTTTATTGTTACTCGGGGAAAAAACAAGTGAACAATAACAGATAGCATATTCATGCATTATTGAATGTCACAAACATCTGGAAGATTCCCAAAAGGAAATTCACTTGGAAGAAGTATTTGCTAGGAATAAAACAATGGTTAAGATTGCAACTTGACTATAAGGGTCCATTTGATAACAATTATACTTCTGGAAACAATTTCTTTTGAGAAATAGTTATTTTCTATTTCTACTACTTGGAACAATTTTTGAGTAAAATAAGGCGTTTGGTAACTACAAAAATTTCTTATTTTCGGAATAGAAAAAGAATATAAATGCGTTTGGTACCAATAAAAAATTTTTATTTCTTTCTTCCCCAATAGTGGCGGAGACCGGTCGCCAGTCACGGGTCTTCGGTTGCCGCCACCGCCACCGGTCATCGCCACCGTTCGCCAGTCGCCTTTAGTCACGCTGGGTCGCCAACCGCTGGGCAAAGGGCGGCATCGAGAGGCCAGCAACTAGCGGTCGGCCGGTGGCGAGCGGGTGAGGGCGGGCCAGCAACTGGAGGTGGCAGCAGTAGGCAGTGGGCGGGTGGCAGCGTGCTATAAGCAGTGAGTAGTTTCTAAGAAATAGTTTCTAGAAATTGTTCATGTGAATAAGAAGCAACTTTTTTTCTATTTCTCATTTTTATTCCAAATCTATTCCTAAGAACAACTTTCTATTCCTAGGAATAAAAAAATCAGTTGGCGTTATCAAACACATTTATGTTCTTTTTCTATTCTAGGGAACAAAAAAAACAGAAAAATAGAGAAATATAAATGTTAACAAACGGAGCCTAAGTACCTGGTTTCTGAATGACAAAACAACAAATGGAGATATCATGGGAAGAATATTATGAACATCTTAATCATTTCCTTTTTAAGTGATTGGAAGGCCCATTTTATTTAGGTACGCACTCATTTCCAATTTCGAAACGACACTTTTCCATCTCTTACAAAAGGTGGTCCCCTTTTCTACGTGCAGAAACAAAAGATGAAGCAGACATCGAGAGTGACCTTGGAGTTGATGCCAACATGGCTTCCGAAGCCACCATGGGAGACAAACGGTCGAGATAATTTGGCCACTTTGAGCCGTTTACGTTGTCCGCTAATGGCCCATTTGAGATCGATGGTCTTTTGTTGTCTTCTGTTCTAGAATCCAACCTATCTCTCTATCAAACCACGGCAAGTTGCCAACCACGTGTATATCATGGAATTTCTACGTATGAGAACACACAATATGTGCATGCAGGTATATGTGCATTTATTTTTGCACAAACGTAGAGTATAAAATCAACATGGATCATACTTTGAGATCTTTTATGTATGTATCAATTGACAACTTCCTGAGTTGGCAAATAGTTAATGTAACACCTTTTCTTGGAACATTAAAAATTATTTTCTAAAATAAGTCTAAGACTTAATTGGTGTATTGTAGCATGAAAAAATTATTTTGATTCCCCAAAGTATAGGTCTTATACTAATCAAGAAAATTATACAATAAGCTTATCGTTTTTTTTATATATGATACATCTTTTCCATTGTTCATAATCTCCATAAAATAACATGTCGATTGCTGGTATTTTTTAATTGTTGAATTCGTGATGAGCATGTCATTAACTTGTCCAATAAAATGGGTAATATTCATTATTGCATTAGAATATACTAGTGTTGAGGCAAACATTTTACAAGCATAAGTCATGGATAGTTTAGGTATGAATAGAAAGGAATCAAATTTTCAAAAAAAAAAAAATCGAATGATCGTTTAATTAGTTGATGTATGTGAGCAGTTATTAAAGACGTCAATTGAGTGGCTATATTAGTTTCAACTCTTCATGCAACGGTAATTATAAATGACGAAAAGTGAGATAAAGGAGTAAATTTTCTTGCTAGAAATGAACAAGAACAAAATTCACTTTAGCGTAAACATATAGATGCATGTCACCACATTCTTAGCAAGTAGGAGATAGCAAGTAGGGAACTTGTGGATCCCAATCTATTTTCCCACCTTATCCGGAGAGAGCCTCCACTTGCAGTTGCCGTACATCAAGTTGGGCTAATTATTGCACATTTGATAACGATGTGAGGAAAGAAAACCGTCGGAGACAGCCTCGGATTCCCTCTTTTTCAAGTTTCTACGTGAATCTTCAGCGATCCAAGGCAAACGCAATTGAATTGCACTCTTTTTTAAACTCGTGGCCTAAAAAGATGTCACTTTCTCTTCTTAAACTAGGGATAATGTTAGCATTTGAAGTAGCTAAGGATCGCTACCTTATTCAGTCTTCCACTGGGTAATTGCACGGCTCATTTTCTCTTCCCAAACTATAATATAGTGAACGACATCAAAATGGAATCATACTCTTTTGAAAATTGTTAAGTCATGTGTTCAGACATTAGACTTGGAGACTTTGAAAACAACATCGGTTCTCCGAGGTCTAATCTCTCATCCAAGCTTGATAATTATCAATGAATTTGTGTAGAAATATTAGGACGGGGATTTGTTTTATCAGAACAATCTGCTTCAACTACTTGCTCTAGTTCATTTGGGTCAACAAAAGAGTGTGGGGGCACAAAAATGTTTTGCAATTGTAGAAGTTGACTATTACAAATGATTACGAAAAGTAAGTGATCGGATGATATAAATAGATAAAACAAGAAAATAAATTGAATACCATATTTACATGGTTCAATTCTGGTGACTTATATTTATATGGAGAGTAGTAATGAATTTCACTATAGATCAAGTGATATAATAGAGATTACAATTAGATTTAATTTGTTTCAACACTTGAATTATTGATGTAATCCACTGAGGCTTCGTTTGGGAAGAGCCTTGGGAAGGGGCTTTGGGTGTCCAAAGCCCATTTGGCCTAATATTGAATGTTTGGGAAAAATTTTGCAAACCCCATTAAGGAAAAGCCAGCCTTCACAGGCTGAAAGCCCAAGGTAGCTCTTAGACTACCTTGGGCTTTCAACATTCTTGGCATGACCTCTCTAAAGTTTAGTATAAAAAATTTTGTTCCAAAACTATCCTCACTCAATTTTTGTTTTTCCGTTTTTGCCCTCGTGATATCACTATTCATATTCTCCTCCATTGAGTTGGTTAGGTTGCACATGCTTGAAAGGGATCGACAATAGGCCGACGTGGTCATGGCTACCTCGGTGACCATCATTGGCCAGTCATACGACCTCAGCAAGTCATGATGACCCAAATCTGGGTTGTCAATCTAGGTCATGTGACCCCCCGCAAATCGTGGCGAACTAGATCTAGGTCATGCGACCTTCGTGAGAGGTTGTGAGGGTCGCACAACTAGCATGCCCTTGTCGAGGTCATGCAACTTCAGGTAGATTTTGCTTGGGTCACGCGACCTTCACCGAAGGTCACCCGACCCCATGCGAAACTTGCCGGTGGTTTTCAGGGGCTGCCTGAGGTCTTGCAAACTAAAATATTCGGCCGCCGGCAACAAATTTCAATCATGGGCGGCCGCCTGCCCTTGGTTGGCCAACTAATTTTCTTTTGACTGAATTTTTTTTTTTAATTACAAAAGTCCTTTGTAAATATAATTTCTCCAAACACTATTTTGCTCAAAGGTACTTCACAATGGACTTTCTATTACAATTTAACAAACATAATTTGTATTTTGGAAAACCCCCTTAACTTAAAATCATTTGCATTTTTCCTAAGGCTTTCCCTCAAAAGTCCAACCAAACACGGCTGAAGAGAACTCGTGCCAAGCGCTCGGTTGAAAACAGCCCTTCAACGTGTGCTTGCTTCTCACCCAGCACACGCTCATGCGACTTTTTTCAATAAAAACCCAAGAAAACAAATGCATATGTTGCCGAAGTAATGGCGGTGGAATCCTAGAGGAAGTCAGTTTTCTTTAGTTTCCATATATGCTTTTCTTGGACCGACTTCAGGGAATTTCTTTCCTTTTCTTGTTTCTGACCAAAAGTCAGACTTCTTCAATGAACGATCAAAGTTGAACACGCCATATTTGAATCGGAGATTTCCACACGCAATTTAAATTTGGGTTTCTGAACTTTATCTGCAATTCAATTTAGATCAAGTTCGTTTAACGACTCAAACTTGAGACATATTTTAATATAAATTAGTGCTAGGAACACTCCTTGTTGCTAATTGGGTGATCTCCCAATCTTCTAGATTTCAGGTTGCTTGAGCAATAGAGAAATCTTTCAACTCAACCCATCATTGATTTGGAGATTAAAGAGGTGTCGTGTTTAATGAATGGGGATGAATCCCCCAGCCCTCACGGTTTTCAACTCGGTTTCACAAGGACGCTTTGTCAATTATGGGGCAAGATTTTTACCTCTACCTTCTTAGATTTCCTTAGCACATCTGAGTTGCTGAGGAAGGTTGAAATACCCGATTTTAGACCCATTTCTTGTTGCATTATTCCTCACAAGGGCATAAATAAGTGTTGCCAAACAGATTGAAGGAGAATTCTGCCTGCTTCCGTAAGTAATAACCAGTGAAAGGATGGAATATCTCTGACCAATGTTCCTTTAGACCATGAATTAGTAAAGAACGGTCATAGGGTTGGCATTCCTCCCAGAGGCACGGTTAAAGTTGATTTGGTGACTGCTTTTTACTAAGTTAGTTGGGTCTTTTTGGTAAGACTTTGCTTAAACCTTCCTGGCATAGTGCCATCTACTATATATGGAAGGAGAGAAACGATGTGTATTGCATAATGATAGTTCTCATCATGCTGGTAAAGTGCTCAACTGTGCGAAGTTTGCGAGTCGGACCCACATGCCTGAACTCAGTCTCATGTTAACTAGGCGAACGTGAAGTAAAGTTCCTGGAATTGCTTGATTAGCGAGTCAACAGAGAGAGAGAGAGAGAGCGATAAGTTGGGCTAAGTCCAACATATTGAACATTGTAAGGCCGAAAACCTTGAGATGCTATACCCATGTGACAAAGGCGGACCATATAAACACGAGTAATGCTCGGTATACAGAAACCGATCTACAAAGCTGTTATATAGATATTCAACATAAAGGACTTCTCCATATCTTATACGAAAATGTCGTCCAGCCTCAAGGAAGCTCAAAGGTTCTTCAACATAATTATCCCGAGAGGAAAAAAAAGGGAAAAAAGTGTACGTAGCAGTAGCACCACATCCAGGGTTAGAACCCCGTCAATTCGACCCACATCCAGGGTTAGAACCCCGTCAATTTGACCCCAGCATAACTGCAGATTGAAAGAGAACTCGCAAGGCAGACACCTTTTTGCATAAGAAAGAAGCAGTCATCGACCGAGCTCAACACAAAACTTTCTTAAGTACATCAAACTCACAGCACAATTATCTGCCAATGAAAAATGCCTTATTCACTAAGACACATAGTATGTAGTGTAGTCGCCAAAGCTTATCTTCAAGCATTAAAGGACCACTTGGAAAATGAAAATTCAACATTTACAACTATATCAATTGATCCATCTGGTTTGAATCATTTCAATTTTTTCTCCTATAATGCCAAAAGTCACAAAAAATCACCGTATACATGGTACATCGAGTGACATTTTCAGTGCATCTCCGAGCCATTTTATGACCCCATTTTCGTGGGAATCGCTCAAAAGTTGAACGGAAGCAATTCGTCTTTCTAAAGCAGTGATGCCGCTTGCATCATTTTTAGGCCTATGATATGATTGAATCTGGCAGACTCCATTTTGCAGAGAGAGGACATGGTCGATCTTCATTACTGTTAACTTTTCAAGAATTCTGATAGTTGGGACTGAAAGGTGAGGGGAATCCTTTGGCATGTTGGCTTTCCATTTCAAGGAGCATCTGCCTCTGGTATCGGTTTCTCTAAGCGGCAATCACTGTAAAAGAAATTTCGGTAAGAAATAAACTAATGGTAGACAGAAAATCCAATCTTGGAGCAAAAGTTGGTGTTTACTCGCTGTTGCAGGAAAAGGCCAACTATGACCCAGGATATCAAAACCTTATAGATCATAGTAAACTGCAGCACCAGGTCTTGACCTGATAGCAAGGCATATTAAACTAATAACCTTGTGTTTGCAGGTAAAGGAGTGTTTACAGATGATACTTCACAAATCAGCTCGAGGTAAACCAAAGTCATAGTCATTGCTGTCTTCTTCTGATGCAGAAAATGAATAGCACCAGTAGCAGCACTTTGAAGGTAAGAGCACATGATAGGCCAATGACAATTTTAGCACCGGAAGATGATCCACCATCTTCCCAAAGAAGAGAACAGGCAGGCAGAGATGGTGGTCCACATAGAACTTTTTACCGGAGAGGCTGAGAGGAAAATGAGGGTAAGCAAAATTTGATCTTTGTAATTAATGTGATAGCCAAAGACGAGTGGTTAATTCTCAGGCTACATTCCCATGTCCGGAATCTGTGAATGGAATCTGTGAATGCAGGCCCTCGCAGCCATCTCTAATTGTTATTAAAGTATGTCTATCCTATTTCTTTTTTCCCTACGATGATTTCTTGAGGGCAACACAGCGAAGTACATCCACACAGGCGTGCAGAGATATTTCTGCCTTTCTTGGGGATGTACTGTGCCAAACCCAGGCCAAGTTAATTAAGTTAATTGTTTCTACGAAAAAATTAATTAATTAATTAAGTTCATTGTCCTCTATATAATTGTAAGAGAACATGAGATGGCATGTTTATTGATTTGGCTTTGTTTATTTCGCGAAAAATGTGACAATTTTGAAAATTATTAGGAAATTATTTTATAAAAAAAATGAGGTGTTTGGGTGAAATCTGAAAATAAACTGGAAACTATATTATTTTATTTTGTAAAGAAATTCTAATTTGATTTTTCTATGTAGATCTATATTATTTGTGCTAGTGACTTGTGCATGGATAACGGGAATTAGACATGAACTTTGGGGTCCTAGGCTCGGATCCTTGGCTTCTGGGCACAAGCACAAGCGCTAGTTCTAAGTCCACAAAAATTGGACCTGGACCCAGGACCCAATGCCCATGCCCAGCTCCTTAGCGCCTTGACCCAAGACCCAGCACCTATACTTGGGACCCTGACCAACAAACCCCAATGCTTGGGATAGGGTCCATCAAGGCATGCCCAGTACTCGTGCCTTGGCTTGGTCCATCAAGGCTTAGCCTTGGGCCCTAGCACCTTGCCCCGATTTATAGAGGCCGAGCTTGGGACCCTGGTGCCCGAGACAGGGTCCTTGGCACTCAAGCCTAGGTCCATTGAGGCTAGGCTCGTGACCTTGGTACTAGTGCCCTAGTCCTCAGTGCTTGCACCCAAGTCCATCAGGCCGGGCCTCACACTAGGTCCCTGGCTGGCCCGAGCCTGAGCTTGGGTCCTCAAACGACAATGTTTGGGTGGGCGCTGTAGGCTTGAGAATACTACATTTCAACCACCACTCGTGTGGGCTTGAGGAAACTATGTTCTAATTTTTTTTTTGATTGATAACCTGCCCTATGTCTTCGATAATTGCTGGGGCATTCTAAGTGGAATGCATCGAGTCAAGGATAGGTTCTAGCATTTAGCTATTGTTCTGGAGGTTTCTCTGCTCTTATAGGCGGTCAATTACGGCTTGCAATTGCAGGCACTCCTTGCTCCTGCGAAAGCCATTACGACTAATGCAGAAGCGGATGGTGGTACCGTAGTGGAGTCAACTCGAACACGTGGTTGGAATATTTGATACAATGCAATGACGGGAAAATGTGAAGAAATTCTCAATGCTGGAGTGATAGATCCATTACTCAAAACAAATGCCAACTCAAAGCTCTTCTTGATAAAAAAAAATATTCGTGCTTCATGGATATGTGCTTTTCCAAATGAAGATGGGCATGACATGTTTTGGGGAACTGGAGAGGTGTAATCTCACTTATCTGGCTGGTTTTCAAGATCCGAAGCTGTTGATAATTGAAGAAACCGAGGTTGGATATCGAAAGCTGGATAGTTTCTTTGAATTGCTTAATGGCAGTCACTTTTCTGCAATCTGTGCAACATGTGAAAGCCTCTCTCTCTTGCGCACACACATTGTTTGAAAAGCATTGTTTCAGCCAATGTTCTCCAGTGTCTAATAACTTGTTCTTTCTTTCAAGACTGAACAATGCAGTGCCTTGTACTCTGAAGGTAGTTATTGTGCTGTTTTCATCCAAAAAAGATGGTCCCCAAG
The DNA here is from genome assembly GCA_014182845.1 of Corymbia calophylla. Classification (NCBI taxonomy): domain Eukaryota; kingdom Viridiplantae; phylum Streptophyta; class Magnoliopsida; order Myrtales; family Myrtaceae; genus Corymbia; species Corymbia calophylla. Next base: position 783,172 of record CM024696.1, on the reverse strand, counting down.
AGTCTCATACCCTAACAAAAGGAGCTTTAGCAGCATCACAAGCATTGAGGAAGGCACACTGGTGGCCAGTGAAATCGGCAAGCATCATTTTCTGTGGGGCTCTCACCTCTTGTCTTTTGCTCCAAAAAGGTTCTGCCACTGTCATTGAAGTTGAACAGTCAAGTTCGAGATGGTACTATCCTCTTTCTCAAGCAAGTTAATATCAAAGGTTGACCGGCAGGAAAAAGTCCCCTCTTCGAGGTTTCCCACATCCCCTCGCATCTCAAGAAGTTGAAAACCTGGTAAGTTGGCATGGCGTGATGAACGCATTTGTTGTCATCGCCGTTTTGCGTATTGATGTAAGGGGCACGTCATGACTTGCATCAGATGAATGACCGAGAGGAAGAAAAAGACAAAATGAAACAGAGGATTTCTCCATGATTAGGGCTCCACGGAAATGACTTCCCTTTGAAGCTCACTTTGAGAAGAGTGGACGGCTACAAGGGACCGACATGTCTATGTTCTATAGGTGAATACAGCCACATTTTGCACAGTGGAGGAGAGGCAATCATGCTGGCTTGATGTCTAAGCCAAGTATGTTTTTTTTGTTGGTGTTGTGTTCTTCCTCATTTGCTGTCCTAATGAGCTGATCCCATCAAACTCCACTTCCATAAAGAAGAAGTCAATGACTTGTGAGGGGAATCAATATTTCATGTTTCGTAGATCAACAACTAGGGCTTTGGTGATCGTGCATCCCACTCACTTGTGGTTCATCTTAACTTAATTTTGGCTCTTGGTATGATTGATCCATTTCAAATTTGTTTACTTTGTCAAAAGCAAAAGAGGAAGGTGTGAAGGTGCAAATATAAACAAAAATAATAAAAAAGAAGACAAAAATGGGATCTGACTTATCTGGATTTTGTTTTCCATTAATCCCAATGGATGCACGTGAGCCATCTGGTCTCTATCCATTTGGAGGTGATTGCGTCGACAAGTTAATAGATATAAACGGTGATCTCAAATATTATTTTAGGTGAGAGGTGGTATAGATTCGAATAGGAAACCTTCTGTATTATGAAATTAACTATATATTTTTACGAGTAAATGATGAAAAGCTGAGAAAATCAAACCAGAGCTAGAAAGTAGGGTGTTTTTTTAATGTTTAGATGTATTTTGTAGGGTAATGTAGTTATTCAATCCATGACTTGTTTCACAAACATAAATAATGCCTTAAGGAAGGGTCAAGGTGCTTTTGAAGTCTTAGGATGTCTATGTAGGGCCATATAGCTTATTAAATAACAGACGAGCTGTAGCTAATGTGTACGGAAAAGGGTGATTACATGATTAGTGGGAAAGGGTGATCATATGTATGGAGCATGGTTGTTATACCAATGCTGTCGTGAAATGTAAAGTCGATGATTAGCTCCACAAAAATGATTATACTTGGGCCAAAATATATTAATTTGCTGTACACTCATCATAATTAGTGAGTCATTCATAACTTTTCAAAGTGAAAAAAATGTACTATAATACAACCCTATGCACGATACGGGGTAAAATCATGAGTTATGTAGAGAAAATTTGAATATGATACAATATAACACGTTGTAATACAATATTTTTAATTTTGTATTGATATGAATTATCATGAATCGACATTTTTTTATTTTTATTAATTCTGTTATTTGACATGTAAAATCAAAAAATGGAATGTGATGAATCATATACGAAACGATTCGGACTACAAATACGAAACTAATACGAATTACGGATACGATTATTACGGTACATTAACGCGAATTGCCTGCCAGCCGTAACCTGTCGTGCTTGCCTGTATTCTGCCCTGGCGCGTCTCGTTCACTCGCGTCTTCCATTTTGACGCGCTCCCACTCGCACTCTCTTCTTCTTCTTCTTCTTCTTCTTCTTCTTCGGTCGTCCGGAATTTACCTGCTCCAGCTTCCAGTAAACCACTCCTCTTTCTCTCTCTAAAACTCTCGGAAACTCTCTCTCTTTCTCTCTCTAACAGATCTGAAGCGAAAAGCTCGCGCATTCTCGCCCATCTCCTCCTCTGTCTGCCTGCCGCGGAGAGTGTGCGCAAGCGAGAGAGAGAGATTGAGTGAGCGTCGGCGAATGTCGGTTCCCCGCCGATTCCCGGGTTCTTCGTCTCCCGCGGATCTCTGAGCCGGAGGTCGGTCTCCTTTTTAACTTCTTGCGATTCGGCGTGAGCAATTTAGCTCGGAGCTAGCTAGCTCCTGGAAATGGTCTTGTCGCGATTGATTATGATTAGGAAGTGGAGTTACTAAATTTGGAAGGAGAGCGTTCGTTTGCTCATGTTGATGCTTACTAGCTTTCGAGGTTTAGTTCTCATGATTTGAGTACGTCTTCTTCCCCTGCCTATGCTGGCTCTGCATCCGCACTTATTGGTTAATTAAGGAGCAGAGATACTGAATTTAGCTGAACCGTAGGAATGTCAGCTTTTGGAATTGTTGTCCCTTTCATGCTTTTTGGGGATAGTGCACGAACGGGCGGCTGAAATGTTGAACCTTAGTTTTTTACTCCAAGCGTTTGTGCCTTGTTGTTCCCGCAATGCAAGCTTAGAAGTAAGTTTTCCAAGAGTTTGAGGGGACTGGAGTCCATTTCTCTGTTCTCTTCCCACGAGAGAGAGGGAGCATTTTTCCAGTTATACTGACTCTGTGCTGGAAGAACAGTGGTTCTGTGTCTTGCATGCTTTGGCACCTAGTATGCTTGGTTTCTAATTCATAGCTTCTTGACTGCAGTCGTGGGAAAATTCTACCCTTTTACTTGCTAATCCAGTTCCTCCTCCTCCTATTTTGCATTCGGCGCGATGTTTACCTATTATATTTCTAGCTGCCTTCCCTTTGCAAAAAATGATTGAATTGCCCATGAGTGCCACTAATTTAAATGCTTGATTGCAGTCGTTTGGTGTAATTATTGATGGCAAAATCGCGTCAACATCTTCCCAGCCAAGATATATCGATGTCATCCACTTCCTCTAGGTCAAGAGAATGGGAAGGCCCCTCAAGATGGAATGAGTACCTCGGCTCTGATATGACTCCTCCTGCCACAACCAGGGCCTCTAGGAATGTGGGTCATGATGAACAGGTCCAGAGCACAAGTGGATCCCAGAAGGGTCTAAATATGCAGTGGGTAGTTCAACTTAACGAAGTTGCGGAAGGCCTCATGGCCAAAATGTATAGACTAAACCAGATTCTTGACTACCCGGATCCTGTTAATCATCTGTTTACAGAATCATTCTGGAAAGCAGGCTTGTTGCCCAATCATCCGAGAATATGTTTGTTGCTCTCGAAGAAGTTTCCAGAACATTTCAGCAAACTACAGCTTGAGCGTGTAAGACCTGGTATTCTTTTCCTTTTAACTTTCCCTAAATGCTGAAGGTCGGTCCACTGAAACCATAAATTTTAGCGAATGATTAGAGAATATGAATGCAGGTTGACAAAGTGGCCTTGGATGCCTTGCATGGTGATGCCGAAGTGCATCTGCAAAATTTGGAACCATGGATTCAGGTCGGACATGTTTATACTTCATTTCATTTTTGGGTTCAGCAACTGATATTGGGAAGATAAAGATGTTTTTCTTATTGTAAATAAGATATCTCTTATACCCACTATGCCTTATGCTTTTTCCATATATTTTGTGTTACTTCTAAAAATCAGCACCATCTCTGCATTGAGTTTGTTAAGCTTGTAATATCTCCACTAAACCATTACGCAAGGTCTTGCCACTGTGCATTGTTCTAGGAAGTGCTCGAACTTTGTTATTGATAGCTGTGGAATTGCCACTAAAACAATTGCAAGATCCGTTAGTTTCTTGTTAGACTATGACATATAGATTGCTTACCTGGCAATTTTTGTGGGTCAGCTCCTTATGGACTTGATGGCATATCGAGAACAAGCTCTGCGACTTATTCTGGATCTCAGCAGTACAGTCATTACCCTGCTGGTATGGTACTGAGTTGGTTTTTTCTTCCATGTTTCACAAATCTATTGTTGGGTTTGGTTTGATAGTGGCCTTTGCAGGCTCATCTTGTTGCTTTTTGATTTCTCAGATATGGCAATTTCTATAAAATAGAATGACAGCTGATGGGCTGCCAACTCTGGTTTCTTTGTTTTTCTCTGAAATCTCTGATAACTTGAGACAGTCTTTTGCAGCCACATCAGAATTCACTTATTCTGCATGCTTTTATGGATCTCTTTTGTTCATTTGTCCGTGTCAATCTCTTCTCTGAGAAGGCAAGTTTTCTATGGTGTTCAGTATTCCCTGCTGAATTTACTTTACTTGACTATGTATTACAAAGTTATATGCATTTCTTCCTGGAAATGTCCTTTCTCACATGAATCTTATTTTTATCTTATTACAGCTACCCAGAAAAATGATGCTGCAAACTTACAACCTTTTACATTCAATGGCAAGAAATGAGCGAGACTGTGACTTTTACTATAGGTTGGAACCTCACTATTTGTTAATTCTCCGACTTTTCACTCCTATAGAATGTAATTCAACTAAAGTTGCCATGGATTCATGATTGGTTTGATTCTTATACCTGCCTGATTCCTCACTTAGCAAAAGTAAATTTTTGCCTTGACTCTCACGAAGGGCTGAAGGTAATCGTAGTTGTGTGAAGGGAAGTAATAATTAGTATAGGTCTTGGTAAATGAAAGTTTTATTATTATTATTACTATTATTTTGTAGAGTCCTGAGGGCTGGCATAAGGCACTTGGGTGCATGATTTTCGGGTTAATACTGAAAGATTTTCTTTAATCTAATCTTTGAAGTCCACAATTCTCCAGCATGTATTTTGTCTTTGCTTTGTCAATGTGACTTTAGGATGATTTGGTAAAAGATATCGGTATTTGACAGAACCAAAGCAGAGAGAATTGCAGCTGACTAAGGTTCGGCTTTTCCTCCAGTCTGCCTGTGCTGGATTTATTTGTCGTATCTGCAGTGTATCTAGGAAAGATACACATACATCAGAATAAGTTAATGAAGCAGAGGCAACGTCCATCTTTGATGTCGTTAATGAGCGATCAGCTTACTTTTCTGACTCTATTTATGCTTACTTCATCTGGAGCTATATTAAGAATATTGTTGATTACTCTTTTATTTGATATTGATTCGGTTTTAATGCAATATGTAAGTGAATGTTATTGATAATGTACAGGGAACTTAAATACATAGAATTTGCTTTCTCCATCTCTTTTTAATTACCATATTAAGAAATAAGGCACGTTTGGAATCCAGAATTCACCATACATGATGATCATGATATACATAATTCAGAGAAGTTGGCCTGAAAGGAGAGGCTCTGAATAGGCAGGACACTGAGGCTTTCTTGACACTCCCATATGCATCAAGATTAATCTCTTATTTGAGACACAACATGTGCATTGCGCACGTGACAAAACAGGGTTAAAACTATGATTGAAGCAGAATAACCACAGTAGACTCCCATAAGACCCAGGCTTTAATTATGACCTTAACTTTTCCCATATGAATAAGTGTTTATCGTGAAAGTTTCATGATTGTTATTTTTGTTTAGAAGGTGGATTCGAATTCTTTCAACTTTAGTTTGAGCACTACTACTAGCACTAGTACCTGATTGTATCAGTTTCCTTACATGGCAAATCTACCATCTTCATACTTTCTACTCTTTATCTGAACTACAGGTTAGTGCAGTTCATAGACTCTTATGATCCACCATTGAGAGGACTGCAAGAGGACCTGAATTTTGTCAGCCCACGCATTGGGGAGGTCAGTTACATATTTGGGCTTTTAATATCTCATAGATTTTTTTGTCCTGGTGTTATTAGCCACATCTTAATTGGCCTTCTAGTTGTGGATGCCTTTAAACCATAGATCTATCCCCTGTTATCTCACCATGGAGATCTCATGATGAAGCTCTTTTCTTCAGGTTTTCCCCCTCTTGATGGGTGCAACCTGTCATTTAGAATCTTGGATTATAGCATTAGTATCTCTTGCTGATCGGCCATGCAGAATAATGATATTTAACATAATATCTCAATTGTTCAATCGAAAAAAAAAAAAACATAATATCTCAATTGCATCCTTGCATAGTAGTTTTCTACCTATCAAATCATCAGAAAAATGTTTGTCGTTAGTTCTCAGTGTGGGTAATATGAAAATTTCCGCAGCATTGAATTCGCAAGAATATGTGTTACTTATGGATGCAACATGCAACTTTATACCGGAATCTCAGATTAGCCCAAAGTCGCTAGTGGTTGTCTTGTGGGCTTGTCTCCTATTATTAATTTCTAAGGTATTTACATATATTGTGCAATTTATACGTTTATCTTCCTTTTCCAGGTCTTAGAGGCTGTAGGTCCTATAATTTTTCTCTCTACAGATACAAGGAAACTAAGGAATGAGGGATTCTTAAGTCCATATCACCCGAGATACCCAGATATACTAACCAATTCTGCTCACCCAATGGTATGTCTCACTTTGATTAGAACGAAACTTTTTAACGTAAATTGTAATTTCGGTTGACCTGATTTTTTTTCTCTTGATGCAAATTCTACATGCAGAGAGCACAAGACCTTGCAAATGTTACATCCTATAGGGAGTGGGTATTGCTGGGTTATCTTGTTTGCCCTGATGAGCTGCTTCGTGTTACAAGCATTGATATTGCTTTGGTATTCTGAAAATTTGCAGTTCCATTTTACCCCTACAATAATGATTTAAGCAAGTGCTGCATCTCTATACAACAGACTTGAAGAATTTGCATGCCTAGTCTAATATAAACAATTGTGTGAAGTTTGTGGTGCTGAATTTTCATTTTGCATGATGCATGTTGCTCAGCAAACCACATTGGCTAAGTGATTGTCAAAAGATTGTTTCAATCAAACACTGAGTTTAGTTTGAATGCAAATTCGAGTTTTTGAGGACTATAAGAATAATCACATCAATAGTTTTTAAATATGCGAATGTAATACACGTTGTTAGAATACATAATAAATAGCATTAATCTATTAGGTTTGTAAGTTATGTGCCACTAATATCAAGCTTGAGCTTGACTTTATTGTTACTTGAGTTACTCAAACCTGAATAAAAAAAAAAAAAGAAAAAAAAAAGAGTCGAGCTCTAGTAATAGCTGTATTTTAACCATTGAACTATAGTGTTGTTGGGGGATACTATAGTACAGATGTTTGGTACTACTCTACCTAAAGTGCAATGCTTCTACATGAAGCTTTGTACACACAAAGAAAAGTTCTTTTATAATGTTCTGATGTAGAGTTTCAAATGATTCAAGCTATTCATAAAGTACTTGTTGTAACATTGAGTTCTTTTAGTACTTTTGCTGAGAAATGCAATTTTTGCATTGACTTCATCAACTACCAATTTCCATTTGTTTGGGGGCCTTACATGATTAGAGAAACAGATTATCAACAACAAAGTTTCTGGTAGATTCATGTTGCTAAAATATCATCGTACTTGGTGTCTTACTTGTTTTGACACTTGATATTCAGGTAGTACTGAAGGAAAATTTGATCCTCACACTATTCAGGGATGAGGTGAGTCTGACTGGCTGTTATGGGGATGGATTCTTCTTTTATCTCTTTCGATTTTAAGCTTACTCTTAAAAACTGCAGTACGTGCTATTGCATGAAGATTACCAATTGTATGTCTTACCGAGGATACTAGAATCAAAGAAGATGGCAAAATCTGGTCGTACAAAGCAAAAAGAAGCAGATCTGGAGTATAGCGTTGCCAAGCAGGTTGAGAAAATGATCAGGTACGGTTAAACTACTACAATAATTAGCTATAATATGACACGTGGAAGAAGGAAAGCCATATAAACCAATAAATGAATTTCTCAATTCTGATTTAAAAAGTGTACAAGAGTTCACTGTCAACATGCTACTGCTAAGTCCTTCCCTGTTTGCTGGACATTTTCCTAGATTGAGTATAATACTTATTATTTACTTCACCTTATTCATAAAAGATTTTATTATACATGCACTCAAGGGACTTATCAGATCATAACTTGCTTTTGGAATGTGAAATGATACATTTTGCATGTCTGATTTTCTTCTTTTGTGCGAATTTATGCACTTTCAATTCTCAATGTCTTGAAACATGAGCTTCAGAATATAACAAGCTGCTCTTACCCATTTTGGAATGCTGAGGAGTGATCAATATTGTTGATCCCCTAGAGCTGGATGCAGAATCCGTGTTTCTCACTAAGTGATATGTTTAGACCATATTTCAAAGGTTCATTAGGCATCTATTCTTAGCTTACTATGCACGGTCGGCAGCTTGTTGTGCTTGTGTTTGACAATTATACCCTTGGACACTCCTGTTTGGCATGAATATTGTGGGGTAAGACTGGGATGATGGATGTTAAGTGGGCAGGTGTTCCTCTTTCATACAGGTTAATTGGATCACTTTCTGAAACATTCAGAGGGCCAGGATCGTTGAGGACAGTCTGTTTTTAACCTTCACTGATTTTGAACTGATGATTCTACATCTTTGACTGCTGCAGTGAAGTGCATGAGCAAGCACTATTCTCTTGTGATGCTATCCACCGTGAAAGAAGAATACTGTTAAAACAAGAGATTGGAAGAATGGTGCTGTTCTTCACTGATCAACCTAGTTTATTGGCGCCAAACATACAGGTAAACATTTTGGGTTCCTTTTGATACATCATGGCTTTGGACCTCTTATCATGATAGAAATGACTCTGGCATCCCTTAATTTGTCAGTCACTGCTGGACAACTATTTCAAAATTATGAGATGGCCTAAATCAGTGATTTTAGTTCTGGTGGCCTGAGTGATATTAAAATCATTTCTTTAGTCTAGAAATTCGTTGTTGAATAATCGTTAACGTGGACTATACGTCATAAATCTTTGCCCACAAGGACCAAGAAGAGGATGATGTAAGATAACATCAGGATTGTTATATTTTTCAATGAGACAATGATTGAAAGAAGTGTTGGGTAATTTTCAGAAGAACAACACGAGTGTCCCTGCAAGCAAATGAAACATGGCTTATTGTAATATACAATGTTATATATAGGTTGTCTACTTTTTGTAAGGACATCGTATGGCTTATGATTAGCCATACTTTACTCTCTGTTTGTTTGTTGCTGTTGCCAATTTTTTGGAATGCTAACTAGAATGAATGAGGTTAGCTCTGATTCTCATTATATGGCCAATATTGATGCTTACCTTTTCCTTCTTGGTCTGTTGGTTCTTTCCTGCAGATGGTGTTTTCTGCCTTGGCTTTAGCTCAATCTGAGGTTCTTTGGTACTTCCAGCATGTGGGGATTGTATCCTCAAAATCGAAAAGCACTCGTGTGGTGCCAGTAGAAATAGTAAGATGTCTTTACTCTGATATTAACCTATGCCTTGTTGCATCAGTTAAGAGTAGCTTTCTTTCCTAGGTTTTAACAGGCTAGCTTAATTTTAAGCGTTATGAATGTTGTTGCAGGATCCAAGTGATCCAACTATTGGGTTTTTATTAGATGGAATGGACCGCTTGTGCTGCTTGGTGCGCAAGTATATTGCAGGTTGGATTCTCTGTTTGAATCTTTTGTATAAAGGACAGAGTAGATATCTCTGTTTAATATGCCATATTGACCAAGTTCCAAAATTTTTCTTGCGGAAGATGATCCTTTTTATGCACCTTGTACATTATGGTTTCGAGATAAATGGTCCATACTTCTGGCTTTTGAGATAATTAATGATATCTTGTGACAGAATCTCACTTCTTTTTTTTTCACTTTTTCAGTGCACTAACTTTCTGTTTTATTGGTCACCTGAGCACTGTGTAAATTAATTTACAATATTTGTGCAGCAATAAGAGGGTATGCATTATCATATCTATCTTCATGTGCTGGTAGAATTCGGTTCCTACTAGGTACTCCAGGAATGGTGGCTCTTGATCTGGGTCCTAACTTGAAAGGACTCTTTCAGCAGATTGTTCAGCACCTTGAAAATATACCAAAACCTCAGGGTGAAAATATCTCTGCCATAACGTGTGACCTATCGGTAAGAACTCTTTAAAAACTTTCTGAAAGTCATAAGCATCACATTGATAGATTTTGTGGTATATTGCCAACTTACATCAATGCTACCATCCAGTTTTGAGTTTTATTGTCTCTTAGTCTTTCAGACCCTCTTCTAATAATTGCTTCTACTTTATGCATTGCTTGTTTACGAAATAATGATCTATCATGACTGATCAGGAATTCCGAAAGGATTGGTTGTCAATATTGATGATTGTCACATCTTCACGGTCATCAATAAACATAAGACATTTGGAGAAAGCTACTGTTTCTACAGGGAAGGAAGGTTTACTGTCCGAAGGGAATGCAGCATACAATTGGTCCAGGTACTTGCCTACGATTGCAACTAAAATTGAATTTCATTTTGTGGGAAGATAAAAGCATTTTAGCAAGGTAATGTGGTGCATGATTTTCAACAGAAAATTGGAGATCCACATCAAACTATATTTCAGAATTACAATACAATAAGAATATCATTGAAGCATTGATTACATTCAGAACTGAGTCTACAAGACAAAATGTCTGAAGAGTAATTTGGTTGGGATAGAACTTGACATATACTACGTCATGAAATATAAGTTTTCAGCTCCTCTTTTACTTACTGACATTGAAATTTCTGTAGTTTGTTGTACATCTAGACTTTATACTTGCATTTCCATTTTGTGAATTTGCATGGGCACACTGGTGAAGGATCTGTCAGTCTTCCTAAGGTTTGCAGATCAAAGTAATCAACCTGCAGCACTTTCTTCCATCCAAAATATAATAAAATATGAAAAAGCTGTTGCAGTTTCATCTTAACAAAAATTCCATTTTGCTGGCTCAACCATTAAGTTTCTTCACCATAAGTTTACCTTAAGCTCATCACTCCAAGATTTCCATAGGCAAAAAAGTGGAAGTCTATTGATGCTTAAATTGGAGACAAATGGCATAAATAAATTTGATGATTTAGGTGTGTCGATGAACTGGAGCTTCAATTATCAAAGCATGGAAGTCTTAAAAAGCTCTATTTCTACCATCAGCACCTTACCACAGTGAGTTCAGCTTTCTCTGACCTTTTGACTCCTTATTAGCATAACTTTTGAGCAGTTGTGATTTAAACAAGTGTTATTATTGGAAAAGGTATTTAGAAACACCATGTTTGGACCAGAAGGACGTCCTCAGCATTGTTGTGCTTGGCTGGGAGTTGCTAGCAGCTTCCCAGAATGTGCTTCTCCGATTGTCGCAGAAGAGGTATCCCTAGACATAATCTAACCACAAATAGTAGAATCGACTTCTGTCTTTTATCTCTTTCTTATTAGCCTGCAAGTTTGAATAAATGAGGCATGGCATTACATATAGAATCATTGGTGAATGTTTATTTTAGAGAAATTACATATGGAAGAATCCACTCTGTTTTCAGTATGTTTTGTTATGTGAAAATTTTCTCTTAGATGATGAGTAAAAGATTAGCTTTTATTGCTCTTCAAATTTGACTTGGTATCTCACGATTTAAAGTTGTTGGAGCAGAAAAATTTGCAAAAAATGAAGAAAAAGGATAATTGCAACATTACTCTCTTCTCTGACAGGTCACTAAAATTGGTCGAGATGCAGTTCTTTATGTTGAATCCCTCATAGAATCAATTATGGGAGGATTAGAGGGATTAATTAATATTCTTGATTCAGAAGGGGGCTTTGGTGCTCTAGAGACTCAGGTATTATATGCTGTACATGTGGAAACATTCCTGCATTTCATAGTTACATAGCTGAACTTGTGAATATTCTCAGCTTCTTCCAGAGCAAGCTGCTTTTTATATGAATTTTCAACAAGAGTTGCAGTCCCTTCAGCAAAATCTCCAAAAGGACCTCTAGGTTTTCTTTTGCCAGGGCATGAAAGCTATCCTGAGAACACTAATTCTATTAAAATGTAAGGAAATTCTGTAAGGCTGGCCTTTTTCTTTCCTTCTATTTTTGTGCGTATTTCTTTATTCTTTCAAAAGAAAGAGTGTGCCGACTGTATAATATGGTTATTTTTGTTGTCTTATCTACAGGTTAGAAGCTGCAATGCAGAGACTGACCAATTTATGCTCAGTCTTAAATGATATGGAACCAATTTGTGTTCTAAACCATGTGTTTGTTCTAAGAGAGGTGAGGCATACCAGCTTCGTCCCTCAGGAGCAATTAATCTTAATTGCCTTATACTTCCTCACGACACTCCACTTCTTTCTCTTTTTACTCCAATAAAATCCAGAAAATGCAATGATTGACTTGTTGGTAGTAATTTGCAATCACAAAATGCACAATACTGTATGATAAGTTATGGTGCTGCCTCGCAGTAAGTTTTTCTTGTGCTTTGACTGTATCTCACGCCGTGTGCTACAGGCTTATTCTGTCATGAGGGACGTGCTCAGTAACTCCCTTTGCAAGTTAATTCAACCATTAGATAGCGGTCTTTGTGTATAGTTGTATAGGTGTTCTGAGTACTCCTGATATGTTACCACTGCAAATTTATTGTAGTTTGTCAGATTGTAGAAAATTTATAGTTATATAGTTTCCATGAGCTAAGTGGCAATAGGTCACTCTTAAATACGAATCGCAGAAATGTAGGAATTTGGTTTATTACCCTAAACTTACTTACATGTGCAGTACATGAGAGAATGCATCCTCGGAAACTTCAGGAGGCGAATGCTTTCTCTACTGAAAACTGATAATGATCTGAATCGTCCCAGCATTATGGAATCCCTGCTTCGAAGGCATATCAGCATAGTCCACCTAGCAGAGCAGCACATCAGCATGGACCTCACTCAGGGTATTCGAGAAGTTCTCCTCACAGAAGTATTTGCTGGACCTGTTTCTTCTCTGCACTTGTTTGAGAAACCAGCGGAGCAACATACAGGATCTGCAACTGAGGCCGTATGCAACTGGTATATTGAGAATATAGTTAAGGATACATCTGGTGCTGGAATCCTGTTTGCTCCAATTCATAATTGCTTCAAGAGCACTAGACCTGTTGGAGGATATTTTGCTGAGTCAGTCACTGATCCAAGAGAATTACGAGCGTTTGTTCGCATATTTGGTGGCTATGGTGTTGACCGCCTAGACAAGATGATGAAGGAGCATACTGCAGCACTGTTAAATTGCATTGACACGTCACTGAGGTCAAACCGTGAGATCCTGGAGGCTGTTGCTGGTAGCATGCACTCTGGTGATCGAATGGAAAGAGACACCTGTTTAAAACAGATTGTGGACATGGACACTTTGATTGGATTCTGTGTTCAGGCGGGTCAAGCCCTAGCTTTTGATCGGTTACTTGCTGAAGCAGCTGGAACTGTGCTTGAAGAAGGTGCACCGCTTATATGCTCATTACTTGGTGGGATAGTTAAACATATACCTGATGAAATACCAGAAAAGAAAGAAATCAGAAGGGTAAGAGGGGTGGCAAACAGTATGGGTGTTGGTGCTGATCATGATTCTGAGTGGGTAAGGTCCATTATGGAAGAAGTCGGCGGTGCAAATGATGGTTCATGGAGCTTGTTGCCATACTTGTTTGCCAGCTTTATGACATCCAGTGTCTGGAGTATGACTGCCTTCAATATTGAGACAGGCGGCTTCAACAACAACATTCATTGCTTGGCAAGGTTGCTTTCCGTACCCTGTATACTGTCTTTTACATCTGCAAAATTAGTCTACTGTTAATTTAAAGATAACAAACTAGTGGAGGATAGGTAGCTTAGTCAATGAAAATGTTGATCCAGTGTCCCATTGGCAGGTGCATTAATGCAGTAATTGCAGGAAGTGAGTATGTTAGGATGGAGCGGGAACACCAGCAAAGACAGTCTTACTCAAATGGCCATGTTGGTGAGGATGCTGACATGCAGAGTCGCCTTTCTGCTGAAGCAAGCATAAGGTCTTCAATGCAACTTTTTGTCAAATTCTCTTCAGGGATTGTATTAGAGTCCTGGAATGAGATGAACCGGTATGTAACATCTTTTCTATCTATACCATATGTTCTTCATATGTTAAGTCATTCTGAGTTCGCCGCAACGCTAGAATGTTTAGGGTGAACTTATTGAAGGGACAAGCACGCAAGGTCAGCACGCGCATCACAGCAATACCGTCATTATTTATGTAGGTAGATGTAGGCGTTTCTACATGATCTGTGTTTTCATGAGATTAATAAACAGTTTTAATGCAGCCATTGGTCCGCATGTCTGGTGTCTGTTGAGCTGTCTGCTTTGAACTTTCCAATCTCTATGTAAGCCTTTGCATGCAACTCTTGGTTGCATTGCAGAGGAGTTGATGAGATAATCCTTTGACATGACGAGCGGATGGGTAATGATATATTGTGAAGCTAAGGAAAGAGATCCTAAGAATTCAACCGTAGACTTCTCTGGAAGATATGCTTAAGATTCTATTTGGATAGCGTTTGCAGGCATCTTACGGTATTTTGAACTCTATGCAGGTCTCATCTGGTGGCTAAACTCATCTTCTTGGATCAACTTTGTGAGATCTCGCCGTTCCTACCAAGGAGTTCTCTGGAAGCCCATGTTCCTTACACCATTCTTCATTCCATATATGGCCAATACTATGGAAATACACCGTCGACACCTCTGGCATTGCTAAGCTCGTCACCTCGCCACTCACCTGCTGTATCACTGGCACACTCTTCTCCAGCATCAAGGCCGCTGCGTGGTGACTCAACTCCTCAGTACAGTGCTAATGAGTCGGGTTATTTTAAAGGGTCCTCATCTCACAGCCAGGACCACCATTTCGATACCGACGGTGGGAGCCTCCATAATACTGAAAGCATGCACAGGAATGTGCGGCGCTCTGGTCCTTTGGGTTATAGCTCGAGCAGAAAAGTAAAAGTTCCGGAGGGTTCGAGTTCGGAGAGAAGGGGTCCGACTCCACTGCCTAGATTTGCGGTATCTCGGTCCGGTCCGATATCATATAAGTAGAAGAAATATAAGCAGGAGAAAGCGTACGCATAAACGAAGAGAAGGCTTAGTAAGTTATGTAAAATCTGCTTGCGTTCATTGATCGCTTGCAATCGGTTGCATAGCAATTAGTGAGTTCATACATATGCGAATTTAGCGTAGTGAATTTGTATGTCTGATTGTATCTCACAACTCTTTCTATGTTTACTTAAAAACTCCCATTTTCTTCCGCTTCTCTCCAGATTACTTAGAAATTATTATCTTTTACTTTAACGGATGGATGTAATATATGAAGAGGTGATTAGTAAATTATATATATTGACAATTATGAAAAAAAGAGAGAAAAATACAGAAAAGGAAAAAAATTAAAAAATCGGTTCAAAAAAATAAAATAATAAAAAAGATTGAAAGTGGTGCACGGAGGAAAATATTATCCCTACCAAATGGTGGAAAAATTTTTCTAGCTTATTTTTAAGTTTTAGCTGAAAATTGAAAAATATCACTATTTTCCTAGAAAGTTGATTTCTTAAAAAATATATTTTAGAAACATCATATCTTCTGAATATATAAAATTTGGAAGGACTTGATTTCTCTTTTGTTGATCTCTAGGTAAAAGTATTGGGCTAGTGCAAGCAAGTCAACCCAAACACCATCGCTTGTATTTTCTTTTCTTTATTCGATCTCTATGTACTCTTAAATGACTAGAAAACCAATGATTTGTTCTCTATTTGTAATTTTGCAAAGAAAATCAAATACTTTCTGAAATTGTTTTCTTATGACAAAAAATTGATTTCTATTTATTGGGTCGTTCTTATTGATGTGTTTCTTAAATGATTATCTAATCATCGTTCATGATAAATTTTCCTTGAATATGCCAAAGTCAAAAGAACATAAGTGATACGACTCACATGAATAAAAGAACCTTGTTAAACTATCCTAAAAAATACTCAGAAATGTTGAGAAATATCTCACCACTTTGATAGCCTCCATAAATACCGAATTCTTGAACGAAATGTAGCATTGCACTAACAATACCTTGAGAACGATGATCGCATTCAAAAACGAAAGCAACACACAGCTCATAAGATCCTTTTGCAGCCTACTGTTTAACTGATTTAAAATTGTGAATTTATGATCATCCGCAAGAGCTCTTCAAATTCATGTGTTCCTGGATCAACATAACTATCATCTGTCATTGGCAATTTGACGGAGAAACAAGCATTTAATAACTCATTGTGATTTGGTAGTTTTTCCTGGAAAGATGATTGGCAATTTCACCTTCACACTCCAGACTTAGGGAATGACTATTAAGATCCATTAGCCAAGCACATTTTTGTTGAATTCACCAATATTTTTCTGAAAAACTGCACGGAGAGTATGAGCTCCTCCTAATTTAGAGCAATATTTGAAAGATGATTTGGTAGCTTTTTCCTGGAAACTACTTCTAACAAGGACATATTTATCTGTAGTAGGAGTTTGATCTTGTTGCGAGTTAAAGAAGTAGTGCCACCAGGGATCATAAACTGCAGTGACTACTGCAATTAAGCTTGCCGAATCACTGTCTGTTGGAAAGAAATCTTCAGATGTAATTTGAAGGAAAGCCGTTCAAAAGCCATTCAAACCTTTTCAATGGCTATACCTTTGCCCATCCATCTAATGAATGGCTACTGAGGTCGCAGATTGATCATCTCGTAACACGCAATCTTTGTAAAAGAACATGCATGGATTCGTGATTATAAGTTAATCATTTTTCCCCAGGACATGACAAATCCACTAGATAGAAATGACAACACCGATAGTCAATTGCTGAAAACACAGTGCTTGTGACGTTAATTTCACATTCTTTGGAAGTCAAAGACGCATCCTAGATTTATTCCATCCAAAAGACCATCCTTAGAATGAACCACAATCCTTAACAGGAAATTACAAGTAACCATATGGCACCTCTTCATCTGCGTACAATTGCCTTCAGGGTCATCATTTTCCCCATAAATCCATGATGAATTCTTCGCAGGAACCACTGTGGTACACGAGCTCCTGCTGCATGCACACAAGGGCAGGGGCCTTAGCTCCCGAATGCATGTCCATGCCACCGAAATTCTCTACAATTTCAAGATCTCTCGGCACAAGAAATTGTCCCCACAAGCTTTCTTCTTCTTCAATCACACTGCATGGTGAATACCAGCTATTCTCCAAGGGATTGTCATCATGGCGAACTCCATAAAAGGTGCAGAAGCTATTAGCACTCATTGTTGGAGTTTCAGTTTGAGATCCAATGCCGGGTTCTAATTTTGGAGTATCAATGGTGGGACAAGATGCATATGGATGGGAGGAACTGTCATTGTGATCGGGCTTAACTTTAATATCACACGCGGTCCGAATTTGCAACTTGTTCATGTTGTTGACGCGTTTCTTCAGACGAGTATTCCAATAATTCTTTATTTCATTATCAGTTCGTCCGTGAAGTCTAGCTGCTATTGCTACCCATCTGCGAGTAGAATTTAATCAAGAATCATACATTTGTTTACAAGTACAAGCTTATGTTCATGTAGTGCAAGTACTCTCTCTCTCTCTCTCAAATTTTCCTTAATCATTCAGATAATATTCGTCTCCTGTAGATATACTTGCTTCTGTATGTATCATCACCAATTAATTTGAAGAAACTACATACACGGTAGGTAGCTTAACATGGTTAGTCAATTCACATCAAGCTATGCAGCCATTGTTTCTGAAGCCATCAAACTTTGACTTTCTAGGAGTTATCTTTGATTTTCTATCTCTGAAATCTTTGAATTCATAGATGTTTGTCTGAAGAGCATTAGCCCTCTCTCCGTGCGTGTATATGCATATGCGCCGATTGGACTTTGTGCTATTCATTTGAGCCGAGGATCATATGAAAGAAGGGTTTTCTTCCGAAAAGAGAAGAAGAAGAAGACAAAGAAACAATATAAAACCCAGAAATAATTGCAGTCCATCATTGTCGAATTGAAAGTCGTTCCTTACAAAATGAAGTGTTTTATGTGATGGTGATTTAAAGATTGTACTTCTCTGCTTCACGATGCTACATTAATTTTGCAGAGGTTTTTTTTTTTTTTGCTAATCTTTTATCAGGTTTTTACAGAGGTGTGATTGTGCAAACTTACTTATTTCCGAGACGTTGGTGCAGCTCAATAATCAGATCCTCCTCTTCTTTGGTGATGTTTCCATGCCTGATGTTAGGTCTCAGATAGTTCATCCACCGAAGTCTACAACTTTTCCCAGTTCTTGCCAAACCTGAGTCATTCACACACATATTCAATACTCAGGTTGATATTACACCCAAGAAAACCAGATAGAGAGATCAGCAAAAAACAAGATCATTCCAGGGATATTTCATACCAGCAGGTTTGGGCATGTGAGTCCAGTTCCAAATGCCATATCTCCTGATATAAGCAATGAGCTTCTGATCTTCTTCTGCACTCCAAGTGCCCTTCTTCACTGTCGTACTGCTGCTCTTGCTGGATTTAAGTGGGTGTCCCACCATCTTTGAGCTAGCTTTCGACTTCGTGAGGGAAGAGAGAGAAGTAATGTGGCTGTGCTATCAACTCTCTGGCCTAAATGATGTTCTCAGGAACTCCAAGACTTGCTTTCCAATTATATTTGGGGTTGGTCCCAGAAGCACATGTTCTGAAAAGTCCACCAAATTCAAAAGGTTCACGCACTGTTCCTCTTTTTATTTTTTTAAGCAAATTGAATTTCTAAGAAACTCGAGACAAGATGTCATTTTCACTGGTCGGAAGCAGTGTTGATTGGTGTATGTTTCGGCCTCTTCAATTTGAAAACACTTAGCCTGAGAGCCAATTGGGGGAGATTTCGTGGCTTGGAAAATTTAAATAAGAAATGTGTTTGATATACGCAATACTTTCTATCTTATAAAGGATTCAAATTCTACTATTTCATCTTCTCATTATTATGTTAGTTAATTCATTTTTCTCGTGACATACACATATATATAGACACACACACATTCACATCAACATATTGTGCTTCATATGTGTTAGGCTCAAATGAAGAATCGAAGAAGTTTCCTTGCCAATAGTTTGAACATTAGATACAGATAAGGATGTTTATTAAGAATATGTCAAAAATACCAGAGAAAAGGGGACCACGCAATATAGTAAGGAAGCAACGAAGATTGATTTGCGCATGTCGCTTCCTGTGATCATCGGACTTGCTATAAACTAAAGTCATAAGGATGAATTCTTAGGTGTACCAAATCATTCATTAGATAGGTTTAAATATTGTCTTTATTTCGTATATCTTTTGTATCTATGACTAAGGCTTCCAGATATATAGCCGTATATACCGTTCATATCCTATATTTTCTTCATGAGGAACTCAAGCTACTCTTGCTGGGACGGGCATAAGTCCGATCTCTATATTGTACGGTAAAGCAAATTAAAGAAACAGTCAACTTCAAACATTCACGTTTTATGAAAACCCATGCTTGCAATAAGATGAATAGATGTGTATTATTATATAATGCAAAATGAAGATAATTGAAAAGAGTCAACAATGTGTTGGCTTAAATGGTAAATGAGTTTGCTCCTTTCCTTATGATCTTGAGTTTAAGTCTTGTGAGAGCATTCTGAGAGTAAACTTCTGAATGCACATTTTTTTTTATGTTGGAGAGTGCACTTTATTGACAAGGGGAAGTGCGCCTTCAAGATCATCCAGGGAGGTGGACTAGAATGCCATATGATTAGTCATGCAAGAAAATGAAAAAGAGCCATATAACTATGATGTTATTTCAAAAATCTCTCATAGATTCTAAGTTTATATTATGATTCCTATCCTACAATCATTTCATTGGGTTTCCTAAAATAATTAAAATTAAAATTTCTCTTTCTTTATTAAAAGCTTTTCCAATTTTGTGCACACATGTCTATGTGACTTTTGGTTATCCTCAATTTAGTACGTGTTGGACTAATTTCACTGATGACTTAACTTCGACTTAACATGATTCAATAAAATATCGATTTTCTAATGTGAGACTTTCATGATTTTACCAATTTAGTTTTTATTAGCTTAACTCTCATCATGTAATTACTTGAGGAAAATTCTAGGTATCGTGATGTATTTCTCTAATAGTTTAGATATAGAATAACTGATATTGATACATAATTTCTATTGGCATATCGATATAAGAGAGGATACCATTCTCCATATGTACACATAGCACATAAGTACAATACTCACATGGTAATTACTAAATCAATATGCCTTACAAAATTTTAAAATTCAAATGATTAATGGTTATCATAGATGTAACAAATTCACTTGATTTTACCATGTAATTCACAACATACGTCACCACTGACACATAAGATTTTCCCTTAGCAAGGACAGTGACAAAGTATTTGGCTATCAAACAACGCATCCGCTGATGAATGAAGACCATTGATTTAGATTTCTTTACAAAAAGACAATAAGAATAGCTTACTATTTTGTATATTTTATGCGAATAAGGATCCTTAAAATGGAGACAAAGGGGAAAAAAATGTAGCGTATTTGAGAGAAATATATATATATTTTCCAATTTATCAATTTGTGAATAGTAAAAAAAGAACGTCCTAAAGTCTAAAATTCAAGCCATTCTTAACGTTATGAAAGCGCTCAATTGAAAATCACCATATATCTTGGAGTCTAGAGGCAGGGTGTGTTAGAACTGAAGAGTACGTACCAAAAACTTTACCACCGATAGTATTGATAACTTAATGTGCTAAAAATAAGAATAAGTCTTATTCAATAATTACCAAAAATTGAATAATGGACGTAAATAATATATTACCAAACGTGGAGTTGAGGATATAATTTGTAGATTATAGCACCTTGGTAACAACATATTAGACCACACCATGTACATGTATCCATGGGATTAATCAGGCCGACCAGGCCTGGATATCTGGTGTATCAATAAAAATCACTTTGAATTCCATTAAAAATGAAGTCAAAGACATTCCTTGTGGATATCTGCTGTATTAATAAAAAAAGGATATATTTTGTAAGTAAATATAGAAAAAAAACCTTAACAAGCAAAACCAAAAATAGAAACTCGGTTTATGAAATTTATTTATAAATAATGCGACTAACTACAAGTGAGTATGTGTTCGAGTATTATTAACCAATTATATACACCATGTGTGAAAAGATTTGTAAATTGTGGTTGGAAATGTGATCCGGTACATACTAAATTCCTTAATCATTGCATGTACATGTTTGAAATTTCACAAAGTTTGATTTGTTAATATTATGGCAGAGTTTTTCCTTCCGCTGATTGGAATCGATAAAGCATGAATTAGTTAATGTGCAGAAGATTAAAAAAATTTCCCAAAGCATATCATGCAAAGAGCTAGTGGCACATAAATACCTTTAGCTTTCTGTTACTTTATTCAATCAAATCTGCTAGGTAGGATTAAATAAATTAAGTACAAATAACTAAAGTTAAAAGAGGGCAACTATCATAATTAACTCGTCCATAAAACATGGTGATTATAATCACACTGAACTTGGCTCAAGCAAGATAAATATAAATATTATTTAATTAATCATTTTCTAATAGTTAAACATCCACAATCGACTGTCCTTTAAGCTGTATCATTATAGGAAGTTGGATCTTTTGTTTTCTGGTGGAACGATGGTTAGAATTTCTATTAGTGGATAGGCCTTTGGTTTGAGAAGAAGGAGCTCATAGTATTGGATCATATCCAGCCTCATATTAGCAATTTTTCAAAATTTTGCTATCTTTTCTTGTGGCTATTATGAGTTAGTGGAGGTGCATGTCAAGTTTTGTGGGACCACTATGTACTAATTTTAAAGTTTAATCTGTCAGCTAAAAGTGTTGTTCAATTTCATCTTAATTTTGTATGCTTATCTAGTGCAAACATTAAATGCTCGTTATATGGTAACACTATATGCCATATTTTCACAGTTGGCTTCCATAAATGGCCTTTTCTTTTTCTGAACCATCATTAAAACATAATTAAGTCATATTGACAATAATGAAAGGGCAAACTACCTTGATTAGTTCATTCATGTAGCAACAACTTCTTATGGATACTCTCACAGCCCATGTTGATTGCAACTCAACATAAATGGATAGGTCATAGTTGCTGCTTTGCCTAAAGGACAACATGGTTAAGGTTCCTCAGATGCTACTGGGTGTGAGGCTTTGATTAACTTTCACAAAGTATGTTCTGTATTTTTTTTTCTAAGGAGGCTAATAACCTAGCCAATGAGATCATAAACCTCAGCTCTATACTCATTAAGAAAGTCCAACAATTTCAGTTTGCTTTCATCCTGGTTAAGTCCTATGCCATTAGAAGCAGGGTCCACATAACGTTCTCCATTGGCTAGGTGGTTAGCCTCTCCTATAATTATGTGGTCTCTTTCAATCATTTGTCATCCTTGGATATATATTGTTCTTTTGTTAGTTCACTCATATACAAGTAGCTAACCACAATTGTCCAAATGATTTATCTTCTGAAATGTATCTGAATTTAATAGAGAAGTCTAGAGGAGTTGTTGTACAATCAAACAAATAGACATGTGTCTCTATTATTCTCGAGAATTGCAAAATATGCAACATTAATTAATGAAAGTTCTTTTATCTGATTATCTATAGAGACAAAATAGCCAACTCAGATAAGTGAAATCTCAGATAATATGCCACTTTAATTAATTCATCTTTAATGTCTATGCCAGAAAAGAATTAATTCATCTTTAATGTACTATTCCATAGGTACATCGCATCAAATGACCTAATGGAGATGGATACTTTCTAGCTGGGGATAAAATACTGAAATCCAAAATCGAGAGAAAAGTTTGTCTGTTGAAATTTCAAAACCTTAAAATGATAGCAAAAGCGCATCTTGCCAACAACAATCAAGCTGTTCATGATAAACTAACTGCCAAGCTTTTCTTTGGAGAAAACAAAAAGAAGACAATGTGTGCACACATCTCCCAATAGATCTGGTCAATTTGCCATAAAGAAACAGCGCACAAATTCTTTTCAAGTCCTTTCGCAACGTGCATCTTATTCCCGCTGTCACTTAATTAATGAGTTGGTCCAACGTCCAATGCGAACGAGCATGATTACGAAGAGGTTTCACATAATCAGTTGTCTGCGCACATGAAGTACTGCGATTAGGGTTTCACTCACAGGACAATGGGAATCCTTTTCTTTTCTATTTTGGTCGCAGCGCAGCGAGTTTCATTATTTTATTTTCTTTTTCTCGGTGATTCTTCTCATAAAAGGAACCCGAAGGCAAAATTTGGAAAGAAGATCAAGATCTTGCTTCACGACCCATGGTTAGTGTTTATTTCTCTTTGTCAAGTCAGTATGGAAAAGCTTCAAGAAATAAAAACTGTTTGACAACCACTTTTCTGCCCTATTAAGTTGGATGATGCACAGTCCACACACGGGATGAGATAAATCAAACACCCCCCCGAAGGCTAAGAAGGAAAATGTCTTAAGAAGACAAAGGTCTTAATAAATTATGGTTCATAGGTCTCAACTCATAAATAATAATTATTACCATAGTACGTCGAAGACACGTAATTACTTTGGTCATGATTGAAAAATTTGTAAGAGACATATTGCATAAAATCTTGTCATTTTTTTACATGATTGATAGAATTAATCATGGTCCGTTACAAGTGAGTTAGCTTGATTTATTGGAATGAGTCTGAGCAATGTTTTAACAAAAGAACTTGCACAAGATTGGTCATACTCTTATCTTTCTATAAAAAGACAAAAAAGTGGTTCCCGCATATTACTAGGGACACTAGGTTGATGAACAAAATTGGCAAAGTAAATTCAATTGACTATATTGTTACAAGATTTTGTGAATGGGTCTTAGTAAAGAGTAATGCTAAAGATAAGATTAGCTTACAAAGTAGATTTATTAAGTTACATGTCAAACTAGAAGAGTTCATTGAACTAGTGTATCGTATATAATCCTCCAATAGGATTCTGTCGCACCCGCATTATTTAGTAAATATATTTCACTAACATTATTTTAAAGAAAACAGTACTGCTAGCCTAATCTAGTGTTCCTACATCCATTATACTTCTAAGGAGTAACTAATGAAATTGTTATTTAGTAGAATGACCAATGAGATGATGCGAGCTATTTTCTTGAACTTCGTAATAGGAAATCTAATCGAGGAATCGTATTGAGCGCACTACATAAACATTGGGTCAATCTTGTTGGGAGCGCAATAGAAGCCTAAGTTACACGGGCTAAATAGTGTTGGGAGGGAAGTAGAAGCTACATACGTCCACTCGAGGGATCACTAAGAGGGAACTCAAATTTAAGCTCATCAAGAAACTAGTTGGAATCTTCATTGAAAAGCTTAATCCAATAATTTATGGGTTAAATATGATATATTAACTACTCCATTCCACACTAATTCTTTGACATGATACTTTTTATAAGCATGAAGGCTGGCCAAAAACTGTGTCTCTTGTCAAAATGGCTCTAATAACATTTGTTAGGAGCACAATACAAGCCTAACACTTGCACCTAGGGAGATCATAAAGAAAAAACCCAAGTTCGAACCTGTCAACATATTCAGTTAATTTTGACAAAAACCAAAAAATAAATAAAATATTTAGTTGGTAACATTTCTGCTCCTAGGAATAATTTTTTTTTGAGAAATAATTTTTTTCTATTTCTACTTCCTAGAACAATTTTTGAGTAAAACAATGTGTTTGGTAACTATACAAATTTTCTATTCTTGGAATAAAAAAAGAATAATAATATGTTTGGTACCAACTTAAAATTTTTTTACTCTTTTTTCGATGATTCAATGACGGTGGTGACCAGCAGCAGGTGGCTAGACATCGGTTGTCGGGTAGAGGACAACAACAATGGAGCAATGACTCACTGCAGCTATAGCAGCAGTTAAAAGTAACGGCGACCTAAGAAATAACTTTCTAGAAATTATTCCTAAGAACAAGATGCTACTTTTTTTTACGTCTTGTTTCTATTCCAAATTTATTCCCAAGAACAACTTTCTATTCCGAGGAATAGAAACACTAATGAATGTTATCAAACGGATTTCTGTTCTTTTTATATTCCAAAGAATAAAAAATATAAAAAAGAAATAGGAGTGTTACCAACTGCTACCTTAATTTATTAGAACCAAGATTATTTATATTTGAACAATACGTATAAGAAAGGAAATAATCTAATCTAATAAGGAAATTAGCTATCTTTGAAAAAAATATTCATAATATTTGATAATATCTCTAACAGTATTCTCTAATAGGGGAGTCTCTACTATCCATAAATATACTTCATCATATTGCTTTTAAAATGAAGTTTGTTTAAGTATATCTCATTACAAGCATAAAAACCCGCCAAGCTTGTTAGTATATATAAGTCCATATATGCAATGCATCCCTTAATGATTTTTGAACTATTCAGTTTCATTACCTCTACCAAGATGATTAGATTTGAAATGGATTAAATAACTGATTAATATTCCATCTTCTTTGCTAAAAGAAAATTTTTTTTGGTCGAAATATGCTAAAAGAGTTAAATTGTGCTACATAACATATTGCGTCAATGGACATGTTGTTATAAATTCGTTAAAACTAGGCATTGTACTTCTAGAGAAGTAAATTTTTTGCATATTGGTATTATTCATAATCTCTCTGTAGTCTATTTTTTAGAATCGGACAGAGAAAAAATCTTAAGTTAATGTCCCATCCGGAATTCAACGCCATGGTCTCCCAGGTGTGGGATACCCCTATTCCAGGTACTCCTATGTATAAATTATACACTAGGCTTAAACTGCTGAAAAACAGGTTGAAGCACCTGAACAAAGAGGTGTATGTTGACATCTCCTTGCAAGCTGCAACTGCTAAGCAGGTTCTTTTTGATACCCAAGAAGCGCTCTTTCGGGACCCGTAGAATGTAACTCTTGCAGAGACTGAATCGGCCCAAACTCGTGAGTTTTACAAACTTCGCTCCCTTGAGGAATCCTTCTTCAAACAGAAATCCAGGATTCGATGGCTAAAGAAGGGTGACCAGAACACCAGTTTCTTCCACCACTCAATCAAACGCCATCATTAACGTAACCGTATCCTTTCAGTCCAGGATAGTGTGGGAAATATGGTTACTGATACTGAAGATGTTCAGCGGGTTTTTGTGTCCTACTTTCAAGATCTTCTGAGTCCGGTGAATACACCTGTACGAGCCTCCTCCAGAGAGATCAAGGAAGTTCTAAAGCACACCCTTACTGATGATCAGGTTAGGTTCCTTTTTTAGCCTATTTCTCCTTTGGATATTAGGGCTGCCATGTTCTTTCTAGCTGGGAACAAAGCCCCGGGTTCGGATGGGTATAATTCAGATTTCTTCAAGAAGAATTGGGAGACGGTTGGTCCGTCAGTAACTGAGACTATCCTGGATTTCTTCAACTCTGGGCGACTTCTACGGGAGTCAAATTGTACCATTCTTGCGCTGGTTCCAAAAGTACCAAATGCATCCTCGGTAAATTATTTCAGGCCTATTGCGTGTTGTAACACTATTTACAAATGCATCACAAAGATATTATCCAACAGAATCTCTGAAGTACTTCCTTCTATTATAAGCCCAGTTCAGATGGCTTTTGTTAAAGGTAGGCGCATTTTGAACAATATCCTGTTGGCTCAAGAATTATTCAGCGGCTTCCACTTGGACACTTATTCTTCCATATGTGCTATCAATGTTGATTTCAGGAAAGCTTATGACACTCTGGATTGGGATTTTCTGGAGGAAACTTTGACAGCTTTTGGGTTCCCGCCACGTCTCATACATCTTATTATGGTATGTGTTCGCACCCCCAAATTTTCTCTTTCACTGAATGGAGAACTCCATGGATTCTTCAATAGTGGTCGTGGCCTCAGACAAGGTGATCTGATGTCGCCCTATTTATTTACCCTAGCAATGGAAGTGCTGACAGGTATCCTAGAATCTCAAGCAAGCCGGCCTGAGTATCGGTTTTATTGAAGATGTAAGAATCCTCGTCTCTCACATCTATTTTTTGCCGACGATGTCTTCATTTTCAATGAAAGCAATCTGGCCTTGGTATCCTGTATGAAGGAAGGAATAAATACCTTCTCCCAATGGAGTGGCTTACTCCCAAATAATACCAAGAGTGAGGTGTTCCTCTCGGGTGGATCGGAGGCTACCCTAACTCAGCTCTTACAAATCCTGAACTTCAGGAGGGGATCCCTTCCAGTTCGCTATCTTGGCATTCCAATCATCACATCCCGATTAACCAAAGCGGACTGTAATGCCCTAGTATGCTTACTCACCTCTAGAGTTCAATCTTGGACACACCGGTTTTTATCCTTCGCGGGTAGATTACAACTTATCAAATCGGTATTGTATGTTATACAAGTCTATTGGGCATCTATCTTTTGGCTCCCATCATCTGTTGTTGATAGAATAGAACAAATCTGGCGGCAATTTTTATGGAAAGGACCCGGCCTTGGAACCGGGGGAGCAAAAGTTTCCTGGGATGACGTCTGTCTCCCAAAAGAAGAAGGGGGACTTGGGATTAGAAGAATCCGAGATAGCAACAAAGCTGCCATGATTAAACATATATAGATCCTCTTCTCTGATAAGGAATTGCTATGGTGCAAATGGATACATGCCATCCACCTCAAAGGAAAGTATTTCTGGACCACCTCCCCCCCGACTGTGTGCTCGTGGGCTTGGAGGAAATTACTTGCGTTGCGGGGGGAAATCATATCTTCCTTCAGATGGAGGATTGGTGATGGACAAACTGCCTCGCTATGGTTTGATCCATGGTTGGACAAAGGCCTTTTAAACTCAATTTTCGATGATACCTATATTTACCAATCGGCTCTAACTAGGAATGCTAAGGTAGCAGACCTTTTTTTTCAGGATGGTCAGATTGTGTTGCGCGACTTACTTTTATGGCAAATTCCGCTTCCTTTGCTGAACCCCACGAGGGAAAAAATATTAAGTTAATATTGCCAAGTTACTAATCGATATATGTTTATACACGCCAGTTAAAGTTGACTTTTTGTATGTCTCTCCTTATTAAAGTTAAATAATCTATGGATAGATTACCCCATAAATGTTAATTAACATCAATCGTATTGTATTGACAACCTAAATTGTTAAGTTGTTCAATACTTGATGCGTAAATGTTGAAATATGTTTAAACCAAGGGAAAGTCGAACGTGTTGATAAGAAGAGAGGATAATAAAATAAAAAGAGAAGTAAAACGCCATATATTGTTGCATGGTGGTTTTATAGATAAAACTATTTATCTTTAAAAAATATTACATCAACAATGAATCAATTAGAGGAACCCCTCGTCCCATTAGATAATAGATTACATTACGAAAAGAAGATCAAAAGCATATCATATAAATTTGCCTGAGAATGTTACAGAATGATTGATTGTACATGTATCAACCAAAGGACATCAATGATTAAATAAAATTTTATAGAAAGCTCATCAGGCGAGACACATTTATATACCTTATTAATCAAATTTTACAATATAAACAAAAGGAAAGTCTTAAATAAAAGAAAAAAAGAAAAAAAGAGAGAGGTTTTGCTGGGATTTTATTTTTTTGTGAAGGCTATCTTGTGATACCAGCAAATGGATAATAGAGAAACGAAACGTGCGGGAAGCAGGACTTCAGCATCAATAATTGATTATTATAAATATTCTCGAAATGTGTAAAAGTTGTGTTATGATGTTGCCGATGACATGTAATTTAAACCGTTTGTAGGTCATCTATGAGCAAAGCAGAGCATAGTTTAATCCTAAGCCAATAAGATAATGCAACTTGTAAGTCTAGCTAGGGTTTTATGAAAATCTACAAGAAAGACAAGCAAACGTGCATCGACTTTGAAAGCATGAATAATTTTTCTTTTTGGCCATCAACTTTGAAAGCATAATTCCACTGATATGCCTTCAACTACTACATAATTGAGAAATCCTTATGTGAACATTTTGAATCAATTGTGAGAATAACAACCTATTTTGAATCATAAAAAATAAAAAAATAATTAGAAATTGTTATGGGATTCACTCCTTTAAGAATATATGACTCACAATATAGCTCAAAAACTATTATGTTGGCAAAGCTATTAAATAATTTCATTCAAGATGAGAAGAAGAGGGAAAGTTGAGGATGTATTTGGTTTTTATTATCAGGTGGATTAGAATTGCTTAGTAGCCTGTGTTGTTTTCAAAATTTCTGAAAAAATGAAAAAGAGATAGGGAGAAAGCCAAAATTCATATGAAACTCATATTGTCTGATTGATTTTAATGGTAACGTGGAAAGAGCACATATATTTGTGTGTGGAAAAAATGAGCCGGAAATAATCGGTCAATTTATTAGAAATAAAAAACCTCAAAGTGTTAGTATTAGTTGTAATGCCACTTTTAAGCCTAGATAGGGTTTTATATATATATACAAGAAAGACAACCAAAGGTGCGTCAACTTTGCAAGTGGGATTTTTTTTTTCCGGCCATCAACTTTGAAAGTATAATTCCACTGACACGCTTTCAACCACTAATCATAGAATTCATGACCAGAAGAAAAAAGAAAGTTGATGGTGCCTTTGGTTTCTAAAGAATGTTGAAATGTTGTTTCCCTCTCGCCTGATACTTTGTTTAATAGTCTGTATTGTTTTCGATTTTTCCAAAAAACCGAAGAAGAGAATAGGGACAAAACTGAAATTCGTGTAAAGTTGATATTGACTGATTGATTGCAATGATAACATCAAAAGAGCACATATATGTTGGTGTATAGAAAAATGTTTGTTCAAAAAAGTTTGAGCAATTAAAAAATGAACTCAAAATGTTCTTATTAGGTTAGAAGTATTTAATAAGAAATTAAAAATATTTAGGTGATTACTTTCTGGGTATCCTCAGTAATCTTAAAGTACGCTTGTTTCTGAACATTTATGAGTCATCCTACAGTTTGGGTTTTCGAATGCATTTATATAATTCAAGAATAGAAATAAAGCAAGAAAGAAAAAAAAGACTTCCATATAAACAAATCCTAAAACACCTTTTTCCGGCCTTGAGTTAACAAAGACACAAGCGGCAGATTCGGTCCGTTGGATTCTATTTTACCCGCAGGTCGAGGCTAAGGTTATTGGACAAGACGCTCTTCCTCCTGAAAACAGCATGCTCCAGTCATTGGAGAAATCTATGGGCATTCTCGAGAAGTGAAAATCCCTCAAAAGCCGTGGCGTCGGTGAACCAATGCTCTACAAGCATGTGCCCTTTGAACAATTAATTAATATACGTAAAAATTACAATAAAAAAACTTTTTGGAGGTTTGGAAAATCCTGTAAGATCATGTGGAACAAGTATAGCCACGTGTTCAATTCCTTCTATACCATTTTTGCTTTTGGGCATGCCTTACAAGTTTCCTAAAAGTTGATGAAAAGATGTTAACCCGTTTTAACTCATGTATATAATATCTAAATAAAAATACATTTTTATCTCATTTTTAAATAGTTTGAGTTACCCTTCCATTCTTTCTCTTGCACGATGATGCTAACTCATTTCGTAAATAACCACTCTCTTCCTTTCTCTCTTGCTACTTTAGACTTGCTAAATCTTCTTTGCATTCTTTATCTCACACTCATTTTTTCATACATAATAACTAATTTTGTTTTTATGCATAATTGTCTAATTATATGCATTCATGTCACGATAAAATTATGACTTACTTTTTAATTCAGTAAATTGTGCCTTATTAGGGAATGTATCAAAGTGTTCAAGATTAGACACATCGATGAGTGCTTTTTTAAACCTGCATGGTCACAAAAAGAAGAAAGAAAGCTAGATTCATATGTATTCGCATAAGTCAAGTGTACATCTTTCCTGTTTTATAATATAATTTCTCTAGAGGAAGTATTGAATCTAGGGTATATGACATAAAATAGACTCTGCTTTTCATTGCTCGGCCAAAAAGAAAAAACTCAATCTTTGATTTTTTTTTTTTTTCTGGATAGAAAACCATGGAAAAGTTGATAGCTAACTGCCTTTAATGTACTAGATAAATAATATGAGGATTCAAAAATATTGAGCAGAAAATCACCTCCACAAATGATAGTTTACCTATAATTAAAAGTAAATCATTGTCGTTTCTATATCCTTCATGATTATTTGTGGGTCGCTATAATGAACATTTTTCCTTGGCACCTAAACATGAATGTGTTTCTTTTGGGTTTGAAGATAAAATGTTCAACTTTTGTCTTTAAATATAATAGCTTGACCTTTGAACACCAATTATTAGTGACACATGCAGTGACATAGCATAGCAACCCTAATTTCCTTAATCTAGTATAAATCCCTATGAATCCAAGAACACAAGACGTCCCTTTCAATCTCAATATGTTGTCATCTTCTCCGTGCTTGGTCGGCGAAATTTGTTTCCCCTATCAAGCATTATGGTCTATTTTGTCTGGAAGTAGGTCAACATGATATTCTATTATCGTCAATTCAACATGTACGTGAAACACAACACCTTCTAATGACCCTTCATTGGGTTAGTCCTCCTTTCCGGCTCCTGATTCATTGAATAATTGCATAGTATTCAGTTTACTAGAATCACTATATCAAGCTTTGATCCTCCAGCGGAAATTGTGGGCTACTGACTTATGTTCCGAGCAAAGAATTAATGAGTAATATTTTGAGAATTTCAAACTCTTCTTTTTTTATGCACATAACTTCTTCTCTGGACTTAGGCAAGGCTTCTCAAAGTAACTTTTTTAGAAACCATATACTACATTTGGATGGAACGTAATTGTAAACGTTTCCAAAATAAATCAAATGATGTCCCTTATCATTGTGGTTAAAATTCGTAAGCTTGTCAGAGGCCGAGCATCATTTTTAAAATTTTTAAACCTTCCCAAACAAATGTACTTTTGGCTACTATATGGAGACTTCCTTACTCATTTTTTTGCGTTCTTAGTTATCTTTGTAATGATGGGAAATGCTGCTAAGCTCTTGTACATTATCTTATAAATGATACTTATATTTCAAACAAAAAAAAAAAAAAACTTCTTCTTTGGACTTCGGTCGAGATTCCATTCACCTGCTCGTTAAATATCAGGTGTGTCAAAAAACACATCAACGATCCAATTCTTCTGCGTACTCTGAGACAACGAATGTCCTTAATAATTACTGGGGTTACTTTGTTAGGATATAGATGAAGTACCGTTTTCTTATTATTTACAACATGGCATATTTGTGTATTCACCTTGACTTATCTCCATGTTTGCATGCAAATAATGAAAATTAGATAGTCATAGTATTATTTCTCCTTCCCAAAATTATTGAGATTATCAAACTTATCCTCACATTTTAATCGTTAAGATAAATATCTTTAAGTGCAACGAGGAAAATTCAAGGATTAAGATTCCTAAAAGAATTCGGAGGCCCATGTCCTCACTATGTAATGGATTATAGACAACTCCATAGAACCATGAAAGAAATTTTCCAAGCTTTTTGTCAAAGCTTTTCGCACAAATAGACTATGAAAGAAAAGTTTAAAATTTTTCATAAAGAATTATGCAGCTTTTAAAAATTTTAAAAGTAAAAATATGTCGTTGCCCTAATGCTATCTGTGAAATCATAACTTAACTATTGTACCCAGTAAAAAAAGAGGTCATATGTGTGCAATTAAACTCCCTAGCGATAGTTAATGTCATAAGGTGCTTTATCATTCCGCCATGGACTAGGAAAAAAATGTATATTTGGCTTTTACCTTTGCTACGTTGAATTTGACTTTTATTTAACACGAGATCTTTCTAACCTTATAATAATTTGTATTCATGCATGCAATCAGGAGAATTTTCTGGTGTCCTTTCTCCGTCAAGTTCACTTGATGTGGAATCGCCATCACCTACCACATTCGGGGCGCAAGGGGGTCTCCTTCTTGGAAACTTCGTATAGCGCAATTCAACAAGTTTCATCTTAATCTAGTGGGCATATCCTATGCTGAAGACATGGATGACCTCATAATTCTTGGGATTACATGTCAGTGGCCGACGTCATTACAAAACGTTTTACACATTCGAACCTTGTTTTTAAATCAAAGGGCGAAGCCCTAACTGGGGGTACTAGCTGGTGCGTGTAGCCCTAAAATCTTACAATGAATGTTACATGTACAAAGACTTTTTACAAAACTTGTACTCGTGATGTGTCAGAGTTTGAAGAATAGACCAAGAATGGAAGAATGGCTTGTGATTTTCTTATATTCAGTTGTATATATTTACATTGTGTGGACTCCTATTTATAATACATTGAATGTCTAATTAAGGAAAAAATTAAAGGAGATGCAAAGAATAAAATCCAAATCAAATCCAATCAAGGATCGACATAAAATATCCATTATAATCTCCTATAATCTTGGATTGATTGATCATGATCCTCAGTTCAATCCTCACATATCTCCAACACTCCCCCTCAAGCTAGTGGCTAATATATATCCAAGACACCCAGCTTGCCTAGTAGATATGCATCTGCCTTTGACACAATGGCTTGGTAAAAATATCAGGCTGCTTTGTGATTCTAATTTCATTTGTCTTGATCACTCCTTCTTGGATCTTGTCTCGAGTGTAATGGCAATCTACTTTAATGTGTTCGTTCTTTCATCAAATATGGGATTCGCCACAAGTTTGAGTGCTGCATCATTGTCACAAAATAAATTCGTTCATCCTTTGACTTGTATCCCAAGATCTAAAAGCAAGCCTCGTATCCAAACTATTTTGTAAATAGTTTTTGCCATGATTCGATATTCAACTTCGGCAGATGACAAAGATATAGTTGACTGCTTTTTTGTTTTCCATGAAAATAAGGACTTTACTAATTTAATACAAAAACCAATGATAGATCTCTAGCTCATGGGACATGTGGCATAGTCTGTGTCACATAAGCATTCATTTCCA
This sequence comes from Corymbia calophylla, assembly GCA_014182845.1. NCBI lineage: Eukaryota > Viridiplantae > Streptophyta > Magnoliopsida > Myrtales > Myrtaceae > Corymbia > Corymbia calophylla. Next base: position 749,223 of record CM024696.1, on the reverse strand, counting down.
AATTATAATATCGAGAGAGGAGTATTTCAAGCCCTGTACATCTTTTTAAATATTTTACAACCTTCAAGGTTGCATTCATGTGAGATTCCTTTGGGTTATCATAAATTGACTGAGTGTTTGTACTGCAACATATATCTGGCCTAAACATGGTGAGATATATAAGTTTCCCTACGAGCGTTTGATATTGGGATATGTCTTCAAACAATGGGTCATCAATCTCAGAAGATGATTTGACATCGTATTCAACAGTAGTTAACTTAGTATTCTAATCAATAGGAATGACAGCCAATTTGCATCCTGATAATCCTACTTCATATATGATTTCTAACCCAAATTTTCATTGGCTGAGATAGATTCCTAGCTCTGAGCAAGTAATCTCAATACCAAGGAAATACTTGGGAGATCCCAAGTCCTTAATATGAAAAGTGGAGTGCAGGTATTCTTTGACACTCTTGATGGCTAATTTTTCGTTCTCCATAATAAGTATGTCATCAACATATATAATGAGGTAGATTGATGATGTACCTTATGTCCAAGTGAAGAGAGTATAGTTGTACTTGGATTGCTTGAAACTAATGGCTATAAGAGCTATAGTAAACTTTGCAAACCACTGTTGAAAAGCTTGCTTGAGCCCATAAAGAGACTTATGGAGATGACATGCCTTAGTCTCCCCCATTGCCGTAATCCCAGTGAAATTTCCATATATATTTCCTCATTGAGATCTCCATGCAGGAAGGCATTATGAACATCCGTTTGATGTAGATTTCAATCTTAGAAAGCATCAATAGAGAGAAAGGAACGAGCAGTGACATCCTTTGCAACTGGAAAGAATGTTTCACGATAATCAAAACCTTCACATTGTGTAAATCCTTTTTCCACTAAGCGGGCCTTATACCATTCCACAGATCCATCAGCCTTGTACTTGATCTTATATAGCCATTTTCAGCCAATGGGTTTGCAATGAACAAGTAATGAGACTATATCCCATGTATGATTTTCTATTAGCACATGCAACTCCTCATGGCCTTCTGCCACCATGGATCATGAAATGCTTCGTCATAGGATGATAACTCTATTTCTTCCGAGATACGACTACTATAGCACATATGTTATGTAGATAGCCAATCAAATGAAACATAAGAGGAGATAGGATATGAGGTACCTAATGATTTGAGGGAGGCACAAACATAATCCTTTGTCCATTTGGGGGGGGGATGTGTAGTCTATCCTAAGCATCGCAGGGGAATACAATCAAGTGTAGAAGATGAAGATTCTGAAATAGACTATGGAGACAATCTTTCTAAATTAGAATTCTCTTCGATTTGCACTGTAGATTTTGTAGATGAATAATTCACGATAGATAGAGAAACCGGGAAAGTGGTTTTGATCTCTGGAGAAGAATTTGGAATGTCCAAAGATAGATGTTTATATAAGGAGAAGTGTGAGATAGATCTTCCTCAAATAGAAAATGTCTGTTTTGATGATTCAACTAGAAGGCTCATTTGAAGATGCCTCATCCTGAAAGGGAAAAACGTCTTCATGGAAAACAACATCTCTATTTATAAAGAAATTCATTGTCAATGGCTTGAAGACACGATAACCTTTCTGAAGAGTTCGATATCCCATGAAGATGCATCATGGGCTTGGGGACTCATTTTGTCACAAGAACCCAAGGTAGTGACATAACATAGATAGCCAAAAACTTTCAAGTGTCTAATTTAAGGCTTCTTACCGAATAGGATTTTAAAAGGAGTATGTCCGTCTAGAACCCAGTCGGCATGCAATTGATCAAGTAAGTTGCCATAACCACACAATCTCCCTAGAAAGTCTTAGGAATTTATACTTGGAATTTAAGGGCACGTGTGACTTCTAAAAATGACGGTGTCTATGCTCAATGATCCCATTTTGTTGAGGCATATAGGTGCACGTGCTTTCATGTAGAATTCCATGAGAAGAGAAAAGTGATCAATAGTCATAACTAGAAAATTATTTCCCTTTATCTATTCAAATAAGTTGAACAAATTTCTGAAATTGAATTTTTGTCATGTTCAAAAAATTCTTTAAGTGAAAAAAGGCTTGACTCTTTGATTGCATGAGAAACACCTATGTAGCACAAGAATGATCATCTATAATGGTGAGGAAAAATTGAGACCTATCATGATTTGGGGTGTGATAAGGACCCCAAATGTCAGCATGAATTAGAGAGAAATTATCTATAGCTTGAGATTTACTCGTGAAAAAGGGGGCACGTGATTGCTTGGCAAGTGGACAAATTTTGCATTGAGTATGTGGATGAGAAGCACTGTGACCCAAACGTTTATGAGAAAGATAACTTTATCATTGGTAGCAGTGTTACACGACAATTCCTTATCCATGGAAATACACGACAAATCAAAAATTTTGGGAAAACTGGTCCATAAATATAATCCTTGTAAAAAACTACCTAAGCCCATCAATTTGCTAGTTGAAAGGGCTTGAAAGAAACAAGTGTCAAAATTGCAGAAAATATGACAAAAATTGTCTTCACGGGCCTTTGATACTAAGATAAGATTGAATTGGAATTGAGGGACACAAAATACATTCGAAGAGTAATCGAAGGACTAAGATTGACCGTCCCTATTTTTGTGACATATGTGGTATTCCCATTTGGAAGTTTCACAATTATAGGAATATGATATTTGTGGGTATGAGAAACACGACTTCATCACAAATCATGTGGTCACTTACACCTGAATCAATTCTCCATGCATCATAAGAAATAGAGTTAAGGTAATATGGAGCACCTACAAGACTTGCCCCTTTGTTAGAAGTTTCCAACTGTCTCAATGCCCTCATGATTTGTTGATATTGATTTGGTTAATCGACTAATTGATATTGTTTTCAGTGACTTGATTAACTAAATATTCCTTGTTTCCTTTCTCCCAGGGTTTACCATGCAATTTCGTACAAGTTTCTATGGTGTGGTGGGGATGTTTGCAATAATCACAATATAATTTCCCTTCAAGGATGATGTGGCATTAGGAGAGCCGTATGATCCTTTAAAGCTAGTTGCCATTGTGACTTGTTGAGAGCCGTCGGATTCGACTGAAGTCATGGCTGATTGATAGCCGTCAAATCTTTGGATTGGATCTTGGCCATCCATTTGAAAAGGACTAGGGTTTCTTTCTCCTTCCTTGAACACAACAACTGCATGTTTGGTGCTTTCTCCATGGAACCCGACTCACTAGTTGGTCGAAGCAAAGCCCCCTGAGAAACTACCGGCCAATGGTGGTGGTCTAGATCCAAATGCAGTTAGTCCAGGTAGGAAGCCAAAGGCATCGATCGGTAGTGGTCCAAATCCAAAGGTAGCAAGGTTGATTCCTTCTCCGATTTGTGCGTGCTCGGCCATAGCTGCCCTTTAGCTCTCTTCTTGGATCACCAGTTGGTAGATCTATCCAAGCGATGGTGTCGGTTCCATCGCAAGGATTTGAGACCTGAAATGTGGGGAATTTTTATTCAAAATTAGTGAGAAACCAGTTGACTTCTCCCTTTCTCGTATTGCTCGATATTGCCAAAGTGTTTCATCCAACCTCTCGAGTTGCTCTTTGGCCATCTCAAGTTTATTCCACAGGGCCAATAGCTAGTTGAAGCATGTTGTGATAGATTGATTTCCTTGTTTCGGCTCCAATATGACTTGAGTGAGGGAGAAGATTTTGCCTCGATTGAGTTTTCCATACATCTCTTGAATATTCTCTCATATCATCTTTGAGTCTTTGGTCGGAGGGAGTCCGACAGCCACCTCGAGAGCCAAACAATTCCCGATCCATGCCCACACAAGTTGGTTGCATCTATACCAGTGCCATCATGAGCACTCGTTGGACGGAAAAGGCATGGTTCTGTCAAGGAACCCATCTTTGTCTTTCGTGACCAACAACCAACGGAAATCTCGAGCCTAGGTATTGTAATTTTCAGGTCCGATAAGCTACAAAGAGAAAAGTGGCGACTCGAGGCCGTCACCTAGTGACGTGTAGAATGGGTTGTTGGGTTCCGGCTAGCCGCTTGCCAATGGTTGGGACGGCATTCGGCAGGAAGTTGTGCCCCATTGTCAAGTAGGGACTTGCTCCCTGACCTTGTGATGTGGGCTCGGATCTCGTGTTTGGGCCTGCCCAGTCTATCCTAGTGTTGAAAGGAATTTGTCCTTCTTCAACGAGCTGGCTCTAGGATTCGGAAGTCCTCTAAATGTGCAATATGAAGTCCATGGCAAATTTGGCCCAATTGCCCACGGGCTTGAAACGGAAAATTGCTGGAATGGTGGCTATTGGATTGGCTTGGAAACATTTGTTAGAGCAAGAACTGGATTAATACTAATTTGGGTTGTAGATTGTTGATCCTCGGTTGGATTGTTTTGATCTGGATCTCTATTTTGAGGTGAATTCGGGTTCCCTTCTACTAAAGTATGTCCTTCGGTATTCTTGGTCATGATACGTGTAGAAGTGAATTCCTATTGTGTGTTGATTTGCTTTTGCAGGTTTTGATTTGCAATAGCTAAAAATAGAAGGAAATTGAGGCAATTCAAGGATTTGCAAAAGCTAGGTTGAAAAATATGGCTCTGATACAATGCCAGAGTTTGAAGAATAGGCCAAGAATGAAAGAATGACTTGTGATTTTCTTATATTCAGTTGTATATATTTACATTGTATGGACTCCTATTTATAATACATTGAACATTGAACTAAGGAAAAAAAATTAAAGGAGATACAAAGAATAAAATCCAATTCAAATCCAATCAATGATTGACATAAAATATCAATTATAATCTTCTGTAATTTTCGATTGATTGATCACAATCCTCGGTTCGATCCTCGCATATCTCCAACACGATGAACACAAAATAGATGTCTAGCCAGTGCATCCATGCACTATTGATGGAACATGCGTGAATATTTAATGGAGTTTAGCTATTTTAAGGGCTGTTTGTAAAACTTTTTGCGGAAAAGAGACATGAAATTTTCGGGTTTTTCTTCTTCACAATTTTTTTTTTTTTGCTTAACCCAAGCAACGCTATATGAAGTGTAGAGATTAAGTATAAGTGAGACCAAACTCTATATTAAGATACAACCTCAATTGATACATAGAAATCCGCATAAAAAACATTAGAAAACACTTTGTATGCTTGGGAAATCCCATATTAGACGATTGAAAGTTCTCTCATTTTAATGATTTTTTTTTTATGACCCAAGATCCGCCGAGCCCGACTTTTGACTTTCGACTTACATCTATTCGCCAGCCCACGGCCCATAGAGTGCCGAGCACCCCGGACCAAGCGTCACTACTCAAGGGGGAGCTTGCCCAAAGCCCACCACCGGGGCCCCCCATGTAAATAGCTAGCAACTTGGTGATTCGAACCCAAGACCTTGTGTGGGAGGTCCCAAGCGCAAATCATAGTAGCTGCCTGTTGGTGGGTATGATTTTTCATACTGATTTATCCCAAAAAAAACATGATGATGTTTTTCCATCTCTCAGCCACATAGAACTTTTCTATGTAAGAAATATCCATTCGATAAACTACACTACGAGAATTATCAACTTCCAAATAAAAATTATTGTTCATAAAAATTTGGAGTGACAAACCATAAAAAATCTAAGACCATGCATTGATTTTGTAAATAGTTGTGTTCGTCATCATCATTAGAGTTGCCTTGCTCAATTATCAATCTCGAATCAATCTACATTTATTTTTTCTACAGTAAAGAGATCACATTGACATTAATCATTAAAGCAGAAATATTCTTTTTATTGAACTTTAGATAATCCAATGAAATCACATAACTTCATATTAAGTAAATTGATTTTTAAGTGTCTGTTTATTTTTTTCTTTTTATTTGACGATGAAGGACCAACTTATGTTTCTTATCGATGAACAATAAAATGCACTTTCTAAAATGCAAAATATTCTATGTTTTCCACTGGTGTTGTAGTGGAAGTATAACTTGATTATCATGAAAACAGCATAGCAAGTGGACCACATGCATTGGGAGATGCGCGCACACTGTCCACTGCTTTTCTTCCACCAAAAAACAAGCGTATTAATGCACGGTGGACAGCTGTAATTACGTAATTTGCAGAAGCTTTTGTCACCATTTTAGTTTCTAGACATTTAATAGAAAAATATGCGTTTGGTAATATTTTTATTTTTGTGAATAATTTTTTTAACGAATTCTACTTTTCGAAACAATTTTTGAGTAAACTAACGCGTTTTATAATTATAGAAATTTTTTATCCTTGAATAGAAAAAGAATAAAAATGCATTTAATACCAACTAATAAAATTTTTATTCCATTTTTATTTTGATGGTGGCGACGACCGGCGGATGGGCAACTAGATGGCTAGTGATCGACGACCAGCCATCGAGCGTTGGTGTCGGCCGCCCACTACCTATTGTCGGGTCACCGTTTGTCGGCCCCTAGGTCATTGGCTAGCGACCGCTTGTGATGGGCAATAGGCAACTGGCAGCAAGCGGCAAGCAATATAAACGATGGTCATGAGTAATGATGACACAAGAAATAATTTTGGCAGAAGAACACTAGGAGTGCCATCACTTTTGTGCGACACTTATTTTGGTGCCAAAACTTTTTTTTCGCTCACTTGAATGCCACAAGTTTAAAAAAACATTCACTTGAGTGCCACTTCCGACGTGGCCGCCGGAAAAGGCGCGTGGCTGTCGGAAAAGCGACATGGCTACTAGTGAACAATATTTTAATATTTTATTAATTTTTGGAATTTTTTCGATTTTCTTTTTTTTTTTTTTTTTTTTTCTTTAGGGCCTAAAGAAAAAAAAAAAGCGAGGGTCACGTTTTGCAGTGAATCCACGTTGGCCGGTGAGGGTCACCACCGGAAACCAAGTCAAAAAAAAAAAATGGAAAATCATTAAAAAAATCCATGTATGCCATTTTGGCTGGAAGTGGCACTTAACTGAACGATTTCACTCTAATTTGGCACTCAAGTGAGCGAAAAAAAGTTTTGGCATTAATGTGAGCACCGTATGAAAGTCATGGCACTCCTAGTGTTCTTCCCCCAATAACTTTCTAGCAATTGTTCCCAAGAATAAGAATGTACTTTTTTCCACTTCTCATTTTTATTCTAAATCTATTCCTTTGAACAACTTTATATTCCTCATAATAGAAACACTAGTGGATGTTATCAAAGAAATTTATGTTCTTTTTCTATTATAGGGAACCAAAAAATTGGCAAGTTACCAAACATACCCTAAACTTTCTCTTCTAGTTTATTAATCTAGCGAGACCAACTCGATTTCATTCAAGGATACCCCTATACAGTACAACTTAATGGTAAAAAACTATATTGTCCGATCAAATTACGATTGTATCTCTTTGCTTACTATTATTTTTGTCTTATTAGAATTTGCTCAAATTCAAAGTTACTTTCATCTCATTCAGATGATCTGTCTAAATAAATAACTTAAAATCATATGTTCCTTAAATCATATTACCATTTCAAGTCTTTATTCTTTAAAAATGACGAAGGGACCTAGACACTACAAATTTTGTTTCTTTCAAATAAGGTACGATGCGTAATTTCTGGTGAAATACCGAGATGGTAATTGATATGGAGAGTACCATGCTTAGTGCTTTATCTAAGAAGAAAGAACGACTCAACCAGTGAAGGAAATATGTCTAGCAAAGAAAATTGAATGATTAGGGATAAGATGGAAGAACGAACTTAGAGATACTATGGTCACATGAGAAAAAAAAAGGCTTGCTTATGTTCCAGTCTAGATATCTGAATATGATGAAACAGTGGGTAAAAAAAAACAGTAGACAATTGAAAAGAATAAGAAAAATGTCACAAAGAAATATATATATAGATTTTAATTGCACTTTCACCTATTGCACTTATCTCTAAAAGCCATAAACTTGTTCATCCCATTTTGCAAACTCGTTAATAACATTTTGTTCAGCTTCAATGGTAATTCACTCATTATTTTTTAAAGAGAGATAAGGAGGGCAAGCAGCACCTAATAAGAAAAAAAGAGAGGAAAGTTCGTCTGATAATGAAAGGTCCAAATTGAAGAATATTGACTCTTTCTTGCCCTGGTTTTTAGTGCGTTAAATCTAGAAGGTTGACCAAAGTATAGACTCATGGAGAGGGAGAGTACCTTGAGAAATAATACCCACAAAATTTTTGATTTTTTTTTTTTTTTTTGGTAAGGTAAGTAGTATATAAATCAGCCAAACAAATACCCACAAAATTTTCATGATTTGTTGGTTTGGCGTGTTTCGAAATTCTTTTTCTTTTTGTCCTTTTTTTATGCAGGTACTCCTTTTCTGTTTTATACATAAAATAAAAGAGCTACTGAGGAACAAAAAATAGACCAATTAGAAAAGAAGTATATAATTTAAGTTCTGATGGAATTTTTTTTTTGGCCCTGTCTGACGGAAAGCTCAAAAATGTTTATTTAAGATGGGAGATCACAAATAAACAGAACTTTTCTGTTGTGAGAAATTTTGGAATTGGCTGGAAGCAGCACTCAGCTCATAAGTTTGAAAATGTTTATTTAAGGTGGCAGATCACATATAATCAGAAATATTATCAGTTGTTTCTGGCATCTAAAGAAATTGTAGTTTCAGGATCTCAGACCTTATACCTTGAGAAGGATAATTGCACTTGAAACTGGAAGCAGCACTCGGCTCATAAGGTTCTTTTGCAGCCAGTTTACTGGGTAAAGTTGTAAATTGATAGTCATTTGCAAGAGCCCCTCAAATTACAGTAAGACTCGGTGGTCTGGGAAATCGAAGGTGGTTAAGAGAGGACAAAAGAAAGGTAAATGAAAGGTTTATTCTTTGTATCATTTGTTCCTAGGTCAATGAAACTAAATATCATCGGTCATTGGAAATTTGATGGTAAAACAGGCATTTAACAACTCGTAGTGGTGCGTCTTTGTTGCTTCAAACTTAGAGAATGAGATAAGATCCGTTAGTTGATCACCTTTTGGTTAAATTCACCAATCTTTTTCAGAAAACTGTACGGAGTATATGAGCTTGTCCTTCCAATTTAGAGCAATGTTTGAAAGATGAAAAGGTAAATTCTTTTCCAGAAACTACTTCAAAACAGAATGAAATAAGCATCTGTACTGAGGGTTTGATCCTGTCACAAGGTAATAAATTAGCGTTACTGAAGATCAAAAACTGCACTGAACACAGTGATGGAGCTTGCAGAAGCATGGCAGGTTGGAAAGAAATCTTCAGATGTAATTTGAAGACAGCCATTCAAACCTTTTCAATTTCTACTTGCCAACCCAAAAGCTAGCTAATGAATGGCTACTGAGATAGGAGATTGATAATCTCACAACATGCAATATTCGTAAAAGAACGCGCATGGAATCATGATCATGAGTTCATCATTTCTTCACAGAACTCGAATAAATTCACTAGACAGAAATGACAACACTGATAATCAATTGCAGAAAACACAATGCTCATTACATTATTTCACATTCTTTGGAAGTAAAAGATGTATCCTAGACTTTTTAAATCCAAAAGATCATCCTTAGAATGAACCACGACCCTTTAACAGGAAACTACCAGCAACCATATGACACCTCTTCATCAGCGTACAAGTGCCTTCAGCAATGATCATTTTTCCCATAAATCCATGATGAAATCTTCACAGGTACCACTGTGGTACACGAGCCCCTGCTGCATGCACACAAGGTCAGGGTCCGTAGCTCCCGAATGCATGTTCGTGCCACAGAAAATCTCTTCAATTTCAAGATCTCTCAGTGCAAGAAATTGTTCCCACAAGCGTTCTTCTTCTTCAATCACGCTGCATGGTGAATACCAGCTACTCTCTGAGGTTTTGTCATCGTGGTGAACTCCATGAGAGGTGCAGAAGCTATTTTCACTCATTGTTGGAATTTCATTTTGAGATCCAACATCAGGTTCTAATTTTGGAGTATCAATGGTGGGAAGAGATGCATATGGATGGGATGAACTGTTGTTGTGATCAGGCTTAAATTTAATATGACATGCAGTCAGAATTTGCAACTTGTTCCTACAACCAACACGCTTTTTCAAGCGAGTATTCCAATAATTCTTTATTTCATTATCAGTTCGTCCAGAAAGTCTAGCTGCTATTGCCGCCCATCTGCGAAGGGAATTTAATCGAGAATCATACATTTGTCTACAAATTACAATCTCATGTTTGTGTAGTACAAGTATTATACTTAACATGGACATGTCCTAATTGTATTCTCTCTCTCTCTCTCTCTCTCTGTGGGATCTCATACACCAATTAATTGGAAGAAGCTATATACACAGTCGTAGCTTGACATGGCTAGTCAATTCACATCAAGCTAAGCAATAATTGTTTCCAAAGCCATCCAACTTTGACTTTCTAGTAGTTATCTTTGATTTTCTATCTCTGAAATTTTTGAATACATAGATGTTCCACCATTCTCCACTGTTTGAAGAGCATTAGCACTCACTCTGTGCGTATTTATGCATATGCACCCGTGTGACTTTGTGCTATACACTTCTAATAATAGCAGCTTGCCTAGGAAGTATCTCCTTTTAGTTGCTATTCATTGAGCCAAGGATCATATGAGAAGAAGGGTCCCCCCCCCCCCCCCCAAAAAAAAAAAAAAAAAAAAAAGAGAAAAAAGAAAAAAGACAAAGCAACAATCCAAAACAACAATAAATCCAGAAATACCTGCAGTCTATTGTGGAATCGAAAGTCTGTTTGTGACAAAAGAAATGAAGTGTTTTATGCAATGATGATTCAAAAATTGTACTTTCTCTGATTCGCAATGTTAAATATATTAGCAGAGGTGATTTTTTTAACCTTTTATCAGGTTTTTATAGAGGTATGATTGTGCAAACTTACTTATTTCCAAGAAGTCGATGCAGCTCAATAATCAGACCCTCCTCTTCTTTTGTGATGTTTCCATGCCTGATGTTAGGCCTCAAATAGTTCATCCACCGAAGTCTACAACTTTTCCCTGTTCTTGCCAAACCTGAGTTATTCACCCACATATTCAAGACCAGGGTTGATGTTATACCCATCAAAACCTGATACAGAGATCAGCGAAAAACAAGATCAACACATGAATATATCATACCAGCAGGTTTGGGCATGTGAGTCCAGTTCCAAATGCCATATCTCCTGATATAAGCAATGAGCTTCTGATCTTCTTCTTCACTCCAATTACCCTTCTTCACTGTTGTGCTGCTGTTCTTGTTGGATCTAAGAGAGTGTCTCACCATTTTTGAGCTAGCTTTTGACTTCGTGAGGGAAGAGAGAGATAATGTGGCCGTGCTTTAACTCTCTGGCTTAAATTATAATGTCAGGAACTCCAAGGCTTGCTTTCCATATAATTTTAGGGTCGGTCCCACAGGCACATGTTTTCTAAATTCCACCAAATTCAAAAGGTTTTCGCACTGATTTTTTTTTAATCAAATTGAATTTCCAGGAAACTTATGACATGATGTCATTTTCACTGGTTGAAAGCAGTGTTGATTGGTGTATGTTTCGGCATCATTAGTTTTGAAGCCCCTAAGAGCCAATTGGATGGAGATTCCATCTTTGGGAAAATTTAAATAAGAAATATGTTGTATATACGCAATACTTTCTGACTACGTATACTTTTGAAATAATTAGTCACTTACCATAATATTATGTCTTATCAAATTTTGAATCCTATTGTTGCATCTTCTCATTATTATGGTAGTCAATCCAATTTGCTCGTGACTTATATATCGATACACACACATCAACATATAATGCTTCCTATGTGTTAGGCTTAATGAAGAATGCTAAGAAATTTCCTCCCTGTTAGTTCAAACGTTAGATAAAATCAGGTTTTTTTTTCCCTTATGTTTTTTAAGAATATGTAAGAAAAAGGAGAGAAATGGGAACAATGCGGTAGTAAGGAAGCATCATGTTAAAATATTTAAATATCAAATCATGCATTTATCTAATAAGTTAAGTTTTCAGAACCATTAATAGTAGTCCTACTAAATCTCATATAGTATCAGAGCAAGAAGTCTTTCAAAACTTTCTAAGATCCTATTACAATGTACATGTGATTTTTAAATAGTTGACAATGTCCCATAAAATCTCACCCATCGATAATTCATTTATACATGTTGCTTCCTATGATCATTGGACTTGCTAAAAACTAAAGTCACGAGGATGAATTCTTAGATGTCTCAAATCATTTACTATTTTGGTTTAAATAGGGTCTTTATTCCGTAAATTATTTGTGTCTAATGACTAAGGCTTCCAAATATATAGCCATATATGTCGTTAATATCCAATATTTATTTTTCTTTATGAGGAACTAATCTACTCTTGCTGGGACACTCATATATCTGATCTTTTATAATAAGGTATAGCAAATTAAAAGAAACCGTCAACTTCAAACATTCACATTTTATGAAAATCCATGAATAGATGTGTATTACTATATAATGCAAAATGATGACAGTTTAAAAGAGTCAAGAAGGTTTTGGTTTAGATGGTAAATGAGTTCGCTTCTTTCCCGATGGTGTTAGGTGTTCAAGCCTTATTGGAGCACTCCATGAGTAAAATTTTGACTGCACCCGGTTGACATGTGGATAAGATCACCTAGGGAGGTGCCTATAATGAGTTAGACTCTCTTTGTTTTGCAGAAAATTGATGGTTTAGAAAATATGAACATTTGTATCGCTTAAAATAATTAGTCAACGAAAAATATTTTCGCTACTAATAAGAATTTATATATGAATATTTTCGTGAATGATTTACGTTTAATCATTTTTGTAAGTGATATAAGCAATCATTTTTAAAAATATATTTTTTAAGTCATTTATTTTCCGCAAACAAATGGAGCTTAGTGGATATGCATTTGGAGTTTACCGGACCAATTACCAACTATTTTAAAATTTTTATATTTTAGATGAAAGCGTGATTTAATATCATCTCTATAGGTACTCATCATATGATAGCACTAAATGCCATATTTTTCATATTTGGACAACTATAAAGATGAAACTACCTTGATCAGTTCATTCATATAGCAACAACTTCTCATAAATACTTTAGCAGTTCATGTGAAATCCACCTCAAAATAGATGGATAAGTCGAAGGTTGGTTAGCAATTTTAAGTATGCTGCTAGGATAAAGTTGCTGCTAGCCTAAAGGACAAGGTTCAGGTTCCTTAGATGCTACAGGCAGTGAGGCTTTGTTGTTCTTTTATGAAGTATTTTGTTGTTTTGTAAGGAAGGTTGTTTGTTGCTTGGTTTTATTAGCTGCGTGTGCTCAGATTGGCTTTATGTTGCTTCGTGGCATGGTCTGTTGGATATGAAAATGGATTGTTCCACACCCCTTCTTTGCTTTTGAGCAATGAATAGAGGTCCAATATGGCAAACACCTGTATAGATGGAGATTTGACATATTTTATGTGGGGGTGTGAGAGAAGAGAAGAACTGGTCTAAGGATAAATTAAGTTCAATGGAGCTAGAGCACTTAAACTCGTTGAAGAATAATTTAGATAGGTGGCATATATTATATTCAAGGATGTCTTTTCACCTTTATATACTTAGGCGAAATTTCAAAATCCCAGAAACCAAAGTTTGCAGGGACTGTGTACGCAATAAGAATCTTGAAGAACATTATGTTAACGACACTTCTAACGACACAGGACTTAACCAAGATGAAAGCAAACTGAAATTGTTGAGCGAACTTACTTTATGAGTATAATGCTGAACAAATTATGCATATGATACTCACGAGAATATAGAGATATATTTCTACATATGCATCGATTTATAGAGACCCCATTGGCTAGGTCATTAGCCTTTGCTATAAGTTTGTGATCTCTCTCAGTCATACATCATCCTTGGGAATATATTGTTCTTTCATTAGATCACCTTTAATGATGGTTTATCTCATACCCAATTAGCTACTTAAAATCATCCAAATGATTTTATCTTTCAAAAGTATCTGAATAAAAAGGTAGCATAAGGGCAACGACTTTTGTATAATAGTATGACATCTGTTTATTTTTCTCGATGATTGTGAAACACACGACATTAATTGATAAAATTTTTTTAATCTAATTATTTATGGAGATGGAATAGCCAACCCAGATAAGTGAAACCCTAGATGACGCGCCACTTTAATTAATTTAATGCGCACCGTTATTTTAGTCTACCGATGACACTGACTACGTCAGAAAAGAATTGATTCTCTCTAATGTCTTATTCCCCTATCACATTGCATCTAATGACCAGATTGAGATGGATTCTTTCTAGCTTGGTATAAAATACTGAAATCTAAAATCGAGAGAAAAGTTTGTCCGTTGAATTGTCTAAACCCTAAAATGGTGACAAAAGCGCATGTTGCCAACAACAATCAAGCTGTTCATTATAAACTGACTGACAAGCTTTTCTTTGGAGGAAACGAAACGAAGACAATGTGTGCACACATCTCTCAATAGATCGGATCAAATTTGCCATAAAGCATCAGCACATATATTCTTTTTAAGTCACTTTCGCAACGTGCGTCTGTTCCCCACTGTCACTTAATTAATTAGCTGGTTCAATGTACAACGCGATGGGACATGATTACGACGAGGTTTCACATAACTAATTGTCTGACCATGTGAGGTCCCGCAATTTCTTAGGGTTTCACTCACAGGACAATGAGATTCTCTCTTATCTGTTTTGGTCACAGGCATAGAGAGTATCATTCAATTCTTTTCTTTCAGTGATTCTCCTCATATGTACACAATGACTACCAGATTTCAGCCATAAAAGGAAGGAACCCGAGGGCAAAATCTGGAAACAAGCTCAAGCACTACACTACTTATTATATATTGTGACTCCAAGACCCATGGTTAATGTTTATTCCTCTTCGTTATGTCAAAATGGGAAATCTTCTAGAAATAGGAAGTGTAACTACAAGTTTGACAACCTCTTTTCTTGCCCATGAGTTGGCTGATGCAAAGTCCAAACAAGGGACAGGATAAATTAGACACTTCAAAGGTCAAGAAGGCAAATGTCTCGAGAAGATTAAGGTCTCAGGGAATTAGGGTTCAAAGGTATAACTTCATCCATAATAATTGCTACCGGAGTTGGAAGACACGTAATTCTTTCGATCAAGGTTGAAAGATTTACAGGAAAAATATTGCATAAAATCATGTCATCCTTCAATACGATTTTATTGCGCCTGCATCATTTAGTGAATATATTTCGCTAAATGGTAATAGTATCTCTAGCTATTTTAAAGAAAACAGTACTGCTGGGCTAATCTACTGTACATACGTCCATTAAACTTCTATGTAATTATTAGTAGAATTGGTATTTAACAGAATGACCCATGCGTCAGCTAGAGGTTTTTGAAGATGACCGCTATCTTCTTGAACTTAATAATGGGAAATCTAATGGAGGAATCGTATTGAGCACACTCCACAAATGAATGGGTCAATCTATTGTTGCGAAGAGTGAAAATTTTCTCAGAGCTCGAAACTTAGAACATGTATTGTTTGGGAAAAATATTTTTGACATATGATGACTCTTGGAAAGTTGGAAGGACGAGTGTTCCTTGACTTATAAAGTGGCAATCTAAAAGGGTGCTCTCAAGAAAGTGAGAAATTTGCTATCACTCCAGCTATGTCATGTTTTCTCGTCTATCTATTTATATACTAGTAAAAGATAAAACAAATGGCGAGTGCGAAAGGATAAAAAGGTACAAAAAAGCTTTAAATAAGTAAGAAAGAGACAATCATCTGCACATTTCTTTTACTTAGAAACAAGAATTTCTAATTTATAAAACAGGAAATATTCAATTAAAAATGATGTAAATTCTTACGAGTCACCTTCAAATTATATTGTTTAATTTTAAATTATGTTTTATTCGTATTAGGAAAACATCATTAACAATTCATCGTAACAACTAAGATAGACTTCATTGAAATATTTTTCGGAAAAAGTTTAAGATTTTAATTCAATTGTTGGGTTTAATATATGTAGTAGAGATTATTGAAACTCAAATAGAAACAATGTTCATATATGTGCTTGTCACGTAACTCGTTGAGTTCATGTATGAATATTTTTTTTTTATGAACAAAAGTTTATGTATGTTTTGCCTTGTAACTTTTTAACATTCTGTGTAACATGACTTCTAAGTTAAACATAGATCCATAATTTTAGAGAAGGGAAAAGTCAAAAAGAGTAATTTTAAAAATTAAGATCAAAAGCATGTCGTATAAGTTTGCCTGAAAATGGTATAGAACGATTAACTGTACTTGTATCAATCAAAGAATATTGATGAATCAACTTCCGGTAAGACGCGTTTACCATAGCTTACTGATCAATCCTTTGTGGAATAAAGAAAAGGAAAATCTACAAGCAAAGAGATTTTGCGGGTATTATATTATTTTGCGAAAAGCCTTCTCCTGATATGAGCAAATGGAGAATGGAGAATGAAACGTGCATGAGAGTGGACTGCAGCATCAACAATAATTGATTACTAGAAAAAACTTGAAGTGTGCAAAAGTTGTCTAATGACGTTGCCGATGACATGTAACCCAAACTATGCATAGGTCATCAATGATCGAAGCAGAGCATAATTTAATCATAAGACAAAACAAAATAATGCAACTTGCAAGCCTAGCTAGGGTTTTATAGAAGGTTACGAGGAAGACAACGAAACGTGGCTTGTTATTATTTTTTTCGGGCCATCATCACTGAAGCAATAATTCCACAGATATACCATTAACAAATAAATGATCATAAGAAAAAGGGAAGTTGATGGCACACTTGATTGATTAGGTTGGCTTTTGTTCGATACGAATTTAAAAATATCTAAGTGATTGCTTTCCCAGGTATCTTCATAAATATTAAAGTTACCCTTTTTGTCTGTAACGGACATTATGACTCATCTCAATAATGGAGATAAGTAGTCATTGAATTTTGAGTTAAGCTATATTTATTGCGACACAAATACCCCTAAACTTTTTTATGTCATAAAAAATCCTGAACTTATACTAATGTGATAAATATACTCTTGATGAAACTGAAATAGAATGTATATATGTCACACGTGTATAAATTTAGATTTTTTTCGTGACACGAAAAAAAAGTTGGGGTTATTTGTATTATGGTGGGCAAGTTTAGGGTTTTTTGTGACAAAAAAATTTGAGGTATTTATATCATAATGGGTAGTTTGGGATTTTTTGTGGTATTTTCCATTGAACTTTTAACAAGTTTATAAAAATATTAAATGGCAGAAAATGTGTAAAAGGAATTACATGCTTTGGAGAGTTAATTACGATTTGTGAACAATAACAGGGAGGTGGTCGCCATCGTTAGGCATTCTGGGGTGGTCGCATGGCTGTGAGACAGTCGGCAGCAAACATTTTTATCATTCTAACAAACACTAACTCCAGTAGTAGACAACTGTTCACCCCGTCTCTCTCTAAGCTGAGCTCGTGAACCCCTGTAGCTCCGGCGCTGACTTCAACGTCGGGAGGACACCTCCGACACCGATTGAGGCCGGATTTGCACAGAGAAGAAGCCCTTCGACAGGCGATCAGAACCCCCTTGCTCTGGTAAGGGCTGCTTCCCTTGATTTAGCTATGCGGTGTTAGGGCTTGCTCGACTTCCCCTGTTCTAGATAGGCTGGTTCCCCTGTATTGATGATGGAGATAGAGCTAGCAATCCCTAAGGCCAAGTCTGACCTGGGTGGGGGTCGAAACCGGAGCAGGAGTAGGGCCCCGGATGGGCGCAACTCCTCGAGAGACCGGGCTCGAAATGGCAAGGCCTCGGCAAATGGTTCTTCAGGCATGAGGAAGTTGGTTGAGCCTAACTGTGATGATGGAATTAGACCTAGCTCTGATGTTAGATTAATTAGCTCTGATAGTATAGTGCTGGATTCTGCTATGGCTGGCGTTGAGGGGAGTTCCAGAGGCTTACCCACAGCAGCTGAAGGAACTAGGCCATCTCTGATGCAGCAACAATCAGAGAAACAAAACACAGCAACCCGGTCTTAGGCCAATGTGGCAAGAGCAGCGGTGCAAGGGTATTCCCTTACCTATTATCCTCCAAATACGGGTATAAATAATGCTGTGAATTGTAACGATGAGGACTTAGAGGCTGCAGATCCACTTTGGAAAGAATGTTTAGTTGGGTATTTTGTCGGGAAAAAACTCCCATTCAAGCTCGTGGAGACAGCCATTAAACACTTGTGGGGACACCGTCTAATGGAGGTGAAGGCGAACGACCAAGGTTTCTTTTTCTTCCATATTCCAGACTCGGAGTTTAGAAGAAAAATCATTGAAGGGGCCCGTTAACGGTGGCGAGGGTGCCTCTCATTCTCCAGCAATGGCAACCTATGCTAGAACTGAGAAAAGAAGAGCACTCCTCGGTTCCTGTTTGGATTCGGTTGAAGAACTTACCCTATGGCTTATGGTCAACTCGGGGTATAAGTAAAGTTGCAAGTACCTTGGGTACTCCTTTATATGTTGATCAGCGCACGGAACAATTAAAAATGATTTCCTTCGCGTGAGTATGTGTGGAACTGGAGGCTTCCAAAGCCTGCCACGATTCCATAAATGTATTCATCAATGGGGCTGTTCGAGTGGTAGAGGTAGAGTACGAATGGAAGCCCATTTCATGCCAATCGTGTGGCGTCTTTGGCCACAAATGTTCTGCCACTAATACAAGGAGTACTCAGCATGTGCAAGAGAACCAGCATGGGGTTCAAGCCCCTCAAGATCCTGCTGCAGAAACTGATCAGCACTCCCTTTTGGACTCAACACGATCTTCAGAAGCTCCCACTTCAACTCCCCTTGAGGAATGGCAGATAGTTCGGAGTAGAGCGGGCAAAGAAAAAGCAGAACCTATGCTAGCGAGACCAATTCCAAGTAGACCCTCAGCTTCATGTGGTTCAAGACTTCAACAGGAACCTCCTCCCAAGCAGGTACCCACGTTAGCAGCCATTAACAAGCATCGAAACACCTCCGTAGCTCCTGTCCTCCCGCCCCCTTTGGCCTCTGATGGAGCCCAAGTAGAAGAACCAGAACCTGCCCACGTGCAGGACCTTTCTCTGCTGGATTCGGTGAACAATGACCAGGTCTTACTAGAGGTGGACTTGACTGCAATTCCGAATCATACACTGACGCAAGATGAAGTCCCTGCCGATCCTCCACTGCAAAGGGTTGTTCTGCAAGCTGAAGCCCCTGCTAATCCTCCTCTGCAGATGGCTGCTTTGCGGGAGGGTCCTCCGCATATGGATGAGGAGCAAATGGAAGACGCCGACTCCCCCGTGCAGCTGGGTGCCAAGATGGAACCTGACTCTGCTGGGCAGAAGCTGAAACAGCCGTTGATCTGCCCTGACTCCCCCACTCAGGAGGATGCCATACAGAGAGGCAAGCTGATCAGCGCATAGCAGCCCTCTTCGGGTTCCCCCCCTACAAAGGCTAAGCCTCCAACTAGCAAGTGGCGCCCAAAGAGAAGGTAGATCTTGGCCTTCTTTACTCTATATTATGTTGTTTGGATGTTGGAACATAAGGGGTCTCATGAACCCCATCAAACAAGCGGAAGTTAGACGTTTTGTGCGCCAAAACAACATTTGTTGTGTTGGTATTTTGGAAACTAAAGTTTCAGCTAGCAATTTTGATATCATCTCACCTGGATTACTGCTTAGATGGTTGTGGTTGGCAAATTATGAGTACTCCCCACGGGGGCGCATTTGGTTAGGATGGAACCCCCTCCTAGTGGACTTCAAGCTCCTTTTTTGTTCTAGCCAGATTATTCATGGAGACATTAATATTTTGGTTTCAGACTCAGTTATCTCCTTCTCTGTGGTGTATGGGGAACATACTTTTGTCTCCCGTAGACCACTCTGGCATGATATTATTAGATTGAGCCATAGCCTCAAGGAATGCCCCCGGATTGTTCTTTGGCGACTTCAATGCTATCCGGACCCCTCGGATCGCATAGGGAGCCCTGATATTTGGATACCCGCTTTTGATGACTTCAAGGAGTGCATGGACCAAGCTGAACTAATTGACCTACGGTACGTGGGATTTCGTTTTACTTGGTCTACTTCCTCGGGTGCATCCAGAAAGCAAAGGAAAATTGATCGTGTACTGGTAAACAACTATTGGTGTATGTCTTATTCATTTTCTGAAGCTTCCTTTTTGGCTCCGGGCATTTCGGATCATACACCGATGCTTGTGAAAGTCTTGCCGCTTTCGCACCGTCGAGTTCCATTCAAATTTTATAACTTATGGATGAGCCACCCGGACTTTTCTATACTTGTAATGCAGGCGTGGGATACTCAAGTCACAGGCTCTCCTATGTTTAAACTATATGGCCGTCTGAAGCTGCTTAAGGGCCGCCTTAAATGCCTAAACAGGGATGCCTACTCGGACATTTCCATGAGAGTTTCTGCAGCGAAAAGGCAGTTGTCAGCTACCCAAGAAGCACTCCTACTTGATCCTCAGAATAGCCAACTGGCGGCTGCTGAAAATACTCAAATCAAAGAGTTTTATGAGCTCCGGTCCCTGGAGGAGTCTTTCTTTAGACAGAAGTCGAGGATTCGATGGCTGAATGAAGGAGACCATAACACCAAATTCTTTCACCATTCAGTGAACCATAGACATCTCCGGAACAGAATCCTTTCAGTCATGGACAATACCGGTCAAATGGTTTCTAATCAAGTAGAAGTTCAGAGAGTCTTTGTCTCTTATTTTCAGGACTTACTAGCCCCGGCGGCTGCATCATTGAGTCCGGCGACACGGGAGACCATTGACGCCATCCGCACCCCCTCACAAATGACCAGGTCAACTTTCTCTCTCTTCCCTTCCTTCCTTCGAAGTACGTGATGCGATGTTCTCATAGCCGGGAACAAAGCCCCGGGTCCGATGGTTTCAATGCAGATTTTTTCAAGAAAAATTGGGACAAGGTGGGTTCCTCTCATCCTTGAAGCCGTTATGGACTTCCTTGAGTCGTGGTGTCTTCTCAAAGAAGTCAATAATACCATCATTACCTTGGTGCCTAAAGTCCCCAATGCATCATCGGTCTCAGACTATAGACCTATAGCATGCTGCAATACAATCTACAAATGCATTACCAAGATTCTCGCCACTAGAATTGCAGCAAGTGCTTCGGATCTCATTAGCCCGGCTCGGAAAGCATTTGTGAAGGGAAGGCAAATAAGTGACAATATTCTCCTTGCCCAAGAACTTTTCTCGGGTTTCACAACAAACCCCACATCCCTAAATGTGCCATCAAGGTAGATTTCAGGAAAGCCTACGACACATTGGACTGGGATTTCCTCGAGAACACCTTGCTAGCATTCGGATTCCCTAATCATCTCACAAGATTGATAATGGTATGTGTCCGCACCCCTAAATTCTCCATCTCTATTAATGGAGAGCTTCATGGCTTCTTTTCTAGTGGAAGAGGCATCCGGCAAGGAGACCCTATATCTCCATATCTATTCACCTTGGCAATGGAGGTATTCTTAGGTATCATCGAAGCTCAAACTCGGTACCCGGAATACCGATACTATTGGAGATGCAAGGCAACGCGCCTATCTCATTTATTCTTTGCAGATGATGTCCTTATTTTCAGTCAAGCGAGCCTCGCTTCTATATCCTGCATCAAGAATGGGCTCACTTTATTTTCCTCATGGAGCGGCCTGATCCCTAACCCCAGGAAAAGCGAAGTATTCATTTCTGGAGGTTCTGATGCACTCAGGGACCAGATTATACAATAACTGGGCTTCACTCGGGGCTCATTTCCGAGTTCGTTACCGGGTGTGCCTATCATTACCTCCCGGTTAAACAAAGTGGATTGTAATACCACGGTAAGTCATCTTACTTCTAGAGTCCAATCATGGACACACCGGTTTGTCTCGTTTGCGGGTGCCGATTACAACTCATTAAGTCGGTTTTACACACTATTCAAGCCTATTGGACATCCATTTTTTGGATTCCTGCTTCGGTTGTAGAGAAGATAGAGCAAGTATGCAGACAATTCCTTTGGAGAGGTCCTATAATGGGACCAGGAGGTGCTAAAGTGTCTTGGGCAGATGTCTGTCTCCCCACCCCTGAAGGAGGACTAGGCTTGAGGAAAATTAGAGATAGTAACAAGGCAGCTATGGCTAAACACATTTGGCTGCTATTCACCGACAAAGAATCTCTATGGTGCAAATGGATTCATGCTACCTATCTCAAAAGGAAAAACTTTTGGATTGCCCCTACCCCAACGGTCTGCTCCTGGGCCTAGAGGAAAATACTTATTTTAAGAGAAGTTTTCCAGCTGCACTTCAGATGGAAGGTAGGGGATGGCGAACAAACATCGCTGTGGTTCGATCCTTGGCTAGAGTGCGGCCCTTTATACCGCTATTTTTGGATAATTATATCTCCCGTCGGACCTTATCGTGCAAGCTAAGGTTAAGGACATATACACTCGGATGGACTCCAACTTATTCAAGACCGTCACTTTGGCAAATCTCGGTTCCCACGATCTCAAGGCCCTAACACATTTAGCTGGGTGGAGGAGACATCGGGAAAGTTCACGATGGCATCTGCATGGGCCACCATCCGTCGTAAAGCTAACCCGGTACCCTGGTCTTCTTTTGTTTGGGATAAGGCCCTCGCCCCCAGACACCAATTCCTCATGTGGCTCATCTCCAAAAATCGACTCCCTACACAGGTACTCCTCATGCTCTATGGGAGATTACCTTCCACGGTGTGTGCTTTTTGTAAGACAAGGCCCGATTCAATCAATCATTTATTTTTTGAATGCTACGTCCCCAACTCTCTTGCTAATTTCTGGGCTGCTAAATGCAATATCCCTTGGACCAATTCGACTTGGCCAGACAACCTCCTATGGGTTAAAAATATCATGTCTGGCAAAGGGTTTTACCAAGAGCTAGCTCGGTTTTCTTTTGGAGCTCTTTGCTACACCATTTGGAAAACCAGGAATGATATTATCTTTCGTGGCCGGAATCTATACATCCCATCCTTGAAGCTACAAATTACCAAGGCGGTAAAGGATAAGGCTCTGACCATCAAAAGGGTCGAAGACAACCCAAGGAATAGGAGAGTGCAGCGGAGTTGGGGCATTAGTCCCCGCATTTTTGAAGAGGATCGGACGTGGGCCTAATCCTAGGATTGATTTGGACAGTCTAGTCCTTCTCTGTTATTTTATTTTACTTGTATTGTTTTTTCTTGTGACCGAGGCACCCTGTCACTCCAAAGACCTGTTGTCTAGATGAGTGCCTGCTGGTGCCACGCCTCACTTTTGCGGTACATCTTTGGTCGTGAATATATTACTTACCTTACCAAAAAAAAAATCCAGTAGTAGACAGACCAACTCTCGATGAAATACTGTTCATCCTCTTTTCTCTCTACACTCTCCCTCTATGCTACAGTAGCTCCGCTCCTGACGCTGGTTCGGGAGGGCTCCTCCAGTGCCGATTGAAGCCGTATTTTTGCAGAGGTGCAGCCCACATTCAGCTCTTCAGTTCCCCTTTGATTCCTAAGCTGGTAAGGGCTGATTCATTGCGATTTAAATATGAGGCGTTAGGGTTGCTCTGTCTCAAGCTAAATTGCTAGCTCTATCACCCCTCCTTCAATGATGGAAAATCAGATGTTAGCTCCTAAGACTAAGACCGACCTGGGTGGAGGTCGTTACCGGAGCCGGAGTAGGGCTTCGGTAGGCCGGAATCAATCTCGTGATCATGGCCGGAATGGCAAAACCCCTGCAACTGGCTGTGTAGAAGTAGGACAGCATGCTGATATTAATCGTAATAGGAATCCTGGTGGGCCTAGTTATGCTGGTAGGCCGCATCACTCTGATGCAGGTGTGGCATCTGTGGTAGTTGGTGCTGTGGAGATTGCTAGTGATCAATTGGGTTCTGCCACTGGAACCCGCCCTCCCCTGTCGCAGCAACAAGCTGTGAAACAGAACACTGAAACCCGCTCTTGGTTGAATGTGGCTAGAGCCGCTGTTCAAGGGTACTCCCACTCCTTTTACCCCCCGAACTCAAGTGTCGACAATGCTATGAATTGCAATGATGAGGACATAGAAGCTGCTGATCCACTCTGGAAAGAATGTCTTGTTGGATATTTTGTAGGGAAAAAACTCCCATTCAAGCTAGTTGAGTCAGCCCTCAAGTATATGTGGGGACATAGACTAATGGAGGTGAAAGCCAATGACCAAGGATTTTACTTTTTTCATATCCTGGATACGGAGTTTAGAAGGAAAATCGTGGAAGGGGGCCCGTTGACGGTGGCAAGGGTGCCTCTGATTCTCCAACAATGGCAACCAATGTTAAAGCTGAAGAAAGGTGAGCACACCTTAGTTCCGGTTTGGATTCGTTTGAAGAACCTACCGTATGAATTGTGGTCCGCCAGGGGACTAAGTAAAGTTGCTAGTACCCTGGGTAAACCCCTATATGTGGATCAACATACGGAGCAACTAAAGATGATATCCTTTGCAAGAGTTTGTATTGAACTAGAGGCTTCCAAAGCCTGCTATGACACCATCGATGTATTTATAAATGGGGCTGTTCATGTGGTGGAAGTGGAGTACGAGTGGAAGCCAATCTCATGCCATACGTGTGGGGTGTTTGGCCATAAGTGTCCTGGCACGAACCCTAGTAGTAACCATCCTGTACAAAAGAACCAACCTGGGGGTCAGACCGCCCAAACAGCTGTTGATGTTCCTGGACAACAAACTCTTCAAAGCTCTTCTAGACCTGAAGTAGGGCCCGAACCAGCCCATTCGGAGGAGTGGCAATTGGTAAGTAGGAGAGCGGGCAAAGAGGTGCCAACGAGGCCAACTCCAAGCCGACCTTCAGCTCCTTGTGGGGCAAGATTACAGCAGGAACCCGCTATCCAGCAGGTGTCTCCCTTGGCTGATCCAATCCCCGATCCCGTCCTTGCCTCTGCTGAAGAATTCGTTGCTGATCCCGGCCCTACATGTAAGCGGTCCTTGCTATGTTCGGCTGGCATCGACCAGGTCATGCTGGAGGTGGACCTGACCACAAAAAGCCATGAACTGATGGTGCAAAGTGACAGGATCGACATCCCTTTGGCTGTCCCTGTCCCTGTCCCTGCTGTCCAACGTCTGGAAGCTTCTGATTCCCCCCAACAGTCGGCTGCTCCCCTGGATTCAGTCTCAGATCCCCCTCAGCAGCAGGCTGCCCCCCTGGAGTCTGACCTTGCTGTGCAACTGCCGATGGACCTGCTGGCCAGCAATGACTCTCCACCTCAGAAGGGTGCTGACCAAAGACCTATGCTAGCTGACAAGAAGGAGCCATCCTCCGGCTCTCCATATGCAAAGGTAAAGCTCTCCACTAGCAAACGGCGTCCAAAAAGAAGGTAGACTTGGGCCTTTTTTTGTCCTTAGCATATGTTTTTTGGATGTTGGAATATAAGGGGTCTCATGAACCCCATCAAGCAAGCGGAAGTCAGACTTTTGTGCGACGTAACAATATTTGTTGCGTTGGAATTTTGGAAACTAAAGTCTCTGCTGACAATTTTGGTATTATCTCCTCTGGTTTAGTGCCTGGATGGATGTGGTTGGCAAATTATGAGCACTCCCCTCGGGGGCGCATATGGGTAGGTTGGAACCCACTCCTTGTGGACTTCAAGCTGCTTTTTGAGACTAGTCAGGTTATTCATGGGGATATAAAAATATTAAATTCAGACACTACCTTCACCTTTTCCCTGGTGTATGGGGAACATACATTTGTCTCCCGTAGACCCCTCTAGCTAGACATTATCATATTGAGCTATGGTCTCAAGGACTACCCCTGGATTGTCGCTGGCGACTTTAATGCCATCCGGGATCCCTCAGATCGTGTAGGGAGCCCTGATATTTGGATCCCCGCCTTCGATGATTTCAAGGATTGTCTGGACCAGGCTGAACTTATTGATCTACGTTATGTAGGTTTTCGTTTTACTTGGTTTACATCCTCTGGTGCCTCTAGGAAGCAAAGGAAAATAGATCGTGTTCTGGTTAATAACTGCTCGTGTATGACTTATTCATTTTCAGAAGCCTCTTTTCTGGCCCCGGGCATCTCCGATCACTCTCCGATGGTGGTGAAAGTTTTGCCACCCGTTCATCGTCGGATACCATTCAAATTTTATAACTTGTGGATGAGTCATCCAACTTTCTCTATGCTTGTGACGCAGGCTTGGGACACTCAAGTACCTGGATCTCCTATGTTTAAATTATATGGCCGACTCAAGCTTTTGAAGGGCCTCTTGAAAAGTCTAAACAGAGAGGCTTATTCGAACATCTCCATGAGAGTTGCCACAGCTAAAAGGACCCTATCAACTACCCAAGAAGCTCTCCTACTTGATCCTCAGAATAACCTCCTGGCGGTTGAGGAACACACCCAAATCAAAGGGTATTACGAGCTCCGGTCCCTTGAAGAGTCTTTCTTTAGACAAAAATCGAGAATTCGCTGGCTAAAGGAAGGAGATCATAATACCAAGTTCTTTCACCATTCGGTGAATCATCGGCACCTCCGCAATCGAATCTTGTCAGTCATGGACAGCACTGAGCAAATGGTGTCCGACCGGGTAGAAGTTCAGAGAGTATTTGTTTCTTACTACCAGGACCTACTAGCCCTGGCTGCTGTGTCCTTGAGACCATCTATTCAGGAGATTATGGATGTCATACACTCCCCCCTTAGGCATGAATAGATCACTTCCCTCTCCCTCCCCTTCCTTCCATCGGATATCCGTGATGCTATGTTTTCTATTGCTGGGAATAAAGCCCCGGGTCCAGATGGATATATTGCAGACTATTTCAAGAAGAACTGGGACAAGGTGGGTTCCACTGTCACTGAAGCTGTTATGGACTTCCTTGAGACAGGATGCATGCTTAAAGAAGTCAATAACACCATCATTGCCTTGGTGCCTAAAGTCCCCAATGCATCATCGGTCTCCGATTATAGACCAATTGCATGCTGCAATACAATCTACAAATGCATTGCTAAGATTATTTCTTCTAGAATTGCAGCAGTTCTCCCTGAACTCATCAGCTCGATTCAAACAACGTTTGTAAAAGGAAGGCGGATTACTGACAATATTCTCCTGGCTCAAGAACTCTTCAGTGGGTTTCATAAAAAGCCCCATATTCCGAAATGTGCCATCAAGGTAGACTTCAAGAAAGCCTACGACACATTAGATTGAGACTTCCTGGAGAACACCCTCCTAGCATTTGGATTCCCAAACCATCTTACAAGATTGATCATGGTATGTGTCCGCACCTCAAAGTTTTCCATTTCCATTAATGGTGAACTCCATGGTTTTTTTTTCCAGTGGAAGAGGTTTACGACAAGGAGACCGTATGTCTCCATATTTATTTACCCTGGCAATGGAGGTCTTTACAGGTATCATTGATGCTCACACTCGACACCCGGATTATCGGTACTATTGGCGATGCAAGGCCACGCGGCTATCTCATCTATTCTTTGCAGATGATGTGCTTATATTTAGCCAAGCAAGCCTTGCTTCCATATCCTATATCAAGGACGGGCTCACTTTATTTTCCTCTTGGAGTGGCTTGATTCCAAACTCCAACAAGAGTGAAGTATTCATTTCTAGTGGTTCGGATATTGTTAGGGACCACATCATACAAGCTCTGGGCTTCACGCTAGGCTCCTTTCCAGTCTGCTATTTGGGTGTGCCTATCATCACTTCCCGGCCGAACAAAGTGGATTGTAACACCCTAGTCAGCCATCTTACTACTAGAGTCCAATCCTAGACCCACCGTTTTCTTTCGTTTGCAGGCCGATTACAACTTATCAAATTGGTTCTATATGCTATTCAAGCATATTGGTCATCTATCTTCTGGCTCCCAGCTTCAGTTGTAGACAAGATAGAACAAATTTGTAGACAGTTCCTTTGGAGGGGACCAACCATGGGACATGGAGGTGCAAGAGTCTCATGGGCGGAGGTCTGTCTTCCCACTCTTGAAGGTGGGCTTGGCTTAAGGAGAATAAGGGACAGCAATAAGGCAGCCATGGCTAAACACATCTGGCTGCTATTCACTGACAAAGAATCTCTTTGGTGCAAATGGATTCACGTCACATATCTCAAAAGACAAAATTTTTGGATTTCTCCTACTCCAACACTATACTCTTGGGCCTGGCGGAAAATTCTTGCGCTTAGAGAATTATTCCGTCCACATTTTAGATGGAAGGTAGGTGATGGCGAATACACATCGCTATGGTTCGACCCATAGCTAGAATGTGGCCCCCTTAACTTGCTCTTTTCTAATGAATATATCTACCAGTCAGACCTTCTCAGGCAAGCGAAGGTCAAGGATATATACTCTTCGGATGGATCCAACTAATGCAAGACCTGACATTGTGGCAAATATCAGTTCCTCCACGATCTCAAGGCCATGACATATTTTGTTGGTTGGCGGACTCCTCCGGGGAATTCTCAATGGCATCAGCTTGGGCCTCTATCCGCAGTAAATCTAACCCGGTTCCCTGGTCTACCTTCGTCTGGGATAAGGCTCTCGCCCCTAGACACCAATTCCTTATGTGGCTCATATCCAAAAACCGTCTTCCTACGCAGGTACTCCTCATGCTTTATGGCAGAATTCCTTCCACGGTCTGTGCCTTCTGTCAGTCTAGGCCTGACTCAGTCAATCACCTCTTTTTTGAATGCTGCGTCCCCAATTCTCTTGCCAATTTATGGGCCGCTAAATGCAATATTCCCTGGATCAATTCTGCTTGGCCTGACAACCTCCTCTGGGTCACCAATGCCATTTCTGGCAAAGGGTTCTACCAAGAGATAGCTCGGTTTTCCTTTGGAGCACTTTGTTATATCATTTGGAAAACCAGGAATAAAATTATCTTCCGTGGCCGAAACCTGTTCACTCCATCCTTGAAGATGCAACTATCTAAGGCGGTAAAAGACAAAGCCCTGGCTTTCAAAAGGGTGGAAGATAACCCAAGGAATAGGAGCGTGCAGCGGGGTTGGGGAATTGACCCTCGTATTTTTGATATGGATCTGGCTTGAGCCTGGGACTTTTAGCCCCCCCATTCCATTCTCTGGATTACTTTCTGATTGTATTTTTTGTTCTCAATTGTGACCGAGGTACCCTGTCACTCCAATGACTTGTTGTCTAGATGAGTGTCTGCAGGTGCCTTGCCTCATGCTTATTGTACATTGTTGGTCGATATTATATAAACTTACCTTACCAAAAAAAAAAAAAAAAAAAAACTCCAGTAGTATATACCAAGCCCGTAATGGCATGCCGTCTTTTCCAGACTATATACAGGGTATTAGAAAGCCTACTATATCCTTCTAAATATAATCTATGCGGTTGGCCCTGTCCCTCAGGTGTAAAAATTCACGATGTCTTCTAGTTTTCCTATTTTCCAGCAAGTAACTTTTATTAGCACAAAACTGACATGGTCTATTAAAATATACAAACCCATCAGCCGCCCCCCCCCCCCCACAAAAAATGCAAACCCAAATTTGGTACGGGGCTAAAACTATATAAACCAGATAGTTATCAGCCAAAGGAAACTATAACAGATTATGCATTTAGCAAAAAAGAGTGTTGAATGAGTGTTGGAAAGCTACACTAATGCTCATCTGTCCTCAACTGCTAGAAGTCTTATTGACGCCTACCTGGATGGAACGATTTAATGTACTCATGATATATAATCCGAGGTTGAAGTTTCGGATGCATCTAAAATTTTCATGAAAAACAATAATGATAAAGAGAACGAGAAAGAAATCAAGTGAGAAAGGGAAAATAAAAGACTTCTATATAAACAGACTGTCCTTAAAAACTCTTTTTCCCGACGATAAGTTAACAGAGAGAAAAGCGACGGATTCGGTCGGTTGGACAAGATTGTCTCCTCCTCTTAAAAAAGACCTGCTATATTCATAGGGAAAATCTAACGACATTCTCGAGAAGGGAAAAACATAAAAAGTTGTGGCCTCGGTGAACAAGCATTCGAGCATTCTATAAATAACCCTATGCTGTACAAGCGTGTGTGCTCTTTGAGTAGTTAATAAATATGGGAAATATAACAAGTACGCGAACTAGCAAGGACACTCGTCCATGCTCTATAAATTTCTAAATTCGATTTTGGATATGCGTGGCATGTTTTCTTTCTCTTGCACGTCATATTAACTCATTTCATAAGAAATTACTCGCTATATTTATCTCTTCTCACTTTTAGACTTCCTAACTTACCCTTTCATTCTTTATCTCACACTCACCTATTTGATACTTAACATGCATAATTATGACTCACTCACTCCCCTTTGAGATTTAATTTAACAAAATGCAACTCGTTAATGAAGGTATCAAAGTGTTCAAGATAAAATGCACTGATGTGCAATTTATTTAAACTTGCGTGGCCACTAAACAAGATTAAAGTAAGAATTCAGAAATGTTCAGATAAACATATACACAAGTTTCTTGAATCTAGGGTATAAGACGTCAAAACAAACTATTCCTTTCGTCACTTCAGCCAAAAAAAAAAAAATCTATCTTTTATTGTCTTTTCCATATAGAATGAGGAGGCTAGGACAATCAACTAGAGCAGGGTGAATAAATGATAATATAAATTTCAACTAAAATTATCTTGAAATAAAATAAGTTAAGAATTAAGTATGAGTGAGGTTCAGATGCAAGATCCATGTTCAAAATCTATTATGTGAAAAAACAGACTTTTGAAGTAACCTGTATAAGTGTAATAATCTTAAACAAAAGAAATAAGGGATAAGAAGATTGCACGCGAAATTTATAGTAATTCGGCTTAAATTAAGCCTATGTCTACTCTCTCATGCTGACAACCTATTGTTTGAATTCTACTAAATGATCGACAAATAATTATAACTCTTGAGTGCAGACACTCAGCGATAGATCACACTATCTCATTAAGTCACTCTTGTGTGTAATTCATTCATAATCACATTATTTTTTGCTCACATAAGACAAGTAGGAGGACAATTTCAGACTTTGGAATTTTGATTCGCACTTCGATTCTCCAAGTGGTGCAACCTCCTTAAATACTCCTCCATAACACACTAGCCATTAGCCAATCATTTAGAGGATTGTCTTCCAATCTACCTGTTGGACGGATTTATTTAAGGAGATCTTGTGGCTATTGAAGATAAATATTGAATCCCTATTGATTATGGTCGCCCATACAAGCAGAATCTAAGTTTCCATAAGTATACTATCCTCATTTGGAAATTATTTCTAGGATTGATTTTGTTAATCGATTTGATTGACTCAATCAATATATATTAGGAAAGTGAAATCCTTAACCAGATTACTGGCCGTTGCAGATCGAATACGTCTTCGTTCTTGTCTTGAGTTTCATTCTGGATGAGTTTCGTTCTGGACCTTGTCAAAGTGGGATATGCGTCTTCTTGGTAGAGTTTGTATAAGTCTTTCTAGAATAGAGTAAACTTTACTTAGAGTCTTTAACTGCTGCTTAGACTTAAGTAGTCAAGTGCCAGAATTTGTTCTAATATAAGTAGAATTGGAAAGAACTAAAAAATTTTGTTAATATCAAAATTAGGATGGAGTTTTCTCAACACAGAAAATCATAAGATATTGCGTGGATCCAAAATAGAGTGCCGATATTGAACAAAAAAAATCACTCCACAAATTATTCCAATGGTTAAAAGAGATTGCACACCAGTTCTACATTCCTCGCGATTAATTATGGCTCTCTATAGTAAGTGTTTTTTCGTTCATTTTATGTGACCTTTAGGATAAAATCTTCACCTTTAGTCTTTATATAAATGACATGACTTTTGAATACATAATTGTAGAGACACATACACTGACACAACATAGCAACCCTAATTTCCTTAATTTAACGTATGTTCATTTAAATTCAATAACATAAGACGTCGCTTTCATTCTCAATGTATCCTCATTTTCTCCATACTTGGTCAGTCAAAATTTGTTTCCCCTGTCTAGCATTATGGTCTAGGTTGTCCGGAACTAGTTCCACCCGATATTCCATCATATATAATTTGTCGATTCAATTTGTGCGTGAAACACAACACCTTCTAACAACCCTCACTGCGGTTAGTCCTACTTTCCGGCTGAGTTTACTACTATATTGAGTAGTTGTTGAATAATCACAACATCTAGTTTTGGTCCTCCAGCGACAATTCCATGACCAGTGGAGAATATTCTAAGCACATAAATTTCTCCCAACTTTCGTCAAGATTTTGTTTACCTACTTGTTGAATATCAGGGGTGCCCAGAACCTATCAACAATCCATTCCTTTTGCATACTTTGAGAAGATGAAATGCACTCATTAGTTACTGGGGTTATCTTGTTAGGATGCAGATGAACTACATTGCTTTCTATTTATCATAACATGGGGTACCGAATATTCAACTCACCGCTAGAAATGCATGCAAATAATGAAATTAACTAGTTATAGTACACATCTATATATACTTATCTCAATCGACTTTCTCAAAATTATTGAGATTCTCAAATTTATCCTCAAGATTTAATATTTAAGATAATATATTTTAGGGGAATAAGGAAAACTAACAGATTAAGATTCCTAGAAGATCGGGTTGCCTTGTTCTCATTATGTAATAGATTATAGCAAACATCCATGGGACTATCAAAGAAACTTCCCAAAATTTGAAATATAAAAAATTATAAAAAAGAAAAATGCAGCTATGAAAAATTTAAAAAGTAAAAGTATATGTCACTACCCTAATTGTATTTGTAAAATCTAAACTCAGATATTGTACAGAGTAAAGAAAAAAGGGTCACACGTGTGGAATACTCCCTAGCGATTGTTAATGTTAGATGGACTTAGGAAAATATGTTTTGATTTTACCTAATTTGACTTTTATTTAACTCAAGATCTTTTTAAACTTATAATGTATTTTTTTTTCTTGCAATGAGGAGAATCTCTGGTGTCCTGTCAAATTCGTAGGGGCCATGCGGTCTATTTCTTCAACGCTTTCTAAAACCCAATACAACAAGTTTCATCTTTTTTCTGAATGGTCATAAGGATGGTTAATGTATGCCATTGCTGAACACATGAATGACCTCATAATTTATTTGGGATTACATGTCAGTGGCCAGCGCCATTACATAACGTTCTACCCATTTGAAACTATTTTTTCTTTTGATAAATCGAGGGCCTAGACCTAATGACCAGCACTTCCGAATATAATTAAATAACTTTCCCCATTTTATTTTCATTATCTTCTTCCATTGCGTACTCACTGCTCGAGCTCTTAAGTCCCGCATTTTTTTTTTGGGATCAAACTACCCTTTTTATTTGATTCCTTATGAATTCAAATGAAGTTAGAAAAGTCTGCTGTTTACTGAGAGAAAAAAATTTGGACGCTAAGTAATATCATAAGGTAATTTGATCGTAGAGTCATACAATTACGAATCGAAGACTCTATACAAAAATTCTGTAATCTAGGATTAATAAGCAATATTTTCTTTAAATGAACATGCTTATTAATTCTTTTCATTGAAATCATATAAGAAACATCGCATGTACAAAGACTCTTTACAAAACTTTTACTCATGATGAACACCAATTAAATGCACTATTGATGAAACATGCTTGAATATTTAATGGAGGTTTGCTTTTCTACGGGATTTTTGTAAACCTTTCGTAAAAGGATTAACCATAGAAACTCCTTTGTAGCTTACAATTATCTGTTGTATCTATATTAATGACTGAAGTACAACTCGTTGATCAATACATAGAATTTCGTACAGCACTCTTTAGAAAACACTGTGTACACCTAGGAAACGGTATAGTGCCTAAAATTTCTCTCATTTTAACAATTTTTCATACTGACCTATTTGAAAATAATGATTTGTGAAATCGATGTTTCTCAATTTGTGGCAACACAAGATAAATTAGAGAAAATTAGGAGAATTTTCAGAAATAAAAAGTATCACTTCAAAATAATTTGCACTAAAAGAATTATCAACTTTTAAACAAATTATTGCCCATAAAAACTTCTAGTGACAGAACCCTAGAAAAGCTAAGACCATGCATTGATTTTGTAGAAATTTTGTCTTTCTTGATTGTTTCTACAATAAAGAAATCACATCAATAATTCTCATTAAACATAGAAAAATTCTTTTATTCTTTTTAGGAGAATCCAATGAACTCATAGACTGTCATATTGACTAAGTCAATAACTAAAACGTCTGCATCATATATATATTAATGTGGTGATGGTGGTGGACCAACTTATGTTTCCCATCACTGAAGATAAAACCCATGTTCTAAAATGCAAAATATTCTATATTTCCACCATAAAGTTGACCACATTAATTTGCAGTTGGAATGAAATTATTAATCTCATTATCATGAAAACAACATAGCAAGGGGACCACGTGTATTGGGAGATGCGTACGCATCATCCACTACTTCCTTCTTTTTCCCACCAAAAGGCGAACTCCTGAATGTATGGTGGACAGCTGTACTTACGTTGTTTGCAGAAGCTTTTGACATCATATTAGCATCTAGACATTTTAATAGACTAAACTTTTCGCTTTAAGTATAAGGATATATATCGCAAAGGATGATGAATGATTAAGGATAAGATGGAAGACCTTCTTTGGAGATATTTTAGTCACATTGAAAAAAAGGTTTGCTTATGTTCTGATCAAGATAAAGAGCAGAAGACGATTTAAAAAATAGGACAAAAGAAGACGTAAGGAAAAAGTTTTACTTAACACAAAATCAAGCACAGTGCTGTGAATAAAGTTAAAGAGCCAACTTTATGTAGTGGTTTTATTGTCGTAGCAAGGGAGGTATATACTCACTAAAACATAGGTTTAATGTTATTATGATTTATTTCACTTAGTTGATAAAGTGAGAGATATTTAAAAAAATTATGATATTTTTTGTATCTTTCAAGATTGTGTAAATATTCATTATAATAGTGCCAATCTTGATTGATATTGTTACTTTATATAGTCATACAATAAAGTCTATAAATAAGCTATTCATATGCTCTTTTCTATACTTTGAAATATATTGAAATTTTCCATTTTCTCTCTTTCATATTATTACATTTAACTTGGTATCAAAGCCTCCCGAGGCAACTTAGTGCACCGGGTGAGCTTCGCACCCCGAGCACCTAGAAATTTCTTCCATTTTTATCAATGCACCCTAGTAAAATAAATCCATCCTAATCCCGATAGTGTCCACCCAAATGTCACAGTTATAGTTTGAGTAAGTGCCATAGTGGTTGTGTTACAATGTCTCCAATGTGTCGCCAAGTCGAGCTTTTCTTTTCATGGAGGTACTTTTTAAGATGCAAAGTAACTTTTCCCTTAGCAATGCATGGCTTATCCACTTGATGTAATCATGCCAGTCGTATTGGCCACATTGTAGTTATTGTCCCGATAGCAAAGTCGACCACAAAAGATGCATGATACTTGGCTCCAATATCTCCAATTCTCGATGTTTCATGTGCTATTTTGAGAAGTCACACCATCACTAGACTCAGTGCTCTCAAGCCAACTAGATCCAGCTATTTTGCCATCAATAGTTGCCAAATGCCACCTCTTTGTTGACACCTAAATTTTAACCTAACGTGTGGCTATACTTGCAGGCTGACTTACGAGAAGGATACCTTTGGAAAATATGTTTAGCCTAATAAGGGACCATGAACCTTGCCCATAATACGAGGAAGGGGATAGATAAATTGCACACATGAGGATAGAAAATTCGGAAGGAAATCAATTGGACTCCTCGGAGGAATTCATGGGATAAGACGGATGAAATGGAGGAAAGAAAACGAAAACATTTGTGGCAAGTGTGGGCTATGGAAACTTACAAAAGGAAGCTAATGAGCTGGAAAATAAGAGGGGATCAATCTAATTGGCTACGCAAGGAAGGTGGGAATCCCGATCAGCCATTCTTGTTTGAATTTTGGTAAATGAGGATCTAAATTTCTAATTAAGAATCAAGAGCCGAGATATCAGGTGAACAGGAAAGCAGGAAATTCGACAAAGGAAGGAATCAAGACGTGAAATAGGAAAGATTGAGCTGGCCACCAAATCGCGCACCAATTTGCAAACCATGAATTAAGGCAATGAGAAAAGGAAACTCAAAAATTGCCCGTAGAAAGAGACGCTCGGGGCCATTATAAAAGGAGGGGAGAAGAGCACGAGAGGATCATCAATTTTTCTCATCACCACAAGAAGCTCTCTCATGACTTCACAATGTTGTGGTGCCTTGCATACATCACAACGCAGCCCTTTTCTTGAGTCCTTGGTCTTCAAATGAGTCTCCAATAGCGGCTACAAAAGCTCTGTCCTCAGTGAAGACCTCCATCGTTGATCATTGCTACTGTCCACTGCTGGTTCGCTGCTGTTCGTTGCTGTTTTGCTGCTGGTCGCTGCTGGTTTGCCACTGTTCACTGCTGTTTTGCTGCTGGTCGCTGCTGTTTTGCTGCTGGTCGTTGTTGTTTTGCTGCTGTTCTTTGCTGATTTACTGCTGTTCGCTGCTGTTACTGCTGGTCGCTGCTGTTTTGCTGACGTTCATTGCTGTTCTTGTGCGTCGTTATTGCTACATTGCTGCTGGTGATTGCTGCTACATCCCTTTAGGTGCTTCCTATAATATCGTGCTTCCGGTTTGTGCCAATCTCTCTTAGTTTACTCAAACTAAGAAACCTTGTGATAATGATAATATCATTTTTAAATATGTTCAGGTTCATATTTTTTTCATAATCATGATCGTTGGATGTTATTTTATTGTTTGCTTGGTCATATTTTACACGTTAATGGTGTAGTATTATAAAATCCGGCAAAGGTTGTATGCAAAACATTTTTTTTTAAAAAAATAAGGAGAAAAGGTACAAGTCCCCAAACTCATGATTTTTGGTTCGCAGAAGTAAAATGTACTCCCACATTTTACTTGGGTGTCTAATCGACCCGAAACCGATTAGTGGCGGCTCCAATGGGTAAGATAAATATCATGATTGAATCGAGTACCAAGTTGCGATTGGTAGGACTTGGGAGAGTCCATGCTAAGCACTACGTTTAGTAATCCATGAACCTCCTTCGGGAGGGTCACG
Source organism: Corymbia calophylla (assembly GCA_014182845.1). Lineage (NCBI taxonomy): Eukaryota > Viridiplantae > Streptophyta > Magnoliopsida > Myrtales > Myrtaceae > Corymbia > Corymbia calophylla. Next base: position 712,120 of record CM024696.1, on the reverse strand, counting down.
ACAGCTTGGCGACTCCACTGGGGAATTAAATTAAAATCCGTAGAGGACTTAAGGCCTGAATTTCTCTTGTAAAAAATGTTTTTGCTTTTCATGCGCGGTGACCACGTACGCCACTAATTTTAGGTGTTAAATGGTTTTGCAGGTGAAAGTTATATAGGGTGAAGTATATGTTTGACCCTTGTTTTGTAGAGGAAGTATTGTTTAACCATTATATGATCTGCCATGCATGTTGTAAATGTTTTAGCACTACACCTTTACACACACGTCCCGTGACCGGACCTGGGTCACATGCTAAGAGAGTAGTTAGGATGGTGTTAAAAGGACCCGGCAACGCTTGCAGACACGTAGGGGGGCCGCCCTTTTAACCCCGCTTCTTCTAGGTGTCGAAAGTGTTCATCTTTATTCGCAGACACGCGATGGTAAAGACAACCTTTCGATTAAGCCGGTATCAAGAGGGCCTAATTTAGCCAACAGACACGTTCGGCTAATTGGTACACCCTCTTGAACTATAGTTTCAAGCCTTATTTTATTTTATTTTATTTTTTTGTAAATCTCACCTTTAGTTTTGAACCTCACCTATACATCCACATGTCTCTGTGTTTGTTACCCTACTTCTCATGAGTAAGTTCTTTGTACTTTTATGCTATTTACAACATTCTTTTGGGTCCATGACAATGTTAGGTCAGCCATCGGCAAGAATTTGAATACAATGAGGAGGACTGAAATTCAGCTTTTTTTCCACTCCCAAGACCGAGCTCCAAAAGTGGTGGGACAAATTAGACAAGAATGGACAGAATTATGTGACATCAAAGATAGGCAGGCTCATCTCTCTTCGCAAGTCGAGACTCATAGTGGGATGATCATGGCATTGACTCATTTCGGTGCTCCGCAACATCAACATTCATATTTGGAGAGCATGAATTGACACCAACTTTGGAAGAGTACAGTGTTCTCGTAGGAATTCCTCTAGGGCCTGAACTTGTTAGACCTCCAGTTGGTTTAGAAGCTGCATCTGTTTTGGCGGAATTTTTGAAAATTAAAACAGACGAGGTGAACAAACTTTTAAAATGCAATAATAATTCCTGCCCATTTGCCTTTTTAGCCGAACATTTTTCAAAGCAATCCTCGTTACACCAAATGGGTAGAATTTTTATTTTTGTTTTTTTTCGGATTTGTGATTTTTCCTTATCATAAGAATGCCATTAATCCCTTAATCGCATGGGTAGTTAGACAAGTATGTGCCGGCATGAAATTTATCAACATGATATTAGCTGAAACTTTCTTGTCCCTTACTCGCTTTAAAGAAAATGGGAGAGGGGCTTTTCATGCAACCCCGAACTTTTACAAATATGGTTCCTTTCCCACGTCAAGAATTTTGGCATTTACATGGTTATTTTTAAAGTTGATGATTCTCGTCACCCGATCCAAAGGTTCATAAAAAAGAAAGACTTGGCCCCTAAAAATTCCTTTTCTGAATGGATAGATTTTTTGAAAAGTCCAAGCCCTGAGGATTTTCGATGGTATGCTGGCTGGTTTAGAGTCCGCGTGGCGCGTCTCACTCACAATGCGAATGATCCAATTCCATTACTGGGATTTACTGGCATTACATACTACTATCCGGTGAGAGTTATTCGTCAATACCGGTCATTGCAAGAGATTCCATCCCCTTTGAAGCCGAATCTGTCTAGGGTGGATTTCATCCAGAAGAATCGTGGCTACCAAACTGAAGTGGAAGATAGTATAAATAATTGGGATGACTGTCCCCTACAAGAGATCATTTGGCCAGAAGTCATCAAAGGAAAAGAAAAATTATATCATGCTTCTTGGCGCTACATCCGTCATCATCAAATCGATCCTGCTTTGCTGCCAGTCATACCTAAGGTGACACCGAAGCCCACTCTTCAAGTGCGGACTCAACAGCTCGAGGAGAGAGTGGAAAAAGCTGAAGCTCGCGTAGCCGTTTTGACTAACAAAAATAAACGGCTTCGTAGCATAGTCTCTGATTTGTATTTAGATCATGCTGTTTAAAATAACTAGCAAGTTTGATGTCTTGAGAAGTTTCATTTCATGAACAGACAGATTTTTTTTCAAAAAATAAATGCAAGTTGTCATGGATCAACCTCATATGTTATGATGCTTATTGTCTTATTTTCGATACAGGTGTGAGTAATTTTGATACATCACGGCTCACCCAAGATCACCGATTCGTACTCATTCTAGAGCTGCAATGACTGATAACACTGAGCAAGCTCGCGTTACCGCCCTCGAGACGGAGATGAAGCAAGTCATGAATGTCCTAGAACAACTCTCCAAGCAAATCGATTCTATCAAGATGAACACTGCCCCACTAGCTCAGCAAGTTGAAGTGGTTTTACCACAATCCCCTCCTGCTGCTGACCTGAAAGACAAAGGAAAGAACGTTTCTACTGGTGGCTCATCAACTTCCAATGATGCGCCTCTAGTCAAGGATGCTAATACATCCCCAGCTTTTACTGATGATGAAGTGCAAGTCATACCTTCGGCCACGCTGAAGATAGAGGAAATTGAGCGAATTGCAAAGATTGAGGAGAAACTTAGACAACTTCAGGGTTACGAAGAGGAGCTCCCTCGAGGTCTGTCCCACATCACCAAAGTCAAGGTCCCCAAAAAATTCAAGGCGCTTGAATTCAATAAATATGATGGCACGTCCTGTCCTAAGTTGCACATGCAGTATTACTTAATGAAGATGACTCCACATGCTAATAACGTGCCCTTCATGATCCATACCTTCCAAGAGAGTCTAGCTGGACCGGCTCTACAATGGTATGTAATGAAGAAGGTTAATTTGTTTGAGGCTTGGGAGGACCTTTATGATGCTTTTCTACGGCAATACAAATTCAATATCGATGTCGCACCCTCTCGTGAAGACTTGGTTCGTATTGAGAAGAATAAAACCGAATCTTTCAAGGCTTATGCTACAAGATGGAGAGCACTGGCTGCGCAGATTACGCCTGAATTAACTGAAAAGGAAATGCTGGATTTATTCATGAAGTGCCATTCGAATTTCGCAACCGAGTTCTTGGATCCAAATTTAACTCACTCGGAGAGTTGATCTTAGTGGGTGAGCACATTGAGGTAGCCATTCGTGATGGTTGGGCATCTGACCAGATTGGGCCATCTAAGAGGTTCACGAGCAGAAGAGATAAGGAGCCAATTGCAGAAGCATTCGAAGTTAATGCGGCCTATATCAGGCCAACTCGCACCACCCAAAGTAACATCCAGACTCCGAACATTCAGCAAAGAGGATCGCGACCGTTCTTTGGCCAGCAAAGGGACTCTTCCCGGCGACAATTTACACCACTTCCGAAGCCTTTGTCGAAAATTCTACCAATCCTCCAGAAGAAGGGTTTATTGGCTAAGGAGCCCCGACGTCCTAATCCTGAGCGCTTCCCCAATTATGACCCATCTAAGACATGTGACTACCACATGGGAGAAAATGGGCATTCTCGTTGACGATTGCTTCACACTCAAACACAAAGTCCAAAACCCGTTGGATGCCAATGTATTCTCCTTTGGTAATTCACAACCTAATGTTGAGAAAAATCCGCTACCCGATCATGCGGAAGGAGTGAATGTCATATTCTGGGCCCGATGATGGAAGAAAGAAGGGCCTGAAAGTACACATAGATGATGTTTATGACAACTTGGTTCAGGTTGGGTATTATTCAAGTGAGGAGAAGCTCACTATGGCTCAAAAGATGTAGAGAATCAAGGCATTGATCGACGAGAAGATGATAGTTTATGGAGATCATACTGGTACGGTTTCGACAATCACTCCATTGGTCATTGATTTAGAATATGAATTCGCTAATCTAGATATTGGGGTTGATAAGACCGATCCCTTGACCCAAGATGAGTCAGGTGGAGATGAGTTGATCATTGACATGAATTCATCTGACGATGAAGAACTAATCCTTAGTGTTACGCAACCTTATGCATATACAAATGATAAGGCAGTCCCATGGTGTTACGACACAAAGATAGATGTTGTCACTCGGTCTGGGCGTGCATATGCTCAAGCCAACTCACAATCTGTTAGGCCAGTCAGTGATGAGGAGGCAAAAGAGTTCTTGTCTATAATTAAGGCAAGTGAGTACAATGTGGTAGATCAACTTCGAAAGATGCCAGCCCAAATCTCTTTATTAGAGTTACTCCATACGTCAGAAAAACATAAAAAATCCCTAATGAAAGTCCTGAGCGAAGTACATGTCCCAGAATCTATCGAGCAGGACAAACTTGAAGAATTTGTGGGGTCTATCTTGTTAAAGGACCGGATCGCATTCTCTGATGAAGATTTCCCTGTCGAAGGAAGAGGACATGGCAAGGCTCTTTATATATCAGTCAAATGTCGAAGTACCCTAGTGGCTCGTGTGCTTATTGATAACAGATCGGCCTTAAATATTTTCCCCTTGGCAACTTTGAAACGCCTAGGGTATAATTTGGGAAATATTTGTATGGCCAAAACTTCTGTTCGTGCATTTGATGGGACCGGGAAGGAAAAAGCGGTTGATTGGAGAGGTCGACTTAGATTTGCAAATTGGACCAGCATTGTTCAATGCGTCTTCCAAATTTTGGATATCCCAACGGCATTCAACTTATTGCTAGGGCGCCCATGGATACATGCGGCAGGAGCTGTACCCTCAAGCCTCCATCAGAAGGTAAAGTTCGTGATCGAAGGAAAGATTATCACAATTCGAGGAGAAGATGATTTTAGAATCTATCATGAGACAGCTATCCCATATGTGGAACCAGATTGCAAGGCTGAGTCTAGCTACCAAGCCTTTGAGCTAGTATCAACCGTTCAGGTGGCCCAGGGTGCTACTCTACCAACCCCGAAAGTATCTAAATCTACAATCATGGTAGGCAAGATCATGGTGGGAAGTGGCTTCGCCCCTGGAGATAGCTTAGGCCAACATGGTCAGGGCACTTGACAACCAATTGAAGTGGGGCGAAACTCATACACAACTGGATTGGGCTATCGTGGCGAGGGGTGGACGATCCTACCGAGGAAGAGGAGGAGGAGAGAGAAGGGTAGTCTCAAGATACCCCACATCAAGTCCACATTCCCGGGACCTTGCAAAATTGATGCAAGAAGAAGATGATTCATTATACAAGCAAGAGCATGAGAAAGAGGACACGCTTGAAGGGGTCATCAGCTTGTTCGAAGAAGACTTTGTCTTTGCCATCGATGAAGTTGATGACATTGATTCAGAAACCCCAATGTAGGGGGGCTTTGATTTTATGCATTCTCCTCTGCGCAAGAGCTTTCATTGCTTTTTCTTTTCCTATGCCAGGATTTCCTTTCTCTCGTTTCAATAATTGTAATTTGTCTTTCTTTCAATAAAGATCATGAAAATTTTTCATGTGTTTGAGGGCATGTTGAAGTATACCAAACTGGCCCTGTGATGAAATCCTACCAAAAGAAACGGCAAGGAACTAATTTGAATGGGCCTTTTCATGTCCCTCCTAAAAAAATTTTCAACAAAAAAATGGTTTTTTAAGCATGCATATAGTTTATCTTGCTTGTTCTTCTGATCATGTGCTTGGTGTTTCAGGCATGACACTATGCAAACTTATGAAGTTTCAAGTTATAGCAATGATGAACACGGTGCTATTCAGCGCGAGTGGGAGCAGCATGAAAATTCGAAGCCGCTTACTACTGAGCAAGCTGTCATCATAAACCTTAGTGGCACTGAAGACATCAAGGAGGTTAAGATTGGGGCAAATCTAACTGAACTTGAAGCTGAACTTTTGATCCAGTTGCTAAAAGAATATCGAGATGTCTTCGCCTGGACTTACGCCGATATGCCTGGTTTAGATCCATCAATCGTTGAGCATTGTCTCCCAACCAATTCAGATATGCCTCCTAAGAAGCAAAAGCTACGAAGGACCAAGCCAAAACTCTCCAAAAAAATAGAGGAGGAAGTCATGAAACTCCTCGATGTGAAATTCATTGAGGTCTCGCAATATCCCGAGTGGGTGGCAAACATAGTACCAGTGATGAAAAAAGATGGTCGTGTTCGAGTTTGTGTTGACTATAGGGACTTAAACAAAGCAAGCCCAAAAGATGATTTTCCATTGCCTCACATTGACGTTTTGGTAGATAGCATGGCTGGGTTTAAACTCTTTTCTTTCATGGATGGGTTCTCTGGATATAACCAGATCATGATGAATGAAAGAGATAAGAAAAAAATATCATTCATTACTCCATGGGGAACCTTTTGCTACAAAGTTATGCCTTTTGGCCTTAAAAATGCCGGGGCAACTTATCAACGGGCCATGGTAGCACTTTTTCATGATATGATGCATGAGGAGATTGAAGTGTATGTTGATGATATGATCGCCAAAACTCGTGAAGGAGAGGATCACCTCAAGACCTTGAGGAAGTTATTTGAACGACTTCGCAAGTTTAAATTACGCCTCAATCCAGCAAAATGTGTCTTTGGAGCAACTTCTGGTAAACTATTGGGTTTCATCGTTAGTAGTAAAGGCATCGAAGTTGACCCATCAAAGGTCAAAGCAATATGCAATTTGCAACCACCGACGACGGTGAAAGAAGTTCGTAGCCTTTTGGGAAAATTGAATTATATAGCTCGATTCATTTCCCAACTCTCTGAGATGGCTAAGCCTTTTTTTAAACTCCTCCGAAAGAATGCCCATATCAAATGGGATGATAAGTGTCAAAAGCGTTTGAGGAGTTGAAACATTACTTGATGAGCCCGCCAATATTGGTTCCCCCAACGCCAGGGCAACCTCTCATTCTTTATCTCACGATTAACAGGGAATCGCTAGGAGCAATGCTCGCTCAAAGAAGGCCTACAGATAAGAAAGAATGTGCTGTTTACTATCTGAGTAAAAAATTTTCTGCGGCATGTTCCGCCTTAGTTTGGGTCTTACATAGACTAAGGCAATACACCCTGCATTATCAGATATATCTGGTTACCCAGAATGATCCTATCAAATATTTGCTAGAACAACTAGCTTTACTTGGGAAATTGGCAAAATGGCAAATCTTGATTTCCGAATTTGATGTGCAAAGTGTGTCACAGAAGTCGGTGAAAGGCCAGGTAATCACTGATATGTTGGTGGATGGTTCCGCGAAGATTCAAAATAAAGACGAGTTGGACCTGCCCGACGATCGCATTTCAACGGTGGAAAAGGAATCATGGACCATGTATTTCGATGGTGCAGTAAATTTATCCGGGTTTGGAACTGGAGTAGTTCTAATATCTCCCAACGGACAACATTATCCCGTGGCCGCAAAGTTGGTATTCCCTCGTACCAACAACATAGCAGAATATGAGGCTTGCATTCTTGGCCTTCAGGTAGCCATTGAGATGGAAGTTAGCAAGTTGAAGGTCTTCGGTGATTCGGCACTTATCATCCTCCAAACTGGTGGGAAATGGAGAACTCGAGATGCTAAATTGGTCCCCTACCACGAATACTTGGAAAGTCTTGTAAAAGAGTTTGATAATATATCATTTGAGTACTGTCGAGGTCTCATAATCAATTATGAGATGCACTTGCTACTTGTCATCTATGCTCCGAGCCACAAATGGTCTGGAAGTCGAGCCCTTAAAGATTGAAATTCTTGCAAAACCAGCCTACTGTATGATGGTAGCTGAGGAACTAGATGGAAAACCGTGGTATCACGACATCATGACGTATATTCGAAGCCAAAAGTTCCCTAAAGGTAGTAGTCCAACTGATAGGAAACATCTTATGAGACTTGCCTTCAAATTCTTTATCAACGGAGATATGCTGTACAAAAGATCCTTTGATTCAGTGTTGTTGAGGTGTGTGAATGCCAAGGAAGCCACTCAACTAATGGAAGAAATACACGAAGGAGTGTGCGGTCCCCACATGAATGGTCATATGTTGGCTAAAAAAATTATGAGATTAGGATACTTCTGGTTGACCCTAGAAAGCGATTGCATCCAACATGTCCGGCGCTGCCACCGTTGCCAAATCCATGGAGACAAGATAAACGTCCCTCCAAATGAGTTACATCAGTTGTCTGAACCATGGCCCTTTTCAATGTGGGGCATCGATGTAATTGGCCCAATTAATCCAAAAGCATCGAATGGCCACCGTTTCATCCTCGTGGCCATTGATTACTTCACTAAGTGGATAGAAGCAACTTCATATACAACCGTCCTTTGCGAAGAACGTCATCAAGTTTGTACGACGAGATATTATTGCTCGCTATGGTGTACCCGAGGCTATCATCACTGATAATGGGTCAAATTTAAATAACAAGTTTGTTGATGATTTATTGAAGGAGTTCAAAATTTGCCACTTAAATTCATCTCCTTATCGCCCCCAGATGAATGGTGCTGTCGAGGCAACAAATAAAAACATTAAGAAAATTCTGGCAAAGACAGCTGACAATTATCGTGATTGGCATGAGAGACTCCCTTATGCATTGATGGCATATAGGACTTCAATTCGAACATCTACTGGGGCAACACCTTTTTCTCTAGTATATGGCATGGAAGCAGTTTTACCTATGGAAGTGGAAGTCCCTTCATTAAGGGTGTTATCTCAAATCAGGCTAACAGAAGCCGAATGGATGCAACAAAGATATCACCAGCTCAACATGATTGATGAGAAGCGCCTAAGAGCTATATGTCATGGTCAGTGTTATCAACAACGGGTGGCCAGGTCTTTTAATAGGAAGGTTCGCCCAAGACACTTTGAAGTCAATGATTTAGTACTACGGAAGGTACTATCGATCATTCCTGATCCTCGAGGCAAGTTCACCCCAAATTATAGTGGACCATATATTGTGAAGAAAGTACTTCCTGGGGGTGCTTTAATATTAGCAGAAATGGATGGACGTGAATTCATGAATCCTGTAAATTCTGATGCTGTAAAGAAGTATTACCCATGAATGAAAAGAATCTTTCTTTTGCCCAAAAACATGATAATTTGGGGCAAGGAAGTAATCACTATTTGAAAGTTTATGCATGATAATTTTGCCTGTCCAAATCACCAATTTTATTTGAAGATTATCTTGTCAAATGAATGATGTGTGATGCTAAGAATGCCAAATGAGAAGTTTCGGGATGATGAAAGGCAATCCTTATCATACACACGGTCCCTTATACATTGAGACAAGGATAAGAAATTCCATGTTCTTGAGGTAAAGAGTTTTCTTGCAAAAGGTACATAGACTGAAATGATGAGGGGCATCTCATTTCTCTTCTTTATACAATACAGGTAACCATTGTTTAACCCCTTTGAGCTTGAATGTCAGAAGAAATTCTTTCAAAAATAGCCCTGTCAAGACCCACCCCATATTGGGGTAAATTGGAGGCAAGGGTGCTATTATGAGGTGAAAAATAGATAGGACTTTCTTGCCTTCACTTGTATCAATCTTCGAGTGTCTTTAATGCAAATGAACTCAAATGTGAATTTAAGTGCCTTAAAATGATGAAGAGCATTCACTTCTCTATCATACACACTTTTATCCCTTGCATAACTCAATTGAGCCTGTAAATTAATTTCTAAAAAAAAAAAAACCTAGTTGGTGATCATCCCCACACTGGGGCAAGGTAAATGAGTTACCATATCGAGACAAGGTGGTTTGGAGCTTAGATTGAAGATGTAGACCCCAAGGTTTCAAAAGAACTGAATTATTCAAGAGTTGATGGCGCCATAAAAGCCAAAGTTTTTGTAGTCCATTGGGGCACTACGAGAAATGTATCAAAAAAGGGGAAAAGAATGAAATGACAAAAAAAAAAAAAAACGAAAAAGGGGTGAGAGAAAAACTATTGAAGCCCAATTTTTGAGGCAATGTTGGACTGTCATGGTGTCTACACAAGAAGACAACCCCAAATGAAGGAGAAGACGGTAATGATGCCAAAATGATCACCTACTTAAAATCCCTTCAGTGAAAAATCTTTGAGCCTAACAAATCCTTTCACTACATCCCTCTAAAGTCTCTTCAGATTATGGCACTTAAATTAACGTAGGGGTTTCAAATGTTGGAAGTTTCACTAGAAGAAGTGTGGGCAAGATTGTTTCTATTTCATTTGCAGGGTTCTTGATTTGTAAACCAAGTGGAGATAATGCATGAAGAACAATCAAAGCCATATCCTTTGACCAAGCCTACATTACGGTCCTATTAAAAGACCCCTCAGATTGGTAAGATTGTACCGCTTGCAAGAAAAGCTCGGACCCTTGTTAACATGAAGACGTAGTGAGATAGAGTGATCATTTCATTTGCAATAATGAAACAAAGCATCTCAAAGAGTGAAAAGTCCTTTTAGATTTGGAAGTCTCTTATTTGGCATTTTGAGTAAATCCATAAAGGTTGTCTTGATAATGATTTTCTCTTGTGAAATTTGGTGATGCGGACATGGTGAAATTGATATGCTTAAATCTCAATTAAATAATTTAATTGGTTTTTTTCAAAGATATGCATGGGTATTTAATCTAATAGAGACAAGAGCCATCTAGTGAGTACGTTACTTTGAATCATTACCCGATGAAGATTCCATGTATATCATCAAGACAATTTAGCTACCTGAGGTGAGTTCCAGGTACCTTTCAAGGCAATCTGAGGTGAGTTCCAGATGTCTATTTAATACCTGAGGTGAGTTCCAGGTACCCTTCCAGACGATCTGAGGCGAGTTCCAGTAGTCTGTCTATCATACCTGAGGTGAGTTCCAGGTACCCTTCCAGACGATCTGAGGCGAGTTCCGACTCTAGTGAGGTGAGTCTATCATACCCGAGGTGAGTTCCAGGTACCCTTTATACACGAGGTGAGACCTTATATGAGGCAAGTTCCAATAGTCTATCTATTTAATACCTGAGGTGAGTTCCAAGTACCCTTCCAGACTATATGAGGCGAGTTCCAGTAGTCTGTCTATTATACCTGAAATGAGTTCCAGGTACTCTTCAAGGCAATCTAAGGTGAGCTCTCCAGGTACTCTTCAAGGCAATCTAAGGTGAGCTCTAGATGTCTATAATACTTGAGGTGAGTTCCAAGTACCCTTCAAGGCAATATGAGGTATTTGTCTAGACTCTCAAATAATTTCATACTCGAATACACTTTTCTAGGACTCCAGATCAACCTTGAAAGGTATACACACTTTATCTTTGTACTAGCATCATTCTTAATGCATTTCCCTTCCCCCCACAAAAAAAGAAAAGAGAGAGAGAGAGCATTTGCATAATTGAAATTTAGGTGTCATGAATCTTTGAAGGAAACCTCTGCGAGACTCCCCTTCAAAGAGGGGCAGCTGTTGACACCTAAATTTTAACCTAACGTGTGGCTATACTTGCAGGCTGACTTATGAGAAGGATACATTTGGAAAATATGTTTAGCCTAATAAGGGACCATGAACCTTGCCCATAATACGAGGAAGGGGACAGATAAATTGCACACATGAGGATAGAAAATTCGGAAGGAAATCAATTGGACTCCTCGGAGGAATTCATGGGATAAGACGGATGAAATGGAGGAAAGAAAACGAAAACATTTGTGGCAAGTGTGGGCTATGGAAACTTACAAAAGGAAGCTAATGAGCTGGAAAATAAGAGGGGATCAATCTAATTGGCTACGCAAGGAAGGTGGGAATCCCGATCAGCCATTCTTGTTCGAATTTTGGTAAATGAGGATCTAAATTTCTAATTAAGAATCAAGAGCCAAGATATCAGGTGAACAGGAAAGCAGGAAATTCAACAAAGGAAGGAATCAAGACGTGAAATAGGAAAGATTGAGCTGGCCACCAAATCGCGTACCAATTTGCAAACCATGAATTAAGGCAATGAGAAAAGGAAACTCAAAAATTGCCCGTAGAAAGAGACGCTCGGGGCCATTATAAAAGGAGGGAGAAGAGCACGAGAGGATCATCAATTTTTCTCATCACCACAAGAAGCTCTCTCATGACTTCACAATGTTGTGGTGCCTTGCATACATCACAACGCAGCCCTTTTCTTGAGTCCTTGGTCTTCAAATGAGTCTCCAATAGCGGCTATAAAAGCTCTGTCCTCACTGAAGACCTCCATCGTTGATCATTGCTACTGTCCACTGCTGGTTCGCTGCTGTTCGTTGTTGTTTTGCTGCTGGTCGCTGCTGGTTTGCCGCTGTTCACTGCTATTTTGCTGCTGGTCGCTGCTGTTTTGCTGCTAGTTGCTGCTGGTTTACTGCTGTTCTTTGCTGATTTATTGCTGTTCGCCGCTGTTACTGCTGGTCGCTGCTGTTTTGCTGACGTTCATTGCTGTTCTTGTGCGTCGTTATTGCTACATTGTTGTTGGTGATTGCTACTACATCCCTTTAGGTGCTTCCTATAATATCGTGCTTCCAGTTTGTGCCGATCTCTCTTAGTTTACTCAAACTAAGAAACCTTGTGATAATGATAATATCATTTTTAAATATGATTTTTTTCATAATCATGATCGTTGGATGTTATTTTATTGTTTGCTTGGTCATATTTTACACGTTAATGGTGTAGTATTATAAAATCCGGCAAAGGTTGTATGCAAAACATTTTTAAAAAAAAAAATAAGGAGAAAAGGTACAAGTCCCCGAACTCATGATTTTTGGTTCGCAGAAGTAAAATGTACTCCCACATTTTACTTGGGTGTCTAATCGACCCGAAACCGATTAGTGGCGACTCCAATGGGTAAGATAAATATCATGATTGAATCGAGTACCAAGTTGCGATTGGTAGGACTTGGGAGAGTCCGTGCTAAGCACTACGTTTAGTAATCCATGAACCTCCTTCGGGAGGGTCGTGACACTCTTCCACCACATCTCAACAATTGGACATTGTTTAGACTTTCATTCAAACTCAATTTGATATCTTCAATATAAATTGAGTTTGAGGGGATGTTTGAGATATTTAGGAAAATTATGATATTCTTTGTATCTCTTAAGATTGTGTAAATATCCTCTATGATTGAGCTGAACTTGATTAATATTGTTATTTTATATAGTCATATCATAAAGCCTATAGATAAGTTCTTTATGTACTCTTTTCTATACATTGAAATATATAGAAAATTCTCATTTTGTCTCTTTCATATTATTACATTTAACTCAGTAAATAGAAAATAGTACACAAAGAGCCTATTGAAGAGTCTAATTATAGGCTTTATGATATGACAATATAAAGTAACAATATCAATCAAGATAAGATATTCACACAATCTTGAGAAATATAGAAAATATCATAATTTTCCTAAATATCTTTTACATCCCCTCAAACTCAAAATATATTGAAGATGTCAACTTGAGTTTGAATGAAAGTTTGAACAATGTCCAATTGTTGAGAGGTGGTGGAAGAGGCAGTATGCAATAGCTATTGATGGTGAAATAGCTAGATCTAATTGGCTTGAAAGCACTAAAGTTGGTAATGGTGTGACTTCTCAAAACGGCGCATGAAACGTCAAGAATCGGAGGTATTGGAGTTGAGCAACATGCACCCTTTGTGGTTGATTTTGTTGTCATGGCAATAACTTAAACATGACCGATATGGTTAGTGTGATTGCAACAAGCGGATAAGCTAGGCATTGTTGAGGAAATAATTACTATGCAAAGACACATTTTTGTGGTGTGGGCGGGATTTGTTGTTTAAATATTCTAACAGATAATATTACAACTTTTCTCCTACACCAAATCACTGTTTGTTTATTATCTCACTCTTTTCCCTTTCTCAATATTATTTCATTATCTTATCGCAACTTCTTTATTTCTTGAGAAAGATTTTTTTGGTTTCACATGATGACAATGTCTAAAGGATTTACTATATAAATAGCCAAAATCATTAAGAAAATTAATTTAAATGCATTTAAGATATAATAAAAGAGTATATGAAAAATAATAGGGCATGCCATAGTCATGAATCCACATATAGACTTATTAATTGCTCCAAATTTTGTTAGTTCACAATTGTATATATGAGTAATATATGAGTAAACTTTTTTTTTATCATCAAATGATAACTTAATAGGATTTTGTATTTAAAATTTTATCAAAAAGCAAGCAAAATGAATCCATTTCTAATTATCATTAAAATCTTTGTATACGAATATGAGTAATTTTGCTTTAATAATGGGTGTCGTTCGTGTGCATGATGTAGCTTTTTTCACCATTCATGCTTGACTCGGAGGAAAGTTCACTCTTCCGTTCCTGTTTGATTGTTTTTCTTTTCCCTATTTCATTTATATATGAGCTGGCTGCATTCTTATTTATATTTCATCTTGATAGGAATTCGTGAAGAAGATGGAGAATTCTATACTATAAGAGAATAAGATGAGGGCTCAAGGACAACTCATCTCATATTCTCATAAGAATTCATAAATACCATTTTTTTAATTTTACAAAAATATATATATGCTAGGGATTAAGGAGAACATCCCTTTATGCTTCTATCATTAATTTGAGACCTTGTATGTGCAAAATATTTTTTTTAATTAATCACTGGTATTGACAAACAATACTAGAAAGTCCAAACTCCGAACTTGTAGACATAATATGTTGAAACCAAATCCCGAGATTTTCTATTCTAGATACTCATCACCAAATTGGGTAATTTTTTTTTTTTTTTTGGGAAGTCTCATACTTCATAATGAGAGTCACAAGTGGAACTCCGAATTTTGAAGTGGTAATTGACAAATCAGGCTAGCTATTAAGGCCCACTACCTAGGTCCCTTTATTGGCTTCCATTAAAAAAGGGTGAAATCCGATTACCAAAATTTTAACTGAAAAAAGTTACCTCTCATTTTTGTAGCTATAACTAATAATTTGGATTCCATTCCAAATTCCCGTACCTATAAAATTATCAAAAACTCAATTCCACCACCGGTCACTGCTACCTCCACTGCTACTATTGGTTGTCAGCCTCTGCCGCTGGACAACAATTGCCCGTCGTTGGAGACAGTCACCAATTGCTGGACTTTATTGCGGGTAGCTAGAGTTCGCCACCGTTCCCCCTCACAGGCCACCGGTCGTTGTTCACCGTCGTCGATGAGAAATATTCTCTCGTTCTACACTAAAAATTTTTGTTGTCCAAATAATTAAAAATGAGGAATTAGAACTTTGAAAAGAGAATCCATTTGAGGATTACTCATATGGAACTAAATGAGACTAGAATTTCAAACGACATCTCGACGCATATTTGTTTTTATCACAAATCGGTTGATTTTAAGAACTCAGTCTACATTGCGTTGTTTTACTTCGGGGACTGTGTGGGTGCATCCAAATTCACCTTGATCCTTGACAATCAAAAGTTGCTCATGAGATCCACGTCATGATTCCGGATTTATTATTTTATTTGAATGAGTGCCTCTATGCAGCCTAACGCGTGCCAGAGTAAAAACATTGCCAAGAGTCACGATTATAAGAGGGTACATGATCACAATTTTCTGTCGGCTTCACGAAAACTAGACAATAAAAATATGATAATACCTCTCTCTGCATGTCTAATTTCAAAGCCTTATCCTCTGATATGAGTTTTTTCTTTGCACGTCGCATTTTTTTAATTTCTACCGTTGCCAAAAATATACAGCATCTTTTGCAATAAGAAAAATATCAAAAACCTTAAATTATGCCATTTATGACAATTTTACTTTGAACTTTTTTTTATGCTACTAAAAACCCCAAACTATATAAGTTGTGATAATTTTACCTTAAACTTTTTTTGTGACACAAAAAATCCCGAATTATGCTACTTATGACAATTTTACTTGAATTTTTTTTTTGTGTCATAAAAAACTCCAAATTATACCACTTATGATAAATTTACCCAAACTTTTTTTCTAAATGGCGTTTTCATCCTTTTCCCTTTTCTTTTTTTCTTTTTCTTTTTTTTTCCTTCTCCTTCCTTCCCTCTACCATGGCCGGCAGAGAGAAGCTGGTGATGGCCGCCCTCAACATCGTTGGAGTCGGGTGAGGGCAACCTAAGCCAAATTCGGTGAGGGCCACCCTGCTTGATGCTAGCGAGAGCCACTCAAGCCTCGCCCAACCCTCACTTGGGTAGAGCGAGGCGAGGGCAACCCTCACTGTGTTGGGCAAGGGCCACCCAAGCCACATCCAGCGAGGGTCGCCCTTGCCTGCCGCCTAGCCCGTCGTCGGAGGTGGCCCTTGCCCAATGCAGGTGAGGCCCACCCTCACCTCCCCAACCCGGTGAGGGTCGCCCTCGTTGGATTTGGCAAGGGCGGGCGAGGATCGTCCTCGCCAAGTTTGACACCGGTGAGGGTGGCTATCGCCGGCTTCCCTCTATCGCCACGACAAAGAAGGAAGGATAAGGAAAAAAATGAAAAAAAAAAAAAATGGAAAAGGACAAAAATACCCTTCAACCACAAAGTTTAAAGTAAATTTATCCTAAGTGGTATAATTTGGGGTTTTTTGTGATAGAAAAAAAGGTCAAGGTAAAATTTTCACAAGTAGCATAATTTAGGGTTTTTAGTAGTACAAAAAAAAAAATTTTTTTATGATAAAATTATCGCAAGAGGTATAATTTGGGACTTTTCATGATACCACAAATTTTTTTTAGATAAAATTATCATAACTAATATAATTTAAGATTTTTGATAGTATTTACCTTTTACAATGTCATATCCTTCAAGATGTTTTAATAGATTCGTTGATTCTTGATATTAACAACCCACTAAAGTAAATTATCTTTAAATTTTCAATCAAATGCGTCTAGGTTATAGTAGCCGTCCTTTTCAGTCCTTATCACATATTGTCCTGTAGCTCCGACAACCCATTTCCAGATGCGTTGATCCGCTTCAAAGAAGCACTGTTTTCAAAAACCCGGATACCTGGGACAGAAGCTTTTATATGCATAATTATCACGGAAGGCCCAAAAGCCATTCTCGATATGTTACCACTTAATATGTTCTCCAAGAAATGCTTAATGTACTCAGCTATAATATACTTCTACCTCCACAGAAGCAACAGTAGTAAGTACACAAAGAAACTCTCAAAAGAGTAATTTTTCAATTTTTTGAGATTGTATGGAATGAAAAAAAGAAAAAAAGAATGTTCGGAAATAGCCTCATGTACTCCTCAAGAGACAAATTACCATTAGTGGTCACAATTTCTATTACAATATTAGACCATGGAAAAATAAAGGTAATGAATTTTACGCTTTGCTACAGATATTTTCCCGCGAAAGTTTTTTTTTTAAGGTAATGAAGTGGTCTGATGATTTGGTCACACATATATAGGAGGAAAAAACTTGACCAAACCCCATTCTCATTTCTTGTGTCAAAACACAAGACATGAGCTAGCACCTAATATTATTTTTTCCAAAGACAATAATGAAAAGAAAAAGAAAGCAGGAAGAGCGAATAAAATGAAGCATCTCTTGTTCGTTAGACAATAGCATTCACTTAATCAAATAATTAACTTAAGTCAATAAATAATGCATAATGTGAGGATAACACATATTAAAAGCACAAGCATTGAAAATAAAATAAATGTCACCTTTATACCTCTAATCTTAAGCTTTTGGATAGTTTCGTACTTGTTCTACAATTTCTTCAAACAATTCAACATGAGGAAGCAATTCTTTTCCCAATACGCATCATGTTAGAAAGTCTTGTGAGAAGTTAAATTCCCTGTTTTTTTTCATCACTCCCGATCCTTTGGCAAAAGTTCAACTCAAACTTTCCTAACATAGGCCAGGTTTCCTTGCAATTCAATTATGGATCGGATTTCAAAATAATTATGATCAACTTTGAGCCACAATGATATAAATCTCTACCTTAACGAGAACTCCAACCTCCAAGTTGGAGCACAAATCAAGAAACCAAAGGTTCTAATTGTCCAGCAAAAGTTAAGAGTTTGGAAGGCCATTTGGGTGATTTGTTTAGTTTGGTTAACCTAAATTTATCTAAACTAAAAAACTAATTACCTAATTAGACTAGAATCCACTGGAGTTAATTACTTCGAATCAAAACTTAACTTCATTTGGTATTGAAGCTATTTGAACCCAATCAAAACTCGATTAAAGTAATTTGAGTTCTAATAGTTGTTGAGTCAAGTTCTAGTCGCTTGACTTGCTTTTTTTTTTATCACCCTAGTGGTTATAGAGAAGTTGACGCCTAGTCTGGAATTTGACAAAACTTTGCCTTTCTTTCTAAAGTGACAAGAGTCATGGGATGCTTTTATCTGGTTTCCTTGTCGTCCACTCAACAGTCTCCTCAAGTTACGGAGATTTTGAGCAAGCATAGTATAGGAAAATCTCCTGCAATTACGGAGATAATTCTTAGATTCTCGTGCATGAGGGCTCACATGGACTCCTTTTTGTCACTAGCTTTAACTCCCTCCTTTTGACAAGATTTCTATGGAATGGTAGGGATTATTATAGAGGTCACTAGTAAATAGATCAGAGAGGTATATTCGTGTCACCACCTAAGGATCATTTCCCGAGGGACCATAACAGTGAAGAGACATTTTATCAACCAAGGATACTTGTTAAAAAAGGAGGACGATTGAAATTCAACGGGTTTTGTACTACTAGGGCCTGTACATGGGATGCTTCTATCCAGTTTCCTTGTCGTACACTCAATAGAACAAGCATAGCACAGGAAAATCTCCTCAAGTTACAGAGATAATTCTTAGATTCTCGTAGATAAGAGCTCATGTGGGCTCCTTTTTGTCACTAACTTTAACTCCCTCCGATAGAAAAATTTCTATGGAATCATAGGGATTATTCTAGAGGTCACTAGTGAATTGATCATGGTAACATTTTTCTTTTTGCCTTTTTTCCCAATTTTATGAAGCCCTAGCTAGGTAGCAATCTGCTTTTATTTAATTATTACCCACAAAAAACAAATGCAAAGCTTGCTTTAATTGGACGTGGCCCCAGTGACTAATGTACACTCTGCTGAGCACATGGATGCGTTGGACAGTTTTGGATTGTGTGCCCGTGGCTAGTGTCATTTATAAAGCATTGTTTGCACAATCCATAATCCTTCATAATATACTGTGGTCGCAAGCCCTAGTTTCTTGTACACTTTTATTACACATGAAAAAAGGGTCTATGAAAGAGAGAGGGAGAGAGGAGGTCAAAGAGTAAGACCAGAATAAGATTTTGTTTGTTTCATGACAAATTCAAAATTTCAAAAATATTTTTCAAGAATGACCTATTGTATTGTTTGTGAAAATGAATGAATAAAATATTTTTATCGCTCACAAAGATAGTTAGTTACAAATTGTTATTGATAATGATGGCATTTTGCATTGACTGATTTTTTTAAGTAATAGAATCAATTATTTTTTGAATTCTTTTTCAAATTTTAAGTTCTATGCGAAATAAATGCACCTTAAAAGTGAGGAGATAGGTGCATGAAGAGCGAGAGAAGGGGCCTCCCTTTCCATGTTTCTCCAGCCAAGATTTGCATCTTGCTTGTTGGAGATGTTTATGAGAATATCCCCATTTTGCATTGATCATATTTCATTTGCTCATCCTTATAGTCATCAAATAAAACCTATCAATAAGCCCATGTCCCTTCATTAGGCATAAATTTCATAGTTCTCTTCCACATTATATTTCTTATCTTGGTACTAAAGCTAGACAAGGTGCACTACTTGTGTACTCGAGTTCAATTTTCGTATTTTGTGTCATTTCTTGTCTAATAACTTCTAATATCCCTTTCTTAATGTCAATGCTCAACATCGCCTGTCTCATCTGATAGTCAACATAGCCTATTTTGCTGTTGCCTAGTTTGCATAGTCCTCTTGCGATGTCAATGTCAGCCGATTCAAATTAGCAATCCACCAGGCATATTTTGGAATTTTTTTTAAAGTGAAGTTGATTGCCATGCACCTTGAGTTGAGTTTGAGGGGACGTCAGAAAAATTTAGGATACTTTCTAAAGATATTAGGATATTATTCATATTTCTTGTGATTGTATATTTATATAGGAGATTCTCCATATCCGATTATGTATATCTTGATTGATCGTATTTGATTTGACTATCTTAGATGATCTTTTAAGATAATCTATAAATATACTCGTATACTATTCATTAGGCATCATCTACATATACATAAATCTCATATTTCTCTATTCAACATTATAATTCATATCTTTGTCAAAACTCATACAAATAGAAAATCAAGTCATTCCATAAATGATGGATATATTTCTACTTATTAAGGGATTGGTGGATAATTAAGCATTTTGTATTTAACGTAAATGCTTAGCATCTTCTGTATAATCTTCAAAGTGCATGCTGGTCAATTTGTTCTTCCAACCGCCCTCCGCTGTGGTTTCCTTTCACCCATTTTTTGTTCCCACCTTTCACTTAATATTAACTAATACCACGTCCCTTGGAACGGTCAACGAACACACTATTGTTCTATGACCGGGATGCATGCGCATATTAACCTACGATGGAAAAATACAGCAATAGTTGAATATTACATGTATTTATTTTCTGCCCCTCCAGAAGAAATTGTGCACACGCAGAAGTTAGCCTCCTCAGTCCCATTTCCATTGTTTGGTTGTATTTTGCGAATAATGTAGACTTTTGTCACCCAAGCTCGGATAGTGGAGACCGAGGCATTATCCGCCGGGACTACGGCTTGGGCGCGTGGGTCTCGATGTGGGAGCCGAGCACCTGGGCCCAATGTTTAACTACAGCCCATGAATATGCGTGTTAACATATGAATGTGAAATTTCGGGTTAACAAATTAAAGATGCGTGCGTTGCAAAATGTTAATTAAGTAAAAAGTAATAATCCAACGAAAAAATCCTAAATGAATGTGAAATATACACGTTCTAAAATTTTACAAAATTTATCGGGAGATGTGTACACGCCATCTATTTCTTTCCCGCCCAAAAACAAAGCACGTTAGCTTATGATGAACGGCGACACTATAGTTGTTGGCGAGCTGTCAGTGTCACCATTTTAGTACGTCATAACAAGAGCTACGAAGCAACAGCTCCATTCCCAATAACGAGCACTACATTTAGCATTTAAGACTCCCTAATAAACTAAATATATCCTCTTTTAATTCGCTGTTATTTTTGACTGATTAAAATATTGTAACATAAAAAATAATATATGAAGTGCTTACATCTATAATTTCACATATTATTTAGGCTGTTCTGCCTCTTTAAATAATCGAACATTTGATTAACTCAACATAAATCGAGACATAATAACCTAGCATATGGTTTCTAATTTTATTTTTATTTTATTTTTGCTAATTTTTGTATAGTTAAGGTAGTATCACAAGCCAATTTCATGTGTTTGGCTTTATCTCCAATCTAATCCAATAAAAAAGTAGGTTATTTAGATTGAACTTAGATGTGATATATGTTTGAATAATTAAATATTAAATCAATACTTTATCAAACACTTTGGATCATTAAAATAGTTGGTATTGATCTAATCAAATTTTATGTAATATTTGAATTAGAGATCCCGAGTTCAAATATTTTCAGACTTTTATTTGCCGTCCATATTATATATGTGTCCACACATTAATCTTAGGTAAAGTCTAACCTACGCAATGGTCCCTCGTGACAGCAACACTCTACCTGTCCTTTCTTGTTCTAATGAAAGTTTTGTATAGCAATCCAATGTTTTTGTGATATCGATGTTGTATGCAAACAAAAGTTGCTTTTTGGCTGGACACCTCCCCAAGATAAATTAATTTGCTTCTAATTTCTTTAGCAGGATGGCTCGTCTCAACAAAAAATTCTAATTTGCTTCTAATTTCTTAACCCAACGTTTTTGTGATATTGACATTGCATGCAAACAAAAGTTACTTATCGGGTGGACACCCCCTCCCCCCTCAAAGATAAATTAATTTGCTTCTAATTTCTTTAGCAGGATGGCTCATCTCAACAAAAATTCTCCATTTTACCTTTGTTAGGCGTTGAAATCCAGCTCCAATATTTAGGAATATTGTCAAAGTAATTTGATTTGCAGATGTCCTTTTTTTTTCTCCTTGTTTCAAAGTGTAACTCCTTCTTGATGAAGGAAGTGATTGATCAAGTGGTACTTATGAGCATAACTAGGCGTAGTTTTGGGATACTTGCAAAGTATTTGGGATTCCGAGATAATGAGGATTGCTAGTGAATCTTGGGTCTGAGTTCATGAGATAATGGAAAATCATCCTTTGATGAAGACATGGAAGACCTACATGTTCCGGATTACGTCACTAACCACAATCTGCAAATCTTTTCACACTACACGGTTTATGTAATTGTTTACTAATTACTCAAATACATGCTCACTTATAGTTTGTCACATTATTTACATTGAAATTTTACAACCTGGCTCTTCTAAGATTTATTAACAGATATGAGATATCTTATTTTGTTTTTTCTTTTCTTTGATCAACATGAAATGGACTGAATATTCTGTCTGTCTAATATTCTGAAGTCTTTATCCCTAACGTCGGTTGATTGAGAGAGATTAGTGTTAGTTGAGTAATCGGTCCAAAAGGAAAGCTTACATTAAATGAAGAAGGCGATATATTACAAACATTTTCACATAAGGGAGACGTCCAACTAATTGAATATGCAAAAGGAGGTTAACAAGAAGTGAAAAAAATATCTTCTCTTGGTGCCAAAACACTGAAGAAATATGTGCAATTAAGTGAAGAAATATACAAATACTAAACTCTTATTGAGACTAGATGTTCGATGACATTAGTTGGTTTTGACTTGACATGTTAAATTCAGCAAAAAACTCAATGCATGTTATATAGAAATGTCTTTATTATATATCTAAACTTGGCCTGGCTTGGCTAATCCCCATGCATGCATGCAAATATTAGGTTTAATGTAGTACTACCAAGTCGCTATAATCTACAAATTATATCCTCAACTCCTCTCCGTGTTGAAAAATATCTGCGTTCATTATTCAATTTTAGGTTATTACCGACTAAAAATAATTCTTATTTTCAGCACCTTAAGTTTTCAAACCATCGGGGGCAAAATTTTTGGTTCATATTTTTCAGTGTTAACGCACCTCAACATTATTGCCTCTAGACTCCAAGACATATGGTGATTTTCAATTGAGCGTTTCAATAATGTTATGAATGGGTTGGCTTTAGGGAGTTGTATTATTGATAACCTTGAATGGATTTCTTTGCTACTCAGTTTGCTATAGTGAAAGGACATTCCTTTCTTCAACACTCCACACATTGATAAATTGGAAAATATTTTTTTAAGTGACATCTTTTTCACGGAAAACATTCAAAACCATAAAAACTCCTCTGGTAAAATCGGAAAGATGTCGCATCAGATAATCTATATTTTAAGGGAATAGCATGAAGCAATTTTAGTGAAATTAGTTCGAAACTAGTATTCGACGACAACCAAAAGTTGCACTTGCACAAAAATTGAAAAAGCCTCTAATAAAGAAAGATAAAGTGCTATTTTAATTATGTTGCGATATCCAATAAAAAAATTGTAGGATGGGAATTGTAATATAAACATAAAATCTATGAGAGATTTGTGTGACAGGTTTTATAGCAAATCATATGGTGCTGGAACAAATTCGACCGATCTACCTCCTTTGGCAATCTTAAGGGCACACTTTCCACATAATTTGGTGTATTCAAGATTTTACTTTTAAAGTATTTCCACAAAACTTGAACCCAAGATCTTAAGGTGAGGAGCAAACACATTTGTTATCTAGGCCAACACCTTGTTGACTCTTTAAAATTATCGTTAGTTTGCAGTTTTTTTAAAGTAGGACACATCTACTATCTTATTACAAGCATGTATTTTCATAAAATGTGAATGTTTGAAGCCAATGAATCTTTTAGGCTTCATTTCTTTTGCGAAAAATTTAATGGAGGAATGAGGCTTTTTCCATCTCATATATGACTAAATCCAATAATTTTTTCTCTAAGATAGACATAATCAATCATAATAGTTTCCATATCTGCACATCTTTAATTAACTTAGTTTTTATATTTTATATTTTTCGTCAAATATAAACTTATCTATTTAAAAATAATAAAACTAGTTGCTTCTTCATCATTGCTCTTATAACAGCTTATCTATTCTTCCTCCGTCATATCTTAAAGCTTTATTTCCTAGTGAATTTTTATTTGTTAATGCATTGCTCTAATAAAAATATCAAGTCACTTTATTTACAGTATTAAAAAAACTTGTGTTTTTCCTTACTATTGGATAAACACTTTTACATTTAAATAAGATGCTATAGAAATATTTAAAAGTACATTAAAAACATCAATGTGAAAAATTTTTTTTCACATTGAGGCATCTTGATATTTTTAAGTAAATATTCCGTGCATGATGTTGATTTTTTGTTGATCCAAATTGAATAAAATTTCACTGAAATTTAAAAGAAAAATGTATCGTATGCAAAGCTTGATTTACTTAATTTCGTCTTCATGTTGGGAACATAACTATGATTTTGTTGAAGAAATATTTTAATCTTTTTTCATCAGAGAAACCAAGTATGTTTACATGTTAAGAGAAGAGTTTGATAGCGATATGCATGATAAAGATAAAAGTTTATGAATATGTGATTGTATCCAAAAGTTGTTTTTTTTTTTTGGTAAGGTAAGTTTATATAATAACGACCAACAATGTACAACAAACATGAGGCATGGCACCAGCAGGCACTCAACTAGACAACAAGTCTTTGGAGTGACAGGGTACCATGGTCACAAATGAGAGCAAAACATGTACAACAAAGGATAAGAAAAAAAAAGGGGGGGGGGGTCCTAAAAGGTCCCAAACATTCTAGGATTGAGCCCAAGCCGGATCCACATCAAAAATCGGGGTCTATTCCCCCCTTGCTGCATCCTCCTATTCCTAGGGTTGTCTTCCACCCTTTTGAAAGCCAGAGCCTTATCTTTTACCGCCTTAGAAAGTTGCATCTTCAGGGATGGCGTGTAGAGATTTCGGTCACGGAAGATAATTTCATTCCTAGTTTTCCAAATGATATAACAAAGTGCTCCATAAGAGAACCGAGCTATCTCTTGGTAAAACCCTTTGCCAGAAATGACATTGTTAACCCAGAGGAGGTTGTCAAACCATACAGTATTGATCCAAGGAATATTGCATTTAGCGGCCCAGAAGTTGGCAAGAGAGTTGGGGACACGGCATTAAAAAAAAAGGTGATTGACTAAGCCAGGCCTAGACTAACAGAAGGCACAGATCGTGGAAGGAATTCTTCCATAGAGCATGAGGAGTACCTGCGTTGGAAGACAATTTTTGGATATGAGTCACATGAGGAATTGGTGTCTAGGGGTAAAAGCCTTATCCCAGACAAAAGTAGACAAAGGAACCAGGTTGGATTTACGACGGACAGTGGCCCAAGCTGAGGCCATCGAGAATTTCTCGGAGGAGTCCTCCAACCAACAAAAAATATCCTGGCCTTGAGAGCGTGGAGGAACCGATATTTGCCATAGTGACAGGTCTTGCATTAGTTGGATCCCATCCGGAGAGTATATATCCTTCACCTTCGCTTGCTTGAGAAGGTCTGACTGGTAGTTATAATCATTAGAAAAGAGCAAGTTGAGGGGACCACACTCTAACCAAGGATCGAACCATAATGATGTGTGTTCACCATTTCCTACCTTCCATCTAAAGTGTGGTCGAAATACTTCTCTAAGCGCAAGAATTTTTCACCAGGCCCAAGAACAGAGCGTTGGAGTATGAGAGATCCAAAAATTATTCCTTTTGAGGTATGTGGCGTGAATCCATTTACACCAAAGAGATTCTTTGTCGGTGAATAGCAGCCAGATGTGTTTGGCCATGGTTGCCTTATTACTGTCCCTTATTCTCCTCAAGCCAAGTCCACCTTTAGGAGTGGGGAGGCAGACATCCGCTCATGACACTTTTGCACCTCCTGGTCCCATGATTAGTCCCCTCTAGAGGAATTGTCTACAAATTTGTTCTATCTTGTCCATAATCGAAGCTGGGAGCCAGAAAATGGATGACCAATAGGCTTGAATGGCATGTAGCACCGACTTTATAAGTTGTAGCCGGCCCGCAAACGAGAGAAATCGATGGGTCCAGGATTGGACTCTTGCAGTAAGATGGCTGACTAGGGTATTGCAATCCACTTTGTTCAACTGGGAAGTGATGATAGGCACACCCAGATAGCGGACTGGAAAAGAGCCCATTGCTTGTATGATGTGGTCCCTATCAATATCAGAGCCACCAGAAATGAATACTTCACTCTTGTTGGAATTTGGAATCAAGCCACTCCAAGAGGAAAATAAAGTGAGCCCGTCCTTGATACAGGATATGGAAGCGAGGCTTGCTTGGCTAAAGATAAGAACATCATCAGCAAAAAATAAATGAGATAGCCACGTGGCCTTGCATCGCCAAAAGTACCGGTAATCCGGGTGTCGGGTGTGAGCATTAATGATACCTGTAAAGACCTCCATTGCCAAGGTTAATAAATATGGAGACATAGGATCTTCTTGACGTATTCCTCTTCCACTGGAAAAGAAACCATGGAGTTCACCATTAATGGAAATGGAAAACTTAGGGGTGCGGACACATACCATGATCAGTCTTGTGAGATGGTTAGGGAATCCAAAGGCTAGGAGGGTGTTCTCAAGGAAGTCCCAATCCAATGTGTCGTAGGCTTTCCTAAAATCTACCTTGATGACACATTTCGGAATGTGGGGCTTGTTATGAAACCCACTGAAGAGTTCTTGAGCAAGGAGAATATTGTCAGTAATCCGCCTTCCTTTTACAAATGCTGTTTGAAACGAGCTAATGAGTTCAGGGAGAACTGCTGCAATTCTAGAAGAAAGAATCTTGGCAATGCATTTGTAGATTGTATTGCAGCATGCAATTGGTCTATAATCTGAGACCGATGTTGCATTGGGGACTTTACGCACCAAGGCAATGATGGTGTTATTGACTTCTTTAAGCAGGCAACCTGACTCATGGAAGTCCATAACGGCTTCAGTGACAGCGGTACCCACCTTGTCCCAATTCTTCTTGAAAAAGTCCGCATTATAGCCATCTGGACCCGAGGCTTTATTCTCGGCAATAGAAAACATAGCATCACAGATATCCGAGGGAAGGAAGGGGAGAGAGAGAGAATTGACCTGGTCATGCCTGAGGGGGGAGTGTATGACATCAATAATCTCCTGAATAAATGATCTCAATGACACAGCAGTTGGGGCTAGTAAGTCCTGGAAGTAAGATACAAATACTCTCTGAACTTCTACCTGGTCAGAAACCATTTGATCATTGTTGTCTATGACTGACATGATTCGATTATGGAGGTGCCGATGATTCACCGAATGATGAAAGAACTTGGTATTATGATCTCCTTCCTTTAGCCAGCGAATTCTCGACTTTTGTCTAAAGAAAGACTCTTCAAGGGACCGGAACACATAGTACTCTTTGATTTGGGTGTGTTCATCAACCGCCAGGAGGCTATTCTGAGGATCAAGGAGGAGTGCTTCCTGGGTAGCTGACAGGATCCTTTTAGCTGTAGAAACTCTCATGGAGATGTCCGAGTAGGCCTCTCTGTTTAAACTTTTCAAGCGGCCCTTCAGAAGCTTGAGACGGCCATATAATTTAAACATAGGAGAGCCTGAGACTTGAGTATTCCACGCCCGCGTCACAAGCATGGAGAAGTCTGGATGACTAATCCACAAGTTGTAAAATTTGAATGGAACCTGGCGATGAGCAGGCAGCAAGACTTTCACCACCATTGGAGTATGATCCGAAATGCCTAGGGCTAGAAAAGAGGCTTCTGAAAAAGAATAAGACATAAACCAACAGTTATTAACCAGAACACGGTCAATTTTCCTTTGCTTTTTGGAAGCACCTGAGGATGTAGACCAAGTGAAACGAAAGCCCACATATCGTAAGTCCATTAGTTCAGCCTGGTCCAGACAGTCCTTGAAATCATCAAAGGCAGGGATCCAAATATCAGGGCTCCCTTCTCGATCCGAGGGGTCCCGGATGGCATTGAAGTCACTAGCAACAATCCAGGGATAGTCCTTAAGACCATAGCTCAATCTAATAATGTCTAGCCAAAGGGGTCTACGGGAGACAAAGGTGTGCTTCCCATACACTAGAGAAAAGGTGATGATAGTGTCAGAACTTAATATTTTTATATCTCTATGGATAATCTGACTAGACTCAAAAAGAAGCTTGAAGTCCACAAGGAGTGGGTTCCAACCCACCCATATGCGCCCCTGAGGGGAATGCTTATAATTAGCCAACCATATTCATCTAGGCAGTAAACTAGAAGAGATTACCAAAATTGTCAGTAGAGACTTTAGTTTCCAAAATTCCAACGCAACAGATATTGTTGCGGCGCACAAAAATTCTGACTTCTGCTTGCTTAATAGGGTTCATGAGACCCTTTTTATTCCAACATCCAAAAAACATATGCTAGGATCAAAAGAAGGCCCAAGACTACCTTCTTTTTGGACGCCGTTTGCTGGTGGAAGGCTTTACCTTTACAGATGAAGAATCGGAGGATGGCTCTTGCTTGTCGGCCAGCTTTGGTCTCTGATCAGCAGCCTCCTGAGTGGGAGAGTCAGTGTAGGCCAGTAGGTTCATCGGCACCTGCACAACATTGTCAGAATCCAGGGGAACGTCTAGTTGCTGGGGGAGGTCAGAAGCTTCCATGTGCTGATCAACAGGGACAGGAACAGTCATAGTAATCTCCTGCAGGGTGTTGTCAGTCCTATCACCTTGCACCAGCATTTCATGGCTCAAGTTTGTGGTCAGATCCACCTCTAGCAGCACCTGATCGGTGCTAGCCAAGCACAGCAGGGACCGAAGATGTGTAGGGTCATGATCTGCATCATTGACTTCAGTAGAGACGAGGGAAGGGTCGGGTATTGGGGCTACCAAGGGGGGCACCTACTGTACAGTAGATTCCTGCTGTAATCTTGCCCCACAATGAGTTGATGGTTGGCTTGGAGTTGGCCGCGTTGGCACCTTTTTGCCAGCTCTCCTACTTACCAATTGCCACTCCTCCGTGGGGGCTGGTTCGGGAACTTCCTCCGACTGAGAAGAGCCCATATGAGTATGCTGGCCAAGAACAGCAGCAGGAGTTTGAGAGGTTTGACCCCCAAGATGGTTCTCTTGTACAGGTTGGTTACTACTGGGATTAGTGGCAAGACACCTATGGCTAAACACTCCAGACATTTGGCATGAAATAGGCTTCCATTCGTATTTCACTTCCACCACACGAACAGCCCCATTTATGAATACATTGATGGTGTCATAGCAGGCTTTGGAGCCCTCTAGTTCAACACACACTCTCGCAAAGGAGATCAATTTTCATTGCTCCATATGTTGATCGACATATAGGGGTTTGCCCAAGATACTAGCGACTTTACTTAGTCCCCTAGCAGACCATAATTCATACGGTAAATTCTTTAGTCGAATCCAAACCGAAACCGAGGTGTGCTCGCCTTTCTTCAATTCTAACATAGGTTGCCATTACTGAAGAATGAGAGCCACCCTTGCCACCGTCAAGGGGCCCCCTTCCATGATTTTCCTTCTAAACTCCGTATCCGGGATATGGAAGAAATAAAACCCTTGTTCGTTGGCTTTCACCTCCATTAGTCTATGTCCCCACATATATTTAAGGGCTGACTCAACTAGCTTGAATGGGAGTTTTTTCTCGACAAAATATCCAACAAGACACTCTTTCCAGAGTGGATCAGCAGCTTCTATGTCCTCATCATAGCAATTCACAGCATTATCGACACCTGAATTTGGGGGATAAAAGGAGAGAGAGTACCTTGAACAGTTGCTCTAGCCACATTCGTCCAAGAGCGGGTTGCTGTGGTCTATTTTTCAGCTTGTTGTTGCATCAGAGGTGGGCGAGTTCCATTTGTAGCAGCCGGTTGACCTCTAGAGATCCCCTCGGCACCAGTTATTGTAGAGACCAGACCTGCATTATTAGAGTTTTGCATCCTAATAACAGAGCTAGGCACATCTGTATCACCATGCCTATTACGAATAATAGCAGCCTGCTGCCCTACGCCTACATAGCCAATTGCAGGGGCTTTGCTGTTCCGGCCATGGTCTCACGAGGGATTTCGGCCTGCCGGAGCTCTACTTTGGCTCTGGTAACGACCTCTACCCAGGTCGGTCTTAGCCTTAGGAGCTAACAGATCATTTTCCATCGTTAAAGTAGGAGAGACTGAGCTAGCAACTTAGCTTGAAATAGAGTAACTCTAGCTCCGCATAGCTAAATCACAAGGAATCAACCCTTACCAAAGCAGAGATCGAAGGGGGTTCTGAAGACCTACACGAGAGTTGCACCTCAGCGAAAATGCGGCTTCAATCGGCGTCGGATGAGTCCTCCCCAACCAGAACCAGAGGCGGAGCTACAGTGGCTCAAAGGTAGAGCGTAGAGAGAAAAGGGGATGAACAATACTTCATCTAAATGGTCGCTTGTATCCAAAAGTTGTTTATGTTGAAATTTTTCGAAATGTTCCTTGACAATCAATCCATAAATTTGCTCAATAACATAAAAAATAATTACACTTCTTGGAAATTTCTCTCTATGACAAGCTGATTTCTGCAGAAGAATAATCTAAAAAGAAGAAGAAGAAAATAGAGCCATTAATACGCCTCTTTAAAATACATGAGATACCAATTATATACAAAATCAGAATATGTGATATTCTTAATTATGATCATTATATCTTACATAAAAATACAAATAAACTAAAAAAAGAAGGAGAATAGATCATTTTGGGCCACCAATATAAATTGCAATTAAAAGATTGAGGTCAATTCATATTTTCGGTAAAAATGGGTGTAATTAGTCTTATTGAGGGTGAAAATAGCATTTCCCTTCTGGAAAATATTTTCAAAATTTCATTTTTAGGTAACTGGCAATATTTAGTGTTTGGTTGAAATATGAAAATAAGTGGGAAATAATTTTCCATCATTTAAAGAGGAAAATTTACTTTTATTTTCCTAAAAAAGACACAATTCATGTGATATAAGATTACACATGTCATATCATCACAATTCAAATAAAGTTTTATTGACTGATTTTCATAATATAAACAATTTTGTAGATGATAAACAATTTTTTTCTTTCTCTTATAGAATTGGGGCTTGGATGCTTCAATCCCGAGCTTAGCCCTTGGGGTATGAAGGTCGACTGTGGCATGCCAAAACTTGAGCATGTTTACCAAGGTCTTTAGTTTGGCCTTTAGGGGCTTGGGTTCAGCCACTAGGGTCTAGGATTCGCTGAGGACTTCAACTTGGGTGTTGGTGACTAGGACATAGCCTCAAGGGACTCAACCTTGCCCTTAGGGTCTTAGTCGAATGAGCCAAGATTTCTCAAGTGGCCATCAGAACCCAAGCACGGTCACTAGGAACTAGCCTATAGTCGATGGGTCTGAGCCTAAGCGCCAATGAGTAGGGCATGGGAGCCAAGTAGCTAAACATGATAAAGATAATCAATGCTTGTCTCTTTAGCAAGTTCCAATTAGCTTGCTTCATCTAATTTGGCTTTTTCCTAGACGGGTAAAAAATTAACGTTACGGAAGATCAAAAACTGCACTGAACAGGATTATTTGGTTAATTCTTGTCATATGCGTAATAGGATCATTTCTATCATGAACACTTCGAGCCAACTAGTGACAGATCCTGGGGATGTTCGGGCAACTTTTGTTAGATACTTCCAAGAGATCCTAGGCCCGACAAACACAACTTCTCGACCTTCCAGTCAGGATCTAAAGGAAGTCATCCGTGTCTCTCAATGAAGACCAGGTATGTTCTCTGTCCCAACCGGTCTCTTCCCTCAGATATCTAAGCTGTAATGTTTTCCCTAGCTGGGGGGAGGGCACTGGGTCCTGATAGTTTCAATTCTGATTTTTTTAAACAAAATTGGGAAAAGGTTGGTCCCTTGGTGGTAGAAGTTGTCTAGGACTTTTTCAATACAGGACGATTATTAAGGGAGATAAAAAATACTATCATAGCCTTGGTCCCCAAGGTTCCAAATGCCACCTTGGTTTTTGACTATCGACCTATAGCCTGTTGTAATACAACATACAAGTACATTACAAAGATTCTGGCTAACAGACTTGTAGCGATCCTCCCCTCCATTATTAGTCCGGCCCAAACGGCTTTTGTGTAGGGTAGATGTATTGGGGACAACATTCTTTTGACTTAGGAATTATTTAGTGGTTTCCACATGGACCCTTATCTCCCAAAATGTGCCATCAAAGTTGATTTCCGAAAAGCCTATGACACACTTAACTGAGATTTTTTGAAGACGGCTCTTGAGGCATTTGGCTTCCCGACCCTCTTTATTATGCTAATCATGGTATGTGTTCGTACTCCCAAATTTTCAATTGCTATCAATGGTGAACTTCATGGTTTCTTTTCTAGTGGGCGTGGATTAAGGCAAGGAGATCCGATATCACCCTATCTCTTTACATTGGCTATGGAGGTGTTCACTGGGATTCTTGATGCCAAGACTAGACAAGAGGAATTTCGTTACTTCTAGAGGTGTAAGGCCACCCATCTCTCGTATTTATTTTTTGATGATGATGTATTTCTCTTCAGTGAAGCTAACCTTGCCTTGGTCTAATGCCTACAAGATGGTTTAGAAACCTTTTCATTGTGAAGTGGTCTAACTCCAAATACTAACAAAAGTGAAATTTTCATCTTTGGGGGATCACCAAAAGTTGGTGACTAGATCGCCTTTTCTTTGGGATTCAAGATGGGTTCTCTTCTAGTTTGCTATTTAGGTGTTCCAATTATCACCACAAGGCTCAGCAAATTTGACTGTAGTGCCCTAGTATGTTTTCTCACAACTAGAGTTCAATCTTGGACTCAACGGTTTCTATCCTTTGCGGGCCGATTATAACTTATAAAATCTGTTTTGCATGCCATTCAAGTTTACTGGGCATCCTTTTTTTGGCTACCATCCTCGGTAGTGGACCGTATTGAGCAAATTTGTCACCAATTTCTCTAGAAGGGCCCTGGACTCGGCTCAGGGGGAGCGAAAGTCTCTTGGGATGATGTTTGCCTTCCTAAAGAAGAAGGAGGTCTTGGAGTTCGTAGGATTCGAGATAGTAACAAAGCAGCCATGTTCAAGCATATTTGGACATTATACACTGACAAAGAATCGCTTTGGTGTAAATGGATCCATGCCAGGCACCTCAAGAGGAAAAATTTCTAGATCGCATTTCCTCCAACCTTCTGCTCTTGGGCTTGGAAGAAACTTCTCGGCTTTAGGAATGAAATCGGAGTTTTGTTCAAATGGAAGATAGGCAATGGTCAGTCCACCTCTCTATGGTTTGACCCTTGGCTTGACATAGGTCCCCTCAACTCAGTTTTTTCTGATAATTATATCTATCAATTAGACCTGTCTTGATAGGATAAGGTAGTAGATCTATTCTCATCGGCAGGGTCACCGCTTCTTCAAGAGCTATTAGCCTGGCAGATCACGATTCCCTCTTTAACTCCCACTCAAGACAGGTTCACTTGGGTGGAGCATTTGACCGGAATTTTTTCCACTGCCTCCGCTTGGTCTACCATTCGCTGGAAAGCCAACACTGTGCCATGGTCCTCCTTTGTGTGGAACAAAGCTATTGTTCCTCGTCACCAATTCCATCTTTGGTTGATCACTAGAAATAGACTCCCATGCAAGAAAGTCTCATGTCTTATGGAAGAATCCCTGCTGTGGTATGTGAATTTTGCAATTCCAAGCTTCACTCCATAGATCATCTATTTTTTGATTGCCATGTATCGAACACCCTCACTGCATTTTGGGCTACTAAATGTAACTTATCTTGGCTTAATGCCTCCTGGTCACATAATCTCCAATGGGCCATCAGAACTCTTTCCGGTAAAGGATTTTGCAGCGATATAGCTCGATTCTCTTTTGTAGCTTTTGCTATGTGATTTGGAAGACTAGAAACGATATAATCTTTCGTGCCCGCACTTTGTACATTCCGTCAATGAAGCAGCACTTGACCAAGGCCATCAAGGACAAATCTATTGCATTCAAATCCGTGGTAGATACGCCGAGTAATAGGAGAATCCAACGTAGTTGGGGGATTGATCCTGGTATATTTGGTGCAATTCCATCTCCGGATTAGGATGTGGCCACCTAGTATTCGGCTCTTGTATGGTTCTTGTTAGCTGTAAATTCCCCCTCTTGTTACCTTGGTACCCTCTCACTCAAATGACATGTAGTCCTTTTGAGTGTCGGTTGGTGCCGGGCTTCCCCCACTTGTAATTGTTTGGCTGATATTAATATACTACTTACCTTACCCAAAAAAAAAAAAAAAAAATGCACTGAACACAGCGATTGAGCTTGCTGAATGTTGCAGGTTGGCAAGAAATATTCAGATATAATTTGAAGTTGAAGCCATTCAAACCTTTTCAACTGCCACTTTTTGCCAACCCAATAGCTAGCTAATGAATGGTTACTGAGATAGTAGATTGATCATCTCACAACACGCAATATTTGTAAAAGAACGCGCATGGAATCGTAATTATAAGATCATTTCTCCACGGAGCTCGAATAAATCCACTAGACAGAAATGACAATCCTGATGATTTATTGGAGAAAACAAAATGCTTATTACATTGTTTCACATTCTTTGGAAGTTAAAGATGCATCCTAGATTTATTAAATCCAAAAGACCATCCTTAGAACGAACCACGACCCCTAACAGGAAACTACCAGTAATCACATGGCACCTCTCCGTCAGAGTACGAGTACCTTCGGCAATCATCATTTTTCCCATAAATCCATGATGAAATCCTCACAGGAACCGCTGTGGTACAGGAGCTCCTGCTGCATGCACAGAAGGGCAGGGTCTGTAGCTCCCGAATGCATGTTCTTGCCACAGAAATTCTCTACAATTTCAAAATCTCTCAGCGCAAGAAATTGTTCCCACGAGCTTTCTTCTTCTCCAATCACGCTGCATCGTGAATACCAACTATTCTCCAAGGATTTATCACCACGGTGAACTCCATAAGAGGTGCAGAGGCTATTTGCACTCATTGTTGGAATTTGATTTTGAGATACAATGTCAGGTTCTAATTTTGGAGCATCAAAGGTGGGAAGAGAGCCATATTGATGGGATGAACTGTCACTATGATTGGGCGTAATTTTAATATGACATGCGGTTGGAATTTGCAACTTGTTCCCATTGCTAATGCGTTTCTTCAAGCGGGTATTCCAATAATTCTTTATTTCATTATCAGTCCGTTCGGGAAGTCTAACTGCTATTGCCGCCCATCTGAGATAAGGAAATTTAATCAAGAATGGTACATTTCTCTTCAAGTACAAACTTACATAGAGAGAGAGAGAGAGAGAGAGTCCTCATTTTCAATGCGATTATTTGAGCCCAGGATCAGATGAGAAAAAAGGGTCTTCGTACAAAAAAGAGAGAAAGAAAATCAACAATCCAAAACAACAATTAATCAAGAACACACCCGTAGTCTATCATTGTCGAGTCAAAGTTGTTTGTGACAAAAGAATTTAAGTGTTCTATGCAACGGTGGTAAAAAGACTTAAGTTTTTCTACTTCGCAAGGCTAAAAAGTTTGCAGATGTGATTTTCTCTAAAATAGTCAGGTTTTGACTGAGGTGATGGTTGTGAGTACTTACTTATTTCCAAGAAGTCGATGCAACTCAATAATTAGATCCTCCTCTTCTTTGGTGATGTTTCCATGCCTGATGTTAGGCCTCAGATAGTTCATCCACCGAAGTCTACAACTTTTCCCGGTTCTTGCCAAACCTGAGATATTCACACACATATTCAAGACCAGGGTTGACATTATACCCAACAGAACCACATACAGAGATCAGAGATCAGCGATATCAGCACATGAATATTTCATACCTGCAGGTTTGGGCATGTGAGTCCAGTTCCAAATGCCATATCTCCTGATATAAGCAATGAGCTTCTGATCTTCTTCTGCACTCCAAGTACCCTTCTTCACTGCTGTATCGCTGTTCTTGTTATGTCTAAATGGATTTCTCACCATTTTTGAGCTAGCTTTTGACTTTGTGAGGGAATAGAGAGAGAAAGTGATGTGGCTCTGCTATTAAATCATGTTCTCAGTAAATCGAAGATCTGCTTTCTATTTATACATGGGTTTGGTCCCACATAAACATGTTTTATATAGCCCACTAGTTTCAACAGGCTTTCGCTTTGATTTTTTTTAAAGCAAGTTGGTTTTCCAGGCAACTTGTCACATGAAGTCATTTCCACTGGTCAGAAGCTGTTGTTGTTGTTTTTTTTTTTTTTTTGGGTCACTGGTCCGAAGCAGTTGATTGGTGTAAGTTTTGGCATTTTTGCAAACCCTCCGCCTAAGAGCCAACTGCAAAGAGATTCCATCGCTCATAAAGTAACAAGACATGCTTCCTATACAAAATACTTTCTGATTGCGTATGCTTTTGATTAAATGCTCGCATATATCATCAAGGGTTGGAATCTTGCTATTTCACCATCTCGTTTTTAACCTAGTTAATCTATCTTGTCAATACGTTCACATCCAGATATTGTTTTTCACATGTGTTAGATTTAAAGGAATTGGGCGAATGCTTAGAAGTTTCCTCCCTGATAGGTTGAACAAGTGACACAAATTTGATTTTGATGTTTCTTAAAAATATGTAACAAAAACGAGAGAAAAGGGGACAGCGGTATAGTAAGGAAGCATCGAATATTCATCTCTTCTTATGATCATTGGACTTGCTGAAACTAAAGTCATGATGATGAATTCTTAAATATTCTAAATCATTCATTCTGCAGGTTTACATAAGGGTTTTATTTGGTAATTTATTTGTATCTGATGACTTCGGCTTCCAGATATATAGCCATAAATCTCATTCATCTCTTATGTTCATTTTTCTTTTTGAGGAACTCAAGCTACTCTTGTTGGGACGTCCATAAGTCCGATCTCTTTATTCTATGGTAAAGCAAATTAAGAAAAAAGCATCAACTTCAAACATTCACATCTGATGAAGATCCAGGCTTGTCATGAGACGAATAGATGTGTATTGCTAAATAATACAAAATAATGATAATTTAAGGGAGTCAATAAGATGTTGGCTTAAATGCCACATTTGTCATATTTGGCTTCCATAGATGGCCTTTTCTTTTAAGTCACGTTGATAATAATGGAATATCAAACTTCCCTGATTAGTTCATTCATATAGCAACGACTTCTTACAAATACTTTTAACAGTTCACGTGGATTCCAACTCAGAAAAGGGTAGGTCTAGGAGTGGTTAGTAATTTTTAGTATGTTGTTAGGATAAAGTTGCTGGTTGGCCTAAAGGACAAGGTTCAGGTTCCCTAGATGCTGCTAGGTGTGAGGCTTTGTAAAGAAGGTTGTTTCTTGCTTGGTTTTATTAGCTGTGTTCAGGTTGGTTTTTTTCAGATGGAGATTTGTCGGATTTTGTCTGCGAGTGCGAGATGAGAGCATAACCAGTCAAAAGATAAAAATTTAATTTCAAGAGAGCTCTCGCACTTAACTGATGGTTTGAAGTTTTCAGTGATCTCACATTACTTTCTTTCTGTCAAGGACCTCTAAAATTGGGACACCATAATGTCTCGTGGATTTTGGATCATTTGTACCTTCATGATTTTGAAAGGATATCCTCCTTGACTATCTTGACACAGTTAGTACATCAGTCTTCATAGGCTCTAGTTCAAACGCACTGACCATAATCGAGTGAAAATAACCCAAGATGTTGACGATTCTAATTAGTATGGGGGGTTTTACAATCAGAAACGTCAAATAGTGCATGAAGATGGATAAGATGGACCGATATGAAACATGCGAACATGACCGGGGAAGAGGATAACAAGTAGAATAACACGAGTAAAAGGCAAGAAAAATTTGAAAGGGAGTGGCAAGATTTGAACCTTTGATATGTGCTCTGACATCATAATAGACTAATTGTTTTTCTAAAAGACTTAAACTGTCAAGAAATGGACCAACAAGGTGTATGTAGCATAGTAGTAAACATATATAATTTATGTTTTAATCGTATTTAAGAGAGACTCTTAAAAATCTTGGAGTAAAACTTCACATAAAGGTTAAGAAGTTATAGGTGATCATTGCGGTTGACTATCTGAAGAACTCGCACGCCTCGTTACACTCTTAATGAACTACTTGCTTGGTGACTTCTTTGATGAACCACATATAGAAGATAATAATTCCACTTCCACTTGAATGGAATTGCATAATTTCTATAGGTTATTATAGATAGGTGGCATATTTTCTTTTGGAGGCTGTCTTTTCACCTATATAAACTTAGGGCACATTTGAAAGATTTAAAAACTAAACTGTTCATGGACAGTGCCTATCTAATAGAAATCTTAAGAACATTATGTACAAGACACATCCCATGGCCTAGGACAACCATGATGATAGCAAACTGAAATTTTGTTGAGTGAACCTAATTTATATGTATATATCCTACAAGGGTGGGAAATGATCACCAAGGCCAAAGGGATTCGGACAAGGTGTGGCTTTGACTCTAGGATGGCATGAGGGCATGAATAAACCGAATCTTACATTACCTAAGTGTGGTGAGGTGAAGTGTCACATATGGGATGTCACTTATCCTAACTTTTATAGGCAAAGCCCAAAAGAACAAAATCATGCAAGCTCGGCTCAAAGTGGACGGTATCATTAAGAGCAAACTTGGGCTTGACGATATGTGCATGTGTGGATTTATAGAGATACCCAATTGCTAGGTTATTAGCCTCTCCTATAAGTTTGTGATCTGTTTCAATGATATATCATTCTTGGAGAAATGTTTTTTTTTTTTTTTTTTGGTAAGGTAAGATTATATATTAACGACCAAAGAAATGTACAACAAAGGTGAGGCGTGGCACCAATAGGCACTCAACTAGACAACATGTCGTTGGAGTGACAGGGTATCGTGATCATAGGTGAGAACAAAACATGTACAAAATAAGAAACATAAACGGACTAAAGGGACCTAAACAGTCCTAGGATTGGGCCAAAGACAGCTCCATATAAAAAATACAGGGGTCTATCCCCCAACAAAGCTGCATACTCCTATTCCTAGGGTTGTCTTCAACCCTATTGAAAGCCAGGGCCTTATCCTTCACCGCCTTGAGTAGCTGCATCTTCATGGATGGAATGTAAAGATTTCAATCACAGAATATAATATCATTCATGATTTTCCAAATGATATAGCAAAGAGCTCCAAAAGAAAACCGAGTTATCTCATGATAAAACCCCTTGCCAGAAAGGACATTACTAACTCAAAGGTGGTTGTCTGGCCAAGCAAAATTCATCCAAGGAATATTACATTTAGCGGCCCAAAATTTGGCAAGGGAGTTGGGGACGCAGCATTCAAAGAAAAGGTGATTGACTAAGTCAGGCCTAGTATTGCAGAAAGCACAAACCATGGTGGGTATTCTGCCATAGAGCATGAGAAGTACCTATGTTGGATGACGGTTTTTGGAGATGAGCCACATGAGAAATTGGTGTCTAGGGGCTAAGGCCTTGTCCCAAACAAACGAAGACCAAGGGATCGGGTTGTTCTTGGAGAAATGTTCTTCTTTTGTTATTTCACCTTTTTTATTGTTTATTTCATATACAAATAGCCAACCACTATTAGCCAAATGATTTATCTTATAAAATATATCTTTTGACTTTAATATGGTTACATACGGGGAACACCTTGCTAGGAACAACTTGTTATATAATAGAACAAATAGACATGTTTGTCTATTATTCTTGGGAATTGTGAAATGCGCATCACAAATTAATGAAGATTTTTATTTATCTAACCATTTAAAGAGACGAAGTAGCCAAATCAAATAAGTGAAACCCTAGATGTTGCTTTGATCAATGTGATGCATATCATTATTTTATTCTGCCAAAGATAATGGCCATATTGCCCAGGTACATTGCTTCTAATGACCAAATGGAGATCGATTCTTTCTAGATTGGGATAAAATACTGAACTTAAAATCAAGAGAGAAGTTTGTCTGCCGAAATGTCTAAACCCTAAATGAGGACAAAAGCGCATCTTACCCCCAAACACTCATAGCTGTTCATTACAAACTAACTATTACAAGCTTTTCTTGGGAGGAAACCAAAAACTAAAGATAATCTGTGCGCAAATCTCCCTTTAGATCTGGTCAATTTGACATAAAGAAACAGCAAATAAATTCTTTTTAAGTCCTTTTCGCAACGTGCGTCTTATTTCCCCTATTACTTAATGAATTAGTTGGTCCAATTTACAACGCAAATGGACATGATTACGAAGAGAGTCCACGTAATTAATTGTCTGAGCACATGACGTCCTGCACATTCGTAGGGTTTCACTCACACGACGATGAGAATCTTGTTCTTTTCTATTTTGGTCACTGCACAGCGAGTATCGTTCAGTTGTTTTTTTTTTTTTCTTCAGTGATGCTTCGCATAATACACAATTACTAACGGATTTTTACCACAAAAGGAAGGAACTCGATGGCAAAATTTTGAAAGAAGCTCAAGCACTACACAACGTATTATATAATCTGACTTGAAGACCATAGTTGATGTTCATTCCTCTTTTTTAAGTCAATATACGAAAGCTTCAAGAAATCGAACCTGTAATTACAAGTTTGGCCAGCTCTTTTCTTCTCCATTTAGTTGGCCAGCTGATGCAAAGTCCAAACAAGGGATACCTTAAATCAAGCGCTTCCCAGAAGGTCAGAAGGGCAAACGTCTTTAGAAGATACAGGTCATAACGAATTAGGTTTCACGGGTATTAGTTCATACTTAATACTTAACTACCGAAGCACAGGAAGATATGTAGTACTTTGGTGAAGATTGAAAGATTTACACGAAAAGTAGGGATACTGGTTTTGATGAACAAAACCAGTAAAATGAACCCAGAGTCAAGTTGTAAGTAAGATCATATTTGCATGCCTAATAGGACTCTTCCATTTATTAATTAGTAAACTGATTTTCTGAATGGGTCTTAGTAAAGAGTAATGCGAGAGATAAGACTAGCTCATAATAATAGACTTATTAATATGCCAAAATAGAAAAAGGCATTGAACCGGTCTATCATCTATTTTTTTCCAATAGGATTTCGTAATACCCACATCATTTAGTAAATAAATTTTGTTAATTAGTATTAGGGGTGTTTGTTTGAGGGAAACTATTTTCTGGAAATTGTTGCTTGAATTTTTAGTGTTTGGATGACGGAAAGTTGATTGATCAATGGAAAATGTTTTACATGAATTGAAAACAACAAACTTAGATTGTGGAAAATGACTTCCCATTTTGGCAATGAGGAAATCACTTTCTTTAAAGTACTAAATAAATAAAAACTAACCATTTTTCTTGAAAATGATTTTCATGGAAAATATTTTCCTGTATTATGAAATTTTTAGTGAAATAAACACATGCTTAATTTCTGTACCATTATTTTAAAGGAAACAGTACTGCTAGGCTAATCTATTGCACCTACCTCCATTAAACTTCTATACAATAATTAATAGAAGTGCTATTTAAGAGGATGACCATGTGTCTACTAGAGATTCCTAAAGATGATTTTTTTTTTTGAACTTTTTAATGGGTAATCTAATTGAGGATTCTGTTATGGAAACAAGCAATCGAACAATAAGATAAATAGAATAAACAAATAAATTAGACACTAGATTTATATGGTTTAGATAATGTGACCTATACCCATGGGGTGAGCAATATAGAATTTTATTATAAATCAAGTGATACAACGGAAATTACAATCATACTCAAGTAATTCAAATGCTCTAAGTGCTTTCTAGTCCGCGATTATATCTAATAACTCACACATTATCTAGTCCGCGTAATTCATAACAAAAGCATCTCACAATCTCTTAGGCTATGTTTGATCATTTGGATTTCTAATCAAGATAGGACTAAATAGGATAAGATATGAAATCCAAAGGATTTTACTATGTCTTATCAGCTGTATGGTGAATGCAGTAATAAAGTCAGATATATTCACATCATATTATATATAAATTTTTAATATAAACATAATATTAATATAAATTACTCACAAATTTTACAAATGGAAGTAATAATTTCTCGTGACACTCTTGTCTACTTTATTTCTATTTATTTTATATTTTATTTTACTCTATTTTTAATTTCTTTCTTCCCCTTCCATCATTCTATAATAAAATTTTTATTAAATAGAAAACTGTACTACCATATCTAAAATATTAAACACCTAAAATATGTAATAAATATATATTATTATATTGAATTTATATTATAAGATATAATTAAATTCAAATATATACTTAAAAATATAATTAAATTAAAAAACCAAATTTTTATTTTTTGTTATTTTGGATTTCTTGTATTAGAATTCAAATATTATTTATATTAAAATATAATTTTAGATTTGTTAATTTAAGAAGTTTTAATTTTCCTATTATGAAATTATAAATCCTACTTACCTTTATCCCACCTCCTCCATGGGATAATTTAATTCGGTCTATATCCCCCTTATATCCGACTTTATCCTGGTTTGAGCAAGTATCAAATGCAAGATAGACCCAACCATGGGTAACGCAGTTGGTGTGCGTTCTCTCCCTCATTACCGAGGTCGAGAGTTCGAACCCTCTTGTTGCTAAAATGTTGTAAGAGGGGGGTCTTGGGCTAGCCTTCTCCAAGGTTTATGTCTAAATAGTGGCTTGTGGTGAGGCCTGACGGTGCCACTAGGCATTGGAGGGTCGTGTGCTCCCCTGAAGGGTGAGCTCTGGTGGTTCCTTGATCATAAAAAAAATGAGGTTCGGATGTTATTCAAGATATGATAAAATTTATCCTATTTAAATTAGGAAACCTACTTAGAGCAGGAACGTTTCCTTTTTTAACTCAAACTCGAGACATATTCTCAATAGAATCATATTAAGCACACTATGTAAAACGCTGGGTCAATATATTGTTGTAAAAAGTCAGCATTTTCTCAAAGCTCAAATCTTAGGCCATGCACTGTTTGTGGTGGACTTTAAATTTGCCAAATGTTTTAAAAAATAATTGGCATATGATGGACAAGTCTTGTCTAACCTAAAGGCTGTTCCTAAGGAAGTGAGAATATTATTATAAGTCTAGCTATGTGATCTTTTCTTGTCTATCTATCTATAAACTAGCCAAAGAGATAAAGCGCTTAAGGATAAAGCGCTTGCGTTTAAATGGGTGGAGGATAACTCTAGTAATAGGAGAATGCAGCGGAGTTGGGGAATAGACCACTGTATCTTTAGTACATATGCTGAGTGAGGCTCATGTAGGGCCACTTAGGCTCTTTTGTTTTAGTTTATTACTACTTTCTCTGTATATCCCCGCTGTGATCACGGTACCCCCTCACTCTAGTGATTTGTTGTCCCGTTGAGTGATTGTTGGTGCCGTAATTCACTTTCCTTGTACATGATCTCTTGGTTGAAAGCTTATAATACTTACCTTACAAAAAAAAAAAAAAAAAAACTAGCCAAAGAGAAAACGCATCGTGAATTAAAGAAGGGTGAACAAAGCTTTAAAAAAGTAAGGAAGATATAAAGGTTTGAAGCTTTCTTTTACTTTTAAAAAATGGGATTTTTAATCTATAAAAGGAAAATCCAGTTATAGAAAGGGTAAACCATTTTAGGAATCACCTTCACATTATCTTTCTAACTAGATTTTATTAATTATTTAGAGATCGTCAGTGACAATTTATCATAACAACTTACATAGGCTTCAATATAATTTGGAAACAATTTGAGATTTTAAATTATTTTTCAGGTTTACATATATAGAATAGAGATTATGAAAACTTGAATAGAGAATTGTTTGGGATGATGAGTTCCAAAGTGGGTAGGTTCTAGACTAGAAATCTAGAACCTACTACATTAGAATTGATTAATAGTTTTCGAAGCATGAAAGCTGTCTTATTTGTCCAGGAACTAACTCTTGAACCTACGTTGTTTGTCTGGTCTGGTTCAAGAGTCTACTCGAAAATCGGTTTCTTTTTTGTTTTTGCCTCTTTTGAAAAAGACCATGACAAATAGCAATTATAGCAAAATAATATGAGTAACAAAATGACTTAAAGTAAAATATTGATGTAAAACAAACAAAAATGTAAAGCAATAGGGAAGTTAATGTCACTTAAGAAAGATAAATAATCTTTTTCCAACTTCTTAATATACGTTCTAAGTGGTTCCAGGTAGGTGAGTAGTTTTAGCACCAAAAACTTGAAACCTACCCACACAATACTGATTCCAAAAATATGACCTGGCAATTGGATTTGTTTCCACTAGAACCCGGAACTGGACCTATTATGGGTGGTTCAGTCCGGTTACCGGGTAGAACTAGACTAGTTGCACAACCCATTGTTCATATATGTGCTTATCACGTGATTGCTTTGAGTTTATGTGTGGGTTTGCCTAGTTACTTTTTAATATTTGTGTAGATCCATAGTTTTAATAGTTGAAAAGAGATAATCATTATCTAGTTATTATCTATATATTGTACACGTATAGTATGAATAGTATCTTGTCAAAATATATCCACAAGATTTTTATTGTTCAAGGAAGATAAGATTTTCAAATATTATCATCTATTGTCTACTGAAATTTATCTATAGGGTATATCTATATGAAATTTGCAGGTGGAGATAACAGATTAAATAAAGAAAATAAGATCAAAAGCGCGTCGTATGAATTTGT
This sequence comes from Corymbia calophylla, assembly GCA_014182845.1. Taxonomy (NCBI): domain Eukaryota; kingdom Viridiplantae; phylum Streptophyta; class Magnoliopsida; order Myrtales; family Myrtaceae; genus Corymbia; species Corymbia calophylla. The sequence continues at coordinate 667,450 of CM024696.1, read as the reverse complement.
ATAAACCAAAGGATAATAATGAATCGATAAACTTCCTGCAGAAAGCTCATCAGGTAAGACACCTTTACCATAGCTTACCCACCGATTTTTACGGAATAAACATATGGAAAAACTAAAAGCAAAGAGGTTTCACAAGGATTACATTACTTTGTGAAAGCTTTCTCGTGATACGAGCAAATGGATGATGAACAATGAAACGCGTGTGAAATTGGACTGCTGCATTAATAATTGATTATTAGAAAAATCTTGAAGTGTGCAACAGTTGTGTAATGACGTGGCCAATGACATATATTCCAAACCATGCATAGGTCATCCATGAGCGCAGCAGAGCACAATTTAATCGTAAGACAACAAAATAATGCAACTTGGAAGCCTAGCTGGGGTTTTATAGAAATCTACAGGAAAACAACCAATCCGTGCGTCAACTTCGAAAGCATGAATGCTTTTTTTCCTTCGTTTCGGCCATCAGCTTTGAAAGGAACGACCCCCACAATAGTTCCCTGGCAGAAGCTTAACGCTCCCAACTCCGAGCCTACTATGAACTCCGGTCAAGTGAGGAATCTTTCTTCAGACAAAAGTCTCGGATCCGATGGCTTAAGGAAGGTGATCAGAACACCAAATTTTTTCACCATTTGGTTAACTCCCATCATTTGCGAAACAGGATTGTCTCTGTCATGGACACTTCGGGCCAACTGGTGACTGACCCTGGGGATGTTCAGGCAACTTTTGTTGGATACTTCCAGGAGATCCTAGGCCAGGAAAGCACAACTTCTCGGCCATCCAGCCAGGAACTAAAAGAAGTTATTCGCCTAACTCTTAATGATGACCGGGTTTGTTTTCTATCCCAACCGGTCCTTCCCTTAGATATCCGAGTTGCAATGTTTTCCTTGGCTGGGGGGAAGGCACCGGGTCCTGATGGCTTTAATTCTGATTTTTTTAAACAAAATTGGGATATGGTCGGCCCTTTGGTGGTTGAAGCTGTCCAAGACTTCTTTACCACAGGTCGCTTATTAAGGGAGATAAACAATACCATCATAGCATTAGTTCCCAAGGTTCCTAATGCATCCTCAGTCTTTGACTATCGGCCTATAGCTTGCTGTAACACTATATATAAGTGCATCACCAAGATTCTTGCAAACAGACTTGCATCGGTCCTTCCCTTCATTATTAGTCCAGTACAAACGGCTTTTGTGTAGGGTAGGCATATTGGGGACAATATTCTTCTGGCTCAGGAGTTATTTAGTGGATTCCACATGGTCCCCTATCTCCCAAAATGTGCCATCAAAGTTGATTTTCAGAAAGCCTATGATACTCTCAATTGGGATTTCCTGGAGACGGCTCTTGAGGCTTTCGGCTTCCCCCCCTTCTTTATAAGGCAAATCATGGTATGTGTTCGTACTCCCAAATTTTCCATTGTTATCAATTGTGAACTCCATGGATTCTTTTCTAGTGGACGTGGATTAAGGCAAGGAGATCTAATATCGCCCTATCTATTTACACTGGCTATGAAGGTGTTCACTGGGATTCTTGAAGCCCAAACTAGACATGAGGAATTTTGTTACTTTTGGAGGTGTAAGGCCACTCGTCTCTCGCATCTATTTTTTGCTGATGATGTCTTTCTCTTCAGTGAAGCTAATCTTGCCTCTGTTAGATGCCTGCAAGATGGCTTACGTACCTTCTCATTATGGAGTGGTTTGAATTCGAATACTAACAAAAGTGAAATCTTCATTTCTGGGGGATCACCGGAAGTTAGCGACCAAATTGCCCTTTCCTTGGGATTCAAGATGGGCTCTCTTTCGGTCCGCTATTTAGGTGTTCCAATTATCACCTTGAGGCTCAGCAAAGCAAACTGTAGTGCCCTGGTAAGTCTTCTCACAACTCGAGTTCAATCTTGGACTCACCGGTTTCTTTCCTTTACGGGCTGACTACAACTTATAAAATCTGTTCTACATGCTATTCAAGTCTACTGGGCTTCATTTTTCTGGCTACCTTCCTCTGTAGTAGACTGTATAGAACAAATTTGTCGCCAATTTCTTTGGAAGGGTCATGGACTCGGCTCAGGGGGAGCAAAAGTCTCCTGGGATGATGTATGCCTTCCTAAGGAAGAAGGAGGTCTTGGAATTCGCAGGATTCGAGATAATAACAAAGTAGCCATGTTCAAGCATATTTGGACATTATTCATTGACAAAGAATCGCTTTGGTGCAAATGGATCCACGCCATGCACCTCAAGAGGAAGAATTTCTGGATCGCATCTCCTCCAACCTTATGCTCTTGGGCTTGGAAAAAACTCCTCAGTTTCAAGGATGAAATCAAAGTTTTATTCAAATGGAAGATAGGCAATGGTCAATCCACCTCTATATGGTTTGACCCTTGACTTGATATAGGTCCCCTCAACTCGGTTTTCTCTGATAAGTATATCTATCAATCGGATTTGTCTCGATAGACAAAGGTAGCAGAATTATTCACATCGAAAGGGTCAACGCTCCTTCAAGAGTTATTAACCTGGCAGATCATGATTCCCTCCTTAACTCCCACCCAAGACCGTTTCACTTGGGTGAAGCATCCAACTGGTATTTTTTCTACTGCCTCTGCTTGGTCTACTATTCGCCGGAAAGCCTCCACGGTGCCATGGTCCTCTTTCGTATGGAACAAAGCTAGTATTCCTCACCACCAATTCCATCTTTGGCTGATCACCAAAAATAGACTTCCCACACAAGAAAGCCTCATGGCTCATGGAAGAATCCCTACAGTGGTATGTGCTTTTTGCAACTCTAGGCCTGATTCCATAGACCATCTATTTTTTGACTGCCATATATCGAACTCCCTCGCTACATATTGGGCTACTAAATGTAACCTAACTTGGCTCAACGCCTCCTGGACGCATAATCTCCAATGGGCCATCAACACCCTCTTTGGTAAAGATTTTGCCAGTGACATAGCTTGATTCTCCTTTGCAGCACTGTGTTACGTGATTTGGAAGACCAGAAACGATAAAATCTTTCGTGGTCATACTTTATACATTCCCTCTATGAAGCAATACCTAACCAAGGCCATCAAGGACAAAGGTATTGCATCCAAAGTTGTGGTAGATACACCGAGTAATAGGAGAATCCAACGTAGTTGGGGGATCGATCCCAGTATTTTTGGTTTTACTCCCTCCCCGGTCTAGGACTTGGCCACCCAGTAGTCGGCCCTTGTATGGCTATTATAAGCTGTATATTTCATTTCCTGCTAACTTGGTACCCTTTCACTCAAATGACATGTAGCCCTTAAAGTGTTGGTTGGTATCAGGTTTCCTGTGGTTGTAAATTGTTTGGCTGTTTTTAATATACATATTACCTTACAAAAAAAAAAAACTTTGAAAGCATAATCCCACTGAAATACTTCTAAACACTAAATAATAGAATTTGTGACCAGAAGAAGGAGGAAAGTCGAGGATACATTTGGTTTCTAATAATTGTTCAACCTTTTCTTTTATTTTCTAAAAAATATTTAAGTTATTCCTAGTATATTCATAAATTATAAAGTATACTTTATGTCTCTAATGAACACGTATGACTCAACCAAATATGCGCTCATCCTTGTATTGAATTATTAGTAAGATTATACAAAATCTCTAACCAATATTTTCTAATAAAATGTTAAATGTATTTAAGATCCTAAATCTGTAAACGGTGATCAGGAGGTGTTCTCCATCCTTAGGCATCTGGCTAGGGTCGCATGGCTGCAAGATGGTTATATGCAAGCATCTTTACTAGCCTACTTTCTTCTAAGCTTGTCGCATCCTATACATAAGAAACACTAATTCCATTATTAGTACACAACAAGCTCGTGATGACATCTCGTCTTTTACCAAACAATTTACAGAATATAAGAAAGCCTACATATTCTTCCAAATATACCTAAGGGGTTGTCCATGTGTATCAAGGGTATAAATACACAATATATTTTACTTAATTTTTTTCTATAAATTAATGACCTTTATCAGCACCAAACTGATGTGGTCGATACAAGGATAAGGCCTTGGCTTTCAAAAGGGTCAAAGACAACCCTAGGAATAGGAGGATGCAGCGTTGTTGGGGGATAGACCCTCGTATTTTCGATGTGGAGCTGTCTTTGGCGTAATCTTAGGACTATTTGGGTCTCTTTGGTCCTTTTCTATTCCTTTCTTTTGAATATGTTTTGTTCTCAACCCTGTGATCGCGGTACCCTGTCACTCCAATGACATGTTGTCTAGTTGAGTGCCTGTTGGTGCTGTGCCTCACCTATGTTGTACATTTCTTTGGTTGATATTTTATAAACTTACCTTACAAAAAAAAAAAAAAAACTGATGTGGTCGATACAAAGCTACATCGGCTATGGTGGCTAAAAAATTTACAAAACAACATGGTTACCACATAAAGAAACAGATGAAGCATCTACAGAGATTTTGAATTCCCAAGTTAGCAAAAAGAGTCTCCACCGGCTAGCTTCAGCTGGTTCATAACGAACGAATCACCCTTCAAATGCACAACTGCCTAGACTAAGCAGATGACTGCAAACATTCTTTGTAAATAACTAATCAGTCCTCTAGCGGTTGAAGTTCATTGATGCCTGTATGGAGCGATTTCGTGGACTCTATTATATTCATCCGAAATTGAAGCTTCGAATGCATTTGCATAATTCCCCCCCCTTCCCAAAAAAAAAGAAAAAGACTTCTCTATAAACAAACCCTAAAACTCTTTTTATCGACCGTAAGTTAATAAAGACAGAAGCAGCAGATTCCGTCGCTTGGATTCTATTTACACGCACGAGGACTGGCGGTTCAATAGGATTCTCTCTTCCTCTTGGAAGAAAACAAATTATAGTTGTTGGAAAAATCTAAGAGAGTTCTCGAGAAGTGAAAAAGCATCAAAAGTTGAGGTATGGGTGAACCAATGTTGTACAATCATGTGCCCTTTGAGCAATTGAGTAATATACGAAAAATAACAATTCACCAACTTTTTGGAGGTTTGGGAAATCATATAGGCGTGCCTGACATGTTCTCTAAAAGTTGATGAGGAATATATACATATATTAAAGTCAAAATATGTATCACTTTTTAATTGCCTAACTTACCCTTTCTTTCTTTCTATAGTATGGTCATGCTAGAAAATTCACAAACCACTCACTTTCTTTTTCTCTTCTCATTATTAGACTTCCTAAATTACCATAGCATTATGGGTAATATAATAAAGAAAATTGGCTTATCTTTAAAGGAAGTCAGATGCTCTTTTCTCAAGTCTTGTAGAGTACTTTTGCTTGCTCCTCCACATACGGATACACCTCAGTAACTTTAATAATGTTATCAATTAATACTATTTTACCCACTCTAGCCTTCCCGAACTGTCCTATTTTTTTTCCATGCTGATAAGGGACAAAAAGACATACTAACCTAATCATGTTTCATTATTTATCTCATATCCACATATTTTGTACATAATTTGATTTTCATAAATCATGTTTCATTATTTCTCATATTCACCTTTTATGTACATAACTATATTTTCTTTTTATACATAATTACCTAATTTTGTGTGCGTGCAACGTCTGTCTTCATTCTAAGAAGACATTATGGGGAAACTTTAGGACAAAATTTATGACTCACTCAGTCCCTTCGAGATTTAATTTGGTAAAAATGTGACTCATTGATAGAGATATTTTAAGTGTTCGAGATAAGAAGATCGATGAATGCGTTATTGAAACTCACATGGCCACTCTTAGAAAAATGAAACTAAGAATTCGCATGTGCTCGAATAATTCAAGCATAAGTTTTTCTTATTTTAATTTAATATTTCTCCAGAGGAAGCATTGAATCTAGGTTTTAAAACGTCCGATTAAACTATTCTTTTCATTGCTACCAAAAACAAAAATTCTACTTTCTTTGATTGTCTTTTCAGAATAGAAAACCATAAAACAATATAAGGATTCGAAAATTGAGGGCAATATTGAAACATCCAACATCACTTAACTATAGAATTTATATGCTCTTTATATACATATGGTTTTCATTCACCCATTTACTTAAATTTTTGAATTGGACTTTCTAATATGATATCAAAGCCAGGTTCTACCTTAGTTTATTTCATGTATGCATCCGCAAGCCTTGTTAAATTCCATGTGTCATTCATAGTTTGGCTTGCACCATGAAAGGGGTTGTTGTAATACCCCACATCACTTGATTGTGGGGCTTATATGCTCTTTATATATGTGATTTTGCTCCACCTATTAGTTTACGTTTTGAGTTAAACTTTCAACAAGCAAAAATTAAATTGAAAAGCACTTCAGTAACTTAAAATTTTCATATGGTTAAAAGTAAATCAATGTTTTTCTTATGTTCTATTACACTTCTTCTAGTGTAGTCCTAAATCTATTATACTTTTGCTAATTTAGTCATAAACTTCTTAATTTTTTTTCAATTGAATCCTTAAACATTTTCACGTTTTGCCAATTAAGTCCATTCGACCAATTTTGACTGGAAATCACTTATGTGGATACCACCATCCTAAATGGCATGGCTGATGAAAACTGATATTAACGTGGATAATTTTTAATAATATTTTAATATTTTTCAATTTTTTTACTTTTGACTTTTCTTTCTTTTTTTTTTTTTAACTGTACACCAGTGAGGTCACTAGTTGACCCTTGTCTTAATTGTTAAGATAATATTTTGAAGGGCAGCAAGGAAAACTAAAGATTGATCAACTGTGCCAAGAACTATTGCCCAACTACCATGAGAGTGACGAAGGTAAACAAGTGGTAATAAAAATCGATCTCATGAAAGCATGTGACATGGTAAAATGGGATACCATTCTCGAGGTCCTTAAAGCTATCGATGCCCCTAAATATTGGATAATTTGATATTGCCGTGCATTACTACTCCAAAATTCTCAATCAACTTCAATGGTGAACAGGTTGGTTATTTTGCAAGCACTAATGAGCATCGACAAATTGATCCACTTTCTTCTTTTCTTTTTGTCTTGGTTATAGAAATTCTCAATAGGATTATCAAGGAAAAATTGCTGTCATCATTCAAGTTTCATTGGCATTGCAAATTGCAAAGAACTACTCACCTATGCTTAGCAAATGATCTATTTCTATTTGCTCATGGAGATGTCAACTCTATTCTTTGCCTTGTTGATGAATTTGATGAATTTGCAGTTCTAATAGGACTACAATTTTTTTTTTTTTTGGTAAGGTAAACTTGTATAAATGCCAACCATAACCTGTACATACTAACGGATGACGGCTCCAATTTGCACTCGCTTAGACTGCGAGTGGAAGGGAACCGCAATCCAAAGATAACTAATAGTTACAAACACAAAACATCAACAAAACACCCGGGAGGATATCACATTAATCTTAACCAGTAAAAATGGAGGTACTTAAACCCCAAGCTCTCTCAAGACGTCTATTCACCATATTGTCTTGAACCAACGGTCCGGACAACACCTTGTCCCCGATGCCTTGAATATATAGTACTTCATTGAGGGAATGGAGACCACTTTACTCCGAAATAAGATATCATTACGAGACTTCCAAATAATATAACATAGAGCAGCAAAGGAGAACCTGGGTATTTCCTTCTAAAAGCCTTTACCAAAAAGATTATTTCTGGCCCAAACCATGGTATTACTCAATGATCCTCCCGGCCAAGCCAAATTGCACTTGCCTGCCCACGAGACAGCAAGAGCATGAGTTATATGGTAGTCAAAAAATAGGTGATCAATAGTATCGGCCTAGAATTACAAAAGGCACACACAAGCACCGAGTAAGCCTCCCAATCGAAAGAAGGAACGTTTGGGTAGGTAACCGGTTCCTAGCAATCAACCAAAGTAGAAATTGATGCCTTGGTACTAAAGATTTGTGCCACACTAAAGAAGACCAATGGACTCGCAAAGCTCGACACCTGGTAGATTCCCAAGCCGAGGCAGTCGAGAACTCACTCGATGAGAGAGGCTTCCACGTGAAAACATCCGGGCTATTGAGGAGAGGTGGAACTGGGTATGACCAGCTTCGAAGATGTTGAAGAACAGTGGCCCCCGCCGGTGAGAAGAGGTTCGCCACCTTTGCTTCCCTAGTAAGGCCGGACCGGTATATGGAGGAGTTAGAGAACAACTCATTCAGCAGGCCTAGAGGATGCCAAGGATCAAACCAGAGCGACACCGAGCGACCATTGCCTACCCGCCAACTTACCAAGCTAAGAATATCAGAACGTAAGGCTAGAATTTTCCTCCAAGCCCAAGAGCACGTTGTAGGTGTAGACATAGTCCAGAAGTACTTGCGCTTTAAGTAAGTGGCATGGATCCATTTACACCATAGCGATTCCTTGTCGGTAAACAGAATCCAAATATGTTTCATCATAGCAGCTCTATTACTCTCCTTTAGAGTCCTTAACCCAAGACCTCCTCAGCCTTAGGGAGACACACATCTTCCCAGTGCCACTTTGGCACCACCGAGCCTAGGTTGGGTCCCTTCCATAAAAATTGTCTACAAATTTGCTTAATCCTTTTCAAGACTGAACTTGGCAAAATAAAAATGCTAGCCCAATATACTTGGATGGCATGAAGGACCGACTTGATAAGTAATAGCCGACCAGCAAAAGACAAGAAACGGAGAGTCCAAGAATGTACCCGGGCAGTAAGAAGACTTACTAGGGCAACGCAGTCTGTTTTGGCCAACCTCTTAGTAATAATAGGAACTCCAAGATATTTGATTGGAAGTGACCCCATCTGAAAACCCCACATCTGGCATATTTGATCCCGAGAGTTTGCAGAGCCTCCAGCTAAGAACACCTCACTTTTACTCAGATTCGGTCCTAGACCACTCCAGGAGGAGAATAATTGCAACCCCTCCTTAAGGCATTGGCATGCAATCATAGAACCTTCACAGAAGAGGAAGACATCATCTGCAAAAAATAAGTGTGACAACTGGATGGATTTACATCTCCAGAAGAATTTGAACCCAGGTAGACTAGCCTGCCGAGACATGATACCCGACAAGACCTCCATAGCAAGGGTGAATAGATAAGGAGAAATTGGATCCCCTTGTCTTAGCCTCCTCCCACTTGGGAAAAACCCCTGCAGCTCTCCATTGATAGAAATAGAAAATTTAGGAGTCCTTACACAAATCATAATACGGTCAATCAACCATCTAGGAAACCCAAAAGCATGTAGGGTTAATTCAAGAAAGTCCCAGTCAAGAGTATCATAGGCTTTTTGAAAATCCACCTTGACTGCACATTTAGGGAGGTACGGCTCTATGTGAAAACGATCGAATAACTCTTGAGCCGTAAAATGTTATCACTAATTCTCCGACCTTTGATAAAGGCATTCGAAAGGGGCCTACAAAGGAGGGGATGACTGCAGCCACTCTCTTAGCAATAATCTTAGTGATACATTTGTATATAGTATTGCAACAAGCAATCGGTCTAAAGTCCCCCACAAAAGAAGCATTGGGAGTTTTAGGCACAAGGGTGAGAATTGTATTATTAACTTCCCTTAAAAGACTTCCAGTATTGAAAAAGTGTATAACAGCCTCAGTCACATCCTGGCCTACTACTTCCCAATTCTTCTTGAAAAACTCAGCATTGAATCCATCAGGGCCAGGGGCCTTGTTTGCCACTAATGAGAATATAGCATCATAGACTTCAGAGGAAGAAATAGGACTAGATAATAAACGTACCTGGTCATCTGTAATACCAGCTCTCAACACAGTTTTTATTTCTAGCAAAGACGGCCGAGCCTCTGTGCTTCCCGGGCCAAGCAACGCCTGGAAGTGCTGAATAAAGAGGTTGTGGACTTCCTTGATATCAGAGACGAAATTGCCCATATTATCCTTAACGGACATGATTCTATTCCGAAGATGCCGGTTATTGACCGAATGGTGAAAAAAATTTTGTATTGAGATCCCCTTCTTTTAGCCCGTATTCTGGATTTTCGGTGGAAGAATGACTCCTCTTGGGACCCGAGCTCATAAACCGCTTGAGCTGTGTTTTCTCCATTTCCGCCAAGTCAACATTGAGCGGATCCAAGCGGAAGGCATCCTGGGTAGTCTTTAAAGCCCCTTAGCAACCGCTACACGTGTAGAGAGGTCAGAGAAGACATCCTTGTTCATTTGTTTAAGGAGGATCTTCACTACTTTTAATCTGGAGTATAATCGATACATGGGAGTACCTACCGTCGAGATAGACCAGGACCAGTTAAGAAGAGGCCGGAAATCAGGATGGTCCATCCAGAAATTAAAGAATTTTAACGGTTTCCTCCTGAATGCCGGGTTAGCAATCTTCACAATCATAGGAGTATGGTCAGAGATACCTGGTGCGATAAAAGAAGCTTCAGAGAATGAGAAGTCTTGACACCATTTGCCATTCACCACAACTCTGTCGATCTTGCGAATTTTCCAATTTGCCTTTAAGGAGGCCGACCAAGTGTGTTTGTAGCCAACATACCTAAGGTCAGAAAGCATAGCCTGAGCCAGACAATCCTTCAGTTCATCAAAAGAAGGGATCCAAGCAGTCGAGCCACCCACTCTATCCGAGGGGTCAAGAATGGCATTAAAGTCCCCGGCAACTATCCACGGACAATTAATCCAAGAGGAACCCAGCTGAACCAGGTCAGCCCATAATAACCTACGAGCCCCAAAGGTGTGCTCCCCATAGATAACCGACAAGTTAAAAGATATACCAGACCTAAGGTCCGAAAGTTTGCCATGAATAGCTTGGCCATGAGCTAGAAGGGCATCAAAATTGACTCTCTTAGGATCCCATCCCACCCATATCCGACCCCTAGGGGAGAATGTATAGTTTGAGATCCAAAGCCAACCAGGGACAGTCCTAGATGAGATGTCCTCAAAACGACCAGCAGGAACCTTGGTCTCTAAAATACCTATACAACAAAGATTATGAGTCCGCACAAGATTGCGAGCTTCAGCTTGACGAACTGGGTCTACTAAACCCCTTATATTCCATATACCTATATACATATATAACTATAAGCATCAGGAAAGTTCACTTGCGCCAGCCCGTACGTCGACGGTTCTTTGATGTCAACGAACTGGGACCTTTCTTGGACTCCTGCGAAGGAAGATGACCAACAACAAGCGTCGGTTCAATCCGAGTAGGGCCTTGCATACCAGGATTAACAGCATGTTTGGTACTAGCCATTTTGGGGGCCGTACTGATCAGATCAGCAGCTGGCTTCGGCAGAGGCATATCGGGTAACTCAATAACTAGATCAGCAGCCGTTCTCACCATATGTTGATGAATCTTGGTGTCGCCTACCTCAAGAAGATCATCCTCAGAGTTGCTGCCCAATTCCCCTCCTTCATCCAAACCGTCATCTGAAAATAGCGATGTAGATGATGAAGAACGAGCAGACATAGGGACTGGATCCTGTTGTGGCTGAACCATAGAGATGCTGGAAGAGCAGGCCTTGGTTGAGACAGGTTGCACTTCTGCCTTCCATTTGTTCTTACTCTTCCTTTGCTGTTTCTTCCATCCATCCTCCATATTTGTAGAAGCTGGTAAATCAGTTGTGGCCTCATCAGGGACAGCAAGGCCATGCTCTTTCACCTTCTCCAGCTGACTCGAGTTTGGACCAGGGGGGCCAACATCCACGTCTACAGCATCAGCCAATGGGAGGGCTCTTTCATTGTGAGTTGGGAAGGCAGAAGTAGCATCCTCCACAGCAGGATCCTTGGGCGGGCATTTATGCCCAAAGCAGTTACAAGTTGGGCAGCAAACTGGCCTCCATTCATACTCAACATCCACATTGCGTATGATTCCACTGATGAGTACATCAACTGAGGATGGAAACTCCAACTTGGCTGAAATCTCCACATTAACCCGAGCAAAAGAAAGCAATTTCATTTGTTCAGTGCGCTGGTCAACATAGAGTGGCTTACCTAGCACACTAGCCACTACACTAATCCCCGGGGCGGACCATAATGCATAAGGAATGTTTTTAAAGCGTACCCATACCGGAACCGCATCATGTTGGTCCTTCGAAAGCTCAAGTAATGGTTGCCATTGTTGAAGCATAAGTGGCACATGGGCTACTGTCATCGGCCCCCCTTCTAGCACTCTTCTATGGAACTCAGGATCCGAAACATGGAAAAAGAAAAAGCCTTGATCATTAGCTTTGACCTCCACTACCTTTTCACCCCACACATGCTTGATGGTTGATTCAACCAGCCTGAACGGTAGTTTTTTCCCTACCAAGTATCCCACAATACATTCCTTCCAAAGCGGGTCTAAAGCCTCCAATACCTCATCCGAAACCTTCGCCACTAGCTTGTTATTGATGCGAGAAGGTTTGACAAAGGTTAGATTGTAACCTTTCATGGCAGTCCTAGCTACATTGACCCAAGAACGATCAACCAGGGGACGACCTTGCTGTCCATTTTGTTTCATTTGTGAAGGACCCATCAACCCACTTTGTGAGACATTCTTGGACACCTGCCCTTGCATAGGAATCCCCTCCAAAACATTCCTAATTCCTGCAAGAACTCTAGACCCACCAGCCTGATTACGGTCTACCATTCCAGCAGCAGCCAAGTAATTCGTCCCCAAAGTAGAGGCTAAACCCTTTTTTCGTACCCCGACTACCATTCACTAATTGGGTCTCCCGCCCTTGCACGTAACCCTCGTGCGGCAGCCAATTGATGAGTAGGAGCCTTAACTCCAGCAGTCTGAGAACGGCCATCATTCACAGCAACATTCAGTTCGTGAGACCCCAAAACAGAGCCATTCCCCTGCCCTGAACCAGCTTGAACAGAGTCTACAATTGGCTGATCTAACAACCTATGAGCTACAATCAGCTGATCCCGCCTAGTACCTACTATGGCCAAGGAATCATCCGTAACCCCTCCACAATCAGATTCCATTTCAGGGAGATTCGGACCCATCTCCATACCAGCAGACCACTACAGACCTCTAAAATTAGCAGCCATACCCCGAAACTGAGTTGAAAATCTAGGGTGAGAAGGATGAGGAGGGCGTGGCAAAAAGGGCCTCCGAAATCAGGCCAAAACGCCTCCCTCCGCCATCGGAATAGCGCACCAGCAGACCCACAACAGAACTCTAAAGGAAAAGAGTCATACCCAGAGCTGAGGTGCAGATCTTAGGTGAGAGGGATGAGGAGGGCGTGGCGAAGAGGACCTCCAATTTCAGGTCGAGGCACCTCCCGCAGCTGCCGGAACAGTGCTCCCTTGCCGGCAAGGAGCAGAGATGCGGACGCCAAAAGGAGAGGAAAAAGTTCTCTCTTTTTCTGTTCTAATCTTATGCCGATCCTTCTAATAGGACTACAATTCAACCTAGATAGATGTCAAATATTCTTCTTTGGAATGACCGAGGATGAAAAACATCTCTAGCTCTAGATACTGCTACAAAGAGGTATATCAAGAATTCAAGCAATTGACACCGATTGTGTAGTGATACATTTTGATATGAACTAGCGGTATTATCAAACATAATTTCATAGGTAGGCTTACTTGTAAAGATAGACTACTGACAATAGAAGTCATATCATGATGGAAACCTTTAGTTGATATTGAGTGTAACTTTTGTATTTATGATATAGAAGACAACTCATTTATTCTGTGGTAGTAATTGGGTTGGGAGTATATGGTGAAGTATCCTCATATAGAATAATATTCGATGATCCTTCACGGGAAGGAATTTTGAACTTCTGATAAGAGCCACAAAGGGAAAGAATTTGGTAAGTGTGGCTCCTCAAGGTATTCTTCTCAGAGACCAGCTATTGTGTTGGTATCGAGCACAATTGTGGGCGTTTCCAAAATAACTTTTAACTAGGATACATAAAAGTATAAGAGGTAGGGCTTCACTTTTCCAGAATTGTAGACCCCCTAGTATTTTATCAGCAATTATGAGCAAGCTTGCTACCTTCATATTCTCACATAATTAGCTGTGTTTGTAATATTGGGGATGGCCCTAAACTTTTGTACTTCATCTAATTAATGATATCTAAAATATTTTTACTAAAAAAAGATTAACATCCTAAAAAAATTAGAAGGCCATGTTCTCAGTATGTAATATATTAAAGACAACATCTATATAAATATGAAATAGATTTTCCAAAATCTATGATAAATTTTTTCGCACAAATAGACTACGAATGAAAGTTTCAAAATTTTACTAAGCAAAACGCAGCTCTGAAAAATTTTAAAAATGAGATTATTTTATTATCCTAATTCTATTTTAATACTAATAATAGTTATTCTTTGGGCAATGCTATATTCACTTAATATATGGCTAACCACCCAATTTTCAACAAAAAAGAAAAAAAATCACTGCAAATCATTTAATTGTAATTTAAACTAGTTCCACAAATTTATTTAATTTCATTCTTTCTCAGTTTTTCTATTTCTATAAAGGATTTAACTGTCATAATTAAGAATTTCACATATTTTGTTTTTGCAAATTGTGAGCACTATGCTTTCCTTTTTGTTGTTAGATTTTACATCCGTAGAGATTAGTTTTGTTGAAAAGAATATTTTCAAGAAAACTGATTCTTTTTTACATTGTCGAGCAACCTTGTGGATGGATTGTCAAATAAACACAATGACTAGTCTATAAACTTTCACTATTGTTGTGCATATCACCGTTAAACCCTTTCTTATCGGCTGTCTTTTATATATAGATACATTTAACGAGATGATAGGATGAAACCAAAAAAAAATAATAATAATTCCTCTTCAAAGTTTTTCCAAAATGAAATCACATTTATTTTTTTCCAACGTGAAAATCTTAAAAGATGAAATTATATTATATCACACATAGCACAAAATATATATATTTTCAAATGGCAATTAAATCTCATCATTTTGGAGTGGCAAAAATCAATAGTATACATTAAGATAAAAATATCAATGTGCCTCATTATGTATAACTGTTTTACGTCGATGTTCTAGTGTTCTTCTTGATATCTCTATAACGTCTTACATACTGTGTAAAAATATCTCATCAATAATAAAGAAAGTATATCATGTACTGTTACGGACAAGCTGAGATATTTGGACATTAAATGATACAAGAAAGTATATCATGTACTTTTACCTAGTTACAAACTGAAGAAATTTCGAAAATAAAAAGTTGGAAATCCTGAAGCTTCCGTAACCTAGGATTACCGAGCAATCAATTTTTTTTGTCAATCAACCTGCTCAGTCATTTTTATTCAACCTCTTTTATTGAAATCTTATAAGAAGTGTTACATGTACAGAGACTTTTTCAGAACTTTTACTCAAGATAAACTCAAATTAGATATACCAGCCAATGGGGAAAAGAACTGCCCAAGTACCAAAATTTGGCACGAGATGACACCAAAAGTTATGAAAGATGTACTTAAGTGCCACTTTTTTTGAAAATTGAATCACTTAAGTGCTAACTCTGGTGAAGGCAACCAAAAATTCAACGTGACTTATTTTAATAATATAACTCACTTACGTGGCTCGTTGGAAGTTAAGTCAGCAAAACTTAGCCAAAACGACGTCATTTTTTGTGCGACGTGACAGTTAAAAAATATATTATTATAAAATTGATTAATTAAAAAAAAAAAAAAAATATGAAGGGGAGGATTAGGGCTGCCACCGCCATCACCACCCACCCTCACCCCACCATCGCCGGCCCTTCCCAGCGATGGTGGGGTAGCGATGGTGGCAGTGGTGAGGGCTGCACAGCCCTTGCCTAAACGCTCCTCTTCCTTCTTCTTTTTTTAATAAAATCGATTTTTAAAATTTTTTTCTGGTATGACTTTTTTTTGCCACGTGGACAATTTCTTTTTTTTTAAAATTGCCACGTGGTTAAAAAAAATTGCTTCGTCAACAAATAAAATCGTTGAAAAATAACACGTGCGCAATTTGGCCAGGTTTTTTCGCCGTTAGCACTTAACTGATCATTTTTCTCCGATTTTGACACTTAAGTATACATTTCCGAACTTTTGGCACTTAAGTATTTTCCCGTGACAAATTTTAGTACTCCAGGGATCTGGACATCCCGACCAAGGCATCCATGCACTATTGATGGGACCTGCTTGGTCATCTAATGGAGGTTTGCTATTATAAGGGCTTTTTGTGAAACTTTTGTGAAAAAAAAGAAGGAAAATTTTGGGGTTTTTTCCGTTTTATACTTTCTTTTTCTGTTTTTTTTTTTTAGCTTAACGCAAGCAACGTTGTACGAAGCCTAAGATTAACCATATTAAATCCTATGTAGCTCACAATCATTTGTTGTCTTTATATTAATGACTGGAAGAGAAATGCATGTTAAATGCACTTATAATGGTGTTCAATGAATTTTCAAAAAATTGATTGACAGAAGGTATTCAAATAAAGATTGTATTTTCTTTTTGCCTTAAACCTTGACACAGATCTAAGGTGCCACCCCCAAGAAAGATCCGCTAAGAAATAAAAAGCAATAAAAAGATTTTTGTTTTTTAACAGTTTGGGGAATGGAAACTGAACTTCCTTTTGGTTCTCTTAGAAAACAACGTTCATTTTTTGAACACATTTTTAAAGAACTCAAAAAAATTATCAAATTGCAAAAGAATTCCTTTTTCGTCATACAGGTTTTAAAGAATAAATTCATTGATACACCGAATTTCGTATAACAGTCTTAAACTCTTTGTTTGCCTAGGAAACCCTAGTGTTAAGCGACTGTAAGTCCTCTCGCTTTAATTATTTTTCATACTGACTAATCCAGATAATCCAGAAAACAATAATCGAGTTTTCATACTTTTGTGATGTTTTTCAATCTTTTGCAAACACAGGACAAATTAGAGGAACATTTAGGAGAATAATCAAGTTCCAAACATAATTATTGTCCACAAAACTTGTAGTGATGGAAATATAGAGAAGTTAAGATCATGCTTCAATGTTACAGATGGTATGGCTCTCACACATGTCAAGTGCATCGTTATCATTTGAGCTATCTTACTTAATCATCAATCTCAATTCAATCTAGACTTCTTTCTTGCATATCAAAGAAATCATATTGATAATTACAATTAAAAAACAAAAAGATTCGTTTCTTTAAGAAGGATCCAATGAAATCACAGACTGTCGTATTGATTGAATCACTATTTAAAGTGTATATAATATTATTTTAATACAATGAAGGTGGACCAACTTATGTATAAAGCACGTTCTAAAATGCAAAATATTCTATGTTTTCTACCAAAGATTTGACCAAATCAACCTGCCGTTGGGATGAAATTATAAGCTCATTACCGTGAAAGCAACTTAGCAAGAGGACCACATGTACTGGGAGATGCGCGCATTGTCCACTGCCTTGTTTTCCACCCACATGTATGGTGGCCAGCTCGTTGCTGCGTTGTTTGCAAAAGCCTTTGTTATCATTTTAGTAGCTAGACATTTTAATAGAATAAACTTTTCTCTTTTAGTATTTTATCCAGCGAGACCAATATATCTTAATTCCCTACGAAGATCAATGTATCTAACAGAGCAAAAAGCTAACTAGGCATATTTTTGTTTGCCAGTTTTTATCTTTGTCTGATCAGAATATAATTATATCTAGAGTTTCACTCATCTGATTCAGATGATTTTTTTAAATAAATAATTAGAAATTAAATTTTCTAAATATGATTACTTTCCTAAGACTTCGTTCTTTAGGATCGATGAAGATTATATACACAACATATTTTACTTCTTACAAATAATATTCAATCCGTATTTTCTAGTGAAATATCTACAACCCTAATTAATTTGGAGATTAATTGTGTTTATTGCATCGTCCAAGAAGCAAGCAACACTCAACCAGTAAAGGAAATATGTCTCGCAGAGGATGATTAATCATTAATTATAGGACAATATGAGTTTTAGGCCTACAGAACTTTTCACTAGAGCAAAATTTACTCTTATTATAGTTTTACAAGTTTACGACCTTTCTGTTATGTTTCGACCCGGATTAGATTTTTGTCAAGGACTACTCGTTTCACACATTCACATGTATTCTGGAAAATATTGGGCCTACTTTTTTTAAAATTACACAAATATATTTATGCTCGTGATCAGGGAGAATCATCCCTCTCTGCTTATGTCAGTAAATTTTTCTTTGGTTTTTTGAGAAATCGTAATTGCTTTGTTTATATCGTTAATCGTACAATACCAATATTCATCCAAGATATACCAAATATTATACTAACTAAAAATAAAAAATTAATCTTAACTAATGATAAGAGATACACCAAATATTAGAAAAACAAAAAGGAATTCTTTAGCAAATCTTTCATAATATCTGTTTATTAAAAATCGGTATGGACAAGCAACCCAATAGTCTAAAGTCCGAACTCGCAGGCATAAAATGTTGAAGTCAATTCACGAGATTTGCTATTCTAAATACTCATCACCCTAAAGAAAAGTGATTATCCATAGCAAAAACCATCCATCTCGACACTGTCTAATGAGATTCACAAGTGGAACTCGGAATTTTACAGTGATAATTGACATATCAGGCTACGGATTAAGGCTCGACCTAAGTTCCTTTAAGATTAAAGAGAATTAAAAGATTTAGTTTTGCGACGATTCACCTGTTGTTTGCTCTCTTGTAACGTTTATTATTTAACAGAGATTGGAGTCCACATGAACACAACTTAATCATAATCAAGAAAGCTAAGTGTATATTGATGGTTCCATCAAAACCATCATATCCATTTACCCTTGATCTATATACATTTGCTTGACAGGAAACCGATGGTGAAGAACTGGTCTTTTCCACTAGAGAATTACATAATTAACTAGCTATCTGTGTTATTACTTTGACTCTAAAAAATTGTTCAAAATATCTTAAACCTTTTATACGGCGGACAATTCAGACCTAAGCTTTTCAATTTTAGCAATTTAATCCTAAATCTTTTGACAACTTGCCAATTCAACTTACCAATTCAGTCATCAACTATTCAATTGTGCCAATTTAATCCTAAACATTTAAACTATTTGCCAAACCAGTTCTAAACCTTTTAACAAATTGCCAATTTAGTCATTCAAGCTAATTTTGGTTGAACATTGTTGAAGTGGCGGCCTAGTCAATGTTGGCTGTCCTACATGGCGAGGATAGTGCAGCGGGTGTTGATGTGAAAAACTAGATTTTTTTTTTTTTATATTTTCTTTTTCTTTTCCTCTTTTTACAAAGGGCTAATGACCCCTTGCCCAAGGGTGAGGGTTGCATCCCTCGCTGTGCTGAATTTGGCAAGGGCTCACGATCCCTCGTTGTGTCTTGCAAAGGCTCACAAGCCCTCGCTATGGTCAGCGATGGCGTTGCCAACCTCACCCAAGCTGTTACAGCTACAACAAGGCCAGGCAAGGGCTACAACACCCTCATCGGCCACAACAAGGGCTTGCAAGCCCTTGCCAGATCCAGTGAGGGCTGCGACCCTCGCCCACGACCAGCAAAGGCGTCTTGGCCCTAGCCTAGGGCCGATGGCTCTCGGCCAGTGGCCTCACCAGCCCTCGGTAAAAAGAGGAAAAAAAAAAGAAAAAGAAAAAAGAATAAAAAAATTCTGAATTTAAATAGCTGGCACTACCTAGGCCGTTATTTCAGCGGTGTCTAGTCAAAATTAGTCAGGAAAACTAACTTGACAATTTGTTAAAAGGTTTATAACTAATTTGGCAGATAGTTTAAATGATATGACTAAATTGACGTAATTGAAAGTTTTAAGACTGAATTGGTAGTTGTCAAAAGGTTTAGAATTGAATTGGCAAAATTGAAAGGTTTAGAATTGGATTGGCTGTTGTATAATATTTTTATGACTTTTTGGATAGTTTTTCCACTTTGATTCATAATATATACATGCACATATGGGCGGGCTTATATAGGCATGCGTGCGTGCGTGCGTGCTTGCACGGGATGACTCACAAAGTTAAAAAGAGACGATAAATCACAAAACCTGTTAGAAAATTCCAGTTAATCACATGAATTAGAATGACAAATGACAAGAACTTCTACGCATACCTCCACGAACATTCGTTTTCATCCCGAACCGGATAATTTCAAAAACCCTGTGTGCATGGGGTTGTTTTATTTCATTGATTGGGTGGAGGTGCATCCAAATTCACCTTGATCCTTGAGCACCTAGGGTTCCTTATGAGATTCACATCATGATCCCGCATTTATTATTCCATTCGGTTGAGTTTTTATATGTAGCCTAGCGTGTGCCAAAGTTAAAGGTCGTGTCACGATCTGTACGTTGTCACAATTTTTATGCCGGATTAACGACAAGTGGATGATAAAAATATGATAGTTTCTCTCTCTGCATGTTTAATTTCATAGCCTTATCCTCTTGCATGAGTTGTTTCTCTGCAAGTTGCCTTTGTTTGTTTCTGATGTTGCCAAAAATAGACAGCATCTTTTACAAAATTATATCCTTCCAGATGTCTGATCAGATTCATTGATTGTTGTTATTAATAACCAATTAGAGTAAACTATCTGTAATTTAGTGGCTTTGTCCAATAAAATACTTCTAGGTTAAAGTAGCCGTCCCTTGCAGTTTTATCACATGCATTGTCGTATAGCGCTTGGGTTTGAATAAACTCACATGCTTGATTGAAAAAAAACAGTGCACGCATCTCCAACGACCCATTTCCAGATGTATTGAACCCCTTTAAGGAAGCATTGTCTTGTGTTACACTGATACTTCGCACAGAAGCTTGATAATAAATATATGGAGGAAACGTATCAAGTATCTGCAAACACTTTGAAATCTGTATTATTTTGGTCTCTGGTCTAGTTTCATGGATCTAAAAACCAAACTGAAACTTACCATTTAAAAAAAACCGTAGAAGACCAAAAAGTCTTTTTCGATATCTTGATATATTCTCCAAGAAATCCTTTATATACTCCCCTGCTGTCATATACTTCTGCTTCGACAGAAGCAACATTAAGAACACAGAATAACTAAAATAAAAATGTCGCCTTTACCCCTCTTTTCTTGAGCTTTTTTATAGGTTTGATATTTGTTCCACAATTTCTTCAAGCATTTAAACATGTGGAGGCAAATCTTTACCAAATATGCATGATTTTAGTCTTAGCTAGTCTGTAACATCCTGAAAATCGACCCTATTTTGGGATTTTATAAAATGGCGATGTTGGTCTAATGTTTGGTTAGTACAAATATTCCGAACTATGGGATAACGGATTATAGGAAGGCGTCGATAAGAAGTGATACGCGTACGACTTGCAATTTCGATTAGGAACGAACCCTTCGACCATAAGGACTTGGACGGGAACAATATCCTCTAGTACTAGACTATTATGGAAACAGAAATAAATTGATTCGGTAGAAGTATGAAATCGGGTTGCGGATGATTTCCGCACGATCTCGATACGAGCTATGAACAACGCTAAACCGAATCATTTTCATTTTGTACTCGGGATTATCAATTGAGTCCCTGAGATCACATGACAATCGAGGGACGTCCCTAACTTAAGAATTGGCATAAACATGGATCAAAGAATGGTTGACCACAGGTCGAATATGAGGAAAAGTCCTAGAGGGGCGCCCGATAGTCCAAATTATATTGCGATTGCGATTGACTCAATTTAGCCCTTATTTTTAATCCGATTTTGGGAACCGACTTCTCAAGAATGTTAAGACTAAATATTTGGACGTCGCCTCATTTATTCTTGAGTTTTCCGTTGGGCTTTAAAGCGTTGGAAAAGGAAAATTTGGACCGGGTTTCGGGCCCACAAATGGGTCGGCCCAAGACCGGCTACCCAATGGGCCTTGCACCCATCTAGCCTAGCTCAAGAGGGGCCCAAGCCAGCCCATTCCCTCCTATCTTCTTAGCCCATGGGCTTCTCTTCTTGGCCTTTTCTTTTGGTGGCCCAAGAGGGCTTTGTTTGGTTTGTTTCTCATTGGTTCTTGAAGTAAGTGGGCTAGCCACTTGCCTTAGTTTCTTGGACAAGTTTAGCAACCTATTCTCTAACCTTGATTTCCTCTCTCCAGCCGCCCCACCTCAGCCCCTCTCTCTTTTCCTTTTCTCTTCCTTTTCTTCTTCCCTTTTACTACCCTTGCCGTTCGCCATCGGTTGCTGCCATTGCCACTATCGTTGGAGTTGCTGCCATTGTCCAACGTGGAGCCGCTGACGTCTAGAGGCCAACCGCTCACCGCCAGCCACCCTAGGCCACCGTTGGTAGCCCATTCGGCCGCCCAGCTGTCGCTGCCTTTCTTCCACTGGAATAGCTTTTTCGATATTGTTTTGGTCGGATTCGGCCACCATCCATCGTTCGTCACCTTTTCCAAGCTAATCTCGCGTAGCCCTCGCCCTTACCTTCGTGCCAGTGTTGCTAGATTTCCGAGCCAAGTGAGTTAATTTCCTAATCCTTAGTAAGTGATTAATCTTGCTTAGGTTAGTTTAATTAGCTTAATGTTTGGTTTATGCTTGGTTAATGATGGATTAGCACTTTATTAAGGGCTGATTAAGATTAGTGTTAACTATGGTTGGTATTAAAGTAACTATAGTTAGTATTAAAGTAACTATGGTTAGTATTAAAAGTAACCATGGTTAGGGTTAAAGTAACTAAGGTTAGGTTTGTTAATCTAGATTTTGACCGGTGTAAGGAGCATAAGTCTTTGTCCAATATCCCATTGACTCGATTTTTGCACCTATGAAAAACCTGTGACTCAATATTTTAATTCATCAAGTTGGGAATTTTTTTTGAAAATCATATTCATGTGTTTTTTCTCACAAATTTGGCCAAACTATAATCGAGCATAACTTACAACGTACTATTTATTTTTATGCTTTATCACAGTTATCCACTTTAGTAGATCATCTAGTAAAGCCAAACCCTAAGCATACTGACTAATACCATCCACATTTCTAAGGAGAAGCACATATCGACTATTGACCGATAGACTCGGATTTGAAAGAGGAGTAGAATATATGAAGAGCAAAAAGGAGATTATGAAATCTACTCCATTACCTGTCTCACCTAACTCATTAAGTTTTCACTCAAGCACTTCTAAGTGAAATGGGACTACCAAATTTCAAATTCAATAGAGGGTAGTATGACTGGCTTTCCAGTAACTCAAAGTACCATGATTAATCCAACATCTAAGGGAGTCACCGTAAGGAACTAAAAATGCATGCTTTTCAAGGCTCCATTTTTCCATTAACCTAAATATTAAAGTCTTAGCAATGATACATGTTAGTGGGCATAATAGACTTCCGAATCCCACCCTTTTTATTGTAGCTCGTTGCTGAGAAGTTAATCTCTCCACTCACTTGAGGAAGAGTTGTAACAAAAACTTAATTTGAAAAGTAGTACTTGTAACCTACTTATACTAAGATGTTATTTTAAGTATGGAGCCATGAACTTTTTCGTAGGTACAAAAATTGAGTCAATAGGAAGAAGGATGTAAAAGTTATCATTTTTTTTGAACTTTTCCATTCGACGTCCTTTTGTCTTAATTTTTACACTTACAGAACGCCATGACTTTTCATGTGATTTTTTAGAAAAAAGTTAACAAAATCATGATTAGGCATGAGTTTTCCATTTGATGTTCTATTGACTCGATTTTTCCACCTACGAAAAGCCTAGGACTCAATATTTTCAATTCATCAAATTTTTGAAAAAATTTAAACAGCATAAGTTTTTCGTCCCATATTCTATTAACTCAATATTTGCACTTACTAAGCCTGTATAAGCGGCATTCCCAAAAGTACCTCTAATGAAAAAAAGAATTTATTGCTATCTTGCATTAAAATTTTGAAAAATTATACAGTACCTTGAGTAATGAGATTAGAATTGCTATCATATCTATAAATTGTGAAAATCTTTCCTAAACAAAATTGGCCGTATGCAAATGTATATACATTATACTCATCCACAATAGATTGAACCAAATATTACATTATCCACCTTACATATGTTAGTTTCTCAAATCTGATGGCAATCGTATCTCTTAGAATGACCTTACTACTTTTCCGTCGGTATGCACGGGGAAGAATCAAGTGATTACTTTGAAAATTAGGCTGAGCCACATAGAAATGCTTATAAGATCAAATTTGCTCAAATTAGTAGAAATCAAAACTCCAATTGTGCAAAGTGAAAAAAAATTACACACAACTCATAACATATATTAGAATTGAATAAAAAACAAAGAAAAGAATACAAAAAAAACAGGTGTTGTATATTAATGATGATGTTAATGTTCATGATGAGCTACAAAGATTATCTAGAGTAATAGAAGACAACCTGCAATGTATTGCTTATTTTTACACTTTACCACAGTCATCCACCTTAATAGATCATCCAACAAAGCCAAACCCCAAGCGTACTCATTAATACCATCCACATATCTAAGGGGGCACATATCAACTATCGATTGATCAACTCATACTTGGAAAGAGAAGAGTAGAATATGTGAAGAGCAAAAAGGCATTATAATATTCAACCCGACTCGGTTGACCATCTATTTTTTGCCTGTGGTGCCTCCAACTCTCTAGCCATGTTTTGGGCTTCCAAATGCAATCTTCCTTGGTACAACTCATCATGGATAGACAATATTCTTTGGGCCATCAATATGCTGTCAGGAAGTGGGTTCTCCAAGGAGATTGCTCGATTATCTTTTGGTGCACTTTGCTATATAATATGGAAGACTAGAAATGATATCCTCTTCCGAGCGCATACTCTCTATCTCCCGGCCTTGAAACAATACCTTAATGAGGCGGTAAAGGATAAAGCGATTGCTTTTAAGTGGGTGGAGGATAACCTCAGTAATAGGAGAATGCAACGGAGTTGGGGGATAGACCACTGTATTTTTAGTACAGGTCCTGAGTGAGGCTTTTGTAGGGCCGCCTAGGCTCCTTTGTGAAGATGTAATCTTCCCTTTTCTTGTGCGACTACGGTACCCCCTCACTCTGGTGACATGTTGTCCTGTAGAGTGATTGCCGGTGCCGTGGGTCTCTTTTCTGTACAGGATCTCTTGGTTGAAAGCTTAATATACTTACCTTACCAAAAAAAAAAAGGCATTATAAAATTGCTCCATTACCTGTCTCACTTAACTCATTGGGTTTCCTCTTAAGCGCTTCCAATTGAAATTTTCTCCTTATGGGACTACTAAATTCCAAATTCAATAAAGGGTAGTATGACTGGCTTTCCAGTAACTCGAAATCCCATGATTAATCCAACATCTAAGGGAGTCACTGAAATCTCACTGTAAAGAACTAAAAATGCACGCTTTTGAAGGTTTCATTTTTCCATTAACTCGTATATTAAAGTCTTAGCAATGATATATATGTTGGTATGTGTAATAGACTTCTGAATCCTACCCTTTAAATTGCAGCTCGTTGCTAAGCGATTAGTCTCTCCACTCGCTTGAGGAAGAGTCATAATGAAAACTTAGTTTGAAAGGTAAAACTCGTAACTACTTATATAGAGATGTTATATTAAGTATCAGGCCACGAACTTTTGTAAGTACTAAAATTGAGTTAACAGGAAGGATGTAAAAGTTATTATTTTTTGGAACTTTTCCGTTCGACATCCCATTATCTCGATTTTTACACGCCATGACTCTTCATGTGATTTTTAGAAAAAAATTGACGAAATTATAATTAGGCATGAGTTATCCATTTGATGTTCTATTGACTCGATTTTTCCACCTATGAAAAGCTTAGGACTCGACGTTTTCAATTCATCAAATTTTTGAAAAGTTTTAAATGAACATAAGTTTTCTGTCCCATATTTAATTAACTCAACGTTTGCACTTACTAATTATGTATGAACGACATTCCCTTTGATTAAAAAAAGAATTTATTGCTATCTCGCATTAAAATTTTGAAAAATCCTATAGTACCTCGAGTAATGAGACTAGAATTGCTGCCATATCTATAAATTGTGAAAATCTTTCCTAAACAAAACTAGCCATATGCAAATGTACATACATTATACCCATCCACAATAGATTGAATCAAATACTATATTATCCATCTTACATCTATTAGTTTTTGATTGTATCTTTTATAATGACATTGTTGCTTTTCCATCGGCAAGCATTGGAAAAAATCAAGGAATTACTTTGAAAATTAGGCTAAGCCACTTCGAAATGCTCATAAGACAAAATTTGTACAAATTAGTAGAAATCAAGACGTCAATTGTGCAATGTGTAAAAAAATTGCACACAACTCATAACATATATTAGAATTGAATAAAGAACACGAAAAACAGGTATTGTATATTAATGATGATGTTGATGTTGATGATGAACTAGTGAGATTAAAAAGAAAATTACCTGAACTAATAGAAGACAACCTCCAACGTACTGCTTATTTTTATGCTTTATCAAATCATCTACCTTAGTAAATCATCCAACAAAGCCAAACCCCAGGCGTACTCATTAATACCATCCACATTTCTAAAGAGGGGCACATATCGACTATCAACTGATCAACTTGGATTTGGAAAAGAGAAGAGTGGAATATGTGAACAGCAAAAAAAGACATTATGAAATCTACTCCATTACCTGTCTCACATAGCTCATCAAGTTTCCTCTCAAGCGCTTCCAATTAAAATTTTCTCCTTACGGGACTACTGTTGCGACCTTCCCAAAGGAGAAGCACCATGGGAAAACTAATGGATTATCAAGTCCGAAGACTTAGTGCAGACTCTCCCAAGCCCTACCAACCGTAACTTGGTACTCAAAATTTGTCCTATTTAAACATGTAATTTTATTCAATTAGGAGTCGCCACTAACCAATTAGGGTTGATTAGAAACCCAAGTAAAGTATGGGAGAATACTTTACTTTTGTGAACTAGAGATTCAATAGGTTCGGGGACATGGTTACGCTAAGTTAAACTAGTGCCATTTCGGTACCATTTCTCTTTAAGTTCAAAAACATTTTTTGAAAGTAGTCTTGGTTGATTTTAACCTAAGCCACTAACATGGAAATGAGTGATCATGCGGACAATCAATAACATTCAATCAGTCCAAGAGGATAAATATAAGAATCATGATCAACCTTAAAACAAAATAAGGTATAACTAAAAATGCATGCCCTAAACATAAATTCTAAATAGGATGACATCTACTTTTTTTGGATTTTTCTAAATTAATTATATATAACTTTAGTCTAGATTTAATATGCATGATTTTTACTCTAATGACATATGACATGCAATTTAAATGGCCTAGCTCTAATGACTTACGTTAATTGAAAACTATTGTAACAGGGATGCAATATAATTTACACGACCCTAAATATGCATGTATTACATGACATTGGATGAATGACATATTAATGTTATATGCATAGGCATGATTTTTTTATTTTTTTATTTTATGACCCTTATTAGTATAAATTATTTATCATAGCCTCATCTAAACTAAAGAATAACTAAATCTATTATAACTTACAAAATTTCTTATGTTTCTACATTATCCTAAACATGCAACTCTAACTAGAGAATTAATCTAACATGGAATGCAATTTTTATATAATCTTTTTAGGATATTTACTAAAAATTAATACAATTAGTGTAACAAACCACGTAAAACAAGTAATTCATCAAGACCCAAGATAGAAAATCACAATAATCAAAAATCTAATCCGACGTCTCTCGGTTCAATATTTTTGATTATTAAGATTTTTTTAACACAACACAAAAACTTCACCTAATTAGATAATGCTTAATATCTCAGGGGAATCACATCAGTAGTAAATAAATTGCGAATTTAGCAATTTAATATTCATACAAATGAAAGGGTTGGAAAATTACCTTGATGGTCTTTTTTTTGTTTTTGTAGGCACTTATCGATAGCTTTCTATTGCTAATGACAGCACCTGCACAAAGAGAAATTAAAGAACAACCGCAAGAGAGATCACGTCCCAATGTAAGATCTAGTCTGGTCAAGTGTGAATGATCGCAAAGATCCGACATAAAGTGGCCACGCCAAACTCACAGCAACAACATTCGCAACAGGTGGAAAGGATCGGGTCTTCATCATCTCTTTTGCTCAGGGTGTCCACGATCTCCTCCTCCTCTCCATGCATGGCCGCTCCCTATTTCCATAGTGCCCCCGCTCTCCCCTTTACGATTCTTTCAGCCTCCTTTTATAGAAAAAATTCTCTCATGTATTGTTAGAAAGTCAGGATCCGTGGAGCCAATAGATGATTCTCAGAAAATTGCTCAATTTTGGCTTTGATTTGTCACCAAAAATTGATTGTGAATCACTCTAATTCACTTCCAAATTAGCACTTCAAATATTTTGATTTCCCTTTTAGCTTCTATTCACATTCCCGCGAACGTGTCCAAATTCACTCGTCTCCATTCATGATTCCATGACCAGCTTGATTATTTCTTTTAATTTCCTATCACAATTCTATGTCCAGCTCATTAGTTTCTTTTCGTAAATTCCAGCAGCCCACACTTTCCATAAATGCTTTGATTTTCTTCCCTCCATTTTGTCTATCTTGCCAAACATTCCTCCAAAATTTATTGGAGAGAAGATTCTTGTGATTGATTGGTTTCCTCCTCGTGGAAATTGCAACCCCCATGTATTCAATTTTCTATCCATGAAACATCAATTGAAGGCATCTTCCCTACAATGTGAAATTATGCAATGCTAATTTTGCTTAGGGGTCAGATCGACCCTTAAATTTTTTTTATGCAAATAAATATTCATATGTGAGGCCAAAAATTTAGGTGTCAACAGCCGCCCCTCTTTGAAAGTGAGCTCGTAGAGGTTTCCTTCAAAGATAAATAACACCTAAATTTAGACCATGTGATGAATGCATAATGAGTATGCAAATGCTAACATGGTAACCTTTATCAAGAATGGATTCCCATTTTGAAATGCAGGGTCATGCAATAAAGAAATGCAATGTAGGTGCAATGATCTTAATAAGAATGGTGGTCACAATGCATAAATAAATACATACATGTCGTCACTTACCTTGAGATTTGGAAAAGCATACTTGGGAACGAAATGATTTCCATGAGACTTGCAAAACATCTGAAGATGTTTTTTTTGGAAGGTCTTCAGGAATCTGGAATTTTCATCGGACCATATAAGATGCCTTAAAATATAAGCACATACAATTCACATCAAGTATTTAAAGATTCAAATATCTGGAATTCACATCAAATATTTGAAGACATTTACTAAACACCTGGAAATCACATCAGGTATTTACAGGCTCGAGTATCTGGAATTCACATTAGACATTTGAAAATATTTACTAAACACCTAGAAATCACATCAGATATTTAAAGGTTCGAACATCTGGAAATCACATTAGACATTTGAAAATATTCACTAAACACCTGGAAATCACATCAGGTATTTAAAAGTTCAAGTACAAGGAATTCTCACCGGATATTGAAATTTTTTAGGACACTGGAACTTTCATCGGGTTTCTAAACAAGAATCTGGAATCCTTATTAGAAATTCGAAAGTGCCGATAAACAGAAGCCTGAAATTCTTATTAGGAATTTGGATTGACTTGAGAACCGATACCTAGAATCCTCATCAGATACTTTGAATTATCTTGAGAACAAATACCTGTAATTCTCATCAAGTATTTTGAAGATTTAACAGTATTTGGACAAACTCAAGAAACAATAAACAAGAAAAGATTTCCATAATAACAAACTCCGAAAACTCACCGTCGAGGCTGTGGCGGTTGTACAAGATTCTCTCTTCCTCTTGACAAAACACAATGCATTCATTGGAAAAATATAATGACGCTCTCGAGAAGCGAAACAGCATCAAAAGTTGTGGTGTGGGTGAATAAATATTTGTTCCTTCCAACTAAGTAAACCATTTTCCCGAGAGCCTCTCGGATTACTGTTCATCTTCTCTCAAACTGCTGATCTCGAGTTACTGTAGTCAGCCTCCTTTGAGCAGTTGCCCGGCCACCACAGGGCTCCGTTGGAGCTGATTTTTGGAGGGATTACTCCTCTCATTAGGGACAACAATCTCACCGAAGCATTTAAGCTAGGTATGTCCCAATCTGCCACAATCTTGGATCTGGGATAGGGTTCTACAAGTAGAATTCGGTCTGTTGCTGGCTTGTGTGTTGTGAATATGGATAGCGATCGTCTCCCCCCTTCAAATGGGGCGGGAAGTAGTCAACGCAGGAGCCGTAGTCGTCCCCCATTTCGCCGATCGAAGTCTCGTGGTCGCCCAGGAGGAAATAGGGGAGGAGTGGCTTTCAACGCCAATGGGACCACAGGGGTCGATCGTTTCGAAACCAGCGAATGAGGGGAAGCATCCACAAGCTGGAACTCAAGCTGGTCCTTCTAATGGAAATGGTCCGCCTCCCCTTTGAAGCGGAGCCCAACCCCAGCGTTTCCAACCGTCTACTCAGATGCAGAATGGTAAGGACTCTGCTGCTTCCCGTTCTTGGGCAAGCGTGGCCCGGACTGCGGTCAAGGGCTACTCCCCTTCATTCGTCGAACCAGTGAAGATTGATGGGGAAGAAATTGCTGATATTGGCGATGACACTATAGATGCAATGGACCTTATGTGGGCTCAATGTCTGGTCGGCTATCTTGTGGGCAAAAGGCTTCCATTTCAGCTTGTTGAAGCTGCACTTAAACATGCTTGGGGCACCAAGCTAGTCGAGGTAAAGGCAGACGACAAGGGATTTTTCTTTTTCCGAATCCCGGATGTGGAGTATAGAAGAAGAGTGCTGGATAGCGGGCCGATTACGGTCGCTAAGGTGCCTCTGATATTGCAGTAGTGGGAACCACTATTGGAACTAAAAAAAAACAATCATTCCAAGGTCCCGGTGTGGATTCAATTGAGGGATATCCCTCTAGCCTTATGGTCTGCGAAGGGCATAAGTAGTATTGCTAGCTTGATCGGCAAACCACTCTTTGTAGATCAAAATACCGAGGAGCTGAAAATGCTTGCTTTTGCATGGGTGTGTGTCGAGCTATCCGCCTCTAAGGCCCGGAAAGAGACTTTGAAAGTGAGGATGAAAGGGGAAATCAGAATGGTGTCCGTCGAATACGAATGGAGGCCAGTCTTATGTGCGCATTGTCATGTGTTCGGCCATAGGTGCAGCCCTGCTGAGAATCCAGTTGGCCAGGCAGTTCCAGCCACTGTCTTTGACGTTCAGCCAACTGAGCAGGCTGAAACGTCACAAAATCTACCTACTACCCTCGGATGGAAGCTACATCAGTGGTCCAAGCTGATACGGCTCAAGCGCCTGCCATCCAACTCCACATCGAAATTACACCGTATGGTGTGGCCGCTCGGGATCCTGATTCCCCGGAACAGAGACTAGCGCAAGCTCCAAGTAACGCTGGCCCTCAGAACAAAGCTTGGACTCAAGAACCTTCACAGACCGTATTACCTAGTGCCTCTCCCCTGCCTAGGTCTGATCCTCGGAGTCGCAACAAGGAAGTTATTCGGGTTGATGATGCTCTACACCAGATGGTTACGTCAAATGAAGCCTCTTTCTCATCAGATGATGACTTAGATGATGCAGATGATATGACCAGCTCCTCGATGGCTGTAATTCAGGAGATGTCTACCCCTGTGGTCGCCCAAGATGATTCTAAACAGAATGAAACGGACGTGGGTGCCAAGGACACTTCGGTGGAGGACTCCTAACACTCCCAGCAGTCTACTCCCCAACCGCAGGCTTCGGGCAAAGCAAGTTCTTCATCCAAAAAGAAGTCACCTCCTAAAAGATCGTTGTATGGCAAGCGACGGTCTAGACGACGTAGGTAAGCATTTGCTCTCCTCCCTCTTTTTGCATATATCTATGAAATTTGGCTTTTGGAATACTCGGGGTATTATGGACCCGATTAGACAATCGGAAGTGAGGCATTTTGTGCGGTCACATGACATTTGTTGTCTTGGACTTATGGAGACTAAAGTCCCGTCTCACCATTTTGATTCTATTTCATCTAGCCTCCTCCCCGGGTGGTTTTGGCTAGCCAACTATGATTTCTCGGCTAGGGGTCGTATATGGATAGGTTGGAATCCAATTTTGTTAGAATTCTCTAGCCATTTTGTCTCTAGTCAAATGATCCATGGCCTTATTAAGATTTTGCATTCGGGTTCTACCCTACACTTTTCGGCTATCTACAGGGACCATACATTCACTGCTCGGAGACCTCTTTGGAATGACTTAATCCGTTTGAGCTCATCCACTCTTAATAGCCCTTGGATTGTGGGATGGGATTTTAATGTAATTCGGGATCCATCAGACCGCCTAGGTAGCCCGGATATCTGGCACCCCACGTTTGATGAATTCAAGGAGTGTCTTCTTCAAGCTGGACTGGATGACCTTCGGTATGTTGGCTTTAGATTCACCTGGTCCTCTTATTCTGGGGAAAATAGAAAACAACGGAAGATTGATCGGGTTTTAGTAAACAATATGTGGAGTTCGGAATACTTGTATTTGGAGGCCTCCTTTCTTCCTCCTGGTATATCCGACCATACCCCGATATTAGTTCGTGTTTTGGCCAATCGAACTTGGAAGAAGCCATTTAAGTTCTTCAATTTTTGGATGACACACCCTGATTTTCGATCCATAGTAACTCAAACGTGGGAGCATCATTTCGTTGGCACCCCTATGTACAAGTTATGCTCCAGGTTGAAACTTTTGAAAATCAAGCTCAAGCAGTTAAATAGGGAGGCATACTCTAATATCTCATTGCGGTCTAATGTTGCTAAGCAAACACTCTTCTCAACCCAAGAGGCGCTTCTTCAAGACCCCCACAATAATGAATTGGCCAAAGCTGAGGTGGCCCAAAAAAGGGAATATTACACTCTTCGTTCTCTTGAGGAGTCATTTTTTAGACAAAAATCAAGAATCAGGTGGCTTAAGGAGGGTGACCAAAACACTAGGTTCTTTCATCACTCGGTGAATCAGCATCACTTGCGCAACTGGATAATCACAATCCAGGATGGTACGGGTAATATGATCTCTGACCCGGGTGAAGTTCAGCATGCATTCACATCATATTTTCAGAATCTTTTGGCTTCGGCAAACACGGCTTTGACACCATCTACGGAGGAGGTCAAGGAAGTCCTCAAGCATGCGCTAACTGACGACCAAGTTAGATCCCTATCTGAACCGGTTCTCTCTCAGGATATTAGAAATGCTATATTCTCTCTTGCGTGGGACAAAGGCCCGGGGCCTGATGGCTTCAATGCTGAATTTTTAAAAAAGAACTGGGATATAGTGGGATCCTCAATAATAGAGGCGGTCCAGGATTTCTTTCAATCAGGTAGATTGCTTCGTCAGATTAATTGTACAATCATAGCTTTGGTCCCCAAAGTACCAAATGCTTCTTCAGTGAGTGATTTTCGGCCTATCGCCTACTGCAATACTATTTATAAATGTATCACGAAGATCTTGGCAAATAGAATTGCTGCAGTCCTTCCAGGTATTATCAGCCCTGCTCAGACAACTTTTGTTAAAGGCAGGCATATTACTGATAATATTCTCTTGGCCCAAGAATTATTCAGCGGATTTCACTCTCCTACTTATTCTCCCAAATGTGCCATCAAAGTGGACTTCCGGAAAGCTTATGACACATTGGACTGGAACTTCTTGGAGACTACTCTTATGGCTTTTGGCTTTCCTGAGCATCTTGTACGACTGATTATGGTATGTGTTTGTACCCATAAATTCTCTATTTCTATTAATGGTGAGCTTCATGGCTTCTTCAATAGTGGTAGAGGACTTTGGCAGGGCGACCCAGTATCTCCATATTTGTTCACTCTAGCCATGGAAGTGCTCAGTGGTATCCTAGAGTTGCAATCAAACCGGTCTCAATTCCGATTTTACTAGAGATGTAAGACATCCCGCTTATCGCATCTCTTTTTTGCGGATGATGTCTTCATCTTCAGTCAGGGCAACACCAATTCGGTTACATGCATGAAGGAGGGACTCCACCTATTCTCCCAATGGAGTGGACTTATCCCCAACAATAGTAAGAGTGAAGTATTCCTCTCGGGGGGTTCGGAGGCATTGCGGGAATAGCTCTTGCAAATATTGAATTTCAGATTGGGGACTCTTCTAGTCTGATACTTGGGCGTGCCTATCATAACTACGAGGTTGAGCAAGACAGATTGTCATGCCCTGGTATGTCTTCTAATAGCTAGAATCCAATCTTGGACACATCGCTTTCTATCTTTTGCGAGTAGACTACAATTGATTAAATCTGTTCTATATGCAATTCAATCAAATTGGGCATCCATTTTTTGGCTCCCTGCCTCTATAATTGATAAGGTAGAACAGATTTGTCGACAATTTTTGTGGAAAGGACCAGGTCTTGGGGTAGGAGGTGTAAGGTTGCTTGGGATGATGTTTATCTTCCCAAAAATGAAGGAGGTCTGGGGATTCGTCGAATCCGTGACAATAATAAAGCGGCTATGATCAAGCACATCTAGATTCTTTTTACTGACAAAGAATCCCTTTGGTGCAAATGGATCCATATGACACACCTCAAAAGGCAATATTTCTGGACTACAATGCCCCCGACCTTTTGTTCTTGGGCCTGGCAGAAAATACTTGCACTTAGGGAGGAAGCCCAAGGCTACTTCAGGTGGAGAATTGGGGATGGATCATCAACCTCTCTATGGTTCGACCCGTGGCTAGATATAGGTCCTCTCAGTTCGGTCTACTTCGACACTCATATATATCAATCGGCACTCTAGAGACATGCTACAGTTGTTGACTTATTTACTCCGGATGGCCAGGATATTCTACAGGAGATTTCTTCAATGCAAGTCACGGTCTCTACATTGTCACATGTCCCGGATTCTTTCCATTGGACTATGCAGCCTTCTAGCTCCTTTTCTTCTGCGTCCGCCTGGGCAACTATCAGAAGGCGAGCCCTACCGGTCCCATGGGCATCATTGGTGTGGAGTAACTCGATTGCCCCTCGGCACCAATTCCTCCTATGGCTCATATCCCGGAACAGCCTCCCTACCCAGGTACTTCTGATGTCCTATGGTAGATTGCCATCCGTGCATTGTACTTTTTGTAATACAAGGCCGGATTCCATAGAACACCTATTTTTTTATTGTCATATTCCCAACTATCTTGTTGATTTTTGGGCTGCGAAATGTAATCTCGTGTGGATTAACCGACCCTGGATGGAAACTGTGCAATGGCTTATCACCACACTCTCGGGGAGTGGATTCTACGTTGACATAGCTAGGTTCTCCTTTGGCGTACTTTGTTATGTCATTTGGAAAACCAGGAACGACCTTATATTCCGGTCCTCGAGCCTCTTTGTGCCATCGATGAAGCAACACCTCATCAAGGCGAGTCAAAGATAAAGCCTTAACTCTCGGTATGGTCCCCGATTCCCCAAGACACGGGAGATTACAACGTAGTTGGGGCATAGATCCTATCATTTTTGGGTAGCTTGCTATGGAGGGTTTTATTAAACCGCCGCTACTTGTTGTATTTTCCTTTGTGTGAACTTGGCCCCCCCACTCCGGTGACGTGTTGTCCGTTGAGTATGGGTCGGAGCCTTGACTCACTCCTTGTACATTTGTATGGTTGAAAATCTTCTATAATACTTACTTTTACCAAAAAAAAAAAAAAAAAACATTTGTTCCTTCCATTAACAGTTTCTATGAAACTAAATTCATAGTCCTGAGTTTTGCAAACTATTGGCAAGTATGCTATCCCACACACGGCTCTCCTAGCCTTAATAGGGACTGTCTGTTAGCCAACAAGTTGCTTCTCAAGCTATGAGCTTAGATCATAGTAATCTCAAGAACATCGGAAATTCTGATGCACAGGATCCCCTAAGGGCAAGTGCAGAGCATACTCCAGGATTTTTCTCAATCATAGTGTTTGTTCAGAACCATTGTTCTGGACTAGAAGAGAATGGGAGTGTTTAGAAGATCATGTTGGAAGTAGAGTACACAACACACTTCTTATTTCACTCTCTGGTTTTTACAATGAGGGCTCCTTGCACTTATATAGGCAGAGGAGGATACAAACGACACAAGCAGGCAGACTGGCCATGCTAGGAGATAATTATGAGGACACACTAGCCACTTATGGGCTACACGCAAAGGGAATCCTAAAGAAATCCCGTGACAGGCTATGAACAGGGATTTTCGTCTGTTGCTACAGTGAAAACATACTAGATGAACAGTGAACAGTGTACAGTGTTTTCAGGACGGTTTTTATCTGTCTCTTCCATCTTTAGCATTGTAGCTATAGTCCGAATCATCGAGCTATCTTCGAGCTAAATGTTCGCAAAGAGGCGTCTTCATCGATATCTGATGGACTGGAGCTGCCGTCTTTTTCTCTTTTGAAAGCACGGATGAGATTCTCAATTTCTTTTGCCGACAGATCAAGTGGACGAGAGAAGCTAGCACCAAAAGAGTCGGAAAAGGGGGCGTAATTTTGGGTGTCTCCCCAAGAGTCTTGCGAAAGGGGCCCCCCCCCCAAGGATCATAGGGGGTGGAGGAGTCTGGATTATTCTGCCGAAAAATATGGAGTGCTTCTTGGATGCGGGTGGAGTGGAATTCCGGGCTGCGGGGTGGTCCCAAGAGGCGGGGACTGTGGAGAAAGCCATGCTTCTGGTGGGATGGTGCGATTTTCTTGACATAGGATCTGCTGGAGTTCTCGGGATGCAGGTCTGTCGGTGGAGATGGAGTGAGGAAGTGTCTGGTGAACCCGTGCAAATTCCTGAAAAACTTGAGGTTTGTAACTTGAAGTTCCTGCAACAGAAGGTTTGTCAGAAATCCATGCAGTGGGGTGGCAATATGTCCATGGTCGGTGGAATAAGACAATAGTGTGTCTTTCTGGTTCAGGCCTTCCTTGACAGTTTTGGACTTTGAAGAGTTCCCTCCAGTATTGGTGAGGTTTAAACCAGGCGAAAATATCCAATAGATACTTCTGGTTATGATCATGACCCGCTACATTCTTGATAAAAACCTGCAAAATTTGCTCAGTGGGAAATTCAATGGCTACGGTGTACAGATTGAACATGTACCAAAATAACCATTTTAGATCTTCTGGAAATTCATCATTGGGAGACCACCGGAGTGGATGGATAAATGGATAATCTGGGTGGAGTCCGTCCGGTCTGAGGATTAATCCGCCATGTTCTCTGAAGATTCGGAGATGATATTCCCACATGAGTTCTGGAAGCCGTTCTTTCACGATGTTGTGTCTAATAGCCAATGGGAGATCAGGGGGATATTTTAGACTTGGCCAACCGCATTGCATATCAGTGGTGCGGTACGTGTCGGAGAAAGGTTCCTTTTTGACATACATGTTAATGGCTTGGATTGGTTCTTTTGGTCTGGATAGGAAGTCAGCGAGAACATTCTTAGTTCCTGGAATGTGTTTGACGTCAAAGGAATACTTGGAGAACCATTCAGCCCATCGGAGCAACTGTGGATGGGGAACTTGCTTTTGTTTGAACTTAAGCATCTGAGGGAATGAGGACATATCCATTTCAACAAGAAAATGGTGTCCAATAAGATGGAATTCGAACTTCTTGATGCCATATTTGACTGCAAGTATCTCTTTGAAGGTGGAATGGTAATGGGTCTCTGCGTTGGAAAATCGACCACTTTTGTAGGCACAAATATGTCTAGTTCCATCAATTTCTTCGAAAAGAATGGCGGCCCAATATTTATCGCTAGCATCTGTTTGGAGAATCCGTTTGCCAGTGGATGGGATCTTTAGAGGAGGAAGATGCTGCAAAAGCTGTTTAAGTTGAGAAACAGCTTGGGTTTGCTTGGGTCTCCATGGGGGAGGGTCTTTTTTGAGCATTCGCTGGAGAGGCTGAAGATACTAAGAGATGTGGGGAACAAAATCTCGTAGATAAGTGACAATACCAAGAAATTGCTGAACTTACTTAGGAGTGAGGTCCTTTTCAGGAAATTTTTGGAGTTCATCAGCAATATGAGGTTCAGGGCAGTAAGTACCTTCTTTCAGGCGCATACCAAGGAATTCAATTTCTGTTTGGGCAATAACCATTTTCTTTTGGGAAAGCATAATGCCATGCTTTTTGACAATATCAGCAAATTGTGTCAAAAGGTGATAATGAGAGTGTTCATCAGGACTGAACAGAAGGATATCATCAATATAGATCTGAGAATGTGGAAGGATGGGCTCAAAGATTTTACACATAGCCTTTTGGAAAAGGGAAGGTACAGTTTTGAGGCCAAAAGGGAGAACTGTCCATTGGAAGTGTTGGTTTGGGATACAGAACCCTGTTTTAGGTCTGTCTAATGGATCAATACCCAATTGCCAAAATCCTGCTTTTAGATCGAATTTTGAATAGATTGTTGCTTTGGCAAGGCTAAGAAAAAGAGAGTTTCGATGGGGCAATGGGAATTTGTCATCTTGAAGAAACTGATTTAGAGGCTGGTAGTTGATTACTAACCTCATTTTCCCACGATTCTATTATGCTCGCTTATTGACATAAAATGCTTCACATGCCCATTGAGAACTAGATGGTTCAATGAGACCCTGTGCCAGTAGGTCTGCACATTCTTGTTGAGCAAGAGCGAGGTGTTTTGGGCTCATGCCAGAATGACTGGCTTTGGTGGGATTAATATCTTCATTCCGTTTAAAAGGAAGTTTGACATAGAAAAGAGAGTTTTCCCATAAGGGCTGAGCACAAATTTGGGAAAATTGGGAATGTGTTTTTGCACAAGAGGAGAGTAGGCTCTGGATAATTGGGTCCAACAAGGCTGGTTGAAGGGCATAGAATCTTTTAATGTCCACAAATTCTTTGAACTGGTTCCGGAAACGGAGACCATGAGAAAGGATTCGAAGTTTAGGAAGTTGGGTCAAAATGTCCCAGCCAATAATAATATCTTTGTCTGGAGATTGAGAACCAAGGACCTTTGTGGTGATAAAACATTGGGGAAAGAATTGAATGGTGATGGGTTTACTTCGGTACTTTGTGGCAAAAGTGTCACCAGAAGCAGAATTAAAGTACCTGGTATATGGTTTCCAATATTCTTCTGGGAGAATCTTGGTGTCAAGTATGGAAGAACTTGCTCCAGTATCAATGAGTGCCACCAGGGGAATGGGTTTGTGGTATTTGGACAAAAGAATATGTATGGGAATGTAGGGATGATGAACAGGTTCAGCAATATGGATGTCGAAAGGAGAATCAGGGAAGAAGGTGAAGACATCATTGTCAGAATCTGAAACTGATGCTGAATCTGAGCTATATGTTTGAATAGCACAGAGAGTGTTTTCGGATGGTTGATCGTCTAGGGAGAAGACCGACTCAATATCCGAATCATCAAGCGGAATACCAGTGTTTTGAGCGATTTTGTCAATCAGATGGCTTCCACGCTTCTTGGCTTTGGGACAATTTTTCGCAAAATGCCCTTTTTTGTTGCAAATATAGCATCTATCTTTGTTGCGCTTTTTGGAAGAACGATGATGGCTTTTTCGCAAAAATTTCCATTTGCCTTTGCTTTTTCCTTTGCGTGTCTGTTTGAAGGAAAACCGTTTAAAGTGCCTTTTCTTTTTGCATCCTGTGCAGGAAGGATCTGAGCAATCTTTGGGACATTTGATCTTTAAACCGGGTTTGAAGCATGCCTTGTCAAGATGTCTGTTTTCTTTGAGGTAGCTTCGGAAAGCTTCTCTTCGGAGACAAAGTTCCTCTATAGCAATATGAATAGCTTGCTGGATTTCACCAAGAGTAGCTTCTGTTGAGCTCTTCTGTCTCTGCTGGAGGGTTTTTTCAGCCGCTTGGCTGAGTTCCCTAGGAATTGATGCCAAAAATATAGGCTTGAGATTCCAATCTGCACCAAGCAAGTAAAATAATTTGATCATAACTTGGAAGTGTCGGTCAAGGTCTTTGCGCCTTAATGAGCAGCACTTTCTTTCAAAGAACTCTTTTCGTTTGAGTTCTTTGGAATCTTCGGGCTTGCCAATGAAATACATATGGATAATCTGGATTGCATTATCCAAAGGCTGGGTCAAAAGATACATCTGATCTTGTTCTGAAGCAGTATGCCACCAGTCTTTAAGTGTTCCTGTAAACCGGCTAGTGAATTCCAAAAGAATATCATAAGTGCTAGGTTCAGAAATGTGCCTAGTAGTGAGCCAAGCATGGAATTCTTGGAGCCTATCAGGCCACTTATAATATGGAATATTATCCAAGGTGAAGTAAACTTTGGATGATGATGCAGAAAAGGTCTGGGTTGCATCAGGTTGATCCTGGTGATGTATTTCTGGTTCAGAAAGTATTTCTTCATCTTTGACACTGCTGGCCATAAACAAGTTTTCATTCGAAGAAGAAGATCCGATGAACTGATCGGATTCGGATTCAGAAGAGATTTCCACATGCCTTGTTATGGATGGTTTGATGGCAGCAATTGAAGGAATTTGGTGTCGAAGAAAGCTTTCAAGTGGGTTGGATATAGTCATCATACCAGGAGGTGGGTGTTCAGGAGGTTGTTCTGGTTCTGGAGTGCGAGGTAATGCTACCGATGACTCAGAGGGGGTTGGTGATTTCTTCTGTTTTTGTTTAAGCTTACTCAGCTTTTCTCGAAGGATCAGAAAATTGTTCTGAGGAGGGGGAGCAGCAGAGCTTAAAACAGCAGCAAAAGATGAGGATGCTCCAAGTGGAGCAGATTCAGGTTTTGATGATAAGGAAGGAGACGGAAAGAAAGATTGGTCAACATGAGTGAATGTTTGTTGACTCTTGAGAATGTGAATCTGTCGCCTGAGCTTTTCAATTTCTGGTCTCTGGTCTTCTAAATAGTGACTAGGCGGTACCTGCTTGGTTTCTAGTAGATGAAGCCTTTTCTGAAAGTCTTTCAACATTTTACAAGACAACTCAGTATTCTGGTCTACACGTTCAAGTCGTGTAGCAACAGTTTCGAGGACCTCGTTCTAAGCCAAGGCATTTTCAGTTTGCCAGTTTAGGATAGTTTCGGCAGCAGAAGGCTGTTTACGTTGTCCTTGGGCATCAAGGCCGGTAGGGTTAGGTATCTTGGGTGAATGCTGGTACCTTTGGTGGGGGTCTGAGAATCTTTCTAGTGGAGGAAACTTCCGGGTTTTGCTAGGCTCAGGTTCTTTGGCTTCAAGTGGGGGAAAGTCTTCTGGCGAAAACATACATATACTAGGAAGGACAGGAGGCGGATCGAGATGAGGTACACAGGTTCCTGGTCTGGGTAAATTGATGGGACAGAAAGGGTTCTTTTTTACCCATTTCTGCATGGGTTTATAAAAGGGTGAAGTGATCATGGGCTTATCTGATGGTGTCTGAGGAGAAGGTGCGGGCTTGCAAGGGGGTGGTGGTGTGGTTATGACAGGAGGTTTGGGTGGCCCGTAAGAAACAATAAATTGATACTTACCACCGTCTTCTCCTAGAGGTCCAACAGTTGGATCTCCGTCAAGGTAACGTTGGTAGAGTGGATCTTTTTTCTTCTTCTTTTTGGAAGAAGGTCGGTCATCTTCATCTTCAAGTTTGGTGCATGAAGAACAAGCACAATCAGGATCCCAATAACAATGTCCTGTGGGATCTTTGAAGAAATGGATCGGTTGGCCTTGCGGGCCAAAAGACTGGACATGCTGTTTATTGTCTGGTTCCGATGAAACCGGGTCAGTAGGACAAGGGGTGAAGTGAAGAATGGTAGGAAAAATCGAGGAAGGTTCCTCTTTTGTTTTACCGAACTTGATGGTAACAGTGCCATCTTTCTTACGGGTGAACTGAGGTTCACTGGACTGGACTGGCTTGCAACTTTGATGGAGTTTTTCATAGTTGGTTACCCAACTATCTGGGAGGAGTTTAACAAGCTCACTTCTTGGAATCTGGCGAGGAACATGGATACAAGAAGTCTGGTCATGATCGACCGAGATAACAAGGGCGTCTTCAGAGTTGGGGATATTAAGATCAATGGCATGGTTCTGGACATGGTAAATCATTTGGTAATGCAAGGTAGCAGCAATTGATCCAGGAGTCTGAGGAACTCCAGTAATTTGTAGCTGAACCTTCAAAGCAGTAAGCAGGTTGGGATCTGCAAGGGCAATGTTAAAGTTGGGGAAGAGTGTAACAAAAACAGTTCCCGCATTCATTGTTGTCTGGATGGTGCCAACACAAGCTTGCTGATATTCCAAAAACCGTGTGTCCAAAAGGGCTATTCTTGCAGTAACTGGTAGACCTTTACGGCCATGGAAGGTTAGAGCAAGACGAATGGCTCCAAAGTGGAGATGAGTGTAGCCTTGTTTGATCCATTGAGATGGAAATTCAGGTGGTATCTGAAGAGTGACAAACTGTTCCTGCTCAGTTGCTTGGATGGGATGCTGATCAAATCGTGAAGATTGAACATACTCTTTCACAGTACGAGGAGTATGTTTGATAAGGTGTTTGATAGATCTAAGAGGAGAAAATGAAGGTGGTTTTGTAAAAGCAGCATAAGGGTTCATCATAAGAAGCTGGGTGTCTGAGATCTTACTATCCTCTGTGAGGTAAGCAACCTCATAAAGGTAGTCTATTTTGGAACATGAAGATTTGCGAAGTTCAGGAGGAGGCTGAAGAGAAAGAGTTGAAGTAAGAGAGATTGGAAGTGAAGGAGGTGGTGAATCTGAGGTATCCATAAGATGAGAGTTTCTCTTCTAGTAACAAAACGAGATTAAGACCAAACTAAAATGATTCAGACAAATCCATGGCTCTGATACCAAAAGGTATCAGCATTCACCCAAGATACCTAACCCTACCGGCCTTGATGCCCAAGGACAACGTAAACAGCCTTCTGCTGCTGAAACTGTGTAGGTTTAGAATATCACATGAGATCCTATCGAACTAGCATAGCCACGCGCTCTCTGTAAGATTTTGAGTTTTGATGAGGAAGATCTTGACCGAGTATCTATGTATTCAAGCCAAAATACATTTGTCTTTCATTTTGAAGTCACAGAAATTATCCCTTATTTTTCTTTTTCCTAATTGTCGTACTAACTTATTTCATTGATAACCACTCACTTTCATTCTTTATTTTCACTTTTAGACTTCCTAACTTACCCTTGCATTCTTTATCTCATGCTCACCTATTTCACTCAAGCCTCATGAGATTTCATTTGGCAAAAGATGGCTTATTAACGAAGGTATCAAAGTATTCTAGACACTTATGCATAGTTATTCAAACCTGCATGGCCTAATTCAGATGCGCTCAAATAATTTTTTTCGTGTTTTAATATGGCATTTCTTCAGAGGAAGCATTAAATCTAGGGTCTAAGACATCAAAATAAATTATACTTTTCGTTGTTCAGCCAAAAAAAGAATCTGATTTTATAATTGTTTTTTTCCGGATAGAAAACTATAAAAGAATTGACGTGTCAAATGATTTCGTTGTACTAAATAAATAAAACGAGGATTCACAAACTAAAATTTTCCAATGTTTAAAAGTACGTTACTGTCATTTCTACATCCCTCACAATTATTTATGGCTCGCTATAGTGAACATTTTTTCTTTGGCACCCAAATGTTGGGGTTAGGACACTAGGAGTGCCATAACTTTCGTACGGCGCTCACTTTGGTACCAAAACTTTTTTTTCGCTCACTTGAGTGCCACATCGGAGTGCAATCGTTTAGTTAAGTGCCACTTCCGGCCAAAATGCATACTTGGAATTTTTTAATGATTTTTTTTTAATAAATTTTGATGCCGACGTGGACTTTTCAGGCAAAACGACGCCGTTTCTACTTCTTTTAAAAAAAATTTCGATTTTTTTTTGCTTTTTTTTTTTTTTTTTTAGGGCCGGCAAGGGCCACCGGTGACCCTCACCAGCCTTAAAGAAAAAAATCAAAAAAATCAAAAAAAATCAAAAAAATTAATAAATATATTAAAATATTGTTCATCGGCGCCACATCAGCTTTTCCGGCGGCCAAGTCAGCTTTTCCAGCGGCCACGTCAGAATTGGCACTCAAGTGAACGTTTTTTAAAACTTGTGGCACTTAAGTGAGCGAAAAAAAAGTTTTGGCACCAAAGTGAGCGCCGTACAAAAGTTATGGCACTCCTAATGTACTTACCCCCCAAATGTTGATGTGTTTATTTTCTGTGGCTTTGAAGTTAAATCTTTAACTTTAGTCTTTAGATGTATGACATGACCTTTGAACACAAAATAGTAGTGACACAAGCAGTGACATAGCATAGCAAACCGGATTTCCTTAATCTAACATATGTTCATATGAATCCAAGAACATAATACGTCTCTTTCCTTCTCAATGTATGCTCATCGCCTCTGTACTTGGTCCGTCAACTTTGTTAGCCCCATCTAGCGTTATGGTCTAGTTTGTCCGGAACTAGTTTGACCTGATCTTCTGTCATATATAATCGCCAATTCAATAAGTGCGTGAAACACAATACCTTTCTAACAACCCTTCAATGTGGTTATTCCTCCTTTTCGGCTCAACTTATTGCGATCAACATGAGAAGTCGATGAGTAATCACAACAGATAATATTACGCGAATTTCCAACCCTTTCTTTTCTCGACAAGCAGAGA
The DNA here is from genome assembly GCA_014182845.1 of Corymbia calophylla. Taxonomy (NCBI): domain Eukaryota; kingdom Viridiplantae; phylum Streptophyta; class Magnoliopsida; order Myrtales; family Myrtaceae; genus Corymbia; species Corymbia calophylla. The sequence continues at coordinate 622,979 of CM024696.1, read as the reverse complement.
AAGGTAACTTTCGTCAATATTTTTTTTACCTGCTTGTTGAATATTAGTTGTGCCCGCAATGCATCTTATTGATCCAATCATTCTGCCTATATTGTGAGAACGAAATGCCCTCATTAGTAACCGGGTTACCTTTTAGGATGTAGCTGAAATACATTTTTTCAAAACATAGCGTATTTGAATATTTATCTTGTCTTATCTCCACAAATGCATGCACATAATGAAATTAATCGGTTATAGTACTAATTGACTTTCCAAAGTTGTCGAGACTATCAGATTTATCCACATGTTTTTATCATATAAAATCCTTTGTAGAGATTAATCATGTAAAATCCTATGTAGAGATTAAGTTATCTTTTTTTGCTTGAGCAACGCTATACGAATATGGAGATTAATTGTATAAAATCCTATGTAGCTTTTAATCATTTGTTGTCTATATATTAATGACTCAACTACAAAAACTCATTGTTAATACATAAAATTTTGTATAAAAGTCGTTAGGAAAGCCAAGTATGAAGAGACTTCAAAGAGGTGTTTGTTTCATGGAAATATCAATATTTGGAAAATATTTTCTGAAAAACGATTGATTATATTGTTTAGAAAAATTAATCAATAAAATATGTTTTCACTATCAATAATAATTTATTCGTAACAAATTTTGTTGGTGATGAAAATATTAATCATTCATTTATTTTTGTAAGCAATAAAAATGATTATTTTTTGAAAAATATTTTTAAAATTTTGAGTTTTCCGTAAAAGAAACGCATCTTATGTTGTCTCCTTTTAACGATTTTTTTTCATACTGACTTAACCAAATTTTTTTTTATTTTCCATACTCTTAGGCTATGCATGGTAACCATTCTGTTTCTATTTCTAAAATAGATTTCTATTCCAAACCTGTTTCTAGAATAGAAATCCGTTTGGTAAAAAAATTTACTTTTTTATTTCTGAAACAAATTTCTATTCCAGAAATAGGTTTGGAATAGAAATCAGAAATAAAAAATTTTTACTTTTCCATTTCTAGAATAAAAATCGGAAATTGTTTCTCTCTTTCTTACTTCTCACCTGAAGAAGTTTTTTGCCGTCCGCCACTCACCACCACCACCACACCACCCCTCGCCCACCGCTGGCCGCTGGTTCCGGGTCATCGCCGGCCGCCGGCGTCGTTGCGGCCGCCACCCGCCGATTCTTTGCCGCCGCCGCCGATCGCCGACTGCCACTCCTTCCATTATTGCTGCCACTTAGGAAAGTGAAATTGTTTTGATTATCAAACGAATTTCTATTCCAAGAATAAATTTTTTTTGTCGTTATCAAATGCGTTTTTTTGGCTCAGAAACTTATCCAGAAATAAAAATAGAAAAATCAATTTCTGGTCAGAAATGTTATCATTCGCACTTTTCCATCTTTCGCAATACTAGACGGATTGGAGGAACCTTTAGAAGAACTTTTCTATACCTGAAACATCCATTCAGGATAAACTGCACTTGGAAAATTATCTACTTGCAAACAAATCTATGCCCACAAAAACTTACATTGACGAAACCCTAGAAAAGCTAAAAACTGGGCATTGGCTTTGGAGATCATTTGGCGCTTCCTCTTCATCATTTGCGTTTTTGAATAGAGAGATTCTTTTTATCTTTTTTAGAGAATCTTATGAAATCACGGACTGTCGTATTGACTAAATTTATATTCAAGGTGTCTTCAATATATTTTTTTAATGAAATGATGATCGCCCAACTTTTGTTTCCACCGATGAACATAAAACGCACGTTCTAAAATGCAAAATAATATATGTTTTCCACCAATTAGTTGACCAAATCAACTTGCTGGTGGGGTTAAATTATAACCTCATTACCATGAAAGCAACATGGCAAGAGGGCCACGTATTGGGAGATGCGTTCACATCATCCACTCCTTTTTTATTCCTCACCAAAGAAAAACGCCATAGGGTATGGAGGACAGCTGTTATCACGTCGTTTGCAGAAGCTTTTTTCATCTCAGTAACTAGACATTTTAATAGACTAAACATTTCTCTTTTAGCATTTTATCTAGCGAGACCCATTTATCTCAACCCCCTACAAGAATCAAATGTATCCAACTGGGAAGAAAGCTGACAGGGCATGTTCTTATTTGCTAGCTATTATGTTATCTGATTAAAATATGATTATATCTGGACTTTTACTCTTCAAATTTAGATGATTTGTCTATCTATATATTACGTTTTTCAGTCTTTGTACTTTGGGAATGATGAAGAATATACACACAACAAATTTACTTTTTACACAGAATATTTGATCCATAATTTCTAGTGAAATATCTGTGACACTAATAGATTCGAAGATTAACTATGCTTGGTGCTTCATCTAAGAAGCAAGCAACATTCGACCACTAAAAGAAATAGGTCTGGCAGAGGACGATGAATCATTAATCATAGGACAATACGAGTTATAAGCCTATGGAACTTTTCACCGAAAAACATTTCACTCTTATTATTGTTCTAGAAGTTTACGACCTTTTTGTTATGTTCGAACCTGGATCATATTTTTCTCAAGGACAACTCATCTCACACCCTCACATGCATTCTGGAAAATAATGGGCCTACTTTTATTTTTTTAAATTACACAAAGTATGCGTTCGTGATCTGGGAGAATCATCCCTCTCTAATTATGTCAGTAACTTTTTTTGGGGGGTTTTTTAATTAAAAATATGTATTGACAAACAACACAAGAAAGGTCCAACTTGTAGGCATAATTTATTGAAGCCGAATTTACGAAATTTGCTATTCTAAATGCTCATCACCCAGAGAAAAAAGAAGTGATTATTCATAGCAAAAACCATCCATCTTGATACTGCCTAATGAGAGTTGCAAGTCATATCAGGCTAAGTATGAAGGCTCAACCTAAGTTCCTTTAAAGGCTTGAAGAGAACTTACATGATTTAGTTTTGTGACGATTCACCTGCTATGCTCTGGTGTAACTTTTGTTATTAGTGGAATAGGGAACTTTCTTATTGTTCGATAAACCCAACCCCTCCCCCCTCGGCCCCCGCCCAGGCTCAGGGCAATAACCTTGGAATTAAATAATGCATTCCATTTGCCCGCCCCCTTTGAGGTGGTTCTTCACTTACCGCTTGAAGTCTATAACTGAGAGTATTCCGCTGCTTTTCACCGGGGCATACTGATCCACGATTACCACCTCAGTAGGAAAACTTGACCTTTGTCTCTCGTCAACCCATTTGCAAGATATGGATTATACCTCCTTGGGGGAACTCCTATGCCACTGATTAACCGATTCTTTTCCTTCTACTCTTACTTTCTTTCCAATTCATTCACTCGCAGATCAGCTTCCAGTTTTGCTTCGGACTATGGTCATTGATGGGAAACCAAGACACCACACCACATGCAGGGATTAGATAGTGGTGTCCTCCTGAAGATTGTTTAACTATAACCAAGAAGGCTAAGTGTGAATTGTATTACGATGGAGTAGTTTTTAGTTCCGCTGATTGAAGTTTTTTTTTTTTTTTTTTTTTTTTTTTTTGATAAAGTAAGTATTTATAAAATCCAACCAGGCAAGCTTTACAAGAGAGGGATACAAGGCACCATCTTGCACTCAATAGACAACTGTCACTTGAGTGAAAGGGAGCCAAGTATGCAACAAGGGGAGGTTAGGTACAAGTTGCAACAAAAGAACCGAGGCTGGGCCTACGGTTACAACACAATAACAAAAAAACCAAGACAGCTAGATGCAACAAGTAGCAGGCTAAAGACTTGGCCCGGGGGCAACTAGTTCCCTCACAAAAATAGTCGGGTCAATACCCCAGCACCGTTGGAGTCTCCTATTTCTTGGGTTGTCATCAACATGTATGAAAGTAGACGCTTTGTCCTTGACGGCCCTGATAAGTTGTTGTTTCATCGAGGGAATGGAAAGTGGTTGGCCATGAAACACCATATTGTTTCTGGTCTTCCAAATTAAGTAGCATAGAGCTCCAAAGGAGAAGCGAATCGTCTCCTTATAGAAACCGGGTGCCTGAGCAGAGATCCGAGGCCTGTCTAAGGTTGTCTAGCCATGTGAAGTTGACCCAAACGAGATTGCATCTAACTGCCCAAAAGTCTGCTAGAACACCAGAGACATGACATCCAAAAAATAGATGGTTAGTGGAATCTGGTACTGCATTGCAAAATACACACACCACCACCAGGATTCGACTATACAATAAAAGGAAAGATTGGGTGAGTAGCCGGTTTCTCATGATCAACCACATATGGAATTGGTGCCTTGGTGCGAAAGACCTATTCTAGACAAAAGAGGACCACAACGCTACAGGGGCTTTCTGTCGAAGTGCTTCCCAGACCAAGGCTATAATAAAGGTACCCGAGGAATGCCATTCCCAGGTAAAGCTGTCCTGGATATGAGAAAGTGTGGGGATCGGCCTGTGCCATGAATGCAGCTCCAGAAGGACATTGTGACCAGCATGGGAGAAAAGTTCCACCACCGTGGCTTCTCTAGTTAGCCCGGAGCGGTAAATGTAATAATTAGAAAACATTGTATTTAAAGGGCCTATCTCATGCCAAGGGTCAAACCATAAGGATGTGGAAAGGCCATTCCCTACACGCCATTTAAAACAACCCTTGATTTACTCTCTAAGGGTGAGTAATTTTTTCCATGCCCATGAACAAGAAGATGGAATGGACGAGACGCCACTGTGGCTTCTCTAGTTAGTTCAGCTGATTGAATTTGTATGCTATTTTAAGGAAAATTGTGTTCAGAGAGTTGCTATCTTTGGGGGCATTCTTTCTTCATCATCATGTAATAAAAAGCAAGATTTTGAAGAAGCTTCAAACTTGGTGCGCTGGTGATGGGGTTTTGCTTTTGTCAATGATTGTCAAGAATGCATTGTAGATTATCTAGCTATAGCTAGAATCGAGATTTCATTTCACATTTTTTTTTGATAAAGGTAAGTATTATATATAAGATTTTCAATAGGCAAATATACAAGGGGTGAGACTCAATACCACCCATACTTAACGGGACAACATGTTGCTATAGTTGGGGGGAGAGAGGGCGAGTTCACTAAGGACAGCAAAAGATACAACAAGAACAGAACAAGGGCATTTGACCACCCCCTCACTAATCAAATATTTTAAGGTCTAATCCTCAACTAACAAGGGCATTTGACCACCCCCTCACTAATCAAATATTTTAAGGTCCAATCCTCAACTACGCTATAGTCTCCTATTTCTCGGGTTGTCGACTACCGAATTGAGAGAGAGAGCTTTGTCTTTGACCGCCTTGGTAAGATGCTGCTTCATTGAGGGCACATAAAGATTGGAGGACTGGAATGTGATGTCATTCTTAGTCTTCCAAATTACATAACAGAGAGCACTAAAGGAGAACTTGGCGATGTCAACATAAAAACCACTTCCTGAGAGAGTGTGGGTAACCCATCGAAAATTTTCCACCCATTTACGGTTACTCCAAGGGAGATTACATTTTGCAGCCCAAAAGGAAGCGAGGGAGTTGGATGCATGACAATAAAAAAAAAGGTGGTTGATAGAGTCAGGCCTTATATTGCATAGGGCACAATGAACGATAGGGAGTTTATTGTAAGACATTAGAAGAACCTGGGTAGGGAGACGATTCTGAGTTATAAGCCAAAGGAGGAATTGAAAACGAGGGGCCAACGCCTTGCTCCAAACAAAATTGGCCCATGGGACCGGCATCACTTTTCTTCTGATGACTGACCACGCAGACGCAGTAGAGAAAATACCCGAAGGATGCATGAGCCAAGTAAAAGTGTCCCTCATGGGGTTTAAGAGGGGGACCGGAACCTGCCATAATAATAAGTCATGTGACATGGTCTGACCATCCGTTGAGAAAAAGTCTGCTACCTTAGCATGCCGAGGTAGAGACGATTGGTATATATAGGCATTGTCGAATATTGAATTCAAGGGGCCTAAGTCTAGCCATGGATCAAACCACAACGAAGCAATTTGTCCATCACCAATCCTCCATCTGAAGAAACTTATAATTTCCCCATGCAACGCAAGTAATTTTCTCCAAGCCCACGAGCATAGAGTTGGGGGGGGAGGTAGTCCAGAAATTCTTGTTTCTAAGGTGAATGGCATGTATCCACTTGCACCATAAGGATTCCTTGTCAGTGAAGAGGATCCAAATATATTTAACCATGGCAGCTTTGTTGCTATCTGGGATTCTCCTAATCCCAAGACCCCCATTCCTTGTCATTTCACATTTTTTTAAACTTGGAAAGTATCAAAAACTCAATTCCATCACCCATTGCCATGTTGTCCCTTGCCGTCACCGATTGCCGGCCTCCACTGCTTGTCAGCAAGTGCCAATTGCTGGTGGCTGGCTATGGTCACTGGCTGCCAGACTTTGTTGCCGGTAGTCAGACTCCACCACAGTTCCCTGGCCCAATTGTCTTTCACCATCACCGATGAAAAGTATTCTCAATGAAGAGCCAATTTTTTTGCAATCCAAATAATTACAAATGAGATTCTGGAAATGGGAATCCATCTGAAGATCCTGATGTCATGGAACTAAACAAGACAAAAATACGCTGAATGAAATTGGTTTTAATGGCTACAGCAGACATTATATCACGTTGGTTGTCTACAATAGCAATTCATTGTAATTTATGTTTAGATAATCTGAAAAATCGAGATCATCTATATCTTTTAGTGCACATGGACGGGAAGCATATGGCGTATTATCCTTACACAATACGGAATCCACCGTAACTTAGGAAGATGGGATGATGAAATCCAATGGATGATCAGGGTTACCAAAGGCAAGGATTTGGTGGCAATGCTTTTTAAAGTAACTTTTCTAGCAACCATATACTGCATTTGGATGGAACATAATTGTAGACGTTTCCAAAACAAGTCAAATGATGTCCCCATCATTGTGGCTAAAATTCATAAGTTTGATAGAGGCCGAGCATCATTTTACAAAAATTTTAAACCTTCCCAAACAAATGTAATTTTTGCTACTATATGGAGACTCCCTCGCTCCATTTTTTTACATTCTTAGTTATCTTTGTAATGATAAGGAATGCTCCTAAGCTCTTGTACATCATCTTATAAATGATACTTACATTTCAAACCAAAAAAAAAAAAAAATTCAGTTTTAATGGCTCCATCAAATCCATTATGTTGATTTACGGTTGTACTATATAAATTTGTTTAACATAAATCATATGGTGAAGAACTGGTCTTTTCCACTAGAGAGTGACATATTGCCTACCTATGTGTATATCTACTTTCATTCACAATACATAATTGCGTATTTGGGTGGGCCTATATGGGTACGCATGCGTGCATGCTGGCAAGAGATTACTCACACAATTAAAAAGAAGAAGATACATCACAAAACCCTAATAGAAAATTCCTGTTAATCATATGTATCAGAATGACGAGTTGCAAGATCTTCAAGCATATGTCCAAGAATATCTGTTTTCATCCCGAATCGGAATACAAGTTTGCATGGGGTTATTTTATTTCATGGATTGTGTGTAGGTGCATCCAAATTCACCTTGATCCTTGATCACCTGGGGTTCCTTATGCGGTCCACAACATGATTACAGATTTATTATTGCATTCGATTGACCTTTTATATTGTAGCCTAGCGTGTGCCCCAATTTTTCTGTCGGATTAACGGCAAGTGAACGATAAAGTTATGATAACTCTCTCTCTCTGTGCATATCTAATTTCAAAGCCTTATCCTCCAATATGACTTGTTTCTTTGCAAGTTGCATTTGTTAATTTCTGATGTTGCCAAAATATACGGCATTACTTGCAAAATTATATCCTTCCAGATGTCTTATTAGATTCATTGATTGTTGATATCAATTAACCCATTAGAGTAAATAATCTGTAATTCAGTAGCTTTGTCCAATAACACGCTTCTAGGTTAAGGTAGCCGTCCTTTTCAGTCCTTATCACATGCATTGTCCTGGAGCTCTTGAAATTGAATAAACTCACGTGCTTGATTGAACAAAACACAGTGCACGCATCTCCGACAACCCATTTTGTCTTGTGATACACTGATACTTGGGACAGAAGCTCCATTATATATAAATGGACGCAACCTATCAAGTATTTGCAAGATGGTGGGGACTGACGAAACACGTTGAAATCTACATTATTTGGTCTCTGGTCTACTTTCAAGGATCAAAACTCAACAGAACTTACCAGTTCAAATTACCATGGAAGACCCAAAAAGACAATTTAGATACCTTGACTCTTTAAATGTTCTCCAAGAATCGCTTTATATAATCCCAGCTGTCATAGACTTCTGCTTCTACACAAGCAACAGTAAATTCGCAAAGGAACTCTCAAAACAGTAAAGATTTGCTTCCCCATGTTGAATCGTTCGAAGAAATTGTGGACCAAATATCAACCCTAACCAAAAGCTTAAGATAGGTTGTGTAAATGTGGCATTCAAAGGTAGTATGTCCCTTGAGCGCACGTGAGGCTAATCTCAATTATATTTTTTGTGGCCATACATTACCAAATATGCAAGGTTCCAGTCTTAGCTAGTCTATATTTTCTTTCAAAGAAGGGTTAATCCAAGAACGTCCGATCTGGCGGTCAATATATTGGGAGGCCCGCGAAGGACTTTGAAAATTATTATGTGCCTTCAGTTGAGGAATCACCAGAGGATTGCTTCGGGTAGGAAAAGAAGAAATGTTACACAAGGGAAAAATCAATTTGAAGCAAGGCAACAAAGAGTTGGTATAAGTGGATTTTTGCTCGAAAGTCTTTGATTGTTTCTGAAATATACCCTCTCTCTAGTAGTCATAGCTTTTAAGAAAAAGAAAGCCTAATTAAAGACAAACTGTTTTTTTTTTTTGGCGTTTAATGAAAAACCAGCATCATATCATGAAGTACATGGCACCAAAAGGTGCAGAAGAGGATTAATGTTTTACATTGAGCAAAAAAATATATCCCATAAGAAATCATTTGAATAGTACAAAAACATTTACCTTTAAATTTCCAATAGAGTCTAAAATTATATACCAGATTTAGCCTTATCAAGATAAGCTGGCTTTGCAACAGACGATCCTACAAGAGATATATGAATCACCGCTTCAACTGAGCTTAAGTTTCCCCATAAATCTATGACGAAGTGATCACAGTAGGAACCATAAATACACTATTACGACTAATGCGGAAGCATGAAAATAAAATAAATATAGTAAGAAATAAACTACAAAAGTAAAACCTGAACACAATGAATTCACGTGGTTTTGCAGTGCGCCAACTCCACGAGGAGAGATTGACGAGATGATTCTACTATAATTGACAAAAATGATATTACAATCGCTCACTCACACTCACTCACAAGTGCTTCCCGATCTTAGATTAAACCCGAACCTATGCAAGAGTCAACCACGATAAATGAATTTTCTTACACTCTCAACTCTCTTGAATAAGGGCTCTCAATACTTTTTGTGTCCCTCACAAGCTTCGCACATATTAAGAGCACTTATCATGTTTTTTTTTTTTTTTTTTTTTTGGTAAGGTAAGTATTATAAGCTTTCAACCAATAGATCCCGTACAAGGAAGGTGAAACACGGCACCAGCAATCACTCAGCGGGACAAACAAGTCACTGGAGTGAGGGGGTACCGTGATCGCAACAAGGAGATACAGCAAACAATAAACTAGTCAAAAGAGCCTGAGTAGCCGTACATAGGCTTCACTCGGCACCTGAACAGAAGATACTATGGTCTATTTCCCAACTCTGCTGCATACGCCTATTACTGGGGTTATCCTCCACCTGTTTAAACGCTAGTGCTTTATCCTTAACTACCTTGGAAAGGTACTGTTTCATGGCTGAAACTTGTACATTTTGCGCTCGGAAGATAATATTATTCCTTGTCTTCCAAATTATATAGCAAAGGGCGCCGAAGGAGAATTGAGCAATTTACTTTGAAAACCCACTACCTGACAGTGAGTTGATGGCCCAGAGAAGATTATCTGTCCATGAAGAGTTATACCAAGGAATGTTACATTTGGAAGCCGAGAACATGGCTAGGGAGTTGGAAGAACCACAGGCAAAAAATAGATGGTCAACCGAGTCGGGTCGAGAATTACAAAAGCCACATACTGCATTAGGGATTCTACGGAATGACATAAGGAATACCTGGGTTTGAAGACGGTTCTTAACCATCAACCAAAGGAGAAATTGGTGTCGAGGAACAATGGCCTAGAGCACTTATCATGTGCTAGAGACCAAAGTCAACAAAAGAATTGTTAGGGAAGCAACAACAACCTTAAACTTTACCAATTGTAGTACATTTAACCCAAACTTTTTATGACATAAAAAACCTTAAACTTGTACTAGTATAATACATTTACCCAAACTCTTTTTTTTTGTAACACTAGAAGCTCCAAACTTATACTTTGGTAACACATTTATCATAAATTATTTTTTGACACCAAAAACTCCAAACTTTTTTTTTGTGATACCAAATTTTTAGGGTAAATGTATTATGTAGACTTAATTTTGGGACTTTTGGTATCATAAAAAAATTTAGAGTAAATATGTCACATATTAAGCCATCATTGTTTAATTAGAACATGTGAATATACGTGTTACTGTTTATATTATAGGTGCAACATGAAATTTTCGGATGCTCGGCTTAACAATTACGAATGCGTGCCCCGCTAAATGTAACTTAAGCAAAATAATGATAATTCACCCAATCGATTCTAATTGAATATGATATATACACGTTTAAAAATGGAGATGTAGCAAGTTGACAAAAGTTATTGGGAACTGTGTGAACATTGTCTATTTCTTTCCCGCCCAAAGACAAAGCACGTTAGCTTATGATAAACAGCTGTACTATCGTTTGTTGGCGAGATGTCATCGTCACCATTTTAGTACGTCCGATCCACAGCTACGAAACCATACGACTCAATTACCGATAACGAGTACTGCTTTTAGCAACATTGGACATTTTGATAAACTATACACATTCTTTTTTGATTCGCTCTTATCTTTGATCGTTTAAAATATTATAGCATGGACAGTAACGAATGAAGCATTTATATCTGTGATATGACATGTGTTTATATTATTCTATCTAAAATTTTATATTTGGGGATTGATTGACTCAATTTAAATATAGACATATACACTTAAGTTGATATCCTATTCATGTGTTTGATTATATATCCATTCAGGTCCAATAAAAAAATAGGTTATTCAAGTTGAGATTATAGGTGGCAAGGGTTAGAACATTTTTAAATCACATTTTTATCTAACGATTTAAGCTTTTAAAATAATTAATCGTAATTATCCCAAAGTTTACATCAAGAGCTTAGATATTTCTAGGCCCCTATTTGTTTTCATATTTAACATTTTTCTACTTTGATCTTAGGCAAAAAGGTTTGAGCTTACTCATGTTTAGGAGTACTAGTATAATTAAAAATTATATCATGACTTCATTTAATAGTTTGAACTTTTAGAAAAGTTGGCAATTGTCCCGCAAGATCGCAATACCCAACTTGTCCTTTCACATATCGAACAAAAGTTTGTATTGCAATGCAATGTTTTCATGATATCTATATATAGTATGTAAATAACAATTGGTTATTGGCTTGACACTACACCAAGATAATTTGATTTGCTTCTAATTTCTTAACTGGTACTTAAGAGCATAATTAGGAGTATTTTTTGGATACTTGCAGATTATTTGGCATCGGGATGATAATTAGTGAATCTTGGGTCCGAGTTCATGAGATACATTGCCGTCAAAACGTATTGACCCAAAGTTATCCTGATGCTAGCTAATGGAAAATCATCCATTGTGAAGGCACGGATAGATACCGGATTACTTCGCTAACATCGGTTGCTTTAGAGCGACTAGTATTAGTTTAGTAATCGATCCAAAAGGTAAGCTTACATTATATGAAGCCAACATATATTAAAAACATATTCAAGTGAGGGAGATGTCCCAGTAAGTGAATATTCAAAATGAGTTCCAAGAAATTTAACACAATGAGACTGGGTGTTTGATAACATTAGTTGGTTTTGACTTGACATGTTAAATTTAGTAAAGACTTCAATGAATGTTACATAAATAAGGAATGCCTTTATTACACAAGATATCTAAACTTGGCTCCCGGCTTGACTATTCCCCATGGATAGATACAAATAATTGGGTTTAATATATGTTGACATTTAGAATTTTACCAGCATGTCAAATATGCATTCATAAATTGCTTCATGAAACCCACCTTCTTTTCTGATAGGAATAAGTCCAGATTTCTCTAGTATATATAATCCCCAATTTGTATATTTCATATACCAAAATCATTTTTATTAGATATGTTGAATTTTACTTTTCTTCTTTCGCGCCATTAATTTGCTTGAACTAAGCCAAGCATGGATTTGGTACCAACTGCCTCAAAAAAAGAAAAAAAAAAAAAAAGAAGAATGAGTGATTGAACGACAAATGAATAAAATAAGAAAAATAAATTGAATATCAAATTTATCAAATTTGATTTATGTGACCTATATTCATGGGAAGAGCAATAATTGTTTCCACTATAAATCAAGCAAAACAATGGAGATTACAAGCATGCTCAAGTCACTTAAACACTCCCAATGTTTCTCAATCTTCAATCACACTTAATAACTCATAAAGCATTTAGTCTTCATAACTTCTTGTGAAACAGTCACTCAATCTCATAAAGGAATTACGTAAAATCTCAATACAAGATTTTCCCAACTTTAAACTATCAAGATGTAATTCACAAGCACAGCACACAATTTGTTGTCACAACCAAAAACTCATAGAGAATTGCTTTAGAGTGAAACTCGCTGAAAAACCTCCTCTTTGGATACAATTCAAGAAAAAGACTACTTACATAAAGAGTTGTAATCACAATAGAAAACCCTTTTAATAGTAATCAAACTGGGAATCCACTTAAAATAGGAACCTACTTGGATTGAGTTTCCTTTAAGAACTCAAACTTGAGACATATTCTAACATAAATACACGAGATAGAAATGACAACATTGATGGTCAATTGCAGAAAACACAATGCTCATGACATCAAATTCCCATTCTTTGGAACTTGAAAGGAAACCAAAAAGTAATTATATGGCACCTCTTCATCTGAGTACCTTCAGCGATCATCATTTTTCCCATAAATCCATCATGAAATCTTCATAGGAACCGCTGTGGGACACGAGCTCGTGTTGCATGCACCCAAAGACAGGGGCCTTAGCTCCCGATTGCATGTACATGCCACCGAAATTCTCTGCAAATTGAAAATCTTTCAGCGCAAGGGATTGTTCCCACAAGCTTTCTTCTTCCCCAATCACATCGGATGGTGAATGCCACCTATTCTCCGAGGATTTGTCATCATAGTGGACTCCATAAGAGGTGTAGAAGTTATTTGCACTCATTCTTGGAATTTCACTTCGAGACCCAATGTCGGTTTCTTTTTTTGGAGAATCAATAGTGGGTAGAGAAGGCTTAACTTTAATATCACATGCGCTTGAAATTTGCAACTTGTTCCCATTCCCAATATGTTTCTTCAAACGGGTGTTCCAATAATTCTTTATTTCATTATCAGTTCTTCCTGGAAGTCTAGCTGCTATTGTTGCCCATCTGCGGTAAGGGAAATTAGCCAAGAATCAACGATTTGTCTACCAATTCAAACTTACTCCTGTGTAGTGCTTGTACTACATACATACTTGAAGTCCATCATTGCGGAAGTGAAAGTCGTTTCTGACAAAAGAATTGAAGTGTTTTATGCAACCGCAACAAAAGGATTGTACTTTTGCCGCTTTGTGGGGCTAAAAAAATTTGCAGATGTGATTCTTTGATCTTTTAAAGGATTTCACTGAGGTGATGAGTGCAAACTTACTTATTTCCTAGGAGTTGATGCAACTCGATAATCATATCCTCCTCTTCCTTGGTGATATTTCCATGCCTGATGTTAGGCCTCAGATAGTTCATCCACCGAAGTCTACAACTTTTCCCGGTCCTTGCCAAACCTGAGTCATTCACAGGCATATTCAAGACTCGGTTTGATGTCATACCCAACGAAAGCAGATCCAGAGATCTGCGAAAAACAAGATCAGTACATGAATTCATCATACCAGCAGGTTTGGGCATGTGAGTCCAGTTCCAAATGCCATATCTCCTGATATAACCAATGAGTTTCTGATCTTCCTTGGCACTCCAGGTGCCCTTTTTCACTCTTGTATTGTTGCTCTTGTTGGGTCTAAGTGGATGTTTCGCCATTTTTGAGCTAGCTTTTGATTTTGTAAGGAAATAGAGAGAGAAGTAGCGTGGCTGTACTATTAACTCTCAGGCTTAATTGATGTTCTGGGTTGCTCCAAGACTTGCTTTCTATTTACATTTGGGGTTGGTCCCACATACACATGCTTTTAAAAGTTCACCAAATTCAAAAGGTTTTCGCATTTTTTTTTTAAAGCAAGTTGCGTTTCAAAGAAAGTAACATAATGTGATTTTCACAGGTTTGAGCAGTGTTAATTGGTGTATTTTTTGGCATCATTGGTTTGGATACCCTTTGCCTAGAGGCAACGGGATGGATATTCCATTGCTTAGATTTTTTAACAAGAAATTTGCTCGATATATACAATACTTTCTGACTCTCGTATCCTCGTATGCCTTTGAAATAATGATTACTTAAAATGGTCTGATATCTCATTAGTTCATCTTCTCATTGCTATGATAGTTAATTCAATTTGCTTGTGGAGTATACTATTTTAAAGGCTGTCTTTTCACCTTGTGTACTTAAGGTACATTTGAAAGTCCTAGAAACTAGACTTTTCATGGCCGGTATCTGCGCAAAAAAAATCTAAAGAACATTATGTGGAAGACACTTATAATGGCATAGGTTATTAGCCTTTGTTGTAAGTTTGTTATCTCTTTCAATCATATGTCACCTTGGAGATATGTTGCCCCTTTGTTAGCTCACTCATGAACAAGTAGCTAACCACAATTGTCCAAATGATCAATCTTTTGAATATATATGAATTAAATATGGTAGCATAAGGGGAACAACTTGCTAGGAACAAGTTGCAATATAATAGAACAAATAGATAGATTTATTTGTAATTCTCGATAACTGTGAAACAGGAAGTATAAACTAATGAAAGTTTTTTTAGCTTATAATCTATAAAGATAGAACGACCAACTCAAAAAAGTGAAACCCTAGATTACGCGTCACTTTAATCAATATAATGCAAACAATTATTTTAGTCCACCGCAGAGAGTAGCTCTGCCAAGAAAGAATAGATTGCTTATTATAGTCTTATTCCCTTGGCACATTGCATCTAATGACCAGATAGAGATGGATTCTTTTTAAGCTTGGGATAAAATAATGAACTAAAATCAAGAGAAAAGTTTGTCTGCCGAAATGACTAAACCTTGAAGCGATGAGAACAGCGCATCTTGCCACCAACACTCAAGCTGTTCAGTTTAAACTAACTTACAAGCTTTTCTTTGGTGGAAACAATTGAAAAAGAAAAAGATTGTGCACCCATCTCCCAACAGATCTGGTCAATAAGCCATATGAATTTTTTTAAGGTCATTTTCCCAACGTGCGTCTCTCCCACTATCACTTACTTTATTAGCTGGTCCAACGTACAAAGCGAACGGGCATGCTTAAGAAGAGATTCCACATAATTGATTGTCTGAGCATATGAAGTCCTGCAATTTCTTAGGTTTTCACTCACATGACAATGAGAATCTTTTTCTTCTTTATTTTGGTCACTGCACAGCGAGTATCATTCAATTGTTTTCTTCAATGATTCTTCTCATCAATACGCAATTGCTAACAGATTTCTGCCATAAAAGGAAGGAACCCGAAGGCAAAACTGGAAAGAAGCTGAAGTACTACAAACTTATGATTTCACGAGCCATGATCAATGTTCACTCCTCTTTGTTAAGTCAACAAGGGAAAGCTTCAAGAAATTGGTAAGGGTAATTACCCTACTTAGAGTTCGCTGATGCAAAGTCCAAAGGAGGGATTGGGTAAATCAAACACTTCCCAAAAGGTTAACAAGGCAAATGTCTCAAGAAGATAAAGGTCTTAATACATTAGGGTTCACAGGTATTAATTTTTACTTTATAATTGGTCAAAGATAAAGCTCTCTCCTTCAATTCGGTTGCCGACAACCCGAGAAATAGGAGACTGTAGCGTAGCTAGGGGTTAGACCCTAATATTTTTGGTTAGTCGTTGAGCAAGGAGTGGTTCTGCTTCTCTTGTAATATTATTGTTGTACTGTGTGGTTTCATTTAGTGAACTCGCCCCCCCCACTCAAGCGACTTGTTGTCCCATTGAGTGTAAGCTGGTGCCGAGTCTCACCCCTTTATATATTTGTCTGGTTGAAAATCCTATATAATACTTACCATTACCAAAAAAAAAATATTTATACTTTATAATAACTACCATGGTATGCCAAAGATGCGTAATTACTTTTGCCAAGGTCAAAAGATTCACAAGAATAGTATTCCATAAAATCATGTAATTTTTAACATGATTGATAGATAACATGGTAGATAAAAGGTGAGTTAGCTTGATTTATTAGAATGAATTCTAGCAATAAGAAAAAAAAAATTGCACAAGGTTGGTCGTTCTCTCATCCTTCTATAAAGATGAAGCGGTCACCTTATATAAGAAAAAGTGGGTGTTATTAGGAAGACTCGATTGATGAACAAAGTCGGTAAAGTGAATTCAGAGTCAAACTGTATATGGGTATTTGAACTTTTACCACCATATTTGGATGGCTGATAGGAGTCTTCATTTAATAATTAGTAAAACGATTTTGTGAATGGGTTTTAATAAAGAGTAAATGCTAGAGATAAGACTATCTTTAAAAAAGATTTATTAAGTAATATGTCAAGCTAGAAGAGGGCATTGAATTAGTGTATCACATTTTAATCCACCATCGACAAACCAAGAGATCCTATCTCTCATGAGGAGCCATAAACAAATCTATTATTTCAGACGTACACAAGGGCTTGGCTTGCCCGAAAGAGCTGCTTTTTATACTTTTCCAGTTGTTGAGCACTCAACAAGGGAGGGGGGGCGCGAGACTGAAGACCATACACTGTTCATCTTTTTCTCTCCAAGAGACCCGCGACTCAGTTTGTCGGAATTTCGCACGGCCAGCCTAGCCGGTGCCGGCCTCCGGTCGCGCCCATCTTCGGAGGGTTTATCCCTCTCCCTCGAGGATCCTAGCTCTCTGAAGCATTCCAGCCAGGTACGCCTCAGCTCGCAATAGCTTGTGATTGACCTAGGTCTGCGGAATTTGGGTCGATTATTGCTGTAATGGTGCGGGGGAAGTAGATAGCTTTCTAAGTTGGGTTAGTCATGGACCGAACTCCATTTGAGGTGGAGGGGAGTCGCCGTAGAAGTCATAGCCGGCCTCCGATGAACCGTCCCCTGTCTCGGGGCCGCCGAGGTATAAACAGAGGAGGGCCAAGCTTGGGGGGTCAGGAAGGTGTCCTTGAATCGAATCAGCAGGCTCGAGAGGTATTGCGTCTAGCTGAGATCCATAGGGGAGCAACAAACCTTCGTAGGAATGAGTCGATTCCGCCCCTTGCTGCTGCTCAGTCAAATAAGAATGGTCCGCCAGCTCTAGAACAGGGTGCAAGGGAGAATGTACCTCCGCGCTCATGGGAAAACATTGCTAGGACGGCAATGAAAGGCTATGATCTCGAGGTATGTCTCCCGGTAGCTGTGGATAAGGAGATGATTGCTGTGTTTTCTGATGAAGCCGTTGCCGCCGTAGACCCTATGTGGCCGGAATGTGTTGTGGGCTATCTCATAGGCAAGAAATTGCCCTTTAGATTGGTTGAAACAGCCCTTAAGAATGCTTGGGGAGCGAAGCTAGTAGAGGTTAAAGCTGATGACAAAGGGTTTTTCTTTTTTCGTATACCTGATGCTGAATTTAGAAGGCGTCTCTTAGACAGCGGCCCTATCACCATTGCCCGTGTGCCTTTGATCTTGCAGCAATGGCACTCCTTGTTGGAGTTGAAGAGGGATAATCACACCAAAGTCCCTATTTGGATTCGGCTAAGAGATATACCCTTTACACTCTGGTCTTCTCCTGGTATAAGTGGAATTGCAAGTGTGATTGGGAAACCTCTCTACGTAGACCAGAACACAGAGCAATTGAAAATGCTTTCTTATGCCCGGGTATGCGTGGAATTGGATGCTGCTGATAGTAGAAAAGACTATGTGATAGTGAGTTTCAAAGGAGTTACCCGTAGGGTGGAAGTCGAGTATGAATGGAGGCCGATTAGTTGCACAAAATGTGGCACGTTTGGCCACCGTTGTCAACCTCCGGAGGCTATTCCAAATCAGGAAAACCATGATCTCAACTCCATCTCTCGCCAGCTTGAAGACCCAACAGTTGCAACAACAGCTCCTGCCTTCGGTGGCCAGGAGGTAATTCCAGAAGCTGCTGCGGTTGTAGACCCGGCCTGCTGGTTCGACCCGCTGCGCGCGCCCTCGGACCTCTCCAAAGAATCGCAACAATTAGCCAAGTAGCGATCGCACTTTTCTCGCTACTTGGCGGCTGCGCAACAGCTCAAGAGAGCCCGCCTCATTGCAGCGGCAGCAGCTCTCCCCGATGCACGTTTGCAGCTTTCTCTCAAAGAATCGGAACAGCCAGTCAAACCCCTGCACGAGCTAATACAACTCCCCCAGATGCAACAACTATCCAACCTCCTGCAAGACAGAAAGCGATCATCCTCTCCCCAGCTGGTAGCCCCTCTTCGAGGCGCAAAACACCTTCTCCAGCGGGCAGCCCCCGGGTAAGCGACATAACAGCAGCTCCTGCTGTCTCCCTGCAACATGTGGAACGCCTACAAGAGGAGGATGCAAGCCTCCGGAAGCTGAAGATGTCATCGAAGGCAGACGGTCAATGGCAAATCCAGGCCCCTTCTCGCCGACAAGCAAGAGCAAAGGAGCAAAAACAGGTTTCAAAACCTGGCCCTTAACCTGTCTCCCAACCTCTCTCATCTTTAAAAGATAGAAAGCAAAAAAAAGGCAATTCAGATTGATGACGCCATTAAATGGTCTGAAACCAGCTTGGAAGCGGTCAATACTCAAGCCTCTTTTTCATCAGCTGATGATTTAGATGATGACGAGGAGGAGGATAGCAGCAGCTCCGAAGAAGAGAAGCACGAAGGGGATGGCCCCCTAAGCTCCCTCACGGCTCCACCTTCCCCAGACCTGGTAGTAGTGCTTCCTGCCATTGAAGGGGCTGTTATCCTGTCCAGAGGAGGCTTCCACGGTTTCTTTCTTGTTTCAAGGAAGCCTCAACATCGAAGAAAGCCTCCCCAAAAAGAAAACCCCTCGCTAGCAAGCGACGAGCGGGGAAGCACAAGTAAGTCATGGGTTCTACTTTTTGCTAATGAATATAGGCTTTTGGAATATTCGGGGTTTAGTTGACCCGGTCAGACAATCTGAGGTGAGGCATTTTGTGCGCGATAACAATATATGCTGTCTTGGACTGATGGAGACCAAGGTCCCGCCTCACCGGTATAGTTTTATCTCATCTAACTTATGCTCGGGTTGGAGGTGGATTAATAATTATGTTTGCTCTGAGAGAGGTCGTGTTTGGGTTGGTTGGAACCCTTATCTGGTGGAATTTACTAGTCTTTTTGTATCCAACCAAATAATACATGGCATGCTTAAAATTTTGCATACTGGGGCCACTTTGTACCTCACTGCTGTATATGGTGCCCATACTTTTGTTGCTAGAAGACCTCTTTGGAATGACATTACCCAGTTAAGCTTGAACCTCTTGGATGATCCGTGGATTGTGGCGGGAGACTTCAATGCTATACGGGATTCATCAGATCGTCTGGGAGGCTCAGATAGGTGGCTCCCTTCTTTTGATGATTTCAATGAATGCATTTGCCAGGCGGAGTTAGATGACCTCCGGTATGTTGGGATGCGCTACACTTGGTCAACCTCTTCGGGGTTCTACGAAAGCAAAGGAAAATTGACCGAGAGTGTTGGTCAATAGCAAATGGAGCATGGTTCACTCATACTCAGAGGCTGCCTTCCTTCCACCAAGCATCTCAGACCATTCCCCAATGCTGGTCAGAGTCCTGGCCCCCCGGCCCTAGAATAGACCTTTCAAATTCTTTAATCTTTGGATGTCTCACCCGGATTTCAACACCATGGTATCCCAGGTGTGGGAGACCCAAATTCTAGGTAATCCTATGTACAAGTTATATAGCAAACTCAAACTTCTTAAATGCAGGTTAAAGAATCTGAATAAGGAGGTCTTCTCTGACATATCCATGCGAGCTGCTAATGCCAAACAAATCCTTCTCACCACACAAGAAGCACTTATGCAGGACCCACTGAATGTTTCACTGGCCGAGACGGAGTCAACCCAAGCTCGGGCATTCTATGAGCTTCGCTCCTTAGAAGAGTCTTTCTTTAAGCAAAAATCTAGAGTTAGATGGCTGAAGGAAGGTGACCAGAACACGAAATTCTTTCATCACTCGGTCAACCACCACCATCTACGCAACCGGATTATCTCAGTCCAAGATGGGGCGGGTAATATAGTCACTGTACCTGAGGAAATCCAAGGGGTCTTTGTCACTTATTTTCAAGATCTTCTGTCTTGGGAGAGCACGGAGGTGCGCCCCACTATGAATGAGATCAAAGGGGTCCTGAAACATACTCTCTCTGATGTCCAGGTTAGATCTCTATCTGAGCCTGTTAATCCCCAGGAAGTCAAGGCAGCAATGTTCTCATTAGCTGGGAATAAAGCACCGGGGCCTGATGGGTACAACTCTGATTTTTTTAAAAAGAATTGGGAAACGGTTGGTTCATCCGTCATTGAGGCAGTCTTGGACTTTTTCAACACTGGTAGCTTACTTCGGGAAACTAACTGTACCATTCTTACTTTGGTCCCAAAGATTCCAAATGCGTCATCTGTTAATGACTTTCGGCCCATTGCCTGTTGTAATACAATGTACAAATGTATTACCAAGATTCTATCCAACCGCATATCAGTGGTGCTTCCTCACATTATAAGCCCCGCTCAGTCGGCCTTTGTCAAAGGAAGACGCATTACTGATAATATTCTCCTGGCTCAAGAACTTTTCAGTGGATTTCACCTGGACACTCGTTCTTCGAAGTGCGCAATCAAGGTTGATTTTTGGAAAGCATATGACACGCTTGATTGGGACTTCTTGGAGGCTACTCTTACTGCTTTTGGGTTTCCGGTACGTTTCATACAGCGTGTTATGGTTTGTGTCCGCACTCCTAAATTTTCTATCTCCATCAATGGTGAACTTCAAGGTTTTTTAATAGTGGCCGAGGTCTGAGACAAGGGGATCCAGTATCTCCTTATCTGTTTACTCTAGCCATGGAAGTGTTATCAGGCATTCTGGATGCTCAAACAAACCGGTCTGAGTACCGTTTCTATTGGAGATGCAAGATTCCCACGCTCTCTCACCTTTTCTTTGCGGATGATGTCTTCATCTTCAGTGAAGGAAAACCAGAATCAGTGTCCTGTATGAAGGAAGGGCTGAATATCTTTTCCCAATGGAGTGGGCTGATTCCTAACAATAGTAAGAGTGAGGTATTTCTATCGGGCGGCACGGAGGCCACCAAAAACCACTTGTTGCATATCCTCAATTTTAGAAGGGGTTCCTTACCGGTCCGCTACTTAGGCGTCCCAATCATCACCTCGCGCTTGAGCAAGGCGGACCGCAATGCCCCGGTATGTCTCCTCACGAATAGAGTCCAATCTGGACCCATCGCTTTTTATCTTTTGCGGGTAGACTACAGCTTATAAAATCTGTCTTGCATGCTATACAAGCATATTGGGCTTCCATTTTCTGGCTCCCAGCATCAGTTGTTGACAGAATTGAACAAATCTGTCGGCAATTTCTGTGGAAAGGTCCCGGTCTTGGGGCCGGGGGAGCAAAAGTATCCTGGGATGACGTATGCCTCCCTAAACAAGAAGGTGGGCTAGGGATCCGGAGAATCCGTGATAGCAATAAAGCAGCCATGATCAAGCACCTTTGGATCCTCTTCACTGATAAGGAATCCCTATGGTGTAAGTGGATTCATACTAATCATCCGAAAAGGGAGCATTTCGGAACACTTCCCCTCCATCCGTCGTTCATGGACACGGAGGAAATTGCTTGCTTTAAGGGGGAAAGTATAAACTTTTTCAAGTGGAAGATTGGAAATGGATTGACTACCTCGCTCCGGTTTGATCCATGGTTGGACCAGGGCCTATAAATTCGGTTTTTGATAATAGTTATATATACCAATCTACCCTTAATAGGCTTTCAAAGGTCGCTGACCTCTTTTCCCTGGATGGACAAGTCATTTTAAATGAAATACGGATGTGGCAGATCCCAATCCCTCTATTAAATCAACTAAGTGACGAGTTCACTTGGTTGATGCATCCTTCTGGCACTTTCTCTACGTCGTCTGCTTGGTCTGCCATCCGCCAGAAAGTGACGCCTGTTTCGTGGGCCTCTTTTGTATGGAACAAGGCATTAGCTCCTCGTCACCAATTCCTCCTTTGGCTGGTATCCCGAAATCGGCTTCCAACCCAGGTTTGCCTTATGACCCATGGTAGACTACCTGTCGTGCACTGTGCATTTTGTAATGTTAGGCCTGATTCTATCAACCACCTCTTTTTTGACTGTCATGTGTCCAACTCACTTGCTACTTTTTGGGCT
This sequence comes from Corymbia calophylla, assembly GCA_014182845.1. NCBI lineage: Eukaryota > Viridiplantae > Streptophyta > Magnoliopsida > Myrtales > Myrtaceae > Corymbia > Corymbia calophylla. Next base: position 600,235 of record CM024696.1, on the reverse strand, counting down.
GCAAAGTGCAATCTCCCCTGGAGTAATGTACCTTGGGTGGAAAACATTAGCTGGTTAAGCAACACTCTATCAGGAAATGGATTCTATGTTGACATTGCCAGATTCTCATTTGGAGTTCTCTGCTATGTGATTTGGAAGACCAGGAATGACATAATATTCCGGTCCTCCAATCTATGTATGCCTCGCTATGAAACAAGACATTACCAAGTCGGTCAAGGACAAAGCTATTTCCTACAAGTCGGTAGGCGACAACCCGAGAAATAGGAGAGTGCGGCGTAGGCGGGGTTAGATCCTAATATCTTTGTATAGGCTGTGGAGCGAGGCTTAGTTTACGTTGATGCCGACCCCTCCGTGTATTTGCTATTTTTGTGAACTTGGCCACCCCTAACTCCTGTTATGTTGTCCTATTGAGTGTGGTTGGGGCCAAGTCTCACCCCCTTTGTATAGCTGTATGGTTGGAAAGTTTCTATAATATTTACCCTTACCAAAAAAAACAAGGGAAGGGGGATAGCATCGAGCAACCGACAAAGTAAGTTAGTTGTTTGATTTCAGATTCCAGGATAGGATACATACGAAGAAGGTAAGCTCTCTTAGGTTTTCCTATAAAGATTCTGTCACACTCGCATCATTTAGTAAATTAAGTTCTATTACCTACAGACCATTAGTGTATCTGGCATTATTTCGAAGGAAGCAGTACTGCTAGGCTATTCTATCGTACCTACCTCCATTAAACTTCTATGCAATCATCAATACAAATGTTATATAATAGAGGACCCATGTGTCAGGTACAGGTTTTTGAAGAGGACAGCTATCTTCTTGACCTTCTTAATGGAAAATATAATCGAGGTATCACACTGAGCACACTTTATAGAACTCTGGGTCAATATGTTGTCTTAAAAAGGTAGGATTTTCTCAAAGCTCAAAGCTTATAACTTGTACCCTTTGTGGTGGAATTGCAATTTACGAACTGTCAAATAAATTTTGACATATGACATTGACGACTCTTAGAAAGTTCGAAGGACAAGTCTTGCTTGATTTATAAAATGGCATTCTGAAAGGGTGCTCTTAAGGAAATGAGAAAGTTTATTGTGACTTTATCTATGTGATCTTTTCTTGTCTACCCATTTATAACCTAGCAAAAGAGAAAGCACGTCGCAAGGGAATAAAGAAAAGGTGGTGACAAAAGCTTTAAATAATTAAAGAAAAAGATAAAGGTGAAAGGATTTCATTCATTTGTAGAAGGGTTTCTACAGCGATATAGCTTGTTTCTTCTTTGCAATGCTTTGCTATGTGGTTTGGAAGGCCAGAAATGATATAATCTTTCATGGCCGTGCTCTTTACATTCCTTCAATGAAGCAATACCTGACCAAGGCTGTCAAAGAGAAAGCTATTGCTTTCAAATCTGTGGTAGATACGCCAAGTAATAGGAGACTCCAACATAGTTGGGGGATTGATCCTGGTATTTTTGGTACCATTCCCTCTCGGACTAGGTTATGGCTGGCCAGTAGTCGGCTTTTGTATGGCTCTTGTTAGCTGTGTATTCCCTTTCTTGTTAGCTTGGTACCCTATCACTCAAAAGACCTGTTGTTTTTTTTAGTGTTAGTTGGTGCCGGACTTCCCCCAGTTGTAAATCGTTTGGCTACTTTTTAATATACTAATTACCTTTAAAAAAAAAGAAAGAAGGGATTTCATTCATTTTAGAAACAGGAATTTCTAATTTATAAAATTGGAAAGTTTCATTTTAAAAAAATGTAAATATCTTTAGGAATCACCTTCAAATTAACTTGATAAATTTTAAATTATGTTTTATTCATGACATGGAGATCATCAGTAAAAATTCGTCATTATGGCTTACACGTGCTTCACAAAAATATTTTGGGAAAAGTTGGAGATTTTTTAAATTATTATTAGGATTATTTATATATAGTAGAGATTACTAAATCTCGAATAGAAATAATGTTCAAGTATACACTTGTCATTACCCCTAAAAAAAAACGTCTGAATGTCGCGAGGCTTGTTAAGTTCTTGTGTGGGTTTGCATGTAACATTTTAATATTGAATCTAACATGACCTTTAAGTTAAACACAGATCCACAGTTTATAGAAGGGAAAAGTCAAAAAGAGATAGAGTCTTGTCGAGTTATTTTCTATATCTTGTATAGAAATGGTATGGATAATATCTTGTCAAGTTACTATATTCACGATGTTTATTGTTCTTGGTAGATGAGATTTACCATTATTATCATGAATAGTCTATTCAAATTTGTCTGTAGTGTATATGCATATCAAAGTTGCAGGTGGAGATTAAATATCATTTTGATTTAATAAATTATAGCGCTTTGAATGAAGTTTGTTTATGTATATCTCTTTCAAGCATTCATCCATCAATTATTTAAGTATATTAAGTACAAATATGCAATGCATCCATTATTGATTTTTGAATTATTCAGTTTCATTACCTCTATTGCCAAGATGCAATTTTCAAGGGTCTAATAGATTTTAAAACTTTTTGGATTTAATATCCGATTATTTCTACGCTATTAAAACACTCAATAGTTGAAGAATTTTCTTTCATTATATGACATATTGAGTCAATGGAAACTTAGTTATTAAAAATAATTTTGAAAAAAGGTGTTAAAACTTGGCTTTGTACTTCTAGAAAACTGAAGTTTTGCATTTTTGGTAAATGTTAATTAACGTCAGCCATGTTGCGTTGAAAGCCTAAATTATTAAGTTGTCCAATACTTGGTTCCTTAACGTTGAGATATGTTTAAACCAAGGGAAAGTTAAATATGTCGAGAAGACAGAGGTACAAGCAACATATCGGTGCATGATAGTTCCATAAGCTACATTTTTATAAATTACATCTTTCCACCAATAAAATATCTTTAAAACGATTAAATCAAGAGCACCTATGGTGAGAAAAAGTGGGAAGTGGTTACCGAAATTGTAGGAATCCCTCTTCCCATTCGATAATAGATTAAATTAAGAAAATAAAATCAAAAGTATGTCATATAAATACAGAATGATTATTCGTACTTCTATCAACCAAATAATATCAACAAATAAATAAACTTCATGTAGAAAGCTCATCAGGTAAGACACCTTTACCATAGCTCACTGATCAAACTTTATGGAATAAAGAAAAGGAAAATCTAAAAACAAAGAGGTTTTGCAGGGGTTTTATTATTCTTTAAAAGCTATCCCGTGATATGAGCAAATAGACAGTGGAGAACGAAACGTGCGAGAAGCAGGACTGCAGCATCAATTATTGATTACGAGAAAAACCTCGAAGTGTGCAAAAGTTGTCTAATGACGCTGCAAATGACATCTATTCCAAAAAAAATGCATAAGTCATCAATGAGCGAAGGATAGGATAATTTAATTAGAAGACAATAAAATAATGAGACTTGTTAGCCTAGCTAGGGTTTTATGGAAATTTCCAAGAAAGACCACCAATCGTGCGTCAACTTTGAAAGCATGAATGGTTTGCTTTTTCGGCCATCAACTTTGAAAGCATAATTTCAACTCCATCGTGTGCCAAAAGATTAATCTTTGATAAATTTATCGTAAATGTACTAGTTTGAAATTTTTTTGATTAAAAAATTAGTTTGGGTTAATTTATTATAAGTATACCAATTTAGAGTTTTTCATAGTACTAACCCTACTTTTAACCCCCCAAATAATAGAATTCATAATAATCAGAAGAAAAAAGAAAGTTGAGGGTACATTTGGCTTCTAATAATTGTACAACCTTTTCTTTAATTTCCAAAATATATTTCAGTTTTTTAGTGTATCTTCAATACTATTAAAATATACTTTACATCTCTAATGGACATCTATGATTCGTCTTAGTATGCACTTATGGTTTCGTTGAATTTTTAGTAAGTTTATACAAAATCCTTAGTTGATCTTTTCTAATGCAATGTTCAATGTGTGTGAGATCCTAGCTCTATATACGATGATCGGTAGTGGTCGACATCCTTAGGCATCTCGGAATGGTCACATGGCTGTGACATGATTGTATGCAAACACTTTTATCAGCCTACCTACTTTTAGGCCTACTGCATCTTATTCATAGGAAACACCAATTATAGTAGTGTTACCAAGCGGCATCCTCTCTTATCAAACAATATGCAGGATATAAGAAAGCCTACTATATCCTTCCAAATATAACCCGAGAGGTTTATCAATGTGTATCAAGGGTCTGAAGCACACAATATATCCTACTTACTATTTTGTCAGTTACTTATATACCTTTATTAGCACAAAACTGATATAGTCGATACAAACCCCAATTAGCAGAAGGGCTAAAACTTCACAAAACAACAAAGTTACCAGCTAACCAAAACTATTAATAGACGAAGCATCTACAAAACTTTGAGTCCCCAAGTAGCAGAAAGAGTCCTCATACGCGAGCTTCAGAAGCTTCCTAACAAACGAATTACCCTTCAAATACACAAAAGCCTGGACTAGGAAGATGACTCCAAGCTTTCTCTGAAAAAGGACAATCGAAGAATAGATGAGAGTTGGAAAGCTACATCATGGCTAATCTGTCCTCCGCTGGTTCAAGTCTTGTTGACGCCTGGCTGGCTGGAACGATTTCGTGTACTAGTGATGTTAATTCGAGGTTGAAGTTTCAGATGCATTTACATAATTCTCAAATAAATAAATAAATAAAGGAAGAGAGGAAAAGCAAGGACTTTCCATATAAACGAACCCTAAAAACCTTTTTACAGACCGTAAGTCAACAAAGACAAGCGGCAGATTCGTTCTGTTGGATTCTATTTTACCCGCACTTCGAGGCTATGACGGTTGGACAAGACGCTCTCTTCCCCCTGAAAACAACAGATTATAGTCATTAACCGACCAAAAGAAAAAAAAATTGATCATAGTCATTGGAAAAATCTAAGGACCTTCTCGAGAAGTGAAAATGCATCAAAAGTTGTGGTGGGGGTGAACCAATGCTCTACCAAGCATGTGCCCCTTGAACAATTAATTAATATACGTAAAAATTACAATACACCAACGTTTTTGAGGTTTAGAAAATCAGGCAAGATCATGTTGATCTAGCATAGCCACGGGTCCATGCCTTCTATAAATTTATTGGTTCTGGCCCTGGGCATGCCTGACGTGCTCTAAAAGTGGATGGGTAAGAATTTCTTTCTTAGTCAGACCAATTCATTTCACAAATGACCATTCACTTTGTTTTTCTCCCTCGCTGCTAGTCTTCCTAAATTACCATCGCATTATGGGCAGTACAATATAGAACATGGGCTTATCCTCTAAGGAAGTCGTATTCTCTTTTTTTAAGTCCCGTGGGACAAATAATTCAATAGAGGTGGGTGTTGAACCATACCGCCTTGTTCCAGCAACAAAAGCTGCAAAAAAAGTCAGCAGTGATACTCTACTAGAAAGGACGGTTCAATTTGCCCATACGTAATCCTTTATATAGATGGGATATGTTCCCCTACTCCAAAAACGGATAACCTCATGAGCTTTAACATTGTTGTTGATCGATTCCCTAATGAATACTTGTTTACCTACTCCAACCACTCTCGGTAGTCATATTTTCCCTCCATGCTGATAGGGGGAAAAAATCTACTGCCTCGGTTCATGTTTCATTGTTTATCTCATACACACCAATTTCATAAATTACTGTTCATTTTCTTTCTATAGATAATTATATAATAATATGCACAGGAACACATGTCTTAACCCTATTAGGACAATATAAATTTCAGGGCAAAATTATGACTCGCTCACTCCGCTTGGAGATCTAATTTGGTAAAATGCAACTCATTAATGAAGATTTCTAAGTGTTCAAGATAGGACATACCAATGCATGTGTTATTTAAACCTATACGCAAAGTAAAAAAATTAAAGTAAGATTTCAGATATGTTCAAATAAACTAGTACTACTACATCTAAGAATTCTTAATTGGCTAGTTATAAATAGCCCTATGTATACAATTTTCTTGAATCTAGGGTAGTCCTTCCTAGCTCCTGATCCAATGGATATTTCAATACTTCGTAATTTACTATGATCAACTTGAACATTTGATGAACCCATATGGAGTTGCATAACAAGAAAAAAGACCAACAACCCCTTCTCTCTCTCTTGACTGAGGTCGTCGTCACTATAGCTCCGGTTCTGTTTTTTGCTCAGGCCGGCCACCTCCGACGCCGGAGGAAGCTGATTCTTGGAGAAGGAGCTGAGGAGTTGCTGTTCTCCAGAACCCCTTTGGTCTCTGACCCGGTAAGGCCTCCTCTCTGCATTTGAGCTGCACGATGCTAGGGTTTACTCTGTCCCGGTAGCTACTTCCCCTGTTTCGTCCATGGATAAGGAATTTCCAGTGATTAATGCTCAATCTGGTCTGGGAGGAGGTTGCAACCGTAGCCGGAGCAGGGCTCCGGCAGGGCGCAACCTCTCCCGTGGAAGAACTGGATTTAGCGACCGCTCTGTCATGGGGGGACCGAATATTGATGCTGACCGAATATTGATGCTGGTCCTTCCTCTGTTGCTGCAACACAGTATGTTGTTAATCAATGGCTGACTTCTAGTGTTGCTGGTTCTGTGTGTGGGGGGTCTAACGGTGACATTGCTGGTGCTGAGAGGATTCCAACTAGGAGTCTGAATGTTGACTTTGCTGGTTCGGTGGTTGGGGGGACTGAAAATGCTGGTTCGGTGATTGAAAATCATGGGTTGGCTGATAGGATCTCGACTGGTGTTGCTAGTTCTGGTTCTATGTTTGTGGGTTCGCATGTTGAAAACGCTGGTGCTGTTAGAAACTTGACTAGGCTGACTTCTGGTGTTGCTGGTTCTGCGGTTGGGGGGCCACACGTTGCTGGTTCTGTTAGGAATTCAGCTATGAGACTAAATGGTGACAATGTTGGTTCGTTGAGTGGGGGGTCTGGCATTGCTGGTGTGGACAATGCAGCTGTTAGGCCTGATTTTCCTCCTGCTGCAACAATCCGTCCCCCTCTGCTGCAGCAGCAATCTGGAAACCAGCCCACAGCACCCCGCTCCTGGGCAAACGTAGCTAGAGCTGCGGCTCAAGGGTACTCCCTTACATATTATCCCCTTAATTCAGCTGCAAATAATGTTGTTAATTGCTCTGAAGAGGACTTGGAGGCTGCTGATCCCCTATGTAAAGAATGCCTTGTTGGTTACTTTGTTGGGAAAAAACTCCAATTTAAGCTTGTTGAGACAGCACTTAAACACCTGTGGGGTCATAGACTGTTCGAGGTGAAAGCAAATGACCAGGGGTTCTACTTCTTTCATATCCCGGACTCGGAGTTTAGACGTACGATCATTGAAGGAGGACCACTGACGGTGGCACGTGTGCCTCTCATTCTCCAGCAATGGCACCCTATGCTTGAGCTGAAAAAAGGGGAGCACTCCTCGGTCCCAGTTTGGATAAGACTGAAGAATCTCCCCTATGGGCTTTGGTCATCTCGGGGACTTAGTAAAGTGGCTAGCGCTGTGGGTAAACCGCTTTATGTGGACCAACGTACAGAGCAACTAAAAATGATCTCCTTTGCTAGAGTCTGCGTTGAGCTAAATGCTTCCAAACCTTGCTGTGATTCCATCAATGTTCTCCTAAATGGGGCTACTCGTGTTGTGGAAGTTGAATACGAATGGAAGACTATTTCATGCCAAACTTGTGGAGTGTTTGGCCATAGATGCCCAGCCTCCAACCCCTGTCCTGCTCAGTCTATGCAAGCAACTCAACCTGGAGTGCAGGCTTCTCAACCTCCTACGGTGACAGATGACCAGCTCAACCACTTGGCCTCCTCTAGGCTTGATCTGGTGCCTGAACCAGCTCCTAGAGAGGAATGGCAGCAAGTCAGGAGAAGAGCTAGTAAGGAAAGCTCTCAACTAGCTCTAGTGAGGCCAACCCCAACCACACCTTCAGCATCACTCCTGCAGGAACGAGCCTTGAAGACTATGATCCCCCCTGCAGAACCAGACCTTCCCATGGCCTTTGACTCAGACGATGATCTTGATGAGGAACCCAGAGCTGCTCTATGCCCTGTTCAGGCCCTAGAAGGTGCTGCAAGCCCCCAAAGATTGCTGCTTGAGGTTGACTTATCAGCTAGCTCTGACTAGGCACTGGTGCAAACAGCAGAGACGGAGCGTATGGTGCGTGTTGCTTCCCCCCTGCCCCTGAAGCATGCGAGCATGCGATTCACCCCATCGGAGCACGAGCTGTTGAGGTCTGCTGGTCCCCCTCATCAAGGGTCTGCCCCGCCAGTTCCTGCCCCTGAAGAGAAGAATATGAAGCTATTGGAGAGTGCTATTCCCCCCCCCCCACAGGACGGTTTGCCACCTGGTTCTCCCCCTAATGTTCAGAGGCTGAAGTTGGCCAGCTCACAGGAACAACTCTTGGCTTCTCCCTCGGTAAAAACTAAGCCTTCTACCAGTAAAAGGCGACCCAAAAGGAGGTCTATTCCCTGGATGGCTATGGTTGGCAAACTATGAGCACTCCTCTCGGGGGCGTATATGGATTGGTTGGAACCCACTTCTAGTGGAATTCAATCTTCTATTTTGTTCTAGTCAGATCATTCATGGAGACATAAAAATTTTGAATTCGGGTTCCGTTTTTACTTTCTCCGTGGTTTATGGGGAGCACACCTTCGTGACTCGAAGGCCCCTTTGGCAGGACCTTATTAGATTGAGTTCTATCCTCAAGGAAAGTGCATGGATTGTTGCCGGTGACTTCAATGCCATCCGGGATTCCTCGGATCGAATAGGGAGCCCACGACATATGGATCCCCGCTTTCGATGAATTCAAGGATTGTTTGGATCAAGCTCGAACCGATTGACCTACACTATGTGGGATTTCGTTTTACATGGTCTACATCATCGGGTGCTCGCGAAAGCAAAGGAAAATTGATGGTGTACTAGTTAATAAGCGCTGGTGTATGTCTTACTCATTCTCGAAGCTTCTTTTCTAGCCCCGGGTCTTTCGGATCATACACCAATGGTTGTAAAAGTTCTCCCCCTTTGTTTCTCGCCGGGTTCCTTTCAAATTTTTTAACCCGTGGATGAGTCACCCGGATTTCTCCATGCATTTGATGCGAGGCTTGGGATACTCAAGTTTCAGGCTCTCCTATGTTTAAACTTTACATCCGTCTCAAGACTTTGAAGAGCCGCCTTAAATGCTTGAACAGAGATGCTTACTCGAGACATTTCTATGAGAGTGTCGGCTGCGAAAAGGGCTCTCGGACTACCCAAGAGGCACTCCACCAAGACCCGCAAAATAGACTCTTGGCAAAAGATGAACACTCTCAAATTAAAGAGTACCATGATCTCCGTTCCCTTGAAGAGTCCTTTTTCAGACAAAAGTCTAGAATTTGCTGGCTTAAGGAAGGAGACCACAATACTAAGTTCTTTCACCATTCGGTAAACCACAGGCACCTCCGTAATCGGATCATGTCAGTCATGGACAGCACCGGTCAAATGGTCTCTGACCAGGCGGATGTACAACATATTTTTGTCTCTTATTTCCAAGACATCCTCGCTCCAGCTGCTATGTCTATGGGGCCGTCCACTCAAGAGATTCTTGAGGTCATTCAATCCCCTCTCGGGCCTGACCAAATCAATCTTCTTTCCCAGCCATTCCTCCCATCGGAAGTACGTGATGCTATGTTCTCCATTAATGGAAATAAGGCTCTGGTCCGGATGGCTACAACGCGGACTTCTTCAAGAAGAATTGGGATGTGGTGGGCCCTTCAGTCACCGAAGCGGTTATGGATTTCCTTCAATCAAGCTGTCTACTTAAAGAAGTCAATAATACCATCAGTGCCTTGGTGCCTAAAGTCCCCAATGCATCATCGGTCTCTGACTACCGACCTATCGCATGTTGTAACACAATATACAAATGTATTACTAAGATTCTCTCTTCTAGAATTGCAGCAGTTCTTCTTGGAATTATCACCCGGTCCAAAGCGCTTTTGTGAAAGGAAGGCGAATCGGTGACAACATCCTACTTGCCCAAGAACTTTTCGGTGGGTTTCACAACAAGCCCCACATTCCAAAATGTGCGATCAAGGTAGACTTCGGGGAAAGCATATGATACCTTGGGTCGGGACTTCTTAGAGAACACCCTCCCGGCGTTTGGGTTTCCTAACAATCTTACAAGATCGATCATGGTATGTGTTCGTACCCCTAAGTTTTCCATCTCTATCAATGGCGAACTCCATGGTTTTTTTCCCAGTGGAAGAGGTATTCGACAAGGAGATCGTATGTCCCCATATCTCTTCACCTTGGTTATGGAGGTTTTTACTAGGATCCTTGACTCTCAAGCTTGGCACCCGGATTTCCGGTATTATTGGCGGTGCAGGGCCACGCGGCTATCCCATCTATTCTTTGCGGATGATGTCTTTATTTTCAGTCAAGCGAACCTTGCTTCCATATCCCGTATCAAGGACGGGCTCACTTTGTTTTCCTCATGGAGTGGCTTGATTCCAAATTCTAACAAGAATGAAGTATTTATCTCTGGTGGCACTGACACAGTTAGGGATCAGATCATACAAACTCTTGGCTTCTCCCTAGGCTCGCTTCCAGTGCGTTATTTGGGTGTGCCTATCATCACCTCTCGGTTGAACAAAGTGGATTGCAATGCTCTCGTATGCTATCTCACTACTAGAGTCCACTCTTGGACACACCGATTTCTCTCGTTTGCAGGGCGACTTCAACTTATTAAGTCAGTTTTGCATGCCATCCAAGCTTATTGGGCTTCCATATTCTGGCTTCCAGCATCGGTGGTGGACAAGATAGAGCAAATCTGTAGACAGTTTCTCTGGAAAGGACCATCCATGGGACCGGGAGGTGCAAAAGTGGCTTGGGCCGATGTTTGCCTTCCCACCTCGGAAGGAGGACTTGGCTTGAGAAGAATTAGAGACAGTAATAAAGCGGCTATGGCTAAACACATTTGGCTTCTATTCACCAATAAAGAATCATTATGGTGTAAATGGATCCATGCCACTTACCTCAAAAGACAAAATTTTTGGATTTCCTCTGTCCCAACCCATTGCTCCTAGGCCTGGCGGAAGATCCTTGCGCTAAGGAAAGAATTCCAACCCCACTTTAGATGGAAGATAGGAGATGGTGCTCATACATCTTTGTGGTTTGACCCTTGGCTTGAGGTTGGCCCACTTAACTTGATCTTCTCTGACAATTATATTTACCAATCAGACCTCCTCAGGCAGGCAAAGGTCAAGGACTTATATTCACCGGATGGGCTCCAAATCCTGCAAGACTTGACTCGTGGCAAATATCGGTTCCCCCACTTTTGCATGATCCGGACACCTTCAGTTGGGTGGAGGATCCATCTGGAAAATTCTCAATGGCCTCAGCTTGGGCTACTATTCGCGACAAAGCCAACCCTATCTCCTAGTCTTCTTTTGTCTGGAATAGGACCTTGGCTCCTAGACACCAATTCCTTCTGTGGCTAATTTCCAAGAACCGTCTTCCAACCCAGGTCCTTCTCATGTCCTATGGCAGAATACCCTCCTCGGTTTGCGCTTTTCGCAACACTAGGCCGACTCGTCAACCACTTGTTTTTTGAATGCTGCGTCCCTAATTCCCTTGCCAACTTTTGGGCCGCAAAATGCAATCTCCCTTAGACTAATTCGGCATGGCCAGACAACCTCTTTTGGGTTAGTAATGTTCTTTTTGGCAAGGGGTTCTACTATGAGATAGCTCGGTTTTCATTTGGCGCTCTCTGCTATATCATTTGGAAAGGCAGGAATGACACCATATTCCGTGGCCGGAGATTTCAAATTCCTTCCATGAAGTTACAGCTATTCAAGGCGGTCAAGGACAAGGCCCTGGCTTTCAGAAGGGTTGAAGACAACCCTAGGAACAGGAGAATGCAGCGCTGTTGGGGGATAGACCCTCGCATTTTTGACATAGAGCTGCCCTTGGTGCAGACTTAGGACCGCTTGGGACCCTTTGGTCCTCCTTTTATCTGTATGTTTGTACATGTTTTGTTCAACCTGTGATCGTGGTACCCGGTCACTCCAACGACATGTTGTCTAGTTGAGTGCTGTTGGTGCCGTCCTCACCCCCTGTTGTACATTTTGTTGGTCTTTAATTTATAATCTTACCTTACCAAAAAAAAAAAAAAAAACTTGAACATTTGTTGAATAATCACCATATTATGTTTTGGTCCTCCAGCGGAAGTTGTGTGCCACTGACCTATGTTCCAAACATATAATATAACCAATAATTGATAATCAATATTATGCGAATTTCAAACTCTTCTTTTCTTGACCTACGGAGAAAATCCTAAGCACATAACTTCCCTCACTTTCGTCATGTTTACCTGCTTGTTGAATCTGAGGTGTCCCTGAAACACATCCATGATCCAATCCTTCTGCAGGCATTGAGAGGATGAAGTGCCCTCGTTAATTACCGGGATTACCTTGTTAGGAATGTAGATGAAATGCATTTATTTTTATCTATGACATGGCATATCTGAATATTCACCTCGACTTATGTTTAAAATGCATGTGAATAATGAAATTAATTAGTTCAGAACTCATCTATATATACTAATCTGATGGTAGTACAGGTTCTTACTTTTGTGGAGCTTTAATTCAATTTCTCAACATTTTTAAGATTATTAAATTTATCCTCACAATCGTTCATATGATTAAGGGCAACAAGAAAAGCTAAAAAATTAAGATTCTTGAAAAAATTGGGAGGCCATATTCTCAATATATAATAAATTATAGACAGCATCCATGGAACTGTGATAGAAATTTTCCAAAATTCATGGGAAAGTTTTTCACAAGTATGGAGTATGAAAGAAAATTTCAAAATTGCCTACCGGTTGGATCCGCTCAATGTTGACTTGGCAGAAATGGAGAAAACACAGCTTAAGCAGTTTTATGAACTCAGATCTCAAGAGGAATCTTTCTTCCGCCAGAAATCCAGAGTACGCTGGCTTAAAGAAGGGGACCTCAATACAAAATTTTTCCACCACTCGGTGAATAATCGCCATCTCCGGAATAGAATATTGTCTATTAAGGATAATATGGGCAATTTCGTCTCTGATATGGAGGAAGTCCACAACCTCTTTATTCAGCACTTCCAAGAGATGCTTGGACCAGTGAGTACAGAGCTTCGGCCGTCTTTATTGGATATAAAATCTGTATTGAGTTCTAGTATTACAGATGACCAGGTTCGTTTGTTATCTAGCCCTGTTTCTTCTTCTGAAGTCCATGATGCTATATTTTCAATTGCGGGAAACAAGGCCCCCGGCCCTGATGGTTTTAATGCTGATTTTTTCAAGAAGAATTGGGAAGTAGTAGGCCAGGATGTGGTTGAGGCTGTTATGCACTTTTTCAGTACTGGTAGTCTTTTAAGGGAAGTGAATAATACTATCATTGCCCTTGTGCCTAAAACTCCCAATGCTTCTTCGTGGGGACTTTAGACCGATTGCTTGCTGCAATACTATCTATAAATGTATTACCAAGATTATTGCTAAGAGAGTGGCTGCAGTTACCCCCTCCCTAGTAGGCCCTATTCAGAATGCCTTTATCAAAGGTCGAAGAATTAGTGATAACATTTTACTAGCTCAGGAGTTATTTACCCACTTTCATGTAGAGCCGTACCTCCCTAAATGTGCAGTCAATGTGGACTTTCAGAAAGCCTATGATACTCTCGACTGGGATTTTCTTGAATTAACCCTGCATGCTTTTGGATTTCCTAGATGGTTGGTGGACCGTATTATGATTTGCGTGAGAACTCCTAAATTCTCTATTTCTATCAATGGAGAGCTGCATGGGTTCTTCCCAAGTGGGAGGGGATTAAGACAAGGGGATCCAATGTCTCCCTATTTATTCACTCTTGCTATGGAGGTCTTCTCGGGTATTTTGTCTCGGTAGGCTAGTCTTCCCGGGTTCAAGTTTTTCTGGAGATGTAAGTCCATTCGGTTGTCACATTTATTTTTTGCAGATGATGTCTTCCTCTTCTGTGAAGCATCTATTCCTACATGCATAAGCCTGAAGGAAGGGTTGCAACTATTCTCCTCTTGGAGTGGCCTAAGACCGAATCTGAGTAAAAGTGAGGTGTTCTTAGCTGGAGGCTCTGCAAGCACTCGGGATCAAATTTGCCAGTTGTGGGGGTTTCAAATGGGGATGCTCCCAGTAAAATATCTTGGTGTCCCAATCATTACTAAAAGGATGGCTAAAACAGACCGCAATGCATGCCTTTGGTTAGTCTTCTTCTTTGCCCGAGTCCATTCGTGGACCCACCGTTTCTTATCCTTTGCTGGTCGGCTATTACTTATCAAATCGGTCCTTCATGCCATCCAAGTATATTGGGCTAGCATTTTTATTTTGCCAAGCTCAGTCTTGAAAAGGATTGAACAAATCTGTCGACAATTTCTGTGGAAGGGTCCCAGTCTAGGATCTGGTGGTGCGAAAGTGGCCTGGGAAGAAGTGTGTCTTCCTAAAGATGAAGGAGGTCTAGGGGTTAGGAAGATAAGAGAAAGCAATAGAGCTACCATGATGAAACATATATGGCTATTGTTTACGGATAAGGAATCGCTTTGGTGTAAGTGGATCCATGCCACTTACTTAAAGCGTAAGAACTTTTGGAACATGTCTACGCCGACAACGTGCTCCTGGGCTTGGAGGAAAATTCTTGCATTGCGTCCTGATATTCTTAACTTAGTAAGGTGGCGGGTTGGCAATGGACGCTCGGTTTCGCTATGGTTTGATCCTTGGCATCCTCTAGGCCCGTTGAATGTGTTGTTCTCGAACTCATTCATATACCGGTCCAGCCTTACTAGGGAAACCAAGGTGGCAGACCTCTTCTCTCCGGCGGGGGCCACTGTTCTTCAACATCTTCGAAGCTGGTCTCATCAGACTCCCCTCCTCAACAATAGCCCGGACGTGTTCACCTGGAGGCCTCTCTCATTGGGTGAGTTCTCGACGGCCTCGGCTTTGGATTCTACTAGGAAAAGGGCACTGCGAATACATTGGTCTTCCTTAGTGTGGCACAAATCTTTAGTGCCAAGACATCAGTTTTTACTTTGGTTGATTGCTAGAAACCGTTTACCTACCCAAACGTTCCTCCTATCGATTGGGAGGCTTGCGGTGCTACCTCGTGCCTTTTGTAACTCTTGTCCAGGATACTATTGATCACCTATTTTTTGACTGCCATATAACGCATGCTCTTGCTATTTTTGGGCGGGCAAGTGCAACTTGGCTTGGCGGGAGGATCATGGACCAATACCATGGTCGGGCCAACAATAACTTATTGGGTAAAGACTTCCGAAGGAAATTCCAAGGTTCTCCTTTCTTTGCTCTCGTTATATTATTTGGAAGTCTCGTAATGAAATCCTATTTCGGAGTAAAGTGGTCTCCATCAATTCAATGAAGTATTATATCTGCAAGGCTGTCAAGAACAAGGTGTTGTCTGGACCTTTGGTTCAAGACAATATGGTGAATAGACGTCTTCAGAGAGCATGGGGATTGAGTGTCTCCATCTTTACTGGTTAAGTCCTATGTGATATTCTCCTGAATGTTATGTTGGTCTTATTGTACTTCTTTTAGTTGTCATTGGATTTGGCTTCCTTTCACTCAGTAGTCTAAGCTGAGTGCAATTTGGAGCCGCCATCCGTTAGTCTGTACAGTTGTTGGTTGGCATTAATATAAGTTTACCTTACCAAAAAAAAAAAAAAAATTTCAAATTTTTAAAAAAGAAAAATGCCGCTATGAATGTTTTGAAAAGTAAATATATGTCTTTATCCTAACTTTATTTGTAAAATCTCAATTTGACTCGAACGAGGCCTTTTTAAATTTGTACTATTTTATTTTGTATGCAATCAGCAGAATTTTCTGGTGTTTTGTATCCGTCAAGTCCCCTTGATATGTAATCGCTATCCCTTGTCAAAATCGTGGTCTATTTCTTCAAACTTTGGAAAACCCAATGAAACAACTTTCATCTTTTTCTATTAAATCGATGGCGTTGCCCTAATGCATGCATTTACGAATTCGATTAGATAATTTGGATATGGTTGTTGTAATTTAGAAAAGTCTACAGATAACCTAAGATTAACAAAATTTTGGAAATTAAGATAGACAAGAAAGTAATGTCATAAGGTGATTAAAGTGTAATTTCATATCACTACAAAGTGAAGAAATTAAGAAATATGACGTTGGAACTTCTAAAACTTGTGAAACCTAGGATTACAAAGCAATATTTTTTCACAAAATTTCTATTCCTGATTAAAACGTATTAGATTTACCATTTGGTTAGAGCATGCTCGTATATTTATGGAGATTTGCTGTTGTGTGGGCTTTCTGTAAAACTTTTAAAAAATTAAAAATTTCGGATTTTTTTGGTTTCACACTTTTCCTTTTTAGCTTAAATTGAGCAACGATATACGAATGTAGAGAATTTTTTTCTTTTTTGGTTGGTATAAGAATGCAGAGATTAACCATATAAAATCCTATTCATTTGTTGTCTCCGTATCAATGACTTTACAAGACCAACACACTAATTAATATATATAATTTCGTATAAGAATCTTTATTAAACACTTTGTATACCTAGGAAACCCTAGTGTTAAGCGACGCTAAGTTCTCTACTTTCAACGATTTTTTTTTTTTTGTAAGGTAAGTATTATAAGCTTTCAACCAAAAGAACCTGTACAAGGAAGGTGAACCACGGCACCAACAATCACTCTATGAGACAACAAGTCACTGGAGTGAAAGGGTACCACGATCACAAAAGGGATGTAAAATCATAATAGTAATAAAACTAAACAAAGGAACCTAGATGACCCTTTCCTCAGCCTCGCTCGGCACCACAGCAAAAATACAAGGGTCTATCCCCCAACTACGCTACATCCTCCCATTACCGAAGGTATCCTCGACCCTTTTAAAAGCAAGAGCTTTATCTTTAACCGCCTTACTTTCAACGATTTTTCATACTGACCTATCAAAATATATATATATATTTCAAACTTTTATGATGTTGATTCATCTTTCGGTTGGATTGGAGGAATCTTTAGGACTTCTAGAATCGTCCATTCAAGATGAACTGCACTTGAAGAATTATCGGCTTTTCAATCAAAACTATGTCCACAAAACCTTATGACCAAACGCTAGAAAAGCTAAAAACGGTGCATCGGTTTTGCAGATGGTTTGGCGCTTCCTCTTCATCACTTAAGTTTTCTTGCTTAATTGTCAATCTACATTTCTTAGTTCCGTAACAAGCAAATCGCTTCAATAATCACAATTAAATATAGAAAGATTCTTTTATTTTATTTCAGAGAATCTGATAAGATCACAGGCTGTCATATCGACAAAATTAATATTCAAACCTTCATTTTTTTTTTAATGCAATGATGGTGGAACAACTTTATCTTTCCAATGAACATAAAAGGCACGTTCGAAACTGCAAACAAACTATGTTTTCACCAAAAAGTTGACCAAACCAATGAATCGTAGGATGAAAATATAACCTCATTATTGTGAAAGCAACATAGTAAGAGGACCACATGTATAGGGAGCTGCGTGCAAATTATCCACTGATGTTTCTTTTCCACCAAATAAAAAACACCTTAATCTATTGTGGACAGCTGTAATTACGCTGTTTGCATAAGCTTTTGTCATCGTTTTGGTATCTAGACATTTTAATAGACTAAACTTTTCTCTTTAGTAATTTATCTAGCGGGATCAATATATCTCAATTCCCCACAAGGATCAATGTATCTAATTGGACAAAAGGCCAACGAGATATATACTCATTTGCCAGCTGTTATCTTTATTTGATCCAAGTACGATTACATCTGTAATTTCACTAATTCGATTCAAGTAATCTGTCTAAATGAATAATTAGAATTGAAATTTTCTATATTCATATTACTTTTCTAAGTCTTTGATCATTAGGAATGATGGAGCATATATACACAACAAACTTTATTGTTCACAAATAATAATCAATCCATTATTTCAAATGAAATATCTGCAACCCTAATAGATCTGAAGATTAGCTATGCTTGGTGCTTCATCGAAGAAGCTAGCAAAACTCAACTAGTAAAGGAAATATGTCTCCCAGAGGATGATTAATCATTAACCATAGGACAATGTGAGTTATATGCCTATGGAACTGTTCAACAGAGCAAAATTCATTCTTATTATTGTTCTACAAGTTTAAGACCTTTCTGTTATGTTCCAACCCGCATTAGTTTTTTTCTCAAGGATAACTCATTTCACACCTTCACTTGTATTCTGGAAAATATCGGGCCTACCGTATTCTTTTTAATAATAAAAAGTAACATTATCCATCTTTGCTTGTGTCGGTAAATATCACTATTGACAAGCAACACAAAAAATCCAAAGTCCGAACTTTTAGACATGATATGCTGAAGACAAATTCACAAGATTTGCTATTCTATGTACTCATTTCCGAAACAAAGTGGCCAACCATCCATCTTGATACTTCCTAACGAAAGTCACAAGTGGAAAACTCCGAATCTACGGTGACAATTTACATATTCAACCCAGAAAAAAGGCTCGACCTAAGTTCCTTTCAAGGATTAAAGAGAACTTATATGATTTGGTGATATGAAGATTCACCTGTTGTTTGCTCTCCTGTAACTTTTGTTGTTTAATAGAGATTGGAGTCCACATGAAGATAATTTAATTATAACCAAGAAACCTAAGCGTGTATCCTTCATGGTGGAGTAGCTCTTAGTTCTGCAGCTAGAAGTATATATGCTACTTTAAGGAAATTTGTGTTCGAACACTTCGCTATTATTAGTCCAGCTCCACCACGGTTCTCCGGTCGTTAGTCTGGTCACCGGTTGTCATTCACCATCGCGGATGAGAAGTATTCCCTTGTTGAAGACCCAATTTTTTAGCAATACAAACAATTACAGAGACACTTGGAATGGGAATCCATTTGAAGATTCATTGTCATGGAACTAAATGAGAAAAGAAACATATGGTGAAAAAATTCGCATTAATGGTTCCATCAAAACCATCATGTCCATTTACCCTGGAGCCATATACATTTGTTTGACACGAATCACATGGCGAAGAACTGGTCTTTTCCACTAGAGAGTTACAGAATTACCTAGCTATCTGTGTTCCTACTTTCATTCACAATATATACATGCATATATGGGTGGGCCTATGTTGGTATGCATGCATGCATGCTTGCATGAGATCACTAACACAGTCAAAAGGAGAAGATACATCACTAGCCCTATTAGAAAATTCCAGTTAATCACATGAATTAGAATGACAAACTACAAGAAATTCAAGGCTTCTATATCTCCACGAATATTTGCTTTCATCCCCAATCAGATAATTTCAAAAACTCAGTTTGCATGGGGTTGTTTTATTTCATGAACTGGGTGTTGTTGCATTCCAAATTCACCTGGATCCTTGAGCACCTAGGGTTCTTGATGAGGTCTCCATCATGACTCTGGGTTTATTATTCCATTAGGTTGAATTTTTATATGTAGCCTAGCGTGTGCTTAAAGGTCGTCAGGAGTCACGATCTGTACATGGTCACAATTTTTCTGTCTGATTAACTACAAGTGGACAATAAAATTATGATAGTTTCTCTCTCTGCATGTCCAATCTCAAAGCCCTATCCTCTGACATGTGTTGTTTCCTTGCAAGGTGCATTTGTTAATTTCTACTGTTGCCAAAAAAATACAGCATCCTTTACAGAATTATATCCTCCCAAATGCCTGATTAGATTCGTTGATTGTTGATATTAACGACCCTTTAAATTAAACTGTCTATAAATTTCCAATAAAATGCTTCTAGGTTAAAGTAGCCGTCCTTTTCAGTCCTCATCACATGCACTGTCCTCGAGCTCTTGGGTTTGGATAAACTCACGTGCTTGATTGAAAAAACACAGTGCACGCATCACCAACTACCCACTTCCGGATGTACCGATCCCCTCCAAAGAAGCATTGTTTTATGATCCACTGATAATTGGGACAGAATAAGTTGCAGTCCTTGTCACATGCACTGTACTGCAAGTTCCTTTTATCCTTGAAAGTAGACTAGAGACCAAATACTAAGTTGCATTTACATCTCTTATCTTAAACTTTTGGAGAGGTGGATATTTGTTCCACAATTTCTTGAAACAATACAACATGCCGAAGCAAATCTTTACCGAATAAATTCCGTCTTAGTTAACCAATTTCTCTTTCAAAGGATATTTAATCCAAGAACGTCCCTTCTGGCAGTCAATATATTGGGAGGCCCGCAATGGACTCTAAAAAACACTATTTGCCTTAAGTTTATCAGACAAACCTAAATTGATCTAAACTAGTAAAATTAATTCCCTAATTAGACTAAAACCCACTGGACTTAATAACTATGAATTGAAACTTAACTTTAGTCAATATCGAAGCTATTTGAACCAAATCAAAACTCGATTACATTAATCTGAGTTGAAATAGCTGGTGAGTCAAGTTTTAGTAGCTTGACTTTTTCTCATTATCACCCAAGTGATTATATAGGAAGAGTAGATCTTTTTTCTCCTGTATCTTCCACATCACTCCTTTAGATTTTAATTCGAAGCTATACATCTGCAATGTGAAAAGTTATGCAAAGTGGTTTTGGCTGGTGATGTGAACTGGCTCGGTTAGCCATATGCTCTTAACAAACGATAGTTTAATTAAATCCCTACATATTTGAATAAACATCTACTTTATTTCTCTAAAGTTGACGCCAAGTTTGAAATTTGAAAAAGTTTGCTTTCCTTTCTATAGTGATAGGGGACTTTTCCGCTTGGATGGAGAATTGGTTAAATTACTTCATATGATGAGATCATACGGTGCCAATAGAGCATTGTATATCAGTGACGAATGCATTACATGAAAATGTACATTACTATTGTGTGTTATGGCCCGAGAATCATTTGTCAAGCAACCATAACAGTCGATAGTGAATTAATGAGACATAGGTATCATGAGTTTCTACAGAAATGCAATTTAGGAAACTTGAAAGGCCTTGAAATTTTGATATTCTCGTTATTCTCTCCCACTTAGGACCTATGACATTGGGTAGAGACCACTGCCGACTGTTCTAAAAGCTTAAGCGGGTAGATGAATGCATGATTTATTATTTAAATATTCCAACACTCCCTCTCACGCTTAGTGTAGTCTTTTGCCTAATACTAAGCGTGAAAATTTTATTGGGGAGGCAAATGGGGCCTAGTAAGATTTGAATTCAGGATTCCCAATTCTGATACCATGAAAAATTTTGTGAAACTATTGCCAACTGTTCTAAAAGTTTAAGCTTTTAGATGAAAGTGTGATTTATTATTTAAATATTCTAACACTTGGTAATTCATCTAAAAGCTTAAGTTTTTAGAATAGTCAGTAGTTGTCTCTATCGAATCTTACATGATATCAAAGTTGGAGGTTCTGAGTTCAAATTTTTTCAAGCCTCATTTGTCTCCCTAATTAAATTTACACATTTTGTACTAGGCAAAAAACTAGACTAAGTATGAGGGGGAGTGTTAGAATATTTAAATTCCTCGTTATATTCAATTTTTCTCGTGTATTTCAGTTAGTAAATACAAACGTCCCAGTAATCAGCTCTCATGCATGTTTGTATATGCATAATTTTCTTGTTAAAAAACCGTGCAACTTGTCTAGGCATACCTTTTAAGAGAGTTGATGTTCTTGAGTCAATCGCCACATATTCATAAACAATTGTTTTCCCTCTTTTCGACACGTGCATTTATGTTCTGGTGCATTTAAGTCTGTAAAAGGCAAGACAACAAGTGGCTTTCCTTTATGTTTTATTTACAGTCAGGATTTAATTTATCACGGATAACCTCATCAATCTTGGGAGTGTTTACAGTGATCGACGTGGTTACAGAAAGTCTTTGCACCCTGGGACCATTTTCAGGTTCAGTTCAACATCGATGTTAGGGTTTTGCAAAATTAATTGGCGTAAAGTCTCTTTCACCAATAGTCACGAATGAATCTATCACCTTATTATGTATTGAGAACCTATTTTGCCTGCCTTTCTCTTCACAAAATATATATTTTTATAGATCATCATCCTACAATGAGAAAATATCTTCAAATTTAAAGAATTATAAAAAAAAATGTTTATAAAATCTCCAATAAAATTAATCGTTCACATGTTCATCCCTAAATGATTCAGTTGATTTAATGTATAGTTAACAAAAATCAAATAACAGAGAATTAGAATAAAAGGTTAAGATAATAGCCACTAGTGCTAAGCTTGTATATATTCCATAGGAAAATTTATGAGTGAATCTACGCTACAAGCGAAATTGATAGGTTTCCAGTTACTATTTTGCATAGAATAAATAAGATATATCAATAAAGAGTTACAAGAATGATATGAGTTAGTCTTAAAAGAGTTAATTTTTATTTCTACGTTTATAAAACCTTTAAGAAATTGTCAAGTGGACAAATAAGTATTTCATTGATGAGAAAAAGCTACTAAAAACTCTAAGCTATATATAATGTAACACATTTATTTTGAATTTTTTTTCATGACATCAAAAAACTTCAAACTATGATCACTGTAACACATTTACTCTAAACTTTTTCTTGTAACATAAAAAACTTCAAAATTATATCTATGTGACAAATTACCCTCTGTCAAGGTTTATTGAGATCATTCTTCAGAAAAATCAATGTCATCTTTATTTCACTTAACTCACGTGGGGCTCCTGTTAACACAATTTGCTTTTTGGCATCCATATCGGAAGACTTTTAATGATGCTTTTTGGCAGAAGGTAAATGTGTTACACAATTACAAGTTTGGGAGCTTTGGTATCATGAATGAAAGTTTATGATACATGGATAGTGATGGTTATACTTAAGGGTTTTTGGTGGTTTTTTCCTTTCAATAATTGTTCTTTCCCAACTATGTTGACCTTCCTAAACACCGAGGATGAGAACCCTCAAATTGAAACAAGCTTAAATAGAGCGAAAATGCCCATAGAATTATAGTGCATATTGCCAAAAGATATATATTCTTAAAATTAATGAGTGCCTAATTCTGTGGGTGAGAAACATGTTCCCATAGTTCATTAGAGGCAGCACCTCTCTGTCGTTTGTCGCTGTCTTTTGTTGCTAGAGACTAGAGAGAGCTAGGGAAGGTTTTCGCGGTGCCCGTCACAACCATATTTGAGATGGCTGGGTGATAACCACAAAGATTTCACTCCATTGTTCGAAATTTCCCTGAATTTAAACATAAGTATTAAAAGAGTTGCCGTTGATTCATTTTCCTATGCAGTCTAAATGTTTTTCCCTAATAAAGGTTCCAGAAATAGATTTGCACGAGTTGCTATCTTAACCAAGGTCCTAGTAATTGAATGTTTGCACCTCCCTTTTGATTGTGTGCATTGAGGTTTGTATTCTCTGTTGTTATCACCCTCTTTGGTCATCTAAGGTCACACTTAGTCTTTCTTTCTTTTGCCTCTGCATAATATACTCAAGTGCCTAAGTTTAACCAACTTTTGGTGATATTAGAGATACTTTTTCTCAAATCATGGACGAATATGGGCTGACATTAGTGAGCAATCGACCAATTACAGTTACGGTACTTCTTTCCAAGCCAGCGGACGAAGTAGAGCATGAAAATCTTTCGGAATGGTCTGTTTTATTACACGCACACTTTTACCTCATTCTCACATTATTTTGACACATCGTTGTTATAGTTTCACTCTGTCTTCTTTTTTTTCACTTTACTATGTGGAGTCTTAGCTGTCATCGACACATGAACATTTGGGCTATTTATGTTGCTGGTTTAGTTCAGATCCGTTTCGTTTATAGTATAGAAGTCCATTGTATTGGAAGTTGATGAAATGAAATGCTATTTGAAAGAAAAGATTCTTACTATGCTTTGAGGCGAATCCAAGGAAATTACACCTCGTCGTATTGAGAAATCAATATTTAATTACAGCCCGTGAACAATGACGTCAACATTTATATGTCATGAAAGTTTCGAGTGCCCGGATCTATCCAAACAGGTCTAAGCGAATAGGAAGTATGCACGTGCTAATATGGAAATATAATATATTTGTCCCACCATAGCAAGTTGACAAGATTTATGGGGAAATGTGCGTACATTATCTATTTCTTTTACGCCAAAAAAGCAGAGCACTTTAGCTTATGATAGACAGCTGTAATACAGTTGTTGGAGAAATGTTATTGTCACCATTTGAATATGTAGGATCAACGGCTAAAAAACAATATGACTTAATCACCCATAACGAGAACTACGTCTCGAACACAAGACATTTGAATAAATTATTTAATTATTCTTTTTTATTTGATCTTATCTTTAACTGTTTAAAATCTTATAATATAGATAGTAGCGGCCAAAGCATTTATAGTTATGATTTCACATGTTTATTTAGGTCATTCTATCTCTTTAGATGATTATATATCGAAAGTTTCATGCTTACTATTGATCTACTCAACTTAAATTGAGACCCATAACTGAGCATATGTCTTTTCTTTTGTAATTCTTGTACATTGAGGGAGGTATCTCAAGGCAACTTTCATGTATTTAACTAGCTCTCCATTCTGTCCTAATAAAAAAAAGGCAAGTTATTCAAATTGAGATTAGAGGTGGAGTGTGTTAGAATTATATAAATACTGGGCCACATCTTTATTTATTAACTAAACTTTTAGAACAGTTAACAATAGTTTTACATAATCACAAAACTCAACCTATCCTTTCACTTGTCTAATAGAAGTTTTGTAAAGCAATTCAATTTTTTTAATATCTATTTTGAATGTAAACAATGGTTGCTTATCGGCTAGAACCTACCCCAAGATAATTAAATTGTTTCAAATTTCTTATAGTACGTCGACTAGTCTCAACAACAAATTCTCCATCTAACCTTGGTTTGCGTTTGAGTCCAACTCCAATATTTACGAATATCTTCTAAATGATCTACTTTTCAAATTACTTGGGATTCGGATGATAATGAAGATTGCTAGCGATAGTTGGACGAGGGAGTGTTGATGTCCGAACTGTTTAAACCACGTTCGGTACAAGTTCATATAAATCAATTAAATGAGAGTAAATTTAAAAATGTCACGAAAATTGAAAAATTATTACATTCTGGGAGTGATAAATTCCTTCTTCCATCAAATACAGGGATTAACTTCAAAGATACCAGATTTAAAATGTACATTTAATATAGAGAGGGGCTTGAGCGTTTGACTCCACATCGTAAATTCAATCCTCTCCATCCGCAGGGTGCTACCAATTCATTGTGGCCTATTTTGAGTATCGATGTACCAAGAACAATTAGTTCCATCCTTAAATTATAGTTTGGCTATTTGAGAACCCATGTATTTCTTTAGGATTTTTTTTTGTTAGAGACAATTATAATGTTTCTCTTAATTCTCCATATCTTTCAAGATAGCGTATATATCTCTATTCAATTGTGGATATCCTTAATTGAAATGTACCTTAGATAACCATCTAATAAAACCTATAAATGGGTTCATGTGTTGTTCATTTTTTAATATTGAAATACACAGAAATTTCACATTTATATTTGTTTTGTTCATTATTTAATATTGAAATATGAGGAGGAAGGAACGAAACCATGCGACCACCGCGGGTGGAGGTTATTTGCCGCATTTTTCTTATCTGTCTGTATGAAAGAGTGAGGTGCGTGAACCCATCCATCCTCTCTTTTCATGTCTTTTTTGAAACATTCACCTAGTGCAAGCACCCGTTTGATTACTTGCAATTAGCATTTCTTTTTCCTTTTTGGCTTAATGGTTAGGTGGTGCTGGGACCAGCTTTTGCACACATCAATGAGTATACTTCTCCCGTCCAACGTTTTCTTATTAATGGGGCCAAAATGCTTGTACAACTTTGCCAGATAGATTATACCCGTCCAGATGCCGTATATATATTTGTGTATTAGCTATTTGTTTTAGTAAGGATTAAACTATATGTGAACCTCCATGGCTTTATCTAAGTTAACAACATTACTTCTTAGTTTAAGTAGCAGCCCTTTTTAGTTTAAATATATTCCGGTGAACTTTCGAAACCGGCGGTATAGGCATCTCCAACATCCCTTTCCCAGGTTGAATTTCATCTTTGCCGATTCATGCGTGTGGAGAGTCGGGCTGATTAGTAAAAAATAATTTAAAATATCATCTTAGATTTCGATTATTGGACATCATTTCCTTTATCAAAATTTTGTAGATATATTTTATTAATCAATTGACTCCCTCCACCAGTCGCTAGCCTTTATGATGATTGGTGGAGGTCATCAACTGTTCGACAAGGGCGAGGGTTGAGATGCCCTCATCGATCACAAGCGAGGCCGACCCTCACTGGCCTTTGGGAGGGCTAACAAGTGTTTGGTGAGGCCACCCCTTGCCATTGCTAGAGGCAGGCAAAGCCCCTCACTAGATCTAGGGAGGGGTCCCTCGTCCAGCCCTTAGTAGAGGCCATTAGGGGCCTTGCCTAGGCAAGGGCTGGGCGAGGCTTGTTGGATTAAGGAAGGGGCAACCTTGTCTAGGCCTTGTCAAAGGCTAGTGAGGGCCGATCTTGCTTGTGGCTAGTGAACGCATTCGGGCCCTCAACTCACCAACGACTAGTGACCTCCATTGGCCATCATAGAGGTTGGCGACTAGTGAAGGGAAATAAGGAAAAAAGAAAAGAAAAGGGAAAGAAATAAAGAAAAGAAGGAAAAGAAAAGAAAAGAATATAAAAAAGTTTGAAATTTTTTTTAAAAGTTAAAAAATATCCATGTCAATGTCAACTGTGCCATATAGAACGACAAGTGTCCATATCTGTAATATCCAGCCTAAATTAGTCAGATGTACTCAATTAATACTAATGTAAAAATGTTTAGAAGTAAGTTGGCTCAATTGAAGAGTTTATATTAATGTAAAAATGTTTAAAACTTTTTTTAATATTTTTCTCGTCTAAATAATAATAATGGAAAACCTAACATGTTTCTATTAAAGTTTTGCTTGTCTATGGAGTTTCAATGAGCCTCTATGAGCTTAAACTTTTGGACCGATTCAATTTTCCAATGTGTTTACAGTGTTTGATACCGTATGAACTTCACTTTAATTGATCCACGTCACACAACCAACGTAGTTGAAGTGCATTGCACAAAAAATTAATGCAAATTACATTATTTACCTTAATACTTGAGAGTGGGAAAAGACAAGTGGCTGAATCAGCCAAATTAGGTCCACATGCAAATGGTAACCAAATTATATCTTAAGACTAAGTGCAAGTGGCAATTAAAATCGCATGTGACTAACTTAGGATAATATTATAAAAATTCGTCCAATAGCGAAGCGGCGGCTTAGTTTGGGCGATGTTTTCTCTTTCGATGGCTCCTTCTTTAAACATATAGAATAATGCATGCTGCATGGCCTAACCTAAAAGGACTTTATCGTATAATAATCTGTATAAAAAAAATTGACACAAGACCTTGGATTTGTGTTTTGTGAAGGCTGAAATTACCAAGGGATCAAAGCAAATGTTCTATATAGAAGTGTGTCTAGGAGTGAGCTCCTCTGGTGAGACAAGTTGGAGAGATTCAATCTAGAG
This sequence comes from Corymbia calophylla, assembly GCA_014182845.1. Classification (NCBI taxonomy): domain Eukaryota; kingdom Viridiplantae; phylum Streptophyta; class Magnoliopsida; order Myrtales; family Myrtaceae; genus Corymbia; species Corymbia calophylla. The sequence goes on along the minus strand of CM024696.1, from coordinate 572,642 downwards.
AGTTTGGAAAGAAAAGAAGAATCAGCTAATCTCTGATTTTTGATCGATTTCAATGGTGACACATCCAGGGATTGACTACAATAATAACTCACTGAAAAAGGGCACTTGGAGTCCGGAAGAAGACCAAAAGCTAATAGCTTACATCAGGAGATATGGCATCTGGAACTGGACAGAGGGCTAAACCTGCTGGTTAGATTTTATATCTGATCCTCCAGAAAGTTAATGACTAGTTGTTTTTGAGTTTAGATGTTAATGTGACTGACCCGAGTCTTGAATTTGCATTTAATCACAGGTTTAGCAAGAACTGGGAAAAGTTGCCGACTTCGTTGGATGAACCACTTGAGGCCCAACATCAGGCGCGGGAACATCACGAAAGAAGAGGAGGAAATCATCATCAAGTTACACCGAGTTCTAGGCAATCGGTAATCCTGCTAACGCTCATAGTTGCAAGAGCAGTTTTATTCTACCCCATAGATTGGCTCTCACATAATTCTAGCATTCCCTATGGCTATTTCATTTTGGAATGAAAACTGAGGCTCAAAGGTTTATTGATTCCAACAAATTTTTTTATCTCGCCTCCTAGTCGAAGACTCCACATCTGCTCCTGATTGTCAGGCTAGAACTTTCTCAATTAGTTATTGATGAAATAAAAGGGAGTCAGTTCATGCTATCTCCAGATCTTGTCTAATAACTCAGCCAAACTAGAGGATAAGATACGTGTTCGTTTTGTATGATGGGCTTGAGCTGTCAGATTATTGATCTTAAGGGTAGAACAGTTTTCAGATGCCTTCCATTTTTCCTGTTACAGATGAGCAGCAATAGCAGCTAGACTTCATGGAAGAACGGACAATGAAATCAAGAACTATTGGAACACCTGCCTGAAGAAACGCTTTCTCAAGAGTCAAACATGATGACAACTGAGATCAAAGTTGGTTTCTGTAAGGACCATTTACCCCACCATGATCTAGCCATTATTCGAAGTATCGATGCCAAAATGGCAACTAACCAGTGACATTCTTATCAAACACTAAATGCAGATAACTCTCAGGCTTCCTTTGCGGTTGATGATGACAAAAAAACTTGACCAAAGTGAAGGGTAAGAACGTGTACCCAAGCAGTTTCTTTGAAAGATTTAGATATTGTAGAGAGATTTGAGTGTATGTTCATTGGGTCTGGGGCTCCTATCCATTCTTTTGGGTGCGTTCAGCCTGAGCTTGTATTTTCTGTTGAATCCTATGATGATTTCGTTATAGATTTATGGGCAAATTGATTATAGTTGAATGTACTAGACATGGATGAAGAGGTGACAGCATTCATGAATGCGACTCTGTTGTAATTAAGGTCAAGTGTTCCGTTGTAGTGCTAGTCCTTGATTACACGTTTGATCATTATTAGATAGTGACATCTATATGTATTTCTTTTACAACCGTTAACGTCAAAACAAAACAAAAACATCATACTCTAATTGATCAGCCACATTACCATCGCCATCAGTGTTGGAGTTGCCATCATCATCACCATCTTCACCAAACTCATCACCACCACCGTCTTACTCAGACCAAGGATGTTTTCGCCTTTCACACCCCTTCATCTGCCTCTCTCATATTAGAATTTCTCGAGTTTGGGTCATTGAACGAAACAACACACCCATGGAGAGAGAGAGAGAGAGTATATACGTTATAGTGAAGTGATATCTTGAGCTATTAAGAAGCAATCTTCAAGGCAAGATAGTTGATTTGCCTGCTGTTATGATTGTATTACAAGTCTATCATACATCAACGATCGGGTTATTTCTAACAAATGCCCCAATTATAACACAAATGCTTCTGATGGTCCAAAACTCTATTTTGCACAGCTTTACACGCAGTAACTCTGAACCTTTCACATCCCATTATTCTTGGCAACGTTCACAAGGACCCAAAATAGAGCTTCCCATTATTCCTGGTATAACATAAGTTGGGGCACAAAAACACACCAGGAGATATTTTTCTTGAAGATGTCGCAAAATCCATTCAATCTTTTCTTCCTAATCTGGAAAAGATTTTGCTTAGATTGTATTTGAGTGCAAGTCTATCATGATGATAATTATAGTTGATTACATATGCCATCACCAAAAAGTTGAATGAGCGATATTAGAGCTTAAACACTAAACCAAGTGGCATTAGAGCTCAAACTATCATACTTCGGCAAAATATATTGAGACACAACCAATGGCAGTATACCTACAAACCTGTCCATTATTAAAAATGTGGGGCATTAGATTACATGCAACTCTGATTTTTCTAAATGGAGCATGATATATCTCTAGAAGTTAATGATCTCAATTTCTAAATTTAACCAGAATACAATCAGCTGCAAAGAGATGAGTTGATATCTTAACACAAAACAAAGGATTCATCACCATAGAAATGATCCACAATAGTGCAAGAACAATTATTACATTTTCTCCTCTGTCACTGATATACATGCCATAATTCACAACCCTACATATTTTAAACAAACTTGACTACATAGCGGGAACAAGCTAGCCTTACAAATAAGATAACTGACCTTACAAAGGAAAACCACAAGGATTATATACTGCGATAAAATTTTGAGCACATTATCATCATCAATTTCCCCATAAATCTACGATGAAGTCCTCATAGGATTCACCAAAATATATTGGCTCAGAGTGCATACACTCAGAAGCAGGAGATGCAGTTCCTGAGTTTGAGCATGTACCATCAAAATCTTCTAATATGCAAAGATCCTTCAGTGCAACCAACTGTTCCCAATTGTTTTCTACTTTGTCAATTTTATTGGCCGGTGAGATCAAGCCATTGACTAGGGTTTCGTCAACCCGATCAATTCCACTAGGAGGTCCAAGGTTTTGTGCTTTTGTAGCATCAATAAGGGCAATTGATGAATCTTGGCAAGATAAAGGATCATTGTGATTGGAGTTGACTTTCACATTGCATGCAGTTGGCATTTCCAAATTTTCCATGAGAAAACGTTTTTTCAAGCGAGTATTCCAATAATTCTTTATCTCATTATCCGTCCTTCCTGGTAGTCTACTTGCTATGCTGGCCCAACTACAACAAGGAAATTAGATATCTAATTTTTCCAGATAGCAATGACAATATGTTTGTGCTTGTCAGTAGAATCATAGATTCAATAGTTAAAGTATGGTTTTAGATTCTTGATCGTGGGGATTACCCCATTTATGACTCAAGTTACTGTCTTTCTCTGTATTACCATTCCAACTTTTATTCCCCCATCACATAGCAAAAGTAATTCCCGTGCACCTATTTCTTATAATTTCTTTGCTTAAAGCCCATGTGCGTCATTAATATCGACCAAGAATCATGCTATACGAGTACATTTACTCACCGGTTACCAAGAACTTGGTGCAAGCTAATGATGATTTCTTCCTCTTCTTTGGTGATGTTTCCATGCTTGATGTTGGGCCTCAGATAGTTCATCCATCGAAGCCGGCAACTCTTTCCTGTTCTCGCCAAACCTGAGCAAACGCACATCCAATACTAGGGTTAGTGATCTATGTGGTGAAATTTTCAATGTGAAATCTTGATCCACCAAGAGACTAGGGTTTTGATCCTTATATACAGTACTCAATCCCTTTTTGCCGGATGGCTGGCCTTAAATCGAGAAGATTCAAATCCACATAAAAATCCCGTTTCTTGAAATGATAAAAGATAGGAAACTAAAGAGATATTATAATGTAACACATACCGGCAGTTTGGCCATGTGAGTCCAGTTCCAAATGCCATATCTCTTGATATAAGCCACCAGTTTCTGGTTTTCTTCCGCACTCCAGGCGCCCTTCTTCAATGTCTTCTTGCTGTTGCTCTTGTCAACCCTGGGAAACCTGGCCATTGATACTAGAGATTTTGGGTCAGAGAGCTAATGCTTTCTCAGCTCTCTTGGCTTTGAATGCAGCTGCCTGCAGGTGACCTTTGTATTTATACTTGTTCTGCACGTCGCACATGTATTTAAGGGAATTTTTCATGGAAAATTAAGTCAGATAGTTCCAAGGAGGAAATGGGGTCTGCTCTTCCTGGAAGCAACATAAAAGTCAAAAACGTTTGGTGGTGGGTCTTTGTGCATCCTTAGCATCAAATTTTAAAGAATGGGCTGACCCCACGCTATTAGGATATTTAAATGTAGAAAGTCTCTTCCCATGGTAAAAAGCATACTCTAGTCCCCACAAATTTGGTAGACAGCTCTTATTTTGGATAGATTGTTGTTGTCTAAAGTTTTGGCATGAATTATTTTTCCAATTCAATTATTTTTCTAGAGTTATTTTAAAATTTAAATGATATGTCCATTCAATGGAGCCAAATTATAAATGCTATAAATTTTGAAAATAATGAAATTCAAGTAAATGTCACTCTAAGACCTAAATCATCTGTTCCTTTTCTATTACCAATACCATTTTTTTTTGGTGAATGTTTATTTTGTAAGCGTCATAGTACAATAGAAAGCGTAATTTACTTTGCGATTAACTCGTGTCTCTCTTATTGATGAATATGTTCAAGGCGATATTGACGATGATGAGTATCAATAACGCAACAAGTTCATTACTGTCTAGTTGTGACAGGAGAGTGCTATCAAAAAGGGATCAATAATTGAACTGACAAAGCAACATTGAATGAACAAACGGATCCCACTTCACTCTGACCAAACTATAATTATATGAATTCTGTATTAAGATGTATGTCATGAGAACTCGTTCAACATAAAATTTCTCTTGGGCCCATGCCTTCCTAAACTGTCCTCCTCCACAAATTTAATCGATAGGGTTCTTTAGGAAATTATGCATAGTTAAAATTTTCAAACATAAATAAAAAATCATAGCTAAAGAAGCTATTTCCCTCAAAGCCAGAATCATAAATTAATTCACTCAAAGCATTATCCACTTTGATCCATCCCATACTAAGCCTCACAGCTTTGTCTTTTGGAGTACAAGTTCATACTCTCCCACAAGGTTATGATCGTAGTGACACTCTCATTTGACTACACTTAACATTGTAGTTCTAACACTAAACATTGTCAAAAGTGCATCTTGTGAGTTATAAAGGTCAATTCGGTGTGGAATTTGGCTCATTCTTGCCTCCATTTGCCATCTTAGAAGCCTGATCAAAGCTGCTTGTTCTTCAAACCCTCTCACATAGCCATCACTTCGAGCCCTCGTTGGACCAAATTGTTATAAATTAATCCAATCCCAAGGTTGTTCCGATACTTTTGACTCAATAACTAATGGTTGTGAGTTCAATTATTTTACCTGGGGAACTCAAATTTAATTGGGGGATAGTGGTAGTGGGTTACTGACTAGTTCCCCTTCATATAGCTAACTAGTTAGGATCATGCCCTTGGGTTGGGTTATCAAAAATAGAAAAACCAAAAGAAGCTAATTGATAGTGTTGTATTTTTTTTTTTTTTTGGGTCTAAGTGTTGTATATCATTTGATTGTTTTGAAGAAGGAAAAAATAGTTCAATGCATAGATATCCAAGCTCATACAACTACTCAAAACAAGAGCCAGTTATTAATTCTAGATTGAAAGTACTTAATGTGAGGTAATTCAGCTTAATTTCTGTTTGTTATATTTCGTTGGCACGTCCATGATAGGGTGTGTTTTGGAAATGTACCATTTGAAAGGGTATGAGTGGTTATTTTTCAAAAAAAGAATAAAATATAACTTTTGAAAAATAATCGATACTAATGCAATTGATTGAAAAAAGAACATTCTAGAGAAAGGAATGTTCCCTCTCTCTCTCCATTAAAGAAAATGCACACAGGGTTTCATTATCTATTTTGAGAAGACAATTGGCATTAACGCTGTGGAAAGAAAATACCTTCCTCGTGATTATATTCAGATCAACATAAAGTCGTATCCTTCATCGTTTACTGGTGATTTAACATATGTTCTGGGATAATTTGTTTATTGCGCATCAAAGAGGTTGGTTGTTTCTTCTGCTGACTTTTCTTCCTACATTGGTCTCAAAGCCTGTGTTATGATCTCTGCCTTCTTTTTCAGTTGAGTTTTTTTTTTTTCTTGCTATTTGATATGAGGATCAAGAGGATGAACTTCATATCGTCTGGATGTTCATTGCTCAGAAATGACAACATAAATTGTCGAAAACGAATCGGACATGAAGAACGGGTTTGAAGGATAAAGACAACCATTCTGTTTGGCCCAATTTTGACAACTTATTTTTTGTAAAAATGAAATCTAATTATATAGGGTAGATGATATTGTCGAGACAAGTCGAATGACGGGTCGAACACCGCCGTTCAATGCTAGATGCACTGCCACGCGCGGCCAGAAGTTGCGGCGTCATTCAGCGACACACCCTACGCATGGGCATGCGTTGGATTGCCCAGTGCATGAACACCACTCGTGGGTTCAAACGGCACTGGGATGACATCATCGATGACGTCAGCGAATGTCGATAATGACGTCATTGACTCAACTCGACCAATGGCCCGACCCATTGACCTGACCGACAACCCGATCCAGTTGACTAGTCAACTGGTCGAACCAGGTTGACTGTTCGGCCGGTTTGACTGGGTTGACCATTGGCCGGTTGGACTAGTATAGCGAATTGGACTGACCCAGGCGTGTGCGCTGCACGCGCCGAACACTCAGGCGGCGTATGTGGGCACATTCGTGCTTTGTTTGGAGCGTTTTTGGTGTCGGCGCGTTCCTATTGAAGTATTCTACATTGTAGTATAGTTATTGTACATGTTTGAGGCCTTTAAAGGTATAAAAGTGCATACGGAGCCCTAAACACACGTATTTTTTGGGTATAAGTGCATTGTTTATTCCTTTAACCTATATTTTCTTATAGTTTTGGAAATATAGAAGCTAGCTTACGTGAAAGTTATGACATGAGTTTTGTAGAGCTTGGTTCAATAATAACATGTTCATGGTTTAACGTGTTAGCAATTTCTTTGTTCCGAGTAATCTCGAATAATAGCTGGAGATCATAGATTTTTTCAATACGTCTTGAATTCGACTTTTGATTAGGGTTATTACGTGATTGTATTGTATGTTGGTTCACATCTTACTATGCTTTATGAATTTGTTTTTCGCACAAGTAGACTATGAACAAAAATTTCAAAACATATGATACTTTGGACTGGAACTTCCTGGAGACTTCTTTGTTTACGTTTGGCTTCCCGTCCAATATTGTTAGATTGATCATAATTTGTGTGCGTACTCCCAAGTTTTCTGTCTCTATAAATGGTGAGCTTCATGGTTTCTTCGACAGGGGACGTGGTTTGAGACAAGGCGACCCCATGTCCCCATACCTGTTTACCATTGCAATGGAAGTCTTCTCTGGCATTCTTAACCACCAAAGTCAGCTTCCGGCTTATCGCTTCTTTTGGAGGTGTAATGCTACTTGGCTCACTCATCTATTCTTTGTAGATGATGTCTTCTTATTTAGTGAGGCCAGTATGCTGTCGTTCTACTGTTTAAAGGAGGGCATCCATACTTTCTCAATTTGAAGCGGTTTATAGCCAAATTTACAAAAGAGTGAGATATTTATCGCGGGCGGTACAACGGAGGTTCGGGCCCAAATTTGTAATTCCTTTGGCTTTCAGTTAGGCTCCATTCCTATTTGCTACCTGGGAGTTCCTCTTATCTCCTCTCGACTGGGCCAAACGGACTATAATGTATTGGTAAGTCTGCTTACTTCACGGGTACAATCTTGGACTCACCGATTTCTTTCCTTTGCTGGCCGGTTGCAACTTATTCGTTCGGTGTTGCATGCTATTCAAGCATACTAGGCTAGTATCTTTATTTTGCCCATTTCAGTGGTTGAACATATTGAACAGATTTGTCGCCAATTCCTCTAGAAGGGTCCGAGCCTTGGTTAGGGGGGAGCCAAAGTCTCGTGGGAGGACATGTGTCTCCCTAAAAAGGAAGGCGGACTAGGTTTGCGAAAAGTCCACGATAGCAACAAAGCAGCCATGATCAAGCATATTTGGATCCTCTTCACTGATAGGGAGTCCCTCTGGTGTAAATGGATCCATGCCACCTATTTAAAGAGGAAAAACTTCTGGGTCTTGTCCACTCCTTCTTCCTGTTCGTGGGCATGGAAAAAATTACTTGCCCTCTGAGAGGAAATTAAGGGTTGCTTTAAATGGCGGGTGGGGAATGGCCTTTCGACATCCCCATGGTTTGACCCCTGGCATAAGGTAGGCCCTTTAAATACGGTCTTTTCTGATAAATTACATTTACCACTCCAGGCTACCTAAAGCCACGGTGGCGGAACTTTTCTCCCCTGCTGGCCATGATGTCCTTCAGGAGCTGCAATCATGGCACAGACCGATCCCCCCTCTTTCTCTTATCCAGGACAGCTTTACCTGGGAATGGCATCCCTCGGGTACCTTCACTGTAGCCTCAGCATGGGAAGCACTTCGGCAAAAAGCCCCTGCAGTGTTGTGGTCCTCATTTGTTTAGAATAGGTCATTTGCACCGAGGCACCAATTCCATATATGGTTGATTACGAGAAACCGACTTCCCACCCAATCTGTCCTATTACTGTATGGTCGTATCCCGGCGGTGGTATGTGTATTTTGTAATGTCATACCAAATTCCATCGACTACTTATTTTTTGGACGTCACGTCTCTAGTGTTCTAGCAGGCTTTTGGGCGGCTAGATGTAATCTTGTCTGGGTCAACTCCACGTGGCTTAACAACCTTAAACGAGCCTCAGATCTCTGATTAGGTACCAATTTTTATAAGGAGACGATTCGTTTTTCATTTGGAGCTCTATGCTACTTAATCTGGAAGACCAGAAATAACATGATGTTTCGTGGCCAACCACTTTCCATTCCCTCGATAAAGCAACACCTCATTAGGGCCATCAAGGGCAAAGCGTCCACTTTCATACATGTTGATGACAACCCAAGGAATAGAAGACTCTAACGGTGCTAGGGTATTGACCCCTCTATTTTTGTAAGGGAATTGGAGGCCCCCGAGCCAAGTCTGTAGGCTGCTACTTGTTGCATCTAGCTGGTTCTATTTTTGTGTTGTAATCTTAGGCTCAGCCGGGGTCCTTTTGTTGTAACATGTACCTAGTCCCTTGTTGCATACTTGGCCCCCTTCCACTCAAGTGCCTAGTCTATTGAGTGCAAGATGGTGCCTAGTATCCATCTCTTGTATAGCTTGCTTGGTTGGCATTTTATAAATACTTATTTTTACCAAAAAAAAAAATGAAAATTTCAAAAATTTTAATAAAGCAAAACACAGCTTTGAAATTTTTTTAAAATGAGATTATGTCATTATCCTAATTCTATTTTAATACTAAAATATGGCAATGCTATATTTACCAAATATATGGCTAAATCCACGCAATTTTCAACAATAAAAAAAACAAAATCACCGCAAATCATTCCATTGTAATTTAAACTAGTTCCACAAATTTATTTCATTTCATTCTTTCTTAGTTTTTCTATTTGTATGTAGGATTTCACTGTCATAATTAAGAATTTCACCTATTTTGTTTTTGCAAATTGTGAGCACTATGCTTTCCTTTTGTTATTAGATTTGATATCTATAGAGATTAGTTTTGTTGAAAAGAAAATTTTTAAGAAAACTGATTTTTTTTAACATTGTCAAGCAACCTTGTGGATGGATTGTCAAATAAACACAATGACTAGTTTATTAACTTTCACTATTATTGTGCATATTATCATCAAACCCTTTCTTATCGGCTGTCTTTTATATACATATACATCTAACGAGATGATAGGATGACACAAAAAAAAAAAAAAAAAAATTCCAACATGAATACATAAAAGATGAAATTATATTATATCAAACATTGCAAAAAATATCTTCTTTTTTTCCAGATGCCAATGAAATCTCATCATTTTGGAGTGACAAAAATCAATAACATACATGAAGTGTCTATTGTAAAAATATTAATGTACCTCATTATGCATAACTTTTTCACGTTGATGTTCTAGTGTACTTCTAGATATCTTTGTAACGGCTTACATGCTTTGTGTAAAAATATCTCATCAATAATAAAGACAGTATATCATATACTGTTACGAAGCTGAGATTTAAAAACTTCTGGACAATAAATGATACAAGAAAGTATATCATGTACTTTTACGTAATTACGAACCGAAGAAATTTAGAAAATAAAAAGTTGGAACTTCTGAAGCTTCCGTAACCTTGGATTGCTGAGCAATGATTTGTTTTTTCACCAACCTGCTTAGTTATTTCTATTCAACCTCATTCATTGAAATCTTATAAGAAGTATTACATGTACAAAGACTTTTTTCAGAACTTTTACTCGTGATGAACTCAAATTAGATACACTAGCCAGCGCATCCATGCACTATTGATAGGACCTGCTTGATCATTTAACGTAGGTTTGCTATTATAAGGGCTTTTTGTGGAACTTTTGTAAAAAAAAAAATTGAAATTTTTGGGGTTTTTTTCGTTTCATACTTCTTTTTCTGGCTTTTTTTTTTTTTTTTTTTTGCTTAGCGCAAGCAACACTACACGAAGCCTAAGATTAACCATATCAAATCCTATCCAGCTCACAATCATTTATTGTCTTTATATTAATGACTTAATATTTATTTTTATTTATTTTTTGGTAACTCGGGAACCCTTGCACGGCCGACAGCCGGAGAGGTAAACCCGGGGCAAGCCGAGCCGCCTCCACAGACCCAGTCGCGGGTGAGTTGCGCGGAATGCGGACTCGGGAATTTGAATCCCTCTCCAATGATGAGGGCGAAAGAACGAAACCACGCGACCACCGTGGGTGGAGGTATGACTTAATATTCATTGATACATAGAATTTCGTATAATAGCCTTAAACACTTTGTTTGCCTAGGAAACCCTAGTGTTAGGCTGTTGGGGGAACGCGAATATGCGAAGAATAAAAGCAGGGAAGAAAAAGAGAGCAAGTAGGAATTTTTACGTGGAAAACCCTTCCAAAATCAAGAAGGGAAAAACCACGGTGCCGCACTAGGCAATCTCTTCACTATCAGTATCAGTGTTACAAGCTCAGGATTACAAAGCTTCAGCATTACAACTATAAAAGAAATTGCCCTATTTATAACAGGAATCTAGGGCATACATATTAAAGGAAATTACATATATGCTATTAGCAGTAATATAAACTCTATTTCCTTTAATATCTCAGGATGGGTGACCTACTGGGAAGTGTCTACCCACAATAATATCTTTCTCTATCAGACTCCACAATTCCATCAATCTCCCACTTGGAGGCTGATCTTCAAAAACAGCAATAATCTTTTATAGTCTTCATCTTTTCAACCCAAATTGTCCTAGTGCGGCGGCCCCCCTCATCACTTGCCATGGAGGCCAACTGAGGCAATGCACACCCTTAGTTTCTCGGTGGTGACAACCTTTGTTAACATATCGCTGGATTTTCTGCACCAAGAATCTTCTTTAATGACAATGTCCCGTCATTTATCAAGGCGCGAATTTGATGATATTTTAACTCAATGTGTTTTGTCCTTGAGTGAAATACCGGATTCTTTGCAAGACAAATAGCACTTTGACTATCACCGAAAAGAACACATTGTTATCTTGCTCTTTGCCTATCTCCTTGAGAAAATTTTTCAACCAAATCATCTCCTTACCAACTTCGGATATAGCCACATACTCGTTTCGGTGGTTGAGAGAGAGACACAAGTCTACGAAGTCTAGACATCCAGCGATTGCCGTGCCACCTAAGGTAAAAACATAACCCGAGGTGCTCTTCCTATTATCCAAGTCACCACCAAGATCTCGCATCAACAAAGCCTTGTAAAGTTGCATTATTTTTCATAAAACATAATGACATACCGAAGTGCCTTTCAGGTATCTTAATAACCACTTTACAGCTTCCCAATGTTTTATTCCTGGATTTGCCATGTATCTGCTCACAACTCCCACTGCATGAGCTATGTCTAGTCTAGTACACACCATTGCATACATTAAACTGTCAATAGCTGATGCATAAGGCACTTTAGCCATATACTCCCGCTCTTCATTCGTCTTTGGTGACTGCTCCTTTGAGAGCTTGAAGTGACTTCCTAAAGGAGTACTTCTAGGCTTTGCATTCTGAATTCGAATCTGTCAAGCACTTTTTCAATGTACTTTTCTTGAGATAACTTTAGAATTCCTTTAGATCTATCCCGCGTAATCCTCATCCCAAGAATCTGATTCGCTGTGCCCAAGTCCTTCATCTCAAACTCTTTTGACAATTGCTACTTCAGTATGTTGATCTCTCTCATGCTAGATCCTGCAATGAGCATATCATCCACATACAACAGCAAAATAATATAGCAAGTCATCAAATTTTTGAAATAACAACAGTGATCCATGTCACTTCTAGTGAACCCGTTACCACACATAAATGTGTCAAATTTTTTGTACCACTGTCGAGGAGCCTGTTTCAAGCCATACAGACTTTTCTTCAATTTGCAGACATAATTTTCTTTTCCAGGATCCTGAAAACCTTCCGGTTGTACCATATAAATATCCTCCTCCAAATTACCATGGAGGAATGCAGTCTTAAGATCTAGCTGCTCTAGATGTAAATTCTCCGCAAAGCAACAATACTCAATACCGATCCGACGGTAGTCAATTTCACAACCGGAGAAAAAATCTCCGTATAATCAATTCCTTCTTTTGCTGAAACCCTTTTACTACTAACCTTGCTTTGTACCTCTTACTTCCATCAGGTTCTTCTTTGACCCGATACACCCACTTGTTTTGCAATGCCTTCTTCCCATCTGGTAACCGAGTTAACACCCAAGTTTTATTTTTCTCGAGTGAATCCAACTCATCCTGCATTGCTAACTCCCACTTAACAGAATCTTCAACCTGCACTGCTTCCGAAAAATTTTCTGGTTCGCCAGCATCAGTCAAAAGCAAATAATGCAATGACGGAGAATATCTCTGTACAGGTTTATGTGTTCTACTAGATCTTCTCAAAGTGGGATCAGGTGTACGTGATTCTTGTTCAGCAGTAGTTTTAGGAATTTCAACCAGAACACTTTTAGAATTCTCTTCCAATTCAATCTATGTATTCTTCACCAAATTTTCCTTCACGCTAGATTCTGCCACGGATTTGTCCTTGTACAACATATTCTCATTGAACGTAACATCAGCAGTTCTTATTATTTTTCTATTTTGTTCATCCCAAAACCGATAGCCAAAATAATCAGAACCATATCCAATGAAAAAACACTTTTTAGCTTTTGCATCAAGTTTATCTCTATTTTCAGAATCTACGTGGACATAGGAAACACAACCAAAGACTTTTAGATGCGAGAGACTTACCTTCTTTCCACTCCATTCTTCTTCTAGTAACTTAAAATCAAGTGGAACCGAAGGTCCTCTATTAATTAAATATGCTGCCGTATTAATTGCATCTGCCCAAAACATCTTGGGTAATCCTGCATGCAACCTCATACTTCTTGCACGCTCATTCAGAGTTCTGTTCATCCTCTCAGCAATTCCGTTTTGCTGCGGTCTATTGGGAACAGTTCTCGTCATTCTGATTCCGTTCTCTGCACAAAATTGCTTGAATTCCTTGCTATCATATTCACCGCCATTATCAGACCTTAAACATTTAATTTTCAGGCCAGTCTCGTTCTCCACTTCAGCTTTCCATCTTTTAAAAATAGCAAACACGTTAGATTTATTTTTTAGAAAATAAACCCATACCTTTTTGGTGGAGTCATCAATAAACGTGACATAATAGCGCAAGCCTCCAAGGGATTGCACAGGAGCTAGGCCCCACACATCTGTATGCACCAGCTCTAATTTTTCTTTCTTTGGTTCTTTTCCAATCTTCGAAAAACTAACACGTTTATGCTTACCCATAACACAATCTTCACGTAGACCAATATCTATGGACTTCAAATCAGGCAATTTTCCCTTAGATGCTAATATCTTCATTCCTTTTCGCTCATATGTCCAAGCCTGCGGTGCCATAATTTAGAATCAATTTCGATTCAGCAATTGCTGCAGTTTCTCTATTGATTTCAAGTCACATAGAGCGTTCCTGACTTTGTTCCACGTGCTACAACCAGAGCACCTTTAACAATTTTCCAAGAGCCATCCCCAAAAATAGTCCTGTAACCTATGCTATCTAGTTGACTTATAGAAATCAGATTTCTCTTAAGTCCTGGAACATATCTGACATCATGCAACTTCCATTGATATCCGTTAGTAGATTTTATATAAATATCACCCTTTCCCATAATATCCAAAGGTTCATCATCAGCAAGATAAACCTTTCCAAATTTTCCAGCAACAAAATTGTGCATTAATTCTTTGCATGAAGTAGAGTGAAACGACGCACCTGAGTCAAGAATCCACGACTCAATTGGACTATCAATGCTCAAAATTAAGGCATCACTATTTTGAGTCTCTTCAAAAGTTACATTCACGGATTTTTCTTCCTCTTGATTTCGATCTCGATATTGAACTTTCTTCTTTGGAGCTCTACAATCCCGTTTCAGATGTCCCTTCTTTTCGCAATTCCAGCAGATAATTTCACCACGAGGTCTCGATTTGCTTCTCCCTCTCGGACTTTGATCTACCATGGTACTGGTTTCGTCCCCGTTGATTGCTTCTCCCTCTCGCCTTCAATATTTAAGGCAAAGACCCGAAAATTCACCCGATTCTCTTCTCGCGAATATCCTCGCTAAGAATCAAATCTCGGATTGCTTGAAGCTTCAACTTTTTCTTACTGCACGAATCGCTACTTTGTAGTCACGGTTGCACTCCAACTTTCGGGTAAAGAAGATAATAAAATTAAAGCCTTTACCTCGTCATCAAATTTGATATCCACCGAACTCAACCGAGTTGTGATCACGTTGAATTCATTGATGTGATCGTCACGTAGAAGCACCCTCGTCCATCTTGATTGAAAAGACGACGCATCAAATATACCTTGTTTGATGCGAAAAAGGCTTCTCGTACATGTCAGACAACGTCGCCATCAAATCCACCGTTGTCGCCTCATTGGCAATGTTGAAAGCAACGTTCCGCGCCAATGTAAGACGAATCAAACCTAGAGCTTGTCGATCTAACAATTCCCACTCTGCTTGCTTCATAGATTCTGGTTTCTCTCCAGACAGAGGTTGATGCAAGTTCTTCTGATACAGCATATCCTCGATCTGCATCTTCCAGAAACCAAAATCCTTGCCATCGAACCGATCAATCTTCACCTTTCCTTCGTCCATATTCGCTCCCACTATTTCGCCAAAACCAGGCTCTGATACCGTTGTTGGGAACGCGAATATGCGAAGAATAAAATTAGGGAAGAAAAAGAGAGCAAACAGGAATTTTTACGTGGAAAACCCTTCTAAAATCAAGAAGGGAAAAATCACGGTACTGCACTAGACAATCTCTTCACTATCAGTATCAGCGTTACAAGCTCGGGATTACAAAGTTTCAGCATTACAACTATAAAAGAAATTGCCCTATTTATAAATAGAATCTAGGGCATACATATTAAAGGAAATTACATATATGCTATTAGCAGTAATATAAACTCTATTTCCTTTAATATCTCAGGATGGGTGACCTACTGGGAAGTGTCTACCCACAATAATATCTTTCTCTATCAGACTCCACAATTCCATCATAGGCGACTCTAAGTTCTCTCGCTTTAATGATTTTTCATACCAACTAATCCAGAAAACAACAATCGAGTTTTCATACTTTTGTGGTGTTTTTCCATCTTTCGCAAACACAGGACAAATTAGAGAAACATTTGGGAGAATAATCAAGTTCCAAACAAAATTATTCTCCACAAAAACTTGTAGAGACGGAAATATGGAAAAGTTATTGTGCTTTGATGTTATAGATGATACGGCGCTCGCACATGTCAAGTGCGTCATTATCATTTGAGCTGTCTTGCTTAATCATCAATCTTGATTCAATCTAGACTTCTTTCTTGCATGGCAAAGAAATCATATTGATAATCAGAGTTAAAAAAACAGAAAGATTCTTGCTTTTTTTAAAAAGGATCCGACAAAATTACAGACTCGTATTGACTAAATCATTATTTAAAGTGTCTATAATATTTTTTAAATGCGATGAAGGTGGACCAACTTATGTTTAAAGCACCTTCTAAAATGCAAAATATTCTATGTTTTCCACCAAAGGGTTGACCAAATCAACCTGCTGTTGGGATGAAATTATAACCTCATTACCGTGAAAGCAACGTAGCAAGAGGACCACATGTACTAGGAGATGCGTGCACTTTGTCCACTGCTTTGTTTTCTACCCAAATGTGTGGTGGCCAGCTTGTAACTGCGTTGTTTGCAAAAGGCTTTGTCATCATTTTAGTAGCTAGAAATTTTAATAGAATAAAATTTTCTCTTTTAGTATTTTATCCAGCGAGACCAATATATCTTAATTCCCTACGAAGATCAATGTATCTAACAGAGCAAAAAGCTAACTAGGCATATTATTGTTTGCCAGCTATTATCTGTCTGATCAGAATACAGTTATATCTGGAGTTTGACTCATCTGATTCGGGTTATTTGTTTAAATAAATAAACAGAAATTAAATTTTCTAAATTCGTACAACTTTCACAACAGATTTTACTTCTTACAAATAATATTCGATCCATATTTTCTAGTGAAATATCCGCAACCCTAATTGACTTGGAGATTAACTGTGCTTACGTCCAAGAAGCAAGCAACACTCAACCAGCAAAGGAAATTTGTCTCGCAAAGGATGATTAATCATTAATCATAGGACAGTATGAGTTACGTGCCTATAGAACTTTTCACTAGAGCAAAATTCACTCTTATTATAGTTCTACAAGTTTACGACCGTTCTGTTATGTTCCAACTTGGATTAGATTTTTCTCAAGGACAACTCGTTTCACACACTCACATGTATTCTGGAAAATATTGGGCCTACTTTTTTTAAATTACACAAATATTTATGTTCGTGCCCTCTCTACTTATGTCAGTAAATTTTTCTTTGGTTTTTTGAGAAAATCGTAATTGCTTTGTTTGTATTGTTAATCGTCCAGTACCAATATTCATAAAAGATATACTGAATATATACTAACTAAAAATAAAAAGTAAGTCTTAACTAATGATAAGAGATACACCAAATATTAGAAAAATAAAATGTAAATCTTTAGCAAATCTTTCATAATATTTTTTTTATAAAAAATCGGTATCGACAAGCAACCCAAGAGTCTAAAGCCCGAACTTGTAGGCATAATATATTGAAGCCGATTCACGAGATTTGCCATTCTAAATACTCATCACCCAAAAACAAAGTGATTATCCATAGCAAAAACCATCCATCTCCACACTGTCTAATGAGAGTCACAAGTGGAACTCTGAATTTTATAGTGACAATTGACGTATCAAGCTACGTATTAAGGCTCGACCAAAGTTCCTTTAAGATTAAAGAGAACTTAATGATTTAGTTTTGCGATGATTCACCTGTTGTTTGCTCTCTTGTAACGTTTATTATTTAACAGAGATTGAAGTCCCCATGAACATAACTTAATCATAACCAAGAAATCTAAGTGTGTATTGAGGGTTCCATCAAAACCATCATGTCCATTTACCCTTGATCCTAATACATTTTTTTGACAGGAAACCTATGGTGAGGAACTGGCCTTTTCCACTAGAGAGTTACATAATTAATTAATTAGCTATCTGTTATTACTTTGACTCAAGAAAATTGTTCAGAAAGTTTTAAACCTTTTATATGTCGGCCAATTCAGACCTAAGCCTTTAAATTATGGCGATTTAGTCCTAGGCCTTCTTACAATTTGCCAATTCAACAATTTGCCAATTTAATCCTAAACCTTTAAACTATTTATCAAACTAGTTCTAAACCTTTTAAAGAATTGCCAATTTAGTCATTTGGGTTAATTTTGGCTAAGCATTGTTGAAGTGGCGGCCCAGTCAATGCCAGCTGTCCTACGCAGTGTGTTCAGTGTGGCCGATGTTGATGTGACAAGCTTCAAAATTTTTGTATTAATATTTTCTTTTTCTTTTTCTTTTATTTCTCTTTTCCTTTTCTTTTCCTCTTTTTACAAAGTGTCAGCAATCCCCTCACCCTTGGGCGAGGGTTGTAGCCTTCACTATGTTGGATCTAGCAAGGGCTCGTGAGCCATAGCGAGGGCGTCACAGCCCTCGCTATGGTCACTAATGGCGTTGCCAGCCCTCACTCAAGCTATTGTGGCCATAGTGACGGTGGGCGAGGGTTGCAACACCCTTGTTGGCCATAGCAAGGGCTACGACCTTCAGCCACGACTAGCAAGGGCTTCATGGTCCTAGCTTTGGGCTGACCGCTCTTGGCCAAAGGCCGACAACCCCACCAGCCCTCTGTAAAAAGAGAAAAAAAAAGAAAAAAGAAAAGAAAAGAAAATATAAAGATTAATAAACAAATTCTGAATTATTTTAAAAAATTATCTATGTCAATACTGGCTAAATTAGATAGGACAATTGGCACTAACTACGCCGTTACATCAACGGTGTCCGGCCTAAATTAGTCAGGAAAACTGACTTGACAATTTGTTAAATGGTTTATGACTAATTTGGCAAATAGTATAAGTAATGGGATTAAATTAGCATAATTGAAATGTTTGATACTAAATTGGTTAGTTGTCAAAAGGTTAAAAATTGAATTGGTAAAATTAAAAGGTTTAGGACTGGATTGGCCGCCGTTTTAGAGAGTTTTTTCACTTTGATTCACACTATATTCATGCATATATGGGCGGGCTTATATAGGCATGCATGCCTGCGTGCTTGCATGAGATCACTCACCAAGTTGAAAAGAGACGATCCATCACAAAAACCTATTAGAAAATTCTAGTTAATCACATGAATTAGAATGACAAATTACAAGAACTTCAACGCATACCTCCGCGAACATGTGTTTTCATCCCGAACCGGATAATTTCGAAAACCCAGTTTGCATGGGTTTGTTTAATTTCATTGATTGGGTGGTGGTGCATCCAAATTCACCTTGATCCTTGAGCACCTGGGATTCCTGATGAGGTCCACATCATGATCCCGGAATTATTATTCCATTCGGTTGAGTTTTGTGCCAAAGTTCAAGGTCGTGTCACGATCTGTACGTGGTTCATAATTTTTATGCCCGATTAACGACAAGTGGACGATAAAAATATGAAAGTTTCTCTCTCTGCATGTCTAATTTCACAGCCTTATCCTCTTGCATGAGTTGTTTCTCTGGAAGTTGCCTTTGTCAATTTCTAATGTTGCCAAAAATTGACAGCATCTTTTACAAAATTATATCCTACCAGATATCTGATTAGATTCACCGATTGTTGTTATTAATAACCAATTAGAGTAAACTATCTGTAATTTGCTGGTTTTGTCCAATAAAATGCTTCTAGGTTGAAGTAGGCGTCCCTGCAGTTCTTATCACATGCATTGTTATATAGCGCTTGGGTTTGAATAAACTCACATGCTTGATTGAAAAAAACACAGTGCACACCACTCCAACTACCCATTTCCAGATGTATTGAATCCCTCTAAGGAAGCATTGTCTTGTGTTACACTGACACTTGGCACAGAAGCTTGATTATAAATATATGGAGGCAATGTATCAAGTATCTGCGAGATGGTTTGGACTGACTAAAACACTGAAATCTATATTATTTTGGTCTTTGATTGTAACATCCTGGGTTTGCCACTATACACATATTGTCCGCTTTGGACCCCATTGAGCCCTCACGGTTTTTTTTTTTTTTTTTTTTTTTTTGGTAAGGTAAGTATTATAAGCTTTAGAACAAAAGGACTGTACAAGGAAGGAGAATCCCCCGGCACAACAATCACTCAGCGTAACAACAAGTCACTAGAGTAAGGGGGTACCACGATTGCTACGAGGATTTACAATTAGAATAGAAAACTAAACAAAGAACCTATATGGCCCTTTCCTGAGACTAACTCGGCATCGCATCGAAAATGCAGTCATTGATGCCCCAACTCCGCTGCATCCTCCTATTACTGGGATTATCCTCAACCCGTTTGAACACCTGAGATTTGTCCTTTACCGCCTTTAGAAGGTATATCTTTAATGACGGGATGGATAAATTGTGAGCTCGGAAGAGGATATCATTCATTGTCTTCCAAATTATATAGCATAGGGCGCCAAAAGAGAAACGAGCGATCTCTCGAGAAAACCCTCTACCGATAAAGAGTTAATGGACCAAAGGAGATTGTTTGTCCAGAAGAATTACACCATGGAAGATTGCATTTATATGCCCAAAACATGGCAAGGGAGTTGGAGATGCCACAGTCAAAAAATAAATGGTCAACCGAGTCAGGTCTAGATTTACAAAATGCACAAATTGAGTTGGGGATCCCTCCAAAGGACATGAGGTATACCTGGGTTGGAAGACGGTTCTTGACAATCAGCCAAAGAAGAAATTGGTGCCTAGGAACAATGACCTTATTCCAAACAAAGGAAGACCAAGGAACCATGTGAGATTTCCTGCGAAGAGCAGCCTAGGCCGATGCAACCGAAAACTTGCCAGAAGGATCACCTTTCCAGAAGAATCTGTCCTGACCTTGAGAAAGGGGAGGGACCGTGATTTGCCAAGACAAAAGCTCTTGAATAAGTATTTGACCATGTGGAGTATATAAGTCCACTACATTGGCTTGTCTAGTGAGATCCAATCGGTAGATGTAGGTGTTTGAGAATGAAGCATTACGTGGACCTATATCAAGCCAGGGATCAAACCAGAGCGAAGTGGACAAACCATCTCCTATCTTCCATTTGAAAAGTGGAAGGATTTCACTTCTTAGTGCAAGCATCTTCCTCCACGCCCAGAACAATTGGTTGGAGGGTTAGAATCCCGTAAATTCCTCATTTTGAGATGAACAAAGATGTATCCATTTACACCATAAGGATTCCTTATCAGTAAAAAGATTCCAGATGTGTTTAATCATTCCAGCTTTGTTACTATCCTGGATTCTGCGAAGTTCTAGACCTCCTTCTTGAGTGGGAAGGCGCCCTCACGGTTTGTTTTTTTTTTTGGTAAGGTAAGTATATATAATAGCGACCGAAATTCTACAACAAATGTGAGACGAGGCACCAGCGGGCACTCAGCTAAACATGTCTTAGGAGTGGCTGGGTACCCTGTTCACAAGTGGAAAGTATATATAGAAAATCACAACAAAGGACTACAAAGACCTAAATAGACCTACAATTGGCTGTGGACAGCTCAACATAAAAAATATGGGGTCTATCCCCCAACACCTCTGCGTCCTTCTATTCCTAGGATTGTCTTCCACTCTTTTGAAGGTTAGCGCCTTGTCCTTAACCGCCTTGGTTAGCTACGCTTTCATGGATGGAATATAGAGGTTTAGGCCACGGAAGATAATATCATTCCTAGTTTTCCAAATGGTATAACATAGCGCTCCAAAAGAAAATCGAGCAATCTCATTGTAGAACCCTTTGCCAGAAAGGACCCTACTAATCCAAAGGAAGTAGTCTGGCCAAACGGAATTAATCCAAGGGATATTGCAGTTAGCCGCCCAAAAGTTGACAAGTGAGTTGGGGATGCCACATTCAAAAAATAGATGATTGATCGAGTCAGGCCTGGCCTTGCAAAAAGCACATACCGTGGAGGGTATTCTACCATAGAGCATGAGGAGTACCCGAGTTGGAAGGCGATTCTTGGCGATAAGCCACATGAGGCTGGTGTCTAGGGGCTAGCGCCTTATCCCAGACAAAGGCCGCCCAATGTACCGGATTGGCTCTATGGCGGATAGTAGCCCAAGCTGAGGACATTGAAAATTTTCCATTGGAGTCCTCTACCCAACTAAACTTGTCCTGACCTTGAGAAGGTGGAGGAACTGAAATTTGCCATAAAGACAAATCTTGCATGAGTTGAAATCCATCTGGAGTGTATAAGTCCTTCACCTTGGCTTGTCGGGGAAGGTCGGACTGGTAAATATCAT
Organism: Corymbia calophylla; assembly: GCA_014182845.1. Lineage (NCBI taxonomy): Eukaryota > Viridiplantae > Streptophyta > Magnoliopsida > Myrtales > Myrtaceae > Corymbia > Corymbia calophylla. The sequence goes on along the minus strand of CM024696.1, from coordinate 550,668 downwards.
TATTCGAGAACAACAAGTTTAGGGGGCCATACTCCAGCCACGGATCAAACCACAGCGATGTATGTTCGCCATCTCCTATCTTCCATCTAAAGTGAGGTTGGAAGACGTTTCTTAGTGCAAGAATCTTCCTCCAGGCCCAAGAGCAAAGAGTTGGAGTAGGAGCTATCCAAAAGTTTTGTCGTTTGAGGTAGTTGGCATGTATCCATTTGCACCATAACGATTCTTTGTCGGTGAAGAGTAGCCATATGTGTTTAGCCATGGCTGCCTTATTGCTGTCCCTAATTCTCCTCACGCCAAGTCCTCCTTCCCGAGTGGGAAGACAAACATCAGCCCAAGACACTTTTGCACCTCCTGGTCCCATGGCTGGACCCCTCCAGAGGAATTGTCTACAGATTTGCTCTATCTTGTTTACTACCGACGCAGGGAGCCAGAAGATGGATGCCCAATATGCTTGGATGGCATGTAGTACCGATTTAATAAGTTGTAACCGACCCGCAAATGAGAGAAACCGGTGAGTCCAAGCTTGGACTCTAGCAGTGAGGTTACTGACCAGGATATTGCAATCCACTTTGCTCAGTCGGGAGGTGATAATGGGCACTCCCAAATACCGTACTGGGAACGAGCCCAAAGTAAAACCCAGGACTTGTATGAGCTGGTCCCTGACTGTATCTGAGCCACCAGATATGAACACTTCACTCTTGCTGGGATTTGGAATCAATCCACTCCATGAGGAAAATAGTGTGAGCCCTTCCTTAATACGAGATGTGGACTCAAGGTTGGCCTGGCTGAAGATAATAACGTCATCTGCAAAGAAAAGATGAGATAGCTGCGTGGCCTTGCAGCGCCAATAGAACCTGTAATCCGGATGCCGGGTGTGGGCATCAATTATCCCTGTGAACACCTCCATTGCCAAGGTGAATAAGGAAGGAGACATAGGGTCTCCTTGTCGAAGGCCGCGTCCACTAGAGAAAAATCCATGTAGTTCACCATTTAAAGAAATGGAAAACTTGGGGGTGCGAACACATACCATGATCAGTCTTATGAGGTGGTTTGGGAAGCCAAAAGCTATTAGGGAGTTCTCTAAGAAATCCCAATCCAAAGTGTCGTAGGCTTTCCTAAAGTCTACCTTGATTGCACATTTCGGAATGTGGGGCTTATTATGAAACCCACTGAATAGCTCTTGAGCTAGGAGAATGTTGTCACTGATCCACCTTCCTTTCACAAATGCAGTTTGAACCTGGCTAATGAGATCAGGGAGCACTGTAGAAATTCTCGAAGATAGAAGCTTAGTAATGCATTTGTAAATTGTATTACAGCATGCAATTGGTCGATAGTCAGAGACCGATGATACATTGGGGACTTTAGGCACCAGTGCAATGATAGTATTATTGACTTCCTTAAGCAAAGAACCTTATTCAAGGAAGTCCATAACAGCTTCGATGTGATCGAGGACCCACTTTATCCAGTTCTTCTTGAAAAGTCCGCATTGTATCCATCTCGGACCCGGGGCTTTATTACTCGCTAAAGAGAACATAGCATCCCCGATATCCGAAGGAAGGAATGGAAGGGAAAGAAGATTGACTCGATCTTGCTTGAGCGGGGAGTGGATAACATCCCTTATTTCCCGACTAGAAGGTGTCAATGCCACAACGGGGGGCTAATAAGTCCTGAAAATATGAAACAAAGATTCTCGGACTTCCACCGTTCGAAAACCATATGACCGTAACCTGCCCTGACGAAATGATTCGATTGCGAAGGTGACGGTGATTCACCGAGTGGTGAAAAAATTTGGTATTATGATCTCCTTCCTGTAGCCAACGGATTCGAGACTTTTGTCTGAAGAACGATTCTTCAAGAGAACGGAGTTCATAGTACTCTTTGATTTGCATATGTTCACCTTCTGCCAAGATGCTATTTTGGGGGTCATGCAGGAGGGCTTCTTGGGTAGCTGAAAGGATCCTCTTAGCTGTAGTAACTCTCATAGAGATGTCTGAGTAGGCGTCTCTATTTAAACATTTAAGGCGGCCCTTCAAAAGCTTCAAGCGGCCGTAAAGTTTAAACATCGGAGATCCTGTCATTTGAGTATCCCAAGCTTGTGAAACAAGCATAGCAAAGTCGGATGATTCATCCACGCAGATTATAGAATTTGAAAGGAACCCGCCGAGGAACATGTGGAAGCACTTTCACAACCATCAGTGTATGGTCCGAAATACCGGGGGCCAAGAAAGAAGCTTCAGAAAAGGAATGAGACAAACACCAGAATTGTTAACCAAGACACGATCAATTTTCCTTTGTTTCTGCGAACCCCGCAGGAAGTAGACCAAGTAAAGCGGAATCCCACATACCTTAAGTCTATCAGTTCAGCTTGATCCAAACAGTCCTTGAACTCATCAAAGGCAGGGATCCAAATGTCAGGGCTCCCCATGCGATCCGAAGGGTCTCGGATGGCATTAAAGTCGCCAGCCAATATCCAGGGGCAATCCTTAAGGCCATTGCTCAGTCTAATGATGTCACACCAGAGAGATCTACGAGAAACAAATGTATGCTCCCCATACACCATAGAGAGAGTGAAAACATTATCTGAGGTCAAAATTTTTATATCTCCATGAATAATCTGACTTGTACTCAAAAGAGGCTTGAACTCCACTTGAAGTGGGCTCCAACCCATCCATATACGTCCCCAAGCCGAGTGCTCATAATTAGCCACCCACATCCATCCGAGGGGAATAATCCGGATGAGATAGAGCCAAAATTGTCAGCAGGAACTTTAGTTTCCACTAAGCCAACACAGGAGAGCTTATTGATATGCACAAAAAGTCTAACTTCGGCTTGCTTAGTGGGGTTCATGAGACCCTTAATATTCCAGCAACCAAAAAACATAGGACGAGTTCAAAAATGAGCTACGAATTACCTCTTTTTAGTGCGCCTTTTGCTGGTAGACGCCTTAGCTTTCCTAGAGGGAGAGCTCGATGGTGACCCCTGCTGGAAGACCAGCTTTGGCTTCTGTTCAGTTGGCTTTATATTGTTTCCGGCCTCCTCCTGCATGGGAAACTCAGAGCTGGGCACCAGCTCCTTCAGCCTCTCTATAGGCGGTTCATCACCTTGCGGAGCAGCTGTCTTTGGTGGCGCAACAGCCTCATTCGGCCTCTGTGCAGGCGGGTTAGAGGCTTCTGGATTAGTCTCCTTCGGTCTCTGTTCAGGCGTGCCTCCAGTGGATCGCATCGCATCTCCCCGACTTGGTTTTGCTGTCAAGTCCACCTCTAGTTGCACCTGGTCAGGGCTGGAAGGACTCAGCAAGACCTGTTCTGGAGGCTCTTCTTCAAGATCATCATCTGAGTCAAATGATGTTGCTGGTTCTGCCAAGAGAAGGTCTGCGCTTACCTGCTGGATTTTTGCCACACAAGCTGCAGAAGGCTTGGATGGAGATGGTCGTACTAGAGCACTTCCGGCTCTCTCCTTTCCTGCTCTGCTTTTGACTTGTTGCCACTCCTCAGTGGGGTCTGAAATGGGGACCGCCTCAGTCCGAGTAGAGCCTACCTGGGTGGGCAGTTCCTATCCCAATACGGGCGCCCCACTAGCCTCGCTCCCCGCCTGAATATTCTCGTGTAGACCTAGTAGGATCGGTATTGGGGTTGGGACACTTGTGTCCAAACACTCCACAAGATTGGCATAATATTGGCTTCCATTCGTATTCTACTTCCACCACACGGACAACCCCATTGAGAAAAACATTGATGGTTTCGCAACCAGCTTTAGCGGCCTCAAGTTCCACACATACTCTAGCAAAGGATATCATTTTGAATTGCTCCGTTCGCTGATCAACATAGAGGGGTTTGCCCAAGGTGCTAGCTACTTTGCTAAGTCCCCGAGCGGACCATAGCCCATAGGGAAGGTTTTTCGTCTAACCCACACTGGAACCAATGTTACCAATTCTAACATTGGTAGCCATTGTTGAAGAATGAGAGGAGCCCTTGCCACCGTCAATGGGCCACCTTCAATGATTTTCCTCCTAAACTCCGCATCCGGGATATGGAAGAAGTAGAACCCTTGGTCGTTAGCTTTCACTTCCATTAATCGATGACCCCATAAATGTTTAAGGGCTGCTTCAACTAGCTTAAATGGGAGTTTTTTCCCGACAAAATAACCCACTAGGCACTCTTTCCAGAGGGGATCAGCTACTGCCAAGTCCTCATCCGAGCAATTAACTGCATTCTCGGAACCTGCATTGGGTGGGTAGTATGACAGGGAATATCCTTGAGCAGCGGCTCTAGCTACATTCGCCCAAGAGCGAGTTGTATTGGCTTGTATCGGCTGAGTTTGCTCAAAAAGGGGTTTCCATTTCCATGGACAGCCGAATGATGTGCAAAAAGTTCAACCGTGTGACTTCGGCGGGGACGAGTAACTACACTATCTAGGTTCCTTCTCCCAACACTAGTACTAGTTAAAGAGGCATTAACACTCCTATGTTGAACATGTTCACCATTCTGTCCTTCACCCACAGCGCCAAGAACAGGGGATTTTCGGTTACGGGAATGGTCCCGTGAGAAGGGTCGACTAGCCGGAGCCCTACTCCGGCTCCGATTGCGACCACCACACTGTTCGGACTGTATCTTAGTGACTAACGGAGCCTTTTCCATAGTTAAGCAGGGGAAACAGAGCAAAATCTCAGCTGGAGCCGAGCAACCCTAGCAGCCCATTTCTAAATCGTAGAGAAGAGTCCTTACCAGAGCAAAGATTGAAGGGGGTTCTGGTGGACTACTCTGAGTCGGCTCCTCTACCAAGTTGCAGCTTCAATCGGCGCCGGAGATGCCGCCAAAGGCCGAAATCGATCGGGAGCTACTGTAGCTCAAAATCGCAGCTTTGGGAGGAAGAGTGATGAACAGTGCTTCATGGGTTGGTCGGTTGTATAATTCCAATATATACCCTCACGGTTTGTTCCTCTAGGCTTCGTTTAGAAAAACGCATATGTACAAGTAGAGAACTTATTTGCTTATAAACTAGTTCAAGACTCCCTCCCTAGGTGATGTGGGACAGGAGACATGCCCCCTCCCTGTGCACGTCCAGGGACCGAGGCGTAGACGCACCATCATCATTCCTCCCCACGAGCACAACGTCCTCGTTGTAGCCCCATATGTGGTCGAAAGTCGACTCTGATACCACCTGTAACATCCTAGGTTCACCACTATACACATATTGTCCACTTTCGACCCCACTGGGCCCTAACGGTTTTGTTCCTCTAGGCTTCGCCTAGAAAATATGTATGTACAAGTAGAGAACTCATATGCTTAAAAGCTAGTCCAGAACTCCCTCCCTAGGTAATGTGGCATAGGAGACGCGTCCCTTCCCTGCGCACGTCTAAGGATCGAGACGCGGACGCACCGCCATCCCTCCTCCTTGCACGCTACCGCCTGGGCCGCCACACTCTCCACCCCTTTGAGCACAGTGTCTTCATTGTGGCCCCACACGGGCGTCGGGAGTTGGCTCTGATACCACTTGTATTGGACCCCACTGAGCCATCACAGTTTTGTTCCTCTAGGCTTCACCAAAAAAATGCGTATGTACAAGTAGAGAACCCATATGCTTATAAGCTAGTTCAAAATTCTCTCCCTAGGCAATGTGGGATAGGAGACGCGCCCCCTCCCTACGCACGTCTAAGGACTGAGGTGCGGATGCACCGCCATCCCTCCTCCCTATGCATTGCCGCCTAGGCTGTCACACTAATCTAGTTTCATGGATTTAAAAACCTAACTGAAACTTACCATTTTAAAATTACCGTAGAAGACCAAAAAGTCATTTTCGATATCCACATATTCTCCAAGAAATGCTTTATATACTCCCCTTCTGTCACATACTTCTGCTTCGACAGAAGCAACATTAAGTACACAGAATAACTCTAAAATAAAAATGTCACCTTTACACCTTTTATCTTAAGCTTTTTGATAGGTTGATATTTGTTCCACAATTTCTTCAAGCATTTAAACATGTGGAGGCAAATCTTTACCAAATATGCATGATTTCAGTCTTAGCTAATCTATATTTTCTTTCAAAGAATAGCTAATCCAAGAGTGCCCAATCTGCAGTCAGTATATTTTACAGTTGTCGCCTTACAATGAAAAGCTGGCCTTGCAACAAACGATCCAACATGAGATATGTGAATTGCTGCTTCAGCAGTATGATCATAACTTTCCCCATAAAAATCTATGATGAAGTTGTCAGAGTGGGAATCACAAAAATACCATTACAGTTAACATGGAAGCGTAAATGAGTAAAACAAATGAAGTAAGAAACAAAACTTGAACATAGCGGATATATGTGGTTCGGCAGTGTGCGTGCTCGTCGATAGAAATCAATGAGATAGTTCTACTATAATTAGCAAAGTAAAGATTACAATCACTCAATCATTCTCATTCAAAAGCTGACGGAACAAGTTGCTCTTCTTTATTTTTCATTTACGGGATTAACTTATCATAGACAACCTCATCAATCTTGGGATTAACTTTTTACATTGAGGTCAACTCTATTTTACGCATGTTTGATCATACAATCTTCTGGTCACATCGATGCTAAATTATTGGCCTGTCTTTCTCTCAAACAAATATAGTTTAATGACTTTTATCGATCATCGTGCTAAAATGAGAAACTATTTTCAATTTGAAAAATTATAAAAAACTGTTCATGAAATCTCCCCATGTTCAATCCTTAAAAAAAGAAGAAGCTGGTAATTCAATGTATAAAAAATGCAAATAAAATATCACAGAATAAGATGTTACCCGAAAGTGATAGCCACTTAGCTCTAAACTCGTAAATATTCTATAGGAAGATTTATGAGTTTAACAAACCAAATTGATAGGTTCCAGCTACTATTTCTCATAAAATAAATAAAGAAAAATAAGTAAATAAATACGGGAGTGACATCAGTTAATATTAAAAGAGTTGATTTTCATTTCTAAGTTTGTTAAACCTTTTAAAAAAATATCATCGAATTGACAAATAAATAAACCAATGATCGATATATGTCAACAAATATTCGTTTTCTTCTCTCTCCAAAAAATACATCTCTCTCTCTCCCCACGACTTTCTACCCATGTTCTCTCTGTCTATATCGACCTAACACAAAGGATATCAACTAACCATGTTCTTTACCACCTATTTTAAACTTTTGATAGCTGGGGATCTGGCATGGGCTCCAGGGCCCGGTCCAGTTGCTGAGGAAGTGGGTCCAACCTTAGGGAATTTGGGCCAGAGCATTGAACACGGTTATATTTTAAAAATGATTTCTGATTTTCAAAAGACAAAATGATTTTCTTAACTTGAGGCATTGATGTTTGGTAGAATGTTTACACCTCACGCCGGAAGTGATCCAAATAGTGGAAGATATTATGGTCGATGTACCGCAAATAGATTTGTACGGGTTGTTACCTAAATCGAGGTCCTAGGGATTGAATGTTTGCGTCTAACTTTTTATGGAGGGAATGTACCAAAAAAGTCATAAACCTATTATATTTATGTCAATTTAATCTTAAATATTTTAATTGAACCAATCTTTTCACATTTGTGCCACTTGAATGCATTAAGCTAATTTTGGTTGGAAATTGCTGATATGGATGCCAGCCGTCTCACATGACACGATTGGTGTTGATATTTACAATAAAAAAAATTTGAATTTTTTATTATTTTTCTTTAGAAAAAAAAGAATAAAGAATAAAAAAGAAACAAGAAGAATAATAAACAACAAAAACTATAAGAATATTTAAGAAAATATTAAAATTTTATTTAAAAAGTCTACGTTAGCGCCAGCCATGCCACGTAGGATGACTAATGTTTTTGTCAGTGGTTTTGGATCAAAATTGCCGAATGGACTTAATTGGTACAAATGTAAAAAAGTTTCTGACTAAATTTATTCAATTAAAAGGTTTAGGACTCAATTGATACAAGTACAATAAGTTTATCACTTTTTGGATACTTTCCCCCTTTTCATCGTATTCATTGAGGTATTTGACCTTTATCCGTTGTTATCACGCTGAGATAAACCAAATTAAACGCAAGTTTGATTTGCAGACGTCCTTTTTTTGTCTCCCTGATTTATGTATGACCGCTTTTGATGAAGGAAAGTGATTGATCAAGTGGTACTTAAGAGCATAATTAGGGCTTTCTTTTTTAGGTACTTGCAAATTATTTGGGGTTGGATGATAACGAGGATTGTTAGGGATTCTTGCGTCCAAGTTCATGAGATATAGTGCTCTCAAAATAATCACTAAAACCGGTGATTGCCATTTCCCGTCTAGACTTATTCAAAGTCAAAACCATTGATCTTGATGCTAGCTAATGGAATATCTTAGGCTATATTTATTTTACATAAAATATGACATATGTAGAAAATATAAAATATTATTTTTTAATGGAAATGACAATATTTTTTGAATTTGGCTAAAATATGAAAATAAGCAACATTATTCCATCGCTTGGAAAGGAAATTTTGATTTGATTTTCCTAAAGAGATATGCACTATTTGCGTTGGGTTATGCAAGCTAGGGCACTAGGGTGCTAGACCTAGTCACAAGTGACCTAGGCACGATTGTTGAGGTCTTGAGGACTTGGGCATGAATGCCAAAGACCTGTGTACGGCTGCAAAGGTCTTGGGCTTGGCCTCATGGGACCCTAGTAGCCGAGCTCAGGACCTAGACTCTAATGCTAAGGACCCCGACTCAAGCGGGGACTAGGCCCTAGTCGTGGGAGACTTGAGCCCGGCTGCGAGGTCATGATTGCAGAGCCCGGGTTTCTCAAGCGTTGTCACTAGGAATCCAAATACGAGTGCCAAAGAACTAGGCCTAGCCTTGATGGATCCAGGTGTGGGCATCAATGGCTTGGTCACGAGAGCCAATACCTAGGCTTGTAATAGATATTGAATTCCTAAGTATCTAGCAAATTCCAATAAGCTTGCTTCATCGAGTCTGACTTTTATTTAGACTAGGGTAAACGTAGATTCCTCTAACATAGATAATTATTCCACTAGAAACTTAGCGGCGGTGGGCAAGGGCGGGCAACCCTCACCCAGATTTGGGAGAGGGCCGTTGCCCTCTCTCGGCGTCTGGTGAGGGCTAGCTGGCCCTTGCCTCCGGTCGACAAGGGTTGCCGACTCGCGCCCAAGCATCAGCGACCCTCGTCGTCCATCACTATTGCCCCACCGGCAATGGGGCGGCGACCACAGGCGAGGGAGGCTCCCCCACCTATGCTGCTGCTATCCAAAACGACATCGTTTTTGGTGAAGATGAGCTAACAGGAAATTTCAACGAGCCACATAGATATTAGAAATTATTAAAATAAGCCACGTCAAATTTCCAACGACCTTTGGCTCATCCTTAGAATCGTTTGGGATTGACCCGCGTATCTTTGATATAGAACCGTCTTTGGCTCATCCTTAGAACCGTTTGGGACCTTAGGTCCTCTTTTATCCGTGTGATTGTACATGTTTTTCTTTCTCAACCTGTGATCGTGGTACCCGGTCACTCCAACGACATGTTGTTGAAAGTGCCCGTTGGTGCCATGCTTCACACGTGCTGTACATTTTGTTGGTCTATATTTTATAAACTTACCTTACCAAAAAAAAAAATTCCAACAGCCTTCACTGGAATTGACATTTAAGTGATCCGATTTTAAAAAAAAAAAAAGTGGCACTTAAGTATACCGTTCGTAATCTTTTGGCACTTAAATGTCCCCTCGTGCCAAGTTTTGGCACTTGGGCTGTTCTTTTCCCGTGTGTGTGAGATCCTAGATCTGTAAGCGATGACCAATGGTCACCATCCTTGGGCATTTTGGGCATTATCAGCCGAAAAACACTAATTCCAGTAGTAAATTCCAAGCCCATAATGACGTCCAGTCTTTTACCAAACCATATACAGGATATAACAAAGCCCATTGTATTCTTCCAAATAAAACCTAAGGGGTTGGCATCTTATATTCATCTTTTTTGGTAAATTAGTTACCTTTATTAGCACAAAAGTGATATGATCAATACAAAGCTAGATTAGCTACGGTAGCTATAACTTTAGAAAACAACATGGTTCCCAGCTAAAGAAAAGTATAACAGATGGAGCATGCACGGAGATTTTGATTCCCCAAGTTAGCAAAAAGGAGTCTCCCATAGGCTAGCTTCAGCAGCTTCTTAACTAGCGAATTACCCTTCAAATAGACAACTGCCTAAACTAAGCGGACGACTCCAAACTTTCTTTGTAAATGACTAATCGAAGAAGAAACGCTAATCAGTCCTTTTAGTGGTTGAAGTTCAGTCGACGCCTGCATGGAGCCATTTCGTGCACTCGTGATGTTAATCCGAGGTTGAATTTTTGGATGCATTTACATGATAACCCACCCCCCAAAAAAAAGAAAAAAAAGAAAAAGGAAAAAGAAAATAACAGGAACAAGAAACAAGAAAAGATTTCCATAATAACAAACTCCTAAAACTCACCGTCGAGGCTGTGGCGGTTGTACAAGATTCTCTCTTCCTCTTGACAAGACACAATGCATTCATTGGAAAAATATAATGACGCTCTCGAGAAGCGAAACTGCATCAAAAGTTGTGGCGTGGGTGAATAAACATTTGTTCATTCCATTAACAGTACACGACCTCTGTGTAGGTTTAGGAAATCACATGAGATCCTACCGAACTAGCATAGCCACGCGCTCTCTGTAAGATTTTGAGTTTTGATGAGGAAGATCTTGACTGAGTATCTATGTATTTAAGCCAAAATACATTTGTCTTTCATTTGAAGTCGCACAAATTATCCCTTATTTTTCATTTTCCTAATTGTCATACTGACTTATTTCATTGATAACCACTCACTTTCGTTCTTTATTTTCACTTTTAGACTTCCTAACTTACCCTTGCATTCTTTATCTCATGCTCACCTATTTCACTCAAGCCTCATGAGATTTCATTTGGCAAAAGATGGCTTATTAACGAAGGTATCAAAGTATTCAAGATAGACACTAATGCAAAGTTATTCAAACCTGCATGGCCTAAATAAACTTCATGTAGAAAGCTCATCAGGTAAGACACACCTTTACCATAGCTCACTGATCAATCTTTATGGAATAAAGAAAAGGAAAATCTAAAAACAAAGAGGTTTTGCAGGGATTTTATTATTCTTTAAAAGTTATCCCGTGATAGGAGCAAATGGACAGTAGAGAATGAAACGTGCGAGAAGCAGGATTACCGCATCAATTATTGATTACGAGAAAAACCTCGAAGTGTGCAATAGTTGTCTACTGACGCTGCAAATGACATGTAGTCCAAAAAAATGCATAAGTCATCAATGAGCGAAGGATAAGATAATTTAATTAGAAGACAATAAAATAATGCGACTTGTTAGCCTAGCTGGGATTTTCTGGAAATTTCCGAGAAAGACCACCAATCGTGCGTCGACTTTGAAAGCATGAATGGTTTACTTTTGGCCATCAACTTTGAAAGCATAATTTCGACTCCATCGTGTGCCAAAAAATTAGTCTTTGATAATTTATCATAAATGTGCTAGTTTAAAATTTTTGATTAAAAATCAATTTGGGTTAATTTGTTACAAGTGTATTAGTTTAGAGTTTTTCGTAGTAATAACCCTATTTTTAACCCCCTAAATAATAGAATTCATGATAATCAGAAGAAAAAGAAAGTTGAGGGTACATTTGACTTCTAATAATTGTACAACCTTTTCTTTAATTTCAAAATATATTTGAGTTTTTTTGGTGTATCTTCATTATTATTAAAATATACTTTACATCTCTAATGGACATCTATGATTCGTCTTAGTATGCGCTTATGGTTTTGTTGAATTTTAATAAGTTTATACAAAATCCTTAGTTGATCTTTTCTAATGCAATGTTCAATGTGTGTGAGATCCTAGCTCTATATACGATGATTGGTAGTGGTCGACATCCTTAGGCATCTTGCAATGGTCACATGGCTGTGACATGATTGTATGCAAACACTTTTATCAGCCTACCTACTTTTAGGCCTACTGTATCTTATTCGTAGGAAACACCGATTATAGTAGTGTTACCAAGCGACATCCTCTCCTTACCAAACAATATACAGAATATAAGAAAGCCTAGTATATCCTTCCAAATATAACCCGAGAGGTCTATCAATGTGTATCAAGGGTATAAAGCACACAATATATCCTACTTGATATTTTTCAGTTACTTATATACCTTTATTTGCACAAAACTGATGTAGCCGATACAAACCCCGATTAGCAGAAGGGCTAAAACTTCACAAAACAACAAAGTTACCAGCTAAACAAAACTATTAACAGATGAAGCATCTGCAAAACTTTGAGTCCCCAAGTAGCAGAAAGAGTCCTCATTCGCGAGCTTCAGAAGCTTCCTAACAAACGAATTACCCTTCAAATGCACAAAAGCCTGGACTAGGAAGATGACTCCAAGCTTTCTCTGAAAATGGACAATCGAAGAATAGATGAGAGTTGGAAAGCTGCATCATGGTTAATCTGCCCTCCGCTGGTTCAAGTCTTGTTGACGCCTGCCTGGCTGGAACGATTTCGTGTACTCCTTATGTTAATTAGTGGTTGAAGTTTCAGATGCATTTACATAATTCTCGAAAAAATAATAATAATGAAGGAAGAGAGGAAAAGAAAGGACTTTCCATATAAACGAATCCTAGAACTCTTTTTACGGCCCGTAAGTTAACAAAGACAAGCGGCAGATTCGTTCTGTTGGATTCTATTTTACCCGCACTTCGAGGCTACGGCGGTTGGACAAGACGCTCTCTTCCCCCTGAAAACAACAGATTATAGCCATTAACCGACCAAAAGAAAAACAATAATTATAGTCGTAGGAAAAATCTAAGGACCTTCTCGAGAAGTGAAAATGCATCAAAAGTTGTGGTGGGGGTGAACCAATGCTCTACCAAGCATGTACCCCTTGAACAATTAATTAATATACGTAAAAATTACAATACACCAACGTTTTTGAGGTTTGGAAAATCAGGCAAGATCATGTTGATCTAGCATAGCCACGGGTCCATGTCTTCTATAAATTTACTGGTTCTGGCCCTGGGCATGCCTGACGTGCTTTCTAAAAGTGGATAAGATTTTCTTTCTTAGTCACACTAATTCATTTCACAAATGACCATTCACTTGGTTTTTCTCCCTCACTACTAGACTTCCTAAATTACCACATCCATTATGGGCAGTACGATATAGAACATGGGCTTATCCTAATGCTATCATTGCTCTAGTGCCTAAAATTCCTAATGCTACGTCAGTTTCGGATTATCGGCCTATTGCATGCTGTAATACTATTTACAAGTGCATCACTAAGATTCTCTCGAAGTGGATTGCAGCGATTCTTCTAGACCTCATTAGTCCGATTCAAACTGCTTTTGTTAAAGGGAGGAGAATTAGTGACAACATCCTCCTTGCTCAAGAACTATTTTGTCGGTTTCATACTGAGCCGTATATCCAAAGTGTGCTATTAAAGTTGACTTTAGGAAAGCCTATGATACTCTCAATTGGGATTTCTTGAAATCAACTCTCAAAGCTTTCGGGTTTCCAAACCACTTCATTAAACTAATAATGGTATGTGTTTATACTCCAAAATTCTTCATCTCTATTAATGGTGAACTTCATGGTTTTTTTGCTAGTGGTCGTGGTCTGAGGTAAGGAGACCCCATATCCCCTTACCTTTTCACGTTGGCTATGGAGGTCTTTACGGGGATCATCAACTCCACACCCGGCGTCAGAATACCGCATACCGAGATGTAGGGCCTCTCACCTCTCGCGTCTTTTCTTTTGCGGATGATGTTTTTCTGTTCAATGAAGCGAGTCTTGCCTCCATCTCTTGCATTAAGGACGGGCTTGACATGTTTTCTTCTTGGAGTGGATTGACTCCGAATGCTGATAAGAGTGAAGTTTTTATCTCGGGTGGCACATTGGCTGTCAAAGATCAAATCCTACAAGCTATTGGCTTTAGACTGGGCTCTCTTCCAGTTCGGTACTTGAATGTGCCTATCATTACCTTGAGGTTGAACAAAATAGATTGTCATGCCCTGGTATGTCTTCTAACTGCTAAAGTTCAATCCTAGACCCATCGCTTTCTTTCTTTCGCAAAGTCGCCTTCATCTTATAAAATGGGTGTTGCATGCTATTCAAAATTATTGGGCATCCATCTTTTGGCTGCCTTCATCGATCTTGAACATAATACAGCAAATTTGTAGATAGTTTTTGTGGAAGGGCACGACCATGGGGCTAGGAGGAGCAAATTCCTGGGATGATATATGCCTCCCACTAAAGAAGAAGGCCTAGGACTTCGTAGAATCCGGGATAGTAATAAAGCTACTATGATTAAACACATTTGGATTCTCTTTACCGATAAAGAATCATTGTGGTGTAAATGGATACATGCCATTCATCTCAAAAGAAAGAACTCGGAACTCCAATCCTCCAACCAACTTGTTCTTGGGCGTGGAGGAAAATGCTAGCACGGTGAGAAGTGCAATTCTTCCATTCTTTAGGTGGAAAATAGGTGAAGGTTCGTCCACTTCACTTTGGTTTGATCCTTTGCTTGATATTGGTCCGCTTAATGCAATATTCTCGAACACCTATATATACCATAAGGTTAAGATCGTAACATAAGGTTAAGATCGTAGAGCTATAGACCTAGATCACGTAGATCTTATAGGGGAAACCCTAACGTTTACGTTTCTGGGATCTGTTTATAATATAAAAGAACTCTAAAGGTTCTATGTCTCTAATATAGTCGAAGAAGTAGTTCTGTGAATGTTTGTATGATATCGTAGAGTAATTCGAAAGTCAGAGTTATGGTGTATAGAAAGTTTACTAAATAAATGAACGAAATATAGAAGAAAATAAAACTAATTAAAATCACGAACATTAAAGATTATATGTAAAGCGAAAAATATATAAAGTATGAAGAGAAGTATGCGAAACACCAAGGTAACCAAAAACCAACCATATATGTGGTATATGGTGATAATATTGAAGTACTAGTTACAAATATAGAAAAAACTGTAAATTACAAGTGCAGGAACTGAATCTACTGCAAAAGTAGAACTATAAAACTGAAACCAGTTTCAAATCTGGGGCGGTAATCCACTCTCCGTCACCGACGGGTATGAAATGATATGCGAGATCTACCGACTATGTGTGAGTCGGGATCGATATGAAGAAAGTATGTATGATTTCGAAAACTTACTTAAAAAACCGGAGAGAATCTTCCCGGGTGAGAGGTTTTCGAGGATTCGGGGTTTGAGAGAGTGGGAGGATCACGTGGAGAGGGTTTCGAGGGTTTCGAAGAGCTCTCCGAAGGTTACACAAAAATGCCTCCCGTGCCTCTGTGCATGTTGTGTCCTTTTATAGTGCGCGTGCTACGAGTGTTTGACTATTTGGACGTAGTAAGTGCACAGTAAAGTGTGAACAATAAAAGTGAATGTATTTAAAGCATAAATGAACGAAGAAAAAGTATTTGATTTGTCTTCTAGTTATGGGGATGCCCAGTGGTAAGCTAAAGTTGCTTCATAGCTTCCTCTTGGCTATACGAAAGTCTTTGGCAATTTGGTCATCTTGGTAGAGTTGACCAATTATGGCGTAACATTCTTCTTTGGTGCTAACGGCGGCAAGGGCGACATGATTTGTGTTTTTTCTTGAAAGTATGCAGTTTGGTTTGGTGATTGTTTTGGTTGGTTGATGTCCAACCATTTTCGGAGGAACCATGCTTGCTGTTCCCCAATCCTGGAATTTGAATTTATCCCACCATTTTGTTTTGTGTTGGCGTATGAGTATGGGTATGAGTACGGTATGGTGTCTATGGGAGAATATGCAAATTCCCAGGCGGTTACCCATAATATTCTAAATATGGCAAAATAATGTAGTAGGCATAGGAATCTTCTTATGTCATGTTGGGATGGGTTGAATTCTTTTTGAAGAGTTCCCATCCTGGTATGAGGGTAGGGTGGATGATTTTCTCGGTGGGTCGAAATATGCCCACCAATTGCTAAACCAATTGGGGAGATTTTGTACGGCGAATTTGTCTTTGAAGTATACTAGCCAAGTATGCTTCATTTGATTATTTTGTCTATAGAATGCGTTCCACCATGCTTGTTGGTAGTCCCGGTATGAGTATGCAGCACAATATGGTAGGCTTTGTGTGAGCCGGCATTGAATTTTGAGTGTATGAGGTTCTTGATCCATTCGTTTGGATGTATGATTCTAATAATCATGGACCGTGGAATAGAGAATATGGGTGTTGTCATTTTTGTCACAAAAATGGTTGAATTTTGCTAATTCGGTTTCACCAGGGATTTGTTCATAAAAAAGCTAAGGTTTATGGAGATCATATGGTTGAAATACCATCCTTCTAGAAATATGTGTTTGCAAATTGATTTGGGTTTATCATAAAATCCATCTTCGATAGTGAAGACTAAAGCATGTTTTTCTTTTGGAAAGAATTGGGACCGTACTTGGGAGGCTATTGGTTGGGAGGTTTCAGCTGGTCTGATAACTACTTCGTTGAGAATTTTTTTCTGTGCCAGCAATTGGTATTCCTCTCTTCTTTGGGCTGCTAAGGGTGATGGGTTGTCACTCATTGCTATGGCTCTAGAAGTTTGGGCTTCTGTATCTTGTTTTTGTGTCAAGATATTTTGGAGTGTTTCTTTTGGTAGTACTTTGGCTAGGTCTATTATTTGAAGCATTTCTGTGAGATTTATGGTTTTTGGTGTATTGGATATTAGTTGGCTGTCTGGTTGACTGGGGTAATATGTTGGTTCAGGTATGAGACCTGATTGTTCAACGGTTTGTGCCCAAGATTTTCTGGGCAATATGGGGTTTTTGGTGATTCTTGTATTGGAAGAAGATGTTTGGTCATCTATGATGTTGGCTTTGTCTTTTTCTTAAACATGGCATGATTGTTGTTGTTGTTGTTCGGATTTGTATCCTGTGCAAAAAAATTCTCTCGTGAGAAAATCAGGTAGGGAGTTTGAAGAACCATTGATGAATTATATGTCAAAATCGAAAACAGAAAGAATTGCCTGCCATCTGGCAAAGATTTGTTTTGATGCAATGTTTAAAACATCTTTTTGTAATACGTCTTTTGCTGATTTGCAATCAATTCTTAAGAGAAATTTTTGGTTTAAAATGTCACTTTGGAATTTTAGATATAGAGAACAATAGCAAGAATCTCCTTTTTTATGGTGGAGTAATTTTGTTGAGTAGGATTCCAATGTTTTGAAATAAACTGTACTACTGTTTCTTTGTTATTGATTGTTTGTTTGAGAATTCCTTCGTATCCTATTTCTGAGGCATCTGTTTCGACTATTTTAAAGGCTGTTGGGTCAGCTAGGTGAAGTAATGGTATATGTTTGATGTGGGCTTTTATGGTTCTGACAGTATTAGTATGGACATCTGTCCATGGTGGGGGATTCTTTTGTAACCTTTGATGGAGAGGTTTACAAATAAATAATATTTGGAAGAAATCGAGGACATAATTGAGGCTTCCTAGGAAACGTTGTAACTAGGTCTTATTTTGGTCATCCGGAAATTTATCAGTAAAAGAGATTGACCTATCTATGGGGAAGATGATTCCTGAATGGATGTTATGTCCTAAAAATCTTATTTTGGTCTGGAAAAGTGAGACTTTAGTAGGGGAAATTGCTAAGCCACTTTTATCATGATTTTTTGAAATGTAGAAATATGCTTAAAGTGTTGGTCTATTCTGAAAGAAAGATTAGGACATCATCAATATAAGTTATGATAAATTCTGAATAAGGATTAAAAAGATGTCATTCATGATTCTTTGGAATTCTGATGGAGCGTTTTTTTAGACCAAAAGGCATTACGTTCCATTCGCTACTGGCCAAGGGGACAGTAAAAGCAGTTTTTATTTATCTTTTTCATGGATTTGGATTTGCTAGAATCCGGTTCATAATCAATTTTGAAAAGATTTTTGTTTTTGCATAGTCTATTAAGTAAATCCTTTTTGTTAGGAATAGGATAGCGTATCCACTTAAGAGCAATATTAAGGGGTTTGTAATTTATGACAAGTCTAGGTACACCTCTTTCTAATTCAGCATTTTTATTGACATAAAAAGCGGAACGGCTCCAAGGTGACTGGCTTTTCGTATGAGTTTTTTATTCATGAGGTCTTGTATTTCGTTTTGACAGAATTTTAAGACTTCTTTGTTCATTTAAGTGGGTCGGGCCTTTGTTGGTATATTGGTTTCGATGAATTCGTGTTCAAGGAAGAGTGATGATATGTTTTCCGTTCCCAGAGGCATTAGGAAGGGTAGAACATATAGTTTTCTCGATTTGATTTTGTATGTTTTTGTATTTTTTTCTTTGGTAGTTTTTTATGAGGTTTTCTTCTAATCTTTTAAATTCTAAATCTTCTTTTAAGAACTCTAGTTGGTTTTCTTTATCTTTTGTGAGGCTGTTTATTTCTGAAATAGACTGGTCTTGTAGAAAGTTGAGAGTTCGTTTTTTGGGATTTTGTTATGAAGTCGAATCTTATTGTTTTGTTAAGATATTTAGTTTCAATTCCTTCGTTTATTAACCATGAAGGGTTGGATTAATTGTATGAAGGGAGTCCCTAAAATGACTTCTTGTCTCATGTTTTTAACTAGGAGAAAAGAGGTTTTATAAGACTTGATCTTTTTTTATAAAAGGCTTGAGGTAACTTATATTTGATATTAAGTTTATCTCCGGAGGCTGATTTTAATGTTTACGACGTTTTATTAAAGTATTTTGGTGGAACTAAGCCTTCTTTGATGCAGTTAAGGTCAGCGCCCGTATCGAAAAGTGCCGTTGTTTCAATTATGTATTTCGTTATGAATTTTTATAGAGATATTGATCATCCATTTACGGGATGTTATTTCTGTTAGAAGCATTAAAAATCCTGCTAAATAGTTTAAATTCTAACATAAACATGCACAGCCTAATATGGGAGATTATGGTGGAGCGGTGGACAATCCATCAAGCTCAATCGAATGAGCAGCGGGTGGAGATGATAAATCAGCCTAAACTCCTTATCAAAGCCATAGAAGAAATAGATAGTGTTGTGGAGTGACAGGAGGTTAGTCAAGAATGCGATATCTCCCAGCTCGACTTCATCAAAGCAGCAGCCGCTAGGGAAGATTTTAGGCTCCACCCAGTTGCGCCCTCAATGTTCCACACACATAGCCATAACGGACACGGTTGTGGCTGCAGCTACCCATCCCGAGGAGTTAGCCACGTCCTGACCTGAGTCGGCCTCGGTAGAAACCCTGGGTGGGACAAACCCCTCCAAGTTTAAGCTGGGCCAACACATTGCTGAGTGACAAAGCAGAGGCCGTGCTCTGCTGGTCAAGGTGGGTGCATTGCCACCACTGACCGTGATACTCCTCGCCAGGCTAATCCAAGGGATTAGTTGGGTAAACCCTCCAATTTGCCGAGCATCAACCTTGTCGAGGGGAGAAATGACCTATTTCTCGCCAAGCCACTGGTAGCTGCGGAGTTGTGATTGCCAAGTCATCTTTATCTTGCATGGATACAAGTACGGAGTCATGGTGATGTACTTCTCTAATATATGGGAAAAACTGTAAAGAAAAGTCCTAACATATTGCATTTGTACCAATTTAGTCATAAACCTTTTAATTATACTAATTCTTAATCATAAACCCTGACTTGGTGTCAATTCAGTCCTTAACATTTTCATGATGCCGTTTTAGTCCTAAACCTTTTTAACTATTATCAGTTAGTCATAAACCTTTTGACTTTGTGTAAATTCAAATTCTTCCGATAATTTTGGCTAAGTGCTAAATTGGCACTAAGTCAAAAGATTCATGACTGAATTGGCATTAGTTCAAAAGGTTTAGGACTAAATCGGCATCATTAAAGGTTTAGGACTAAATTAGCACTAAGTCAAAAGGTTTAGGACTAAATTGACACAACTAAAAGGTTTAGGACTTTTCTAATACTTTTTCCTCAATATATTGTGTGAATAATCAATAAAAAATAAGTCAGGACATCCATTGGATAAAAAGCTG
The DNA here is from genome assembly GCA_014182845.1 of Corymbia calophylla. Lineage (NCBI taxonomy): Eukaryota > Viridiplantae > Streptophyta > Magnoliopsida > Myrtales > Myrtaceae > Corymbia > Corymbia calophylla. Next base: position 530,624 of record CM024696.1, on the reverse strand, counting down.
GACATCCCAAACAAGAAATCTCCAATGTAAATTACAGGCTGATGCTCAAGATGTATTCTAATGTAGTGATGCAAAAATTACGTGTCTCCAATATAATCTCCACCTCTTGAAATTGAGTAGATCAATAGTTGTTGTGTGTTATTACCATTATTTATTAAGTTGCTTGGAGCAATTGCTATTATAGGATTTTACAAGGAGAGTAGCCTAAAAAATCAAAAACTTATTGCATTTTTGTCAAATTAGTCTTAAACCTTTTAATTTTTCCAATTAAGTTATAAAACTTTTCACTATCTACCAATTGAGTCCATTTCCCAATTTTCCAAAAATTATTAAAGTAACACGTCGATCCTCCTACATAGCGTGGTTGGAGCTAAAATGTGGATAATTTTTTTTCAATATTTTTTAATGTTTTCATTTTTTCTTTTATTTTTCCCTTTTCCTCTTTCTTTTTCATCCCATTCTTTCTCCTCTAGCCAGTTGCCAAGCCTCAACAACCAACGAGACGCGATGGCCAGCAAGATTGACCTCACCTAGCCATCGCAAGGCCAAACCTCACCGTCACTAGGGGCAAGCAAGGTTCGCTTGAGGCTCGCAAGTTCAACCTTGCCAACCCTTCCCTCGGCCATTCATCGGACATCACCAACAACCAGCGATTGGCTAGAGCGGGATCGAAGGAAATAAAAAGAAAAAAAAAAAGAAAAACAGAAAATAAATAAATATATTTAAAAAATATTAAAGTATTATTAAAATTATCTACATCGCAACAATGTCCTACATGACATGACCATATCCTTATAAAAAATTTCCGGCCAAAAGTGGTCAAATTAACTTAATTGGTAAAACATGAAAAGGTTTAGAACTCAATTGACAAATTAAAAAAAGGTTAAAGTCTAAATTGACAATAGTACAATAAGTTTATGACTTTTTGAATAATATTCCCTGATATCAGCATGTAGTTAGTTGAGATTGGACTTGGCAAGAGAGGTAGGGACACTGTAATTAGCAAGTTTTGTCAATTCAAGTTACACATGCAAAGCTTCGTTTTTGGGATCATCGCTACCATTGCCCCATTCGACTACGTTTGATGGATTGCTCCGCCGATTCAATCATAATGTCTTGCATATTAGGTCGTGCATGTTCATGTTGGAGACACCAATTAGGATGGATAATTTTTTTTATTTTTTTATCGAACGCTCTAGGAAGAAGGAAAACCCAATTTTCATTTTCCAATTACTATGCACAGGAAAGCATATATTATATGAAACTTCAATAATATAAGCACTGTTGCATGTTAATTTATTCATGCATTTATTTCGCATTCAATCATGGTATTCATTGTCGTTTGACTCATCATGTCCAACAATGGTCAGAACAGTTTCAATCGATCTATTGAATTCAATCACTTGTAATTTTAAAGCAGTTTTTAAAAGTTCCTTTTGATGAAAAGATTACATTCTAGGATAAACCTCTCGTCGTTTGTTTATAATTCCATTGTTTATACATTATGCTAACAATTTAAAGTCGAAATAAAATGAAAAGAAACTCATGTCTTTTTCTCTAGATCGACGGGAGCTTTTAGTAGTTTGTGGTTGAATCATCATCAACATTTGCCTCAGCCAAGAAAAAGGGGGTGGATTTGCTATCCAAAGAAGTGATTAAAGAGCTTGAGAGTTCTGGAGGAGGGACGAATAAGGTCAGAACTATCACCTACAAGGCTTTCATGCTCATAGGAACAATCACACAGTAAATCTTCAGTTGTATATCTACTTTGCAAATTTAATTTTCCCAATAATATGTTCAACTTTTATCCAGCAATGATTCCCAGTTCTTCTACTTACATAACTTGAATAACTATTATATGACAAAATACCAAGATTGGAACCGGATCAATTATGATGATCGAGAGAAGTCTGAAAAAATGCTTCGATTGTTGTAGAGACAAACATGTATTTCACATATTGATCTTTGTGAGAAGAAATCATGATGCAAGGAGAGTATGTTTCGAGCTAACCAAATGTTTACAGCATAAGAAAAGAGTAGCAATAGAGAGGACCATTGTCAAGATTTGGTTCATAGATTTGCAGGGAAAAGTACCCAAAAATCATAAACATATTGCATTAGTATCAATTTAGTCTTAAATTTTTCAATTGGACCAATTTAATCCTAAATATTTTTATATTTGTACCACCAATTCAATCCATCTAACCAATTTAGATTGGAAATTACTGACGTGGACGATCAAAGCTAAGGTGGACATTTGTAAATAATATTTTACTAATTTTTTTGCATTTAATGACATTTTTAAATTTTCTTTTCTTTTTTTCCTTTCCCTTTTCTTTTCCTTTTCTTTTCATCAATGGCCATTGCTAGCCACTGCTATGGCCAGCGAGGTTCAAGCCTTGCCAACTTGCACTTAGGCGAGGCAAGTGCCATCCATACTCACCCAAGCATAGCCAAGCAAGGGCCCCCTCGCCGCACCTCGTGCTAAGCAAGGGTTGGCCTCATCCGGCCTCACCTAAGCAAGAATGAGGCCCAACGAGCCCCGCTTAGGCAAGAGTCAACCTCCTCAACATGACACCAACTCATGCCCAAGCCAAGGCAAGGCTTACCGGGCCTCACTATCGCCGAGGTGGGGCTCGCCGGGCCTCACCCTCATCCTCGCGATGCCCAACGAGGGTTAGCCTCGCTAGATCTTGCTAAGGGGACTTCGCCCGATCGCGCCTGGGCAAGGCTCGCCTACACACTCGCCCTCACCAGCTATGGCCATAGACAAAAGAAAAAGGAAAAGAAAAAAAATTCAAAAAATTATTTAAAATTTTGATAAATTCAAAAATATTATAATATTATAATAAAAAACGTCACAGCAAATTCCGGCCTAAATTGGCTAAATGGACTAAATTGTTACCAACCTAAAAAATTTTAAGACTAAATTGGTTCAATTAAAATGTTTAAATTGAATTGAAATATTAACATAATAGGTTTAGGACTTTTTTTGATACTTTTTTCCCTAGGTTTGCAAAAGAAGAAATCTCTCTATTGTATTGGAAACCTGCGAGATGCATCCATGCCAGAGCATGGATGAAGTAAATGTTAGAGCATTCTCATGGACCCTTTCAAATTTGATATCCACCTCATTATTCTCTAATATACCATCACCTGTAATGTTTTTTAATCTAATCAAAATCTAAATCCAACATTAAGAAAAACATAAAAAAGTGAAACAACTTCGTCCTTTCTTTAGAAACTTCTCATTTCATCCGCCAAATAGGATGTGCCTAGTTGGTTACACATCTCAAAGAGATGTGGAGGTGGAGGTTTGGACCCAACTTTTGGGATGATGACAATGATGATGATAATAATAGTAATAGTAGTAGTAGGAAAATATAATCAGATTCCATCCACTTCCTTTAATAATTACAAATATCTTAATTATGCATAACAATGTGCCTAGTCTCTAGTTTAAATATTCTTATATCTAAGTCAAAACTCCCAATTATCACACTTTTTGAGTTACGCAATTAGCCCATGTGTACGTGTTACCCTAATTATATAGCAATTAGAGAATCCCTCCACAGATCACTTGTAATAGCCAACTAATCCAAAAAAGAAAACTGATCATTTTGTAAAATTAGTAGGGTGACTCCATCGAACAACTACTTCAACTTTCTTTAAGTCAACTGAAATGCCATCTTTCAAGATCACATGACCTAGGAAATCCTATATGATTAAGCCAAAATTCGCACTTATTGAATTTAATACACAACTTCTTTTCACGCAAACAATTAAAGAAAGCTGAGAAAGCTTCATGGCGGACAAACAACTTTCAAAAGATGTGGCGATCTTTTTTGATGTTTTGGTTCTTCCTTTGTAGCCAAATTTATGATTCCCACGTGGTTCAAGTGCAGGCCAAGAGAGGATGGATTGATGTTGATACCTGCCCAAGGGGTTCCACATTTTCACCATGTTTCATTCCATTTTCTAGGGGATTATCTAATGGAGAGTAGGGTTTTATTCGGCTTTTCGGGGGTGGACACTCCATTTGAATTTTGCGTCCACATAGAATAGACCTTGAGTCCGCGCTCTGCGCATGCGTGGTTACTTTCATGCTCTTTTGGTGCCATCAAAAAGCTCATTAAATGTCCACGTTCAAAATACCGTGTATGTAAATATGAAGAATCAAATTGAGTAATGCGTGAATCAAGATATGTCTCACAAATAAATTGAAACTTAAATTTTGCAAAAAAAAAAAAAAATCATGAAGTGATTGGCAGCAATGTGACCTTGCCTCGATTATGAGCGGATATTGTATTATGGATTGGTGGATACGTGGCACTAATCAGCCAATAAGTGGAGCCCATCGTAAGCGATATTTTGAAATAGTAGATAAGTGACATGCATTTCTCAAACCGTGTCGATGTTTCGGTGGATGATTTAAAGTTAGTCGAAACATAGAAGAAGATGAGTACAGATGGATAGTATAGATATAGATTAAGAAAAATACCAAAATTTCACTTGTGCTCTTGAAGCAACACCCACAGATATAACAAGACTCACGAAGTCCAACTTTATTTATCAACAGACAGAATCACACTTTTGCCGTCTCTTAACACTATCAACCTCGTCCTAGTCTAAGCCACACCCATAACCAAAGATGGAGTCGGCGAGCCAACCGGTGCTCCCCCCGCTGCATCGCAATACCCGCGCAGTATATTCCTTCCTCGGCCGTAAAACCAAGCGAAGTGAGCATCGCAGGCCAGCAATTTCGGGTGATGATGTCAATAGCCCCGCAACACCCAGGCCCGAAGCTGGTCTCCCCATTAAGGAAGAAGAGGATGATCTCGTTGGTGCACGATTTGAGCTCCACCAGCGCGTTCCAGCACTCGACCAGCCCACCGCTGGCTTGGACAGCCTCAAGCCGTGCCGCCAAGTCGAGGCCCTGCTTGTAGCGGGCTTTTATTTCGCGAGCTGCCGCTCCATTAGCCACTATATTTGCGAGGGCAAGCAAGAGGAGCAAACATTTTAAGGCCATGACTGAAGCTAGGATCTGCGACTAAGGAAGGCTTAAGGTCACGAGAGTGGATGGAGAAATAACGAAGGCCTGGTGTGTATTTATAAGGATGATGGGAGGGCAATGAAAGGACTTGCATCGCATGCCATGAATAAATATGATTTAATGTTGTAATCATAAGTCGATTTAATTGGTTGATAAACGGAGGAATTTAGGATCATGAAAGGTTTCTTGCTAATGTCATGATGGATGCATAGAGATAATTAATAAAGTACCTAACTTGCATATTTAGATTATTATATTACAGATATAGATTTATGATATATACCATGTTTATAAGGTCAATGTTGTTTAGCCAACTATTAGGTTTATCAATATAGTATGAAAATTTTCTATTAATCATATTTGAAAAAATAAGTCGTTGATGCGAGTATCCATATTGTGTTGTTGTGTTATTATCAATGTGTTATGTGAAAATAAATGTGAATTTTAACTTTGCATGACTAGTTTTCTTAATATGTGAGATTATTGTTGTTTGCTTCATGTAAATTACTTAGGCTCAATCACGATGATTGGATTTTCAAAGAAGGAAATATTATGGTCGACTGTTTTTTGCAAATCGAATTGCATTAATGAGCTTGTCATAAGCGTGAAAATCAAGTCAATGAGACGTTGAAGGGAAAAGTTATGCCCGGCCAAAGTTTGGTTAAATTTGGGTTAAAAATAGATAATTATTACTTTTCTTAATATTTACTAAATTAGATGGTCTAAGTACTTTTTTTTTTTTTTTTTCGGTCCTACTCTACTCTTACACTAGGACTCAAACTTTTGCTCTGCTTCCTTACAAGACATGAGAATCAAAACTCATTTCTAAAACTAAATTGTCCCCATCTCAAACCCTCTTAAGAAGATGGGGATTCGACACCACCACTCCATTCTCATGTGAAAAGGGTGGTCATTTGATAAACGTCGGTGGTTTAATGATTTAAGTACTTGACATTAGGAGGTTTAGAGTTTTTAATCTTCTAAATTTAGTCAGGTTTAATCATGGCAAACAGATTATAAATGAACAAAATATCAAGGTCATCCATTCAGTCCAATTTCTAGATAATCATGATCTGAACACTTTTTTTTTTATATCAAACGACATTTTCTGGAAAATTGAGTTGTAGACTTTTCGTAGGCAAAAAATCAAATCAATTGGACATCAGACGAAAAAGTTATGTCCGATCAAAGTTTGACCAGACTTAGGTAAAAATATACACAAGTAACATTTTTCAAAAATTTTACCAATTTGATGATTTTCACCACCTCAAATGATAAATATTTATTTAATATGCTGTACATGGAAAGAAATAAACAGGAAAAATTTTTTTTTATGTCGAATAATGGGAAGGACATAACCATCTGTATTTTTCCAATCACAACAAATAAGATTAGTAAGAAAGAGTTATAGAGAAAGGCTAAGTGAAGTTGCAAAAAGATGGTGAATTTTGTTCATTGGCATTGTCTTGCCACACCACGTTCATGTAGACTACCATGATTATTCACTTTCAATGGATCTTATATTGATAGGGTTCTTCCTACTAAAGGGAAGTTTCAACAGAGATGAACATGAAATTGTCACCCTCTATAGAGAAGGCAAGATCAACGAGTCATTCTGCGAAAGTTCCTCAATTTCGGAAGATCGTGAAGTACTAATTTTTTAAGAATTCAAATTATTTTCGAGTCCAATCAAGGATTTTTGGATTTAATGATGATCTCCTCGATTTCTTAGCCCTTTTCGACACTCAAATGCTAAAATTGGGATAGTTGCTTGACCAAACTCTTAAAAATATCTTCATTAGCTTAGGGCAATTATACAAGGTTAACTCAGTCATTTGCCCTAAACTTCCATGGGCATGGGCATAGCTCATTGTCAGGTTTAGGGCTTTCTATACCTTTAAACCATTTAGGTCAATCATGGCAATCAGAAGTTTAGTGAAAAAAAATATCATGGCCCTTTCTTCGGTCAATTTCTTGAAAATTCATAATCCCAATACTTTTTCTTAGATAATCAAAGTTATGAGCTTTCCATAAGTACAAAAATCAAGTTAATGGACATCGGACGAGAAAAGTTATGTTCAGTCAAAGTTTGGCCAAATTGAGAAAAAACATATATAAAAATCATTTTTCAAAATTTCCCCAATTATATGATATGAAATGCGAGAGAGCGAGCAATTGGTGAGGCAACTGAGTGAAGAGGCGAAGGCTGTTGTGCGTAGCTGAGCGTGGCAAAAGAACGGAGCAGTCGAGTGAGAAACAAAGCGAAGCAAAAGAATGGACGCGTCGAGCGATAAGGGGCAGAGGCTAAGTGAAATGTTACGAGAAGTAGGGTTTTATGTTTTTTTAAAGGGCAAAAAGGGACTTTTAATAAGCTTTTCTGGCAAAAAGGCAAGTGACCAAATTTCATTTGGTGGAAGTACCCTTCCGAATATGTTGAAAGCTCATTACCAAAGCTAGCATTTGGCTAAAAGAGTTCGAAAAATGCTTGTCTAAGGCCTAAAACTTTCCTCAAGGAATGAAGCCTTGTTCCATCCACTTAGAAATGCTGAACCAAAGTCAAAGGCAATTTTATTTTAATACAACGAAAAATCATAAACTTATATATTTGTAACAAATTCACCATCTATTAAATTTTACCATGAAATTATTGAATTAGATGATACATAACAGTTGACGAGTATAGCAGTTTAAGATTTTACCATCCAATGTTATAAATATACTAGTTTGGTATTAATCCAATTAAATGAAAGTTAACGGAGAGTAAATTTATCACATGTGTATCAAATTGGAGTTTTTGATGATCACAATATTAGTCTAAAGTAAACTTGTCACATGTGTATCAATGTAGAGTTTTTAATGGTAATAACCATTTATTTTTAAGTGTCCTTTGCAATGTAAGTTCCTGTATTTTGGCTAATGGACGTAACTACTCGTCAATAAGATCCTCATTTAAAATCCTTTGATTGGGACCTCAATCTTTTGCCCATTAATTTTCTCGAAAGCCCTATGTACACCATCAAGGTAACATATTCGTACAATGATAAATCATGAACTAAATATTCAAATATTTACATTTTCTCTTGAAAAATTCAAAGATTTTACCCTCTTCTATTAGCATACATGCTCTTTTACTAATTACCGAAAGAATGCTATATACGTATATGAAGAAATTTTTATGCCGGTGTCTAGATAAATTTTAATTAATTCAAATTTTGTTACAAATGCAATTTGACTTTTTCTTAACCCATAATAACTAAAAATGTCATAGGCCCTGCTTGGTTCAGCTTTTGGCAAACTTCTTTGGGAAAATTCATACACCTTTAGATTAAAGGAGTTTTCCGAAATGCAAATAGCATTTGGCAAATTATAATTTTAATGTGCATGGCAAAACAACTTTGACTTAAATACCGTTTAGTAAAAACTACATTTTATAAAGAACTTTTACTAAATTTTTTATAAAAAAAAAGTTTTAAATAATTTTTTCTATCTAGCCACTTGGTGGAGATTTGGCTGCCGGACTCAAGTAGTGGTCGCCTTGGTCGTTGCAACCTTAAGCGACCGTTACCTAGATTACGAAAACCCAAGCAATGGCCGCTTAGATCGTGGGACCTCAAGCCGCCTCGCTTAAGGTCGCTCGACCTTAGGTGGCAGTCGTCAAGTGGTCGTAACTCCCGGGCAATGGTTGTTGGCGCAAGCGGTGGTCGTCGGCGTAGGCGATCCCTTGGCCGGTGGTCATTGGCCTGTTTGCTTCTTTGGAGAAAATGAATGTAATGTAAACAATGAACAGACTTGCATTCAAGAAGATGTAACTTCCCAACGGACCTTTGGATCTACTTTGGGTTAAAGGTTCTTAGGCCCCATTTGGTTTGACTTTAAGCAAATGCCATTGGGAAAATGAAAATACCTTTGGGCTAAAAGGATTTTTTGAAATTACAAATAGTGTTTGATAAATTGTAATTTTAAATTATATTGTGAAACAACTTTGGCTTAAATGTTGTTTGGTAAAAATTACATTTTGCAAGTGACTTTTGTTAATTTTTTTATAAAAAGGTTTTAATTTATTTTTTTTAAATATACTTACCAATGGCCAAAATTAGCCATCGGCCAACGTTTGGTGGTTAGATCTAGTCGTTGGCCAACCTCTAGTGGCCAAATCTAGCTGTCAGACAACCTCACTTGAGGTTGCGCAACCTCAAGTGAAGTAGTTCGCCTAAGGTCGCGGGACCTTAGGCGTTTGGTTGGGTCATGTGAACCCAAGCAATAGAACCGTCACCTTATGTCACCTAGGTTCACGACTCCAGAGACCATCGCCTAAGGTCACCGAACCTTAGGCAACGCTTGGGTTGCGTAACCCAAGCAATACTTGAGATCATGCGACCTCAGGCAGCGATCACCGACATCAGTGATCCCCTGGCTAGCGGTCGGGGCCTCGTTTGCTTCTTGGAGAAGATGAACGAGTACGCATGCGTGAGTAGTAACAATTTGCATTTCGAAAGTACAACTTTCTAAAGAACCTCCAGACACTGCTCTAGGCTAAAGGCCCTTTAGAGATGCGGTGCATTTGGTCAAAATCCTCCAAAAAGAAATTAGACCAAACAAGTTTGCATTTGGTCAATGTCTTTTAGAGGCCTTCTTAACTTTGCAAAGCCGAACCAAATGGGGCCTTAGTGCCCTTTAGAGATGTAGTTGCATCCAGTCGAAGTCCTCTAGAAAATTGAACTAAATGGATTTATATTTAGCCAAGATCCTTTACAACCCTAAAGCTCCTTCTCAAAGTCAAACCAAATGGAGCCATAATGTACAAGTTTCGACACGTCTATTCACATATATTATTTTCATAATTTTTTGAAGCTAGATAAACTTTGATGGAGAGCTTTTCATTTTGGAATAAATGCACTAGAAATCTTAAAACTTATTACAAAAGTGCAATTGAATCTAAAAATTTTAAATAGTGTATTAACTTCTAAAACTTATTATGAAAGTACAATTGAATTTTAAAACTTTCAAAAAATATAATCGAATCTTGAAATTTGTTACGAAAGTGCAATTAAAATCTAACACTTTCAAAAAGTGCTATTAACGAAAGGACTTGATTTGATCAATTTAACAAGTTTTCGGACTTCATCGCATTTTTTGAAATTTTTAAGATTCAACTGCACCTTTATAACATTTTTTATGAATTAATTGTCACATTTGAAAGTTTTAGAATTAAATTACATTTTATTGACCAGTTTTAGGATTTTCAATGCATTTATTTCTTTATTTCTTTTTGTTTTTTTGTTGAAGTTGTAAGCAAACATGAGAAAGATTTATAGGCTTGGAAAGGTTTTGCGCGGCCCGGCCCATTACCCAGAGTCATAGCCTCGCCGGCGGCTGTTCCGAGCTGAGAGAGAGAGATGAGCGAGAGTGACCTCCCTCGGAAGGAGGCGAGCGTGCTCAAGGGCCACGAGGGCGCGGTGCTGGCCGCCCGGTTCAACGGCGACGGCAACTACTGCCTCAGCTGCGGCAAGGACCGCACCATCCGCCTCTGGAACCCCCACCGCGGCATCCACATCAAGACCTACAAGTCCCACGGCCGCGAAGTCCGCGACGTCCACTGTACCTCGTAATTCCTCCTCCTCCGCTTCTTCGCCTCCAGTTCTTCCGCCGGTTTATTTGCTCGAATGCGTGTGTTCGGTAGGAGGCTCATCAGGGTAGATGCTCTTTGGTCCCGAAGAAGAGTGAATCGCATTAGTTTTGTGTTGGGTTTTGCATCGTTTTGTGTATGATAGGTGGCAGTGGATTGGCTGGACTAGTTTCGCTGAGATTGTGAGTGGGAAATGGATTGCGTATTGGTGAATCTTGAAGTGCCTTGGTTCTGTTGTCAGGATCAGAAAAATTACTGTCTTTTTTTGTTGATATTTTGGGTTAGGAAGTGGAAAAGGAAAATGATTTATAAATCTATTGAATACACTTTTTTTTTTGCCTACTGAGAAATGACAATGCAAGTCCGAATGCTGAATCTTTTCGCCTTGTAATGTAGGGACAATTCGAAGTTGATATCTTGCGGTGGTGACCGGCAGATATTCTATTGGGATGTGTCGACTGGCCGAGTCATTAGGAGATTTCGTGGACACGATAGCGAGGTTTGCACTCACAACAGTTTGAACTGTAAATTTTTCTCAACTGGCCATATCTTATGTCTCGGAATTTCTCATAATGTCCAATTAATCCCTTTCTCTTCACAGGTGAACGCAGTAAAATTTAATGACTATGGGTCTGTTGTGGTATCAGCTGGTTATGATCGTTCAGTGCGTGCTTGGGACTGCAGATCTCATAGCACTGAGCCAATTCAGGTAACCTGCCAGCTGATGTTGCTGTACTTTTCAATTATATATGCTTGTGTGAATGAATTGACTTGGATTGTTTGATTAAACTGCAGATCATCGACACATTTCAAGACAGTGTGATGTCTGTTTGCTTAACAAAAACTGAAATTATTGGTGGAAGCGTCGATGGTACTGTTCGAACATTTGACATACGTATTGGTAGGTATGTGCATTGTGCTGTGAATATCCCTTCTTGCTTTTAAGACACTACTGTGTACAAAAGTATCATTGTTTGAAGCTTAAGAAAGGTAAAAGGCCATTTAGCAATGCCTTTAGTGAGGCAGCATATATTTCTGTTGCTACCCAGACCCCAATCTGGATCCTGTTGTTGTGGGACAATCTCTCTACCCTAGAAGGAAAAATCTATGTTGAACCATGACTTTTGGCTGTACCTTGTGGATTCATATCCTGTTCTTTCTTTGTAAGGTCACAATAAACTAAAAGTATTTGACATCTCCATATAGCTAAAAAATTTTGATGCCTTTCTCTAAGAATTATTTTGTCACCCTATCATGTAGAGAAATCTCTGACGACTTGGGGCAACCTGTCAACTGTATTTCAATGTCAAATGATGGTAACTGCATATTGGCGAGTTGTTTAGATTCAACTTTGCATCTTGTAGATAGGTAAGCAATTGAAGTTGTTTAATTTTCATTGCCCTCAGTGCTCCTGCTGACTGTCCTTTATTATGACAGGACTACTGGTGAGCTATTGCAAGAATACAAGGGCCATACTTGCAAGGTTTTCATATGACAAAATTCAGTAAATTTTGACGCTTTCTCACTATAGTGATCTGTCATCAATGTAGAAAATTTTGTTTTTCACAAAATGGTGATCAGTCTGAGATTGTTGGTGCACCAAGAAAATGCCACTTTGTTTTCCATGCAATGCCCATGTCATGGTATCAAACTTCACCCGTTATACATCCATTGGTTCCAGATAAGTTAATCTGATTAGATTTCCCAATGTCCTCTGTGAATCAGCGTTGGCAGATTTGTCATTTAGTTGCACTCTCTCACTCGAAATTTTTCCCTGTACTCGTGCTTTCATTTTTTTATGGTGGGTCATATCCTTATGGAGTAACAATGATTCTTGTTTGATATGATTCATCAGTCCTACAAATTGGATTGCTGTCTTACTAATACTGATGCACATGTGACTGGTGGATCTGAGGATGGCTATGTCTTCTTCTGGGATTTGGTCGATGCGTCAGTGATATCCAAATTCCGAGCTCATGCCTCTGTGGTGAGTCTTTTCTTGCTTACACTGAACATATTGTACCATATGTCTTGATACATGGTGCTAATTTTTCATAGGATGTGTTGTATTTTATGTGTGCCCTTTCATATAGAAAGATGCATTGCCATATTGTCACTTCAGTGGAAACAGGCCAGATGCTGATATTACAAAAAGAATTAGTCATGAGTTTCTTCTCAATTATCAATTGGTGATTTAATTTTTTGTATTTCTGATATACCTTGTAAGCAGCCCCTACCTGTACTGCCAGATCTAGATCTCAACAGTTGTTTGTGAGATTAAACAATAAGATGGGGTGAACTTGGTTTATAACAAAGCTTTCACTATAGATGCATCAACAGATTGTGAAATGTACAGAAATAGCACAAAGCCCGGAAGTGGGTGCATTTACCAGGGTGAATATACATTTTACAGTGTACATCACAGCAGTCACATCGATAAAAATCTTTTTACTGTACTGAACTTTAGGGGTGTCAAGAACCGAACCGAAACCGAAACCGAATTGAACCAAAATTTCATGTGTTTTAGGTTTGGTTCGATTCACTGAAAAATAACAGTTAACTTTTTCGGTTCAGTTCGGTTCGGATTTTGGTTCAACTAACCGGACTGAACCGAACCGAAATTCTCAATAAAAATTGAGAACCGAAAAACCGAAAGGCCAAAATAGGAAAACCGAAAAACTGAACCGAACCGGATTTTCAGTTCGTATTCGGTTCGGGTCGAATTTGATTCAGTTCAGGATCTTATTGGCTCGGTTCGGTTCAGTTTTTCTAAAAAACGGAACTGAACCGTTTACACCCCTAGAACTTATTAATTTTGCCCTCTAAATGATTAAATAGCAAATTCTTTCCAAGTGCTTGCCCTTCTGGGCTTTTCATTCCAAAGTAACCAAAATAACTAGAGAGCTTATTCTCTTATTGAAGGATTCTTACACTCTGCCAAGCTTAGATTTCTTGTCCACTGAACTTGCTATGACCCAATTCGTTTTGGTAGAATGCAGAGACTTCTCCAAATTTGCATGTCCAGTGGAAGTACGGAAAGAGTAAAATTTCTCCTCATGCATCGACAGCATTTGTCAAAAATTTGTCTTCTTCTCCCATTTTGTGGCTCGAATGTCATTTGATTGTGGAAATCCTTCCTACTTTTTTATCATATTTTGTTCCACAGGCCATCCTGTTTCTTGAGATCCATCCAGAATTCCTTGTAGGTTGAGTTTAGCTCATATTAATTTGTTTGATGATAATCAGTCAGCCTTAGATTCTAGGGGACAGCTATAGTACCATTTGCTTGATGATAATCAAATATCATTAAAATCCTAGAGGACAAAGGTATATTTTCAATCTACTTTAATGATGCAATTGATTCTTCGGAGCGTGGTGTATAGAACTTGCATGGATCTTCATCACAATGCCTAGACTTTGGCAGTGGTAAATATTCCAATTCACTGTGATTGTTCTCTCTTTTCTCTTGCAGGTAACAAGTGTAAGTTATCATCCAAAGGAAGACTGTATGATCACTGCCTCCGTGGATGGCACAATTAAGGTGTGGAAGACATGAAACTATTCAGGTTGCCCCAAGCAATGCATCTTTTCATGCTCCATTGGGAGGTGATACCTTTAAGGTAGCCAAACTTTCTGCAGAATCTCAAAAGCTGAGATTCATGTATATTATAGTCTAGCTAGGGAGTGTTCTGATTGCACTTCCAGCAAATTTTTTACAGGTTATGTACCATTGGTGGGAGGGATTGATAATGTATGCACCGAATTTGCATTTCGAATTCTTGTCTCTGATAGAGAATCATGGGTCCCCTTTTCTTTAGACATTGTTTAGCTCAAATGATTGGAAATGATAATGCGGTCACGAGGTCTAAACACACCAGTGAAATCAAGGGCTGTGTTGTATCCTTTCCTCCTGTCATTGGGTGGAAGGTGCAAGTTCGCGTTCTCCCGTACGCGCGCAGTAAATCATTGCAAAAGTTTCGAACTGTTTGCTCTTCAAGCACTGAGATAAAGAATGTCCAAAGTAAAAGGTCTTTCACGAAATGGACCATATGGGCTTGGTACTGCTTTCTTTTTCCTGGGTTTGATGAATGATTTGCTTACGCCAACAGGAGGGTTTTCCCATTACATAAGAGCAGACAAAATCAAGAATTTGGCCCAACATAAATGTTGCCATTCTACAGGTAGCGTCAACGCTTTGTTTCCATGATTCTCTAATGACTTTCTTGGCCCCAAAAAGGACTTGTGAATTGAGTTCATGTTAGTTTTTGAGTCAAATCAAATGGCCGTCCGTGAACTGTTTTTTATTTAATGAGACCCACGTTATTATAAACATTGTTGCCGCAACAATGTTAAACATTAAATGAAAGTCTGATTTAAAGCCCTTGAAAAAATGAAAAAAAGAGAAGCCAAAGACAAAAAGCTACTCTTAATACCCACTCTGCTAGTAGTTTGGAAAAATGACTCAATCAATCCTAAATTTCAGTTTTTTAACCTGTCTTACACCTTTGTGCGAGATTTTAATGTAATTCTTCCAATTAGTTTTCACTTTAAACTGTTGACGTGGCAGTGTGTCACGTAAAATAGTCAATCGGCAATAATCGAATCGTCACATCAACAATTTTCGGCAAAAATTGGCCAATTGAGATTTTGCTTAAAGATTTATAATTGAATTGATAAAATTGAAAAGTTTATAACGAATTAGCGTCCATACAATAAGTTTAGAACCAATTGAACAATTTCTCCCCATTTGCATTTTAATCAAAATGATTGTAACTAATGTTCAAGATGAAAACCAATTTAACATGAAATTTGTCTTTCAATTTATCCTCTGTTACTTTCTAAATGTGGATGATGGGGGTGTATTTTGATTTGTGGTTACTTTATTTATAGACAGTATCAATCTAATCTTAATTATCGTGAACCAGGTGCGCCCAATCAAGATACCCAGTCAAGATTGTGGTATGTTCGATGATAGACTTGTAGTACGTTCCTGTTAGCCAACTTGGGCATCGCAACAAATTAAAAGTCACGAAATAGAGAAAGAAAGTTGACATTTGATATTCCATTCAATTCAATCCTAAAAAAAAATTAAATTAAATGAGGAGGGCCTCCTGGTTTGAACCACTACTGGAGAGAAGCGGTCAACCAGTCAATAGACCGACAGAGCTGACGGAATGTAATCTTCCGGTCAAAGGGGAAAAATAATATTTGTATTAATTCATTTTCCCACAAGATGTGGGAGAAAAAGCTACTCAAAATCAAATTTCTTTTCTTGAATGAAACATAATCAAATTTTTATACATGATAAATTCATGCTCCATTATTTAAACCGCATTGATGCCTTTTTTTTTTTTTTTCTGTATAGTTTTGGTGTAGTAAAATAAAATGATAACACACCATGTTTTCTCGTCGCTCGAGCATGAATACAACAAGCAAGAATTTAATGGATGTGTTTAACAAAATTATTATTAGCCAATTCTTGGAAACTATTAGTACCAATTGGAAAATATACCTACGAGTCCATATTATTGTTTAAACTCTGACAATCCCATTATAAGAAACTATAGAAGTACACGTCTAATTCCACACACACACAAAAAACACTCGTATCCTTGGAACGAGTTTATAAGGTATTCTTTTCCGATTTTCAACCAACATTTCCATAAAATAAAGCACGTCATAACCAATCCTTTTATGAGATAAGCACCGCAGGTTTTTCTCTTATCTCATATATGTAATAATAAGGATCATGATTTATGCCACACTTTTAAGGAAAGATCATTGCACGAGTCTAGTATGTAGAAACTATATCTGGATTATTAGAAATGGCAAGTCTCATATAAGTCACTCTAAATTTAATGGTCCAGATTCATCTCAATGTATGTACTAGTTAAGCCATCGCCAAAACGGCCTTTATATTACACAAATCAGCCTCTGGAGAGAGAGAGACAGAGAGAGACAGAGATTTGAATCAAGCTCTCTCTTCCTGAAGATACAGAGAAAGTATTTAAATGGACAAGACAGAGATTGATCGGATCATGTAGCCAAGAAGGCCAAACAGCCTCCACGATTGTCGCCGCACAGCAGCTCATGCAGTTGAGCGATGAAGAGAACTTCAACAGCAGCAGCCATGGCTGTAACAGATCGAGGTGGGCCCTCAAAGGTCAGTCCGAGGGCAGCGATCATCAGAGCCGGAGCAAGGCAACGTCTGGGGAAAAACGAAAACCAAGGCGGTTCTCGATTGAGGCCACCCGGCCAAAGGTCAGTCCAAGGGCAGCAATCGTCCGAGCCAGTGCAAGGCGACGTCGACGGGGAAAATGAAAACCAAGACGGTTCTCGATCAAGGCGGGGTGCTTCGTCCACAGAAGAAGAGGAAGTACAGGAGCATCCGCGAGATTTATGCAGAGACCAAGACAGTGGACGCGGGGATAGGCGACGATCATTGAGGAGAAGACTATGAATAATTTATTCTTTTTGCAAAGCTGACTATGTAAGTTTGGATTGAGGTTTGGTGATTTTAATTATTCATGTGAGATTCTGTGAAGTCACTGTTAATTATTCTAAAAACTTAAGCTGTTTGATGAAAATGTAGTTCTCTAAAAAAGAACAAACTGATCAAGATCAAGATCTCTCCCCTCCTTCCTTTCCTCTCTCTCGGAGACGAATTCTATTTCTTCTGGTTCTCATGCTCGTAATCAGATCGTTCAGGTTCAAGTAAGTTTGGAGCCATAGAAAGAAGAACTTACATTCAGTTCTGGTTCAAAATGCGTGAAAAATGTGAAACGGATACGATACACGTTTGCCCGTTGGTGCTGAGTTGCATTTCAAAGAATGAGAAATCGTTATGGAATAATTTAGCTAGACGACAGCAGGCGGCCCCCGTTACCACCAACCATTGCCTACACGGCGCGAATGACCGCCACCGATCGGCCTCCACCTGCTTCTAACAATGTCTACTGCTGGATTTATTTTGCGAGGAGAAATTTTCCATAGGATCGTACGGGGAAATTTCCATTACCGAGTTATTATTGATAATTAGGGTCCGTTCGGCTTGTAAAAAATGTACTGTTTTAAGAAGCCATTTTTCAAAAAAATGGCTTTATTTTTCGGTGTTTGACTGAAACATGAAAAAATCCTGAAAATTATTTTCCATTATTTGATAAGGAAAATCCTATAGAGGAAATTATCAAAAAATTCATATTTTTTTAACTATTTTTTATAGGTACATATTCTTTTATTTTCTTTTTCTTGTTTTTTCTTCCTTGGCCGATCTCCGTCCGCTGCCGTGGACAACCGGCCATAAGTGAGCTTGAGCCTCGCCAAATCGGCGACCTTCGAGCTTGCCACATGCCAGCGAGGCTCGAGCCTTGCTAGAGATCAGTGAGGTTGTGACAGCTGCAGAGAGATATTGGGGTCGCAAAAAACACGTGGTGAGCGCAGGTAGGGCATAGGATGGCTCCCGAGGAGGACTGAACCAAGATTTTGAAGCCATTGTCGCAGTAACAAGTAGTTGAAGAAGGTGGTTGTTTGATGAAGGGAAGAGCAAAGTAAGAAAAAAAAAATAGAAGAGTCCCTTAGGACGAAATGGCCGCCTCGTAGCGGCCAAGGCGCCACCAGCCCACCCCCTGCCTTCAACCTCCGTACGTTTCATGAGAGAAGCGGCTTCGTCCGCCATTTCCAAGAGCTTTGAGGAAGCTTAGCCTCGCCAAAGTTTGGAGAGGTCGAACTCGCCATGACTTGTGAGGCCTCCAGCCTCGTCAACCTGTGGTGAGCTCAAAACTCACCAATCTTTGAAAAAAATTAAAAATTTGAATTTTTTGAGAATAAAAAAAATATGATGTTTCGAAATATTTTTATAAGAATAAAAATTTCGTTAATCAAGGACTCCGAGCTTGAGTGCGGAGAACCTGCACATGGCCTTTTGGACCGGGCCTCGGGGTCGAGATCGAGCTTGAGCATCGAGGACCCCAACATGAACTTTATGGACCCAAGCTTTGGGTGTTCAAGCCCGGCCTCAGTTGACTCAGGCTTGGGCATTGGGAGCCTAGGCCTGATCACCGAGGTCCCAAGCTAATCTTTGATGTACCCAAGCCCGGCTACTAGAAACCCGGTCTTGAATGTCGAAACCCGAGAACTAGCGTTGGGGCTTTTATCCCCAAGTGTAAAGTTTCAGATTCAAGCATCGATATCTAGTCATATTTTCAAAAACGTCTTTCAATTCTTTTAAAAAGGAAATCATTTTCCTGAATTTAAGCTTTTGTAAGAAAATCATTCCTGTTGATTAGGAAAATATTTTCTGTTAATTCATTTTTTCTAAGCAAACCAAACACTAGAAAATTAGGAAAATAATTTCCAGGAAATATGTTTTTTGCATAACAAAAGGCCCTATCATTTAATCAAGTCTAACTTTTATGGTGATTTTTTGGGTGAGTATAGAAAAATTTCATTGATTTGAAGTTTCAAGCCAGTTAATTCATCTTTTGACTTTGTTTCATGTTGCTTTTCAACATGTATTAGTTAGGGGTGAGCGGTTCCAGGTTCCTTACAGGTTCCGCGTGAAACCTGGAACGTGAAACCTGGAACCTACCCTCGAGTACAGGTTCCTCATTTTTTGGAACCCGGAACCTACTCGTCAAAATCTGGAACCTAGAACCTACCCTCTCATAGGTTCCAGGGTTGGTTCCAGGGTCCAACAGGTTCTTCTTCTTCTTTTTTCATTTAAATGGAACCGGTTCCGATTCCGATTCTTAAAAAAGAGGAACTGGGAACTGGAACCTCCCTCCCTAGAACCGGGAACCATGATCATCCCTTCCAACACGCCTCATCTTCTTGTAAGGAGTGACCTGCAATCAGTTTAACATAATCAGATAAAAGAGTTGGGTTGTCTATGGGTTCGGACCGGGCTAAACACCCTGCAAATTCACATTTGCTATTCAAAAGGAACAAGTCATCTGATTGAGCTATGTTATCTAAGTAAGCTTTAGCAAGTGAAACAAAGGTATCGTACACGAACACGCCTATTTTGTTGGATAGACCTAGTAGCATTGATTTGCTCGCCAAAGAGTTACGTGACGAGGTTAAAGGGGAGAAAAGAAAAGCATTAGCAGCATGGAATAGAACTAGAGTTGGACCAGATGCTTTTTTAGGTGATAATAAAACTCATTGGGGGACTCAACCGATCACCCTGCAGGCTATTAAGATTGCCAGGTGCCCGGCAAGTTAGTGATTGGGAATCAAATAGTGTCCCCTATGATATCGAGAAAAAGAGTCCTAGTTGTTCTTTGCAGCCAATGAATAGATGCCTCGGCATTTGCATTTAGCGTATCGGGACATCAACTCCTCTACCTCCCGGGGAATCTAAAAGCGAAGAGTCTTCCAAAACAGATGAATCCGGGAGGACCATACCTGTTCAGCAATGAAATTCATGATTTCGGATTACGTAATATATGCACCGAGCTTCCTCACCACTAGGGGTGTCAAATGGGTGGGTCGGGTCGGGTTTGGGTCGGGTCGGGTCGAAAATGGTCCGACCCACATCGACCCATTTAACCCGTTTTGACCCATTTTCATGCAATGTAAATTTGATAACCCATACCCGACCCATATTACAAACACATATTAATATTTAACTTAATTTAAGAAAATCTACTCCCATTTATTTAGTCCACTTTAAAATTTTCACATATAAATTATTTGAATAAAAATTTCACATCAAATTTATAAAGTAAATTAAATAATAAAAAAATTAGTAAATAAAAAATGTGGATACATCTAAATTGAAATAGTTTGAGGAAAATAAATTTTTTTTTTAAAATCGATTTTTTAATTATTGTTGAGTGAATCTCATCGGATCGGCAACGGAGGACGACAACGCATAGAGGAGGGGCATGGAAGGAGAGAGATGATGGGTCTACCTAATAACTCACTCAACCCATATTTGACCCATATTTAACTTTCACTTGACCCATATTTGACCCATATTTAACTTTCACTTAACCCATATTTGATCCATATTTAATTTTAACTTGACCCATATTTGACCCATTTAACTAAAAGTGGGTCATAATATGGGTTTATAACCCATATTGACACCTCTAATCACCACAAAAGCCATTGGAACCTCCCCTGCCTCTTCATCAGGATACCTGATTCCAAGCAATACACTTGGATTAGTCTCTTTGGTTACTTACGCAATGCACTTAGCCAAAAAGAAAGCACATTCATGGATCTCAGAACACACCAAAGTTCGACGAGTACATTTTAAGCAGATAAAGATGTGCCTCAAAAGTAAATGCAATCACAATAGGACATCTGTCAATCACCATTTCGCACAATGGGATAACTCTCAACCTTTTAAACACGTACTCACTAATACTTTGCATGTCCTCCAAGTAATCTAAAGATCAATGAATGGTGAATAAAATAAGATGGACAAACTTTGGCTCATGCAAACCTAACGCATCTATGTTGGACCAAAAGAGAAGGAAAAAACACTCAATGCATCTATGAAGGTCATAACACAAGCCTTTGGAGCGTACGGTATCCTTTGCGGCTTCCGCAATTTGCTGATGAGATTGAAGTAAATGCTCCAATTCAGCAAGTGAAACCTGCAGAATGGGATGACAATGAGATGACAAGATCGGATTAAGGAAAAAGGGGAAGCATAAGGTTTCCATCAGCAAAAGATTCCTTATGACAGCAGCTATTGAAGAAAGGAACTAAGTTAACTCAACCACGCCAGAAGGGAAGGGGAAAACCCGTGAAAAACCCTGATATTTTCAGTCTCCTTCTCTTCACTCTCCCTCCCACCCTCTCTCTGTCTGTCTCAGCTTCTTCTCAGAACGCAACACTCCTTCTACTGCAGAATATCAGCTCATCGGTACTTGCACGGCATTAAAAAGGGAAAAAAGACTGCTGGATAGTAAAGCAGCGGATGGAGCTATAGGAAACAATAGTCAAAGAACACACAGAGGAGTACAACTGTACAAGGCTGCTTTGAAGAGGGCAGTTACTTTGGCTATTCCACATGCTTATTCACCTTCTCAAATGGCACTTTCGATGAGCCGAAAGAAGGGCAAGATTCGTACAAATCTAGAAGAGCCTCATCTTCTAACAGAGGTAAAGCAACAATGCATCATTATCTTCTGACTTGGTTTTGGAGATGCCACCTCTTTCGGTGGCTAACGCAAAAAGAGAACAAGCTCATGAGGAAGCGTTCTCTCCTCAGCCTCTCGTTCTCGTCCATGATCTCCACTGTGCAGTTTTGGCCACAAGCGGACGGTGGCGATGAGTGATGTCGGTTTGGGCATTCACAATCTTGTCGTTGATTCATCAAATTTGCGCGGGCAAATGGAAAAGCAAAACAAATGTACGTATCCAAATCGTCAAGGATAGAGAGGGATTGACGCTCGACAATCGTGGCCCACGATTAGGGTTTGTCGTTTCCGAATGCGTGTCCATAAATCACATATGGAGCAAGTGAGAGAAGAAGACTAACCAGGGGAAGAAGATTCCAAGCACGATTCACGGCGAGCAGGGAGAGAATCCTAGCTGTTGCCGGTTGGGGGCAAGTCGCCGAGATGACAGAGGGGAAAATGGTTGGGGACGGGAGTCGGGGTCAGGGATGGAGGGGGAGAAAGAAAGAACAGACAGTGCTTTAGTTTTTGAGTTTAAGGAATTGGTTCCGGTCCAGCTCCGGTTCCGGTTCCTAAAGGAACCGAGAACCGAACCGGAAACCGCCGGTTCCGAAAAAATGGAACCGGAACCAGAACCAGGACTCCCTAGAATCGGGAACCAAACCGGACCCTCCGGTTCGGTTCTCCGGTTCCCGGTTTTACCCGGGAACCGTGCTCAGCCCTAGTATTAGTTGTCTCAAATAATCAAATCATCCTAAAAAAGACTCTAAAAGTGATGCAATTTTCATACGGCATTCATTTTAATGTCAAAACTTTTTCGAGCAATCACGTATGTGCCACATCGGCAAAAACGATCAGGCCACATAGCTTTTTCTTCTCGATCTGCTCAATTCGCCCTTCATCTTTGCTAGAGCTCCTGCTGCTTTAAGTGGTAACTCTACAGCAACCATGAGAAGATGCCTCGCATGCCATAAGCCTAGAATTTTCTGGCATTTTCCCTCTCTCTCCCCACTCCGAAGAAAAGAGGACAAGTCTAGGTCTTGAGAAAACTCGACGAAAATGGCCCTTCACTTTGCTGTTGGTGTTGTGGTTTCAGAGGAAGAAAATCTGATTCCTGTTGATGTTCCTCTTTGATCCAAAGCAATGGTTTGGATTTGAAGAAAATATTCAGATTTTCTCTCCCCTCCCAGAAAATGTTCAGATTCTCTTTACCCTCCAAGTAAGTGTTTCCTCTGAAGTAAAGGTTAGGGTTCCCCAGAAGCAGGGTTGCACAATGAACATCGCCTTCTTTGCTTCTTTCGTCTGTAGTCGCCTTCCTCTTTGCTCCAATTCCTCAATTTAGGGTTTGGGTTTGAAGAACATTTGTGGTTTAGCCCCAATTCCTTAATTTGGGATAAATATGTGTTAAACAACGTTGTTTAGCGTCAATTATGCTAACTCATCCCACTGGTGACCCACATCGGATGGATGTTACTAAAAAATTGCCAATTTGGATTTTTTAGCCACACAAATTAGCGATGACACTAAGGTGATTTTTTTTATTTTACAAAAGTGATACTCAAGTAATTCCTCAATATATTATGATACCGAAGTGAGTGTCATACAAAAATTATTATATTTTTAGTGTCCTTTTCTAGAGAAAATATAAACATGAGCTTGTTTTAAAAATGATACATAAGTCCTGGTGCGTTTTAATATAGTAAATCATGCACCTTCATCAGTTATCTCACAGTTCTCACATTAGTAATATTTCAAAGAATAAGCATCAAGCAAAGCGCCAAGAGGCCACAGTTATGCGTTCACCGAAAGTTTTAAGGAAGTTTCTCACTTCGAGAATTTGAGGGTGGGGTGTGAAAACGGTTCCCTGTTTATATCTTTACTCGAAATCCAAAAGACCGCAGGTAACCATCTTTTGCTCCTAGCTTCCACTGTTTTTCTATTTTTTTTCAAAAGCTTCTTTTGATTTTATTTTTTTGGCTTGTATTGTTTTGATTATGTACAAGTTAATTTACTAGGAATGATTGGCTCCATGATAGGCTGGTTCCCACCTTAGATTCAAAAACCAGACCGAAAATGAAATTGGGCACCAACCTTGGTCACCTTGAAACTAGGCTAGTCCCTTTATTTTTCTCTTAAATATTTTGTTTTCTTTCTAAAAATTCTTAAATTATTGAAAGATACTTTAATGTAATAAGAAATTACTAATCACAAGAAAGTCATTGGTAAAAGAAGAAATTACTTCAAGTTTTGCCGATTCGGTCCTCGCTCCTAGAAGGAACCGAAAGTTGAATTGCTTATTTCCGATTCCAAATTGAAACCGGAAACCGGACCAATTTTCGTAGGAACCACTCATAACTGGACAATCTAGTCTTGTTTGGTCTAGTTCCCAAGTTGGACCAGGACCGATGCACATCGCTATAAATTATCATTATCGGAGTCTTTTGTCCATGGTATCATGTTGGACTCCCTTTTGACTCTATACCAAAAAAATTTCATTCCAAATGGTAAGCAAAAAACTATTACTTAAATGTTATTTGGTTGCAATAATGAAATAAAGCTCTAATACAATAGTTATTACATTGTAATGTAATAGAGCAAAGATAAATAGTATGTGAAAGGGTTGATACCACAAAAAAACTCAAATTAGTATATTTGTAATAACTTTATTCCAAACTAAATTTTTGACATCTGAAAACGCAAAATTGATACACCTATGACAAATTTACCCCAAACTAATTTTTTTAACCACCAAAAACCCAACACCGATACACAGTGACAAATTTATCCTCTATTAAACTTCCATCAAATTTGATCATTAAATTTGCTGACATAGATGAAATATGGTGACGTGTTATAGTGACGTGGCTAGTCCATGTGGAAATCCATAAGGTTAATACCACGAAAATTTCAAATTTGTTAC